>JARWIR010000007.1:52873563-54074490 GCA_029959085.1 Nemophila menziesii
GAGTTCGGAGGTCGGTGGAGGTGACCGTAAATGAATAGTGTCAACACTCAATACTTTTTTTTGTTATTTAGTGTTTTTTGTATTATATAAGGGTATTTTAGTATTTGGTCATCCTTGAGGTCCCTTGGAAGAATTAAGATTTATTCCATTCCTTATAGAGCAAAAAATCAGCCTCCAAGACCCTGTGTCTTATTCACCCTTAAAACTATACCTTTCACACTTTAATCCCTAGGTAATATTTGAATTATAAAAAATCAACATCCCAAACTATCTTTTAATTTCAGGTAGGGCTGCACACGGGTCGGGTATCCAACCCGCGGCCCCTAAGTCACAAACCAACCCGCACCTGCGGGTTTCAGGTTCTTAAAACCGAGAGTCAAACCATTTTATTTTTATGGTTTCGGGTTAGATCCACTTGGTTTTTCACTGAGGGGCTCGGGTTTGGTTTTATGCGGGTTGGTTCGGGTTTGGGTTGGTTTCGGGTTTAAAATGCGTATTTATTATTTAGTCCCTGAAAAGTTAAAAAACTAAAAAACTTCAACTAATTAATCCAAAATTCCGAATAAACCACAATGATCATCAAATAGTCAAATACAATACGAATTCATCTTAACAAACTGAATTACATTGCATAAAATAGGCTATTACAACACTGATCATCAAACTAATTAGCTATTACAATTCAAAAGTTACAAAACTACATTTGGTATTAAGAATACATCCACAAAACATTTCCAAAAACAAACTATACCCTTGATCATATTTTTCAAAAGTTAAGTTTGAAGATACAAACATTCAACTGCTCAAAACCTGCAACTTTCTTAGCTTCTTTTCATTTCTGCATCTTTTCCATCCTATTTCATAAGAATTGTTCAAGTCCTCCCTTTGTTAGTTCCATTTCGAGTGTTAAAAGAAGCATAATATTCATGTCATTATCCTCATATTAAAAATTAATCATTGGATATAAAATTGTTAATTTTCATGGGTCATATAATAGAACTCGCAATAAGGTTCAATGGACTACTTTGCCACCATTCAACACAATATTAACACCACATTGCAAATCTTGTCACCATAGTGTTATTGCTGTTACGAATGGTGACAAAAGTAGTCCACAAACTATTGAGGTTGAGCCTCAGAATTAGCTTAAGTAATTCATCACAGGCCCTTGATAAATCTTAGGGACAAGGGACATATAGAACTCGCAATTAGCCTCATTGAACTTCTTTTCCACCATTCTAAACAGCAATAACACCACATTGCTCTTCATGTCACTAAAATGTTAATGATGTTGAGAATAATGAAAAAGTAGTTCAACTTCTATTGAAGTTAGGCCTCAGAAGTAGTTTAATTTTCATCACAGGCCTTTATAAACCGAGGGACAAGGGACTTGGTGAGTTTAACAAAAAAAAATTGCAAATTTTCAACTACAAATGCATGATAAAAGAATGCCATCTCTAATGGCTTCCTCAGCTAATTTACATATATAAATAAACCTGTACACATCATATTCAATATTATTTGCATCATTGGAAGCTCATGAGTTGCTTTCTAATGTCTAAATGCAAATGTTCAATGAAATGCAAGTTTAAATTGTAACTCAGAAACTCACATTAGGTTATTGGCTAAGTCATTGAATCAATTAGAGTGGATTGTGAAGTTTCACTCATTCTTAATTCATCAATTCCAAAATAACCTACAAAAGATAGATACAGTTCAAGTTAGGTAGTAGAAATGTATTGAGTTTAGCCTCGCAAATTGAAAAAAATAAGGAGAAAAGTATTGAATTTACCCATTTCAGCTTCCAAATCTTCCACTAGTTGTTTAGATGTTCCATATTCATTAATCTGCAAAACACAAAAAACAAAACAACAAAATAATTAGTAATATCAAAAAATGAAAGTAAAATTGAAATATATTTTTGAAAATCATTACAATGTTTTAGAACTTCAAATTAATTCTGAAATTAGAGGAAAGGAAGAATGGTAGACAATTAGAAGCATATTAGGGTTCATACCTTTAAAAGGGGCTTTGAAGAACACGAACCCTAGCTCGGCCCTTTTATACAAAACCAGAAAAACCCTAAACCATATCAAAATAAGTATTAACCATGGCTTAATCGATTAACCATGGTAAGTGGTAACCTCGGAAATCGGAGGCTAGAAACTCAGAAACAATAAATGCGGACCTCAAAGGTTGGTGTAAACGAGCATAATAATTAATGCGGAGTACAAAAGAAGCCATGGAGGGATGGAGAAGAGACGGTGATGGGTGATTGTGAAGGGATGGTTTCAGAATCGTAGCGAAGAGAGAGGGTGTAGGCTAGGGTTTTTTAGCCCTTTTTGGGGTAAGAGAGAGAAGAGAGTGTTTTCGCGTGAGTGAGAAGAGTGAAAATGGGGTGGACAAATGTTGACCACCCCTTTTATATCGACATATATAAAAAAAAAAAATTGGGCTAAATGTGCGGGTTGGGTTGGTTGTCCGTGGTTTGGGCTTTTCCCAAACCGAGAACCAACCCATATCCACTAAAAAAATTATTCTGGACCCATAACAAACCATGGACTGGGCGGGTTGGTTTTTTCGGGTTGGGTTGGGCTGGTTTTTGCCGGTTTTACGGGTTGGGCGGTTCTTTGTGCAACCCTAATTTCAGGTATCCCTCAACTAACACCCTAAATACACTAATAAGATACAAAGTTAACTTCATAGTCCCCGTGGAGAACGTTAAAATTCTTACTACTTTATTACTTGGTATGGCTTATACACTTGCAAGGAATATTTCCCGTGTATGGTTTTTACATCACGCCTCAGGGGAGACCACCAATCTATACATTTTTCGTCTCTCAAAGATTTAACTCACATCGCCACACAGTATCTCAGTTACCCTTTTGACTGAAGTCTAGGGCCCACATTGTCGTTCACTAGTGCATGCAACTACAATTAATCAATCTCAATCTTGTTACACCCATTCACCCCATATTAAGACCGTATAAAATAGGAGGGAATATGAGTCATTTAACCAACCAAATGATAAAAAATCACTAGAGCAAGTTCTGATCGGGCACTGTTGGTTTGGATTTAATTCTATCCAAAGATAATTGAGTTTCAATTATAAATTAACCGCCCAACCAAAAATTTGAAACCCATCAAATAGGGGTTAAGGCAGGATTAACTGCCCACACAATATAGTACCTATATTGCAATTAACTTTTAAAATATCGAGTCATCTCCCTCAAACCCCCTTGGCACTGTAGGGGTCTATATCTTGCAAAAAATGCACTATATGTCCCTATTATTTGAAAAAAATGCACCATAGATCCCTATATTTTGCAAAAAATGCACTATAGGTCCCTATATTTTAACATAATCCTAATATATAACTAATCTAATTTCAGTTAATTGAAATTGATAAACTAAGAAATAGGAACAGAGAAGCATTAACAACATTAAGAAAAACAACTCGAACTACAAAAAGTAGCATACCTTCTCCCTTTGAATCGATATGAAAGAGATTGAATCAAAATATTTGGTTAAAGAGATTTGTAATACTTGTGGTGATCATGATGATAAAGATAAGACATAGTTATGTTACCTAGTACTGATGTTTTTACCAAAATTTTGTTTCATGCTGCTCATTCGATTCTCGAAAAAGGTTAGTTTTTATTTTCCTTATGGTTCCCATGGTTGTTTTCAGAATTTTTTAGTTGGACCATAGAATTTGTGTCTAGTTGGAAAATTATGAACTCAAAAAATAATATTGGGACCTGTAGTGCAATTTTGCATATTATAGGGGGCTGTAGTGCAACTTTTGCTTAATATAGGTACACATAGTGACTTATAGTGTAAATAATCCAATTTACTTTATAGTGCAATTTTTGCATAATATTGGAACATATAGTGCAATTTTTGCTTATTATAAGGATTTATAGTACACTTAACTCAAAAAAACCTCGAATGAAGCTCTAATATCGGACCTTTAATTCGTAGGTACAAACCGATTTATAAAATTGGTTAACATACATGATAGTATTTTTTTTATTGTGTAAGTATACATTGTATTCCTATTTATGTTTTAATATGTATAACATTTTAAGAGAATTATATATAATTAAAAGTTATGATGAAATTCTATAATATTATAGTATAAGATGTGGATTTCACTTATATAGTAAGAATGAAGTGTCATTGTTTAATGTTTATACTATATCTTTATAAGTGAAATTCAATGTTAAAAGAACTATCAAGGCATTCTTATTGAACATTCGTGTATATCAAATCTTCTTAAAATTTCAAAATCTATTCGCCATTGATTTTTAATTATGAATTTTCTTTTCTCTTTATAATTAAAAGAAACTTTTTCATAATTAATTAATATTAATCATTTTTAATATAATAATGGGTTCCATTTAAATTTTCGTATAGAACTTTCAAAACATGGTATTAGAAAATTACAAGTTATCGATCGAAAGTTCGTCCACTTATTGAGATAATATGGAAATGGGCAGTGAGATATCAGAATTGGAAAATACGTCATATCAAAAGAGATAGAAACGTCATAGCCGATCTAGCAGCAAAATACATAGGAAAAAGGGCGAGATACCTAATTTGGATTCTAACGAAGTGATAGATAGCATTGAATTTCTTAATATATCTTTAAAGCAATGTTGTAATTAACCTGGAAAAAAAAACCACGTGCCATAATTGATGCGCAACAATAGCCTATGCACAATCGCCTATGCAGTTGAAAGACGGGTGAAATTCAAAAATATTTTTTTCAGATTGAATAATATGTAATATTCTTTTTTTGTTATTTCGTATATACAAACATGTTAATAAATTAATCAAATAAGACAAACAGCTTGATTAACTTAAGAATTTTTTTTCTTCACTTTTTTTGTTATAATTTCCTTAATTGGGTATGTAAAGTTTTATAGGTCAAGAAAGGCTTCTGAAAAAAAAAAATCAAAAAAGACTTGATTGAAGGAAAAGTCATTTTGGATTTCGGAAAAAAGAGTTATTGTTGACCAAATTAGACCAGGTGCGCTTAGATCTCTACTGACTTTAACCGATAAACATAAGTAAGTTGAAGGTTTTCTTTTTTTTAACTTTTGTCATACTATAAGGCGTATTTGGTATTTTACACTTTTCATTTATGGTATTCAAAACTTTTGAATATTCTTGACAGAGAAAGAGAGTAGATACGGGATGTCTAAATAAGAAATTAGTTTGAGAATATGCATAGAGAGACGTGTATGGAATTAGTCGTGGTGCACGAAAGCTGGCCTAGACCACCAATGAAAAAAAAATCGGTTCGAGAAGCCAGATTGGTTAGCTTAATACTACTTCTTCATCATTTAAAGGGTGTAAAGTGAGAGGTGTAAGGTTCAAACCTCTTCCTGAACATGGCTAAACTAATTCTAATTTAGGATATGCATAAAGAGGCTTGCATATTTCCGCGGTCAGCCGTGGTGCACGCAAGCTTGCTCGGACCACCCACGTAACACAAAAAATAAACGGCTTGGAAAACGAAAAATAGAGAAGGATCTTCATAAATTGAAAAGATGTATTAACACTTTTTACTATTTGAGGAGAAGAGTCGTAAAAGAGTCTAAACGATTTTTTTTGAGTAAGAAACAAAATGAATTGGGGTCAAAATATGATTTTAAATTTGTTAAGGTGGAAAAGTAAAACTTTTTACGGTGTAATAATGTCTTGCAATTGAATTATGATGTTATTACTTTGTTGTAATAGTTTTGCTTGTTATAACTATGGACACTCTGTAAATAGTGTGTGAGTTTCACTGCAATAAAATTTACCTTCGACCAAAAAAAAAAAAAAAAAAAGAATTATGATGTTATTGTCAAAAAAAAAATTTGAATTATGATGTTTATCTATACGTATTTAATTTTGGACCATTATAACAAATAGTATCTTTAGACATAGATATATTGTGGCAACACTAAAATAGATTAAATAATATTTTTAACGGTAATATTTTTATAATAATATCAAAATGACCTTTACTTATATTTTTAGCGACAATATTTGCAGCTAATGATAAAGTCCATAGAAACAAGAGCCAATTAGAGATTAATGCCTATTAAAAAACTTATTTAAAAAAAGGTGCCTAGAATAAGACTTTTTATAGAAAAATGCCTCATCCCAAACTACCCTTATAATTAACAATTAAAAAAAAGAAAGTAGAAAAAAAAACAAAACAAAAACTAATAATCACACGCGCGCGTCCGTGAAATTTTTTTAAAATCGTCATAACTAATTCTAAAAAAATCAAAAAAATAAAAAAATTATATATTTGGATAAAGCAAATTAATATTTACGTCTATGATTTTTTTCAGAATTTTTTGAATTTTTTGATTTTTTGAATTTTTTTGAATTTTTTAATTCGCAGAAAATGGAATTCCATGTTTGAAACATGGAATTCCATGTTTAAAACACGGAAACATGGAATTCCATGTTTAAAACACGGAAACATGGAATTCCATGTTTTGATATAAGGAATTTGTTTTCCGCAGACACGAAATTCACTGTTTAAAACATGGAATTCCATGTTTAAAACATGGAATTCCATGTTCTGCGAATTAAAAAATTAAAAAAAAATCAAAAAAATCAAAAAAATCAGAAAATTCCGAAAAAAATCATAGACGTAAATATTAATTTGATTTATCCAAATATGATTTTTTTCGATTTTTTTGATTTTTTTTGAATTAGTTATGGCGATTTTAAAAAAATTTCACGGACGCGCGCGTGTGATGAAATTAGTAGTAGGTGGTGGTGGTGGTGGTGGTGGAGGTGGTGATGGTTGTGGTGGTTGTAGTGGTGGTGGTGGTGGTTATGATGGTGGAGGCGGTGGTGGTGGTGGTGGTGGTGGTGGTGGTTGTGGTGGAGGTGGTGGAAATACCCTATTATTTGTTTAAGATTTAAAAATAAATATTGTATTAAAAATAAAATAATATATTTAATAATAAGGATAGTATAGGTATAAAAAATATAAAGGGGATGTTTTCTATCAATAATTGTTCTATTAGGCATTTATCTCTAAATAAGAAAATTAAAGGCTTAAAAAAATGAAAGGCATCATTAAGGAGGCATTTATCTCTAATTACCCCTAGAAACAAAAGTAAATCATTTGCTATGTGTTTTTAGAGACAAATTTATTGTGGCGCGCTAACATTTGTCGTTAATGTCTATTAATGGCAAAATTAGAACTTTTAGTGGCAATTTTTTTTCCCACTAAACATAACCTTTTTCTTGAAGTGGGTGTGCATTTCTAGACTTGTACGTTGTGATTTGAGATGATTGTCTTTATCTACTTACTGGATTATAAACTTCAAAATGCTTAACAAATTTATCTACCATATAAAGTTAACTAACTGTGCAAATTAACCCGTTTAATGTTGTCTGAAAATGTAAAGATATGTCTGTTTGTTTGCAGAGGTTCATTAATAGATCATATTATCGAATAGCTTCATTAATATGACAAGCAGAAAAAATTGCATTGAATACATAAGAAAATGAAATTACAAATAACAGTAAGCAATGGAACTGCGGAAAAAAAAAATAAGAAAGCCTTTTTATTACAAACAAAATCCAGATTAAACAAATGAAGTGGAGCAGAGATTCTTTCAGCAAATATAAAGAGAAAATTATAGAATTAAAAGGCAAAAAAAAGAACGAAGTAACCTAGACGCTTCATTAATATGACTTTGATAATATTAGATCTCAGAACCAATTAGTGCGAACAATTATCGATCTAGTTAAGAAGAGTTTCTCACTAAAGTAAAATATTAACTTTAATAATCGCATAATTTGGTGAGTATATATATTATATAATATGAAGAAAAATGAAGATTTAAACTAAAAATTAATTGATAAACTATATCATGGTTCACATGGATCTAAGTAATATAGATTCAGATCTTATTTATTAATGTATATGTATATAGTATATATGTACGTGATGTAGCCAACTTGTGGCAAACTAAATAATCAAATATCATTTGTTGTTATTTTTTTGTGAAATGAGAAGTGAATTAATTAATGTTGTTTTTCGTCTGAGTAATTCAGATTCATGCTAATAATTGTGCAAATAAGTATCACAATTCACATACGAATTATGAAATATATTAAAAACGGATTGGATGAAAAAAGTAGCTTGTGGTGAAAGAGATTTATACTATTTGTGGTGATCATGATGCGAAGAGAATACATGATGTATGTTTTTACCAGTATTCCGTTTCATGCTGCTCATATGATTTTGGAGAACGGTTTTTTCTTCCTCTAGTTTTCATTTTCCTCAGAGTAAATAACACTTTTGCCCCCTGGGTTTATACGCGATTGACAGGTTGCCCCCTAACTCTTAAAATGCGCCTCGATGCCCCCTAAGATTTAGTTTTGTGACCCGTTACCCCCTACTGCGTGTTCCGTCCATTTTTCTCCGTTAAAAGTGACGTGGCATTTCCATGTCACATTTTTTTTTTTTTTAATCCAGGTGTTAATTGCTTTTTTAATTAAGATTAAAGGAAGGGTAAATTAGGTTTTTTATAATAGTTTTAATATTATTGAATAAAAATGATAAAATAACACCCCCCACCCCCACGCACCCCCTACCCCCCCCCCCCCCCCCCTTCTTCTTCTTCCCCTTCTTCTTCCCCGATGAACTCCTTTTCTTAAAAAAAAAAAAAAAAAAAAAAAAGCAATGAGTTGCATTAACCCTTTCCCATCGTACCGCCCTACAATGAAGCAAGTTCTGAAAAAACTAATGAAATTGGAAGTGGTCAAGAAACATTCCAAGTTTTTAGGGGTGGACCAAAAATTGTAATCTCTTCTAATGTACCAGTAGAAATGGAGCAGATAGTAAGACTCCTGTAATTTTTATAATTTAATGCCAATGGTTTGTCAATGAATTAATTGTTAATTACTATTTATCAAGATGTATTGATTGTCTTTTTATAGAAAGATAGAAACCAAAACATGTAAGGTTAGTCATGTTCCATAAAGTATTAATAGATCTACTCACTAATCAAATTATTGGAACAAGCAATTTGGGTTTTAGTGCGTCAGCTGAATCCTCAGTTCTGATGTTATTCAAAGGTTAGGGACCTGTAGGTACAATTTTCCGATTTGCAGAAGTGCAGCAGCAGGTTTCATTTATTGATAGGGCGCAAGTAGCTTCAGCTTGCGAATGCTTCAGGTCGACTTGACAGTGCTGGAGAGTTTCGTTGGTGAAATAACAATCTCCAAACAACTAACAACTGATTTATTCGCAGGGATCAGCTGGAATATCTTCTTTGGTGCGCTTATCGGCGTTATTTGGTGAGCTGTGCTGCATTGGACGGAGTTGGAAGAGATTGTTTTTTTTTTTTTTTTTTTTAAAGAAAAGGAGTTCATCGGGGAAGAAGAAGGGGAAGAAGAAGAAGGGGGGGGGGTAGGGGGTGCGTGGGGGTGGGGGGTGTTATTTTATCATTTTTATTCAATAATATTAAAACTATTATAAAAAACCTAATTTACCCTTCCTTTAATCTTAATTAAAAAAGCAATTAACACCTGGATTAAAAAAAAAAAAAAAAAATGTGACATGGAAATGCCACGTCACTTTTAACGGAGAAAATGGACGGAACACGCAGTAGGGGGTAACGGGTCACAAAACTAAATCTTAGGGGGCAACGAGGCGCATTTTAAGAGTTAGGGGGCAACCTGTCAATCGCGTATAAACCCAGGGGGCAAAAGTGTCATTTACTCTTTTCCTCATGGCCACCCAAAGTTTTCAGGAATCTTCACTTGGCCACTCCAGTGAAGATTTACTCAATTACTCGATATAAATAATATAGGGACCTTACAGTGCAATTACTCAATTTTCTTAATATAGAGACTTATAGCGTAATTAAAACAAACATAAAACTGTACGTCTAGTAAAAAGCCAGAATTCGATATAGTGATTAAAAAGAGAACGGTATATGCAAGGAACGACTAAAAATCGGTATTTCTCTAAAAGATATGAGTCAAGAAGAGTTTGAGTGTATGTTATAGATATGAATCACTATAGAGTTTCTCGTAAAAGATTATTGAATATTTTGTTGCTATTTTACATATCTTTATATAAAATATTGTAACAGGCAAGATCGGTTGTAACAGGCAAGATCGGTTGTTAAATAAATATCTTGTAATGCTCTAAGATATGATTATCGGGTTAGGTGACAGTGTTGCTTTTTAAATTTGCATTACGTATTTTTTTCTATTTTGATTACAATGGAGGTCTTAGGACAGTGGAATAAAGACCTATTACATACTTAGCACATTCGCCATACCCGATGAGAAGATTTCAATGAGTTTTCCATTCGAACCCGTCTTTCGTTAGCACAACCCATATCCCATTGTGTGGGTCAATGAAGGTGGAAATAACATTTGTTTGTCTTAAACATAACCTTCCTAACCAATCTGCATACGCATTGACTTTTCTATATATTCCCTTAATTATGAAAAACACATTTCTCTTCAAGATTTTTTGAATTCCATTTATCTAAAACGAAGTTGGCCCTCTCCTTCTCTTCACTTGTTCTAGCGCGCCTAAGGTCTCTTGCGAGTCCACTTCCACCCATAACTTCTTCATCCCTACTTCGACTGTCATATTGATACAGTGACCCTCATATAGACTTGCAAGCTCTGCAACCACCGACAAAGTACATCAAAGATTCATGGCGAAAACTCTCAACCAATTACCATCCTTTTCTCGCAAAATGCCTCCCGCTCCTCACACGCCTTTAATCTTAACGTAACTCCCATCTGTGTCAAACTCTTGAGAATGTTTGGCTTGCTCCAACTAATCAATACCACATGACTTTTATTCTTTAATGATTTGCCCCTATAGGATCGCCATGCGATAAGGTATTCCGAAGCTAAGTATTTGGCTTTTTTGATATCACCTCCTCTCTAGAAAATGCATTGTTATTAAATATTACATAGTTTCTTTCGCTCCAAATCACTCCAATAAACACCCCAAAAAAGACGTCCCAAATAAGACTCGCAAATAAACCTTTCAGCTTTAAATTTATATTCCACCATTGAGTCCCCTCCGTCATTTCACCCCCGGTGGCATTCCCCTGCTGCTGACCCTGTGACTGAGATGACGCAACCTGTTCAATACTTCGGCGACATGTAATTACTCTTCTTTCCCCCGCCGTGTCATAGTTGCTATTGTTACGAGGGGGTGATGAATATGTACTTCACTGCTATAAATTTGCTACGGAATTATTGATCCCTCAAGAATTCAAAAATTATCATTAGTGGACCCTGGCAAAATGTTTCTTGGAGCTTTGTCTTCTTGGTTTGCTCCTTTGCGAGATGGACATCCACCAAGCCTCACCCGAGCCGCTGTACCGAGATGAGGTATATTGTTGTTCTGACCCAACATATCTTGACCCATGATAAGAGACTCCAAGTCCCTTTTTGAATCCTCCTGACCCCTTCCTTGACTCATACCCCACTGGGTTTTCTTTCGGTTTTTTTCCACATACTCTTCACCTTACTACAATCCTTAAACAAATGTAAATTCTTTTCCTCAACGACTCCACACCACGTGCACAAACCCAAGACATCCATCAGTCGTTTCACTATATTCAAGCCCATAGCTAGTCTTTCTTGGGCCACTCTTCACAAGAGCACCCTAAATTTTTTAGGACATTGAATTTTCCAAATTCTTTCCCACTCGACCCCTTCCTCATGCTCCGCCAATGGCGGGTCCACTAACGTCGAATTACCAAGTATGTACCATCTGTCTCATTAGACTAAGATAGCACATCACGCTCTCCAATTACGCTCGAATCCCTCACACTCGCAATTGGCAAGAGATTCTGAGCGGGTAATATATACTGAAATTCGGTCTCAATCCCACGATCCATCATCCTTTACATAGTCACTCTCTTTATCGAATCGAATATCCCGCCCAACCGAGCCTAGCACACACTCTAATAACGACTTGTTGCCTATCCAAATGTCCATCCAGAACGCTATACTTACCCCATTATGCAATACCCACCGGGGTTCCCTTTAACTACGATAATTCCTTCCACGATGACTCAGAAAAATTGAGAATCATGAGGCTTGTTCTTGTATTGAAGAATAGTTTTTCCGAAGTACTTTTGACGTAGCGCCAGTGTCCATAGTCCTCCACCTTACGAAACTTCAGGCCATCTATGCTCTTTGGAGCATAAACCTTATCCCAGCTATCCAACTGATCTTCCTTTGTTCGGTCAATACCAAAATAAAATTTTGCATGATACGGTCAATCTCCTCGCAAACATAGTCTACTAATACCTCTACCGTTACGAGCTAAACATGCATTGCACATAAAACAGTGTGTGCTAATCTTATAAATACATGAGATTCAAATATCACTTAATTTAGAAGGTAAACAATATTGCAAAAGTTAGAAAACTTTTTTTTAGAAAAAAGAGTAAAATTGATTATTTTTATAATTTTTGTAAAATAATATAATATACAAAGAATTAAAAAATATTTTGAAGGTTCTAAACAAAAAATTCAAAAATAAAAAACTAGAAAATTCTTATTTAATAGCAAAAGAAGCTTAATTCTTCCCACCCACCCCCTCGCCGCCGCTGCCCTACACCGCCGTAACGCCGCACGAAAACCACTTTCCACCACCAACGACACTGCTACACCATCAACAAAAACATTCCAAAGGTAAATTTTCAACTTCTTTTATATTCATAGCTGATTAATCGCGCAGTCTAATTAATTAGTTGAAAGTAGTTAGTAATTAATTAATAAAAAGATTGAAACAGAAATTCGATACTAAATGTATGAAGATTAATCGGTGAAACTACATTTTTCAACTTTTTTTGAATATGAAATTCGATCAGAGCGATTCAGTATAAGGAATAATACTTTTTTGAGTTAATTATAGGTCTCTATATGAATTTTTTGAGTTAATTCAGTATAATTCCTTACATTATAAAAGAACCGCTTTATAAGTCCCTCTATTATTTTTGTAGTTGATTGTACACCAGGTCTTTATATTATGTAAAAATTGATCTAGGTCCTTATATCGATTTTTTGAGTTAATTTTTAATTGCACTATAGGTCCTTATATTAGGTTAATTGCTTAATATAGGCACAAATGGACGAGTCAATGAAGCAATTTCAACAACAGCTTATAGAAGTTGAAGCTGAAGCTGAAAATTTCTTATTAGCACGCCACGAGGTAACTTTCTTATTAGTACCTTTACCCCTGACTTTTAGGAAAACAAATTTTACCCCTAGATTATGCAAAATTTGTACTCTAGGTCCCTATTACTGGGGTTCATAAGCAATTATTTTTAGGGGTAAAATCAGCATTTTCAAAATCAGGGGGGTCCATGGGCTGTTACTGTTTTCGCGCTTGTCTGTATACAAACTTTGTTGTTTATATGATAAATGTAAGTTATTTTGCACAATATAGGGACTTAAAGTGCAATTAATTAAACAAATGTAGAAGCCTCTAGTACATTTGTTAGCATAACACAAGGGCCCATATAGTGCAGTTTTTGTGTCAAATAACGACCTATAGTGCAATACTATAAGGGCCTTTAGTGCAATTTTTGTGGCCTTTAGTGCAATTTTTGTGTAACATAGGGACTGTCAGTGCAATTAATTTAAATAACATACAGAAAAACAGTACAGTTTTTGCATATTATGGAGGCATATAGTGCAATTTTTTTCATAATATAGGGATCTATAGTGCATTTTTTGCATAACACAGGGACTATAACGCAATCTATTAGAAAAATACAAGAACATATTCTACAATTTTTGCACAAAATAGGGACCTATAGTGTTTTTTTTTGCATAATACAGTGCCTATAATGCAATTTTGCATAATATAAGGCCCTATACTACAATTAACTAAAAAAACTGGACCGTTAAAAATTCCTGTCCCTACACCTGTCTTTAATGGCAAAAATGCACGTCTATATTATGCAAAATTGCACTATAGGTCCCTATCGTATGCAAAAAATACACTATAGATCCCTATATTATGCAAAAAATGCTATGCATAAAATTGCACTATAGGTCCTTATATTATGCAAAAATTTGAACTATAGTAAATGCCTTTGAGATAATTGCACTACAGTACATGCTTTTAAGATAATTGCACTATAAGTCCCTATATTATGCATAAAATTGCACTATAGGTACCTACATTATGCATAAAATTGCACTATAGGTACCTACATTATGCATAAAATTGCACTATAGGTCCCTATATTATGCAAAGAATCGCACTATAGGTACCTATTTTTTCCCATATTATGAAAAAATTGTACGTTAGGTCCCTATTTGTCCCTATATTATGAAAAAATTGTACTATAGGTCCTATATTATAAAAAAAAATTACGATAGGTCCATATATCTTAAAAAAATTGCATGGCACGTCCCTATATTTTGCAAAAAAATGCACTATAAGTCCCTATATTTTGCAAAAAATGCTCAATGAGTCCCTACATTTTAACATTATTCCTAATCCAAAACTAATCTAATTTTTCAGTTAATCGAAATAGATAAACTAAGAAACGGAAACAGAGAAGCATTAACAGCGTTAAGAAAAACAGCTCGAACTACAAAAAGTAGCGTACCTTCACCTTTTGAATCGATAATGAAAGAGATTGAATCAAAATCTTGTTTGGTTAAAGAGATTTGTAATACTTGTGGTGATCATAATGTTAATGATAACACATGGTTAATCTTACCTGGTACTGATCTTTTTACTAATGTTCCCTTTCATGCTGCTCATACTATTCTTGAAAAAGGTTAGTTTTTATTTTCCTTTTGATCCCTCTAAGTTACAGAATTTTTGTCTAGTTTATTATCTTTAATGTAGTTTTTTTGGGTTATTTCTTGTAAGGGTATTTGGAAATGAAATATTATGAACTGAAAAAACAATATTGAGACCTATAGAGCAATTTTTGTTTGATATAGAGAGTTATAGTGTAATTTTTGCTTAATATAGGGACCTATTGTGACTTATAGTGTAATTAATTCAATTTGTTTAGTAAGGACTTATACTGCAGTTTTTGCATAATATAGGGACCTATGGTGCAATTTTTGCTTTAATATAGGGAGTTATAGTGCATTTTTTTGTTAATATAGGACCTATAGTGACTTATAGTGTAATTGATTCAGTTTTGTTTAGTAAGGACTTATTATGCAATTTTTGTATAATATAGGGACCTCTAGTGCAAATTTTGCTTAATATCGGGACCTATTGTGACTTATAGTGTAACTAATTAAATTTTTTTAGTAAGGACTCATTATGCAATTTTTGCATAATATAGGGACCTATAGTGCAATTTTTGCTTAATATAGGGGACCATAGTGCAAATTTTTCTGAATATGGGGACCTATAGTGTAATTAAGTTAAAAAAAGAACGTAGAGTCTTATATTGCATTTTTTGCATAATATTATGAACAATTTTTTGCAATTTTTGGAAATGAAAAATTATGAACTGAAAAAAATATTGAGATCTGCAATTTTTGCATAATATAGGGGAATATAGTGCAATTTTTGCATAATATAGGGGAATATAGTGCAATTTTTGCTTACTATAGAGACCAATAGTGACTTATAGTGTAATCAATTCAATTTTGTTTAGTAAGTATTTGTAGTGCAATGTTAGCATAACATAGGAATCTATTTTGCAATTTTTGCTTAATATAGGGGATTATAGTGCATTATTTGCTTAATATAGGGATTATAGTATGTTTAAGTAATAAAAATGAATATAGAGACTTATAGTGCAATTAACTCAATATTTTAGTAAGGACCTTAGGTGAAATTTTTGTATAATATAGGGATCTATAGTGCAATTAACTCAAAAATAGATAAATTTAAAATAAAGACTTCTAGTGCAATTAACTCAATTTTGTAATAAGGATAACTCAAAAAATATGATACTTATAGTGTAATTAACTCAATTTTGTTTTATAAGGAAGTATAATGCACTTTTTGCATAATATAGGGAATCAATAGGGCAATTAACTAAAACAATGAAAATATAGACTTATAGTACAATTAACCTTCTCTTATTAAGGACTTTTAGTGCGTTCTTTGCATAATATATGGACCTATATTGCAATTAACTCTAAAAAACCTGGAATGAAGCTCTAAGTGTCCAATTCATGAGTAGTATGATAGGATTTGTCAGTATATTCATATATTCGTATTATGTTTTGATACACTTTATGTATAATATATGAAGAGAATAATATATAATTAAAAGATATGATGAAATTCTATAATATTATATAAATTGTGAAGTGAGTTTAGACAAATGTAATTTTAACTTCATTTTCCACATGAAGTGTCATGTTAAAATTGTTAAAAAGTTAGTTTAATATTTTTTCATTATTCTATAAGTATAAATCCAAATGTTAAAATAAAATATCAACTAATGGACATTAAGTCTCAAGTCAAATTTTCCGTCTCGGTTGACTATTGATTCTTTGTTCTTAATTTTCATTTCACCTTTTTAGTTAAACGAATCTTTTCTCGTAATTCGTGTGATTTTTATTAATTTTTAGTATAAATCATTTCTACTAATATAAATGATTCAACTTGCTAATATGTGAAACATTAAAGGATGAAAATTCTTTTCAAATGGACTGTGATTAAATTAAAACATTTCATCACTAATCGAGAAGCAGAAACTACAGTCAAAATTATAGATTTTTTTTAGTTATTTTGGTTTTTTTAGCGAGTTTGTTTTGTAAATATTTTAAAAATTATATAAACAGAAAAGAACTTAAATAACTTAAAAACTAAAACATATATGATCTAAGGTAGAACCAGAAATAAGTTTTATGATAAAGCAGTTAAATCTTCTTTTTGAATCATTGTGTGACTGTTTAACAAATCTTTAACAAGCTTCAAGTAATTAAGTTAATTTTCTTTAACTTTTTTTTTAATATAATTTCCTTAATCCGGTATAAAATGTTATACAGATCAAGAAAGGCTTGATTATGAATCCAAGAAACTACAGAGTTATGTGAAGGAAAAGTCATTTTGGATTTCCGAAAAAGGAGTTCTTGCTGACCAGATTAGTCCCGGTGTGCTTAGATCTCTCGTGACTTTAACCGATAAACCAAAGTAAGCGAATAGGGTGTAATTAATCTTTTGTCATACTATAGGGGTATTTTGTATTATACACTTTATTTTGTGGTACTCAAAACTTTTGCATATTCTTGACAGAGAAAGAGAGTAGCTGATGTGCTGTCTGAACAAGAAATAGTGAAGGATCTTCGAAAATGGAAAAGGACAGTAAAAAATAAAATGTATTAACAGTTTTGGAGAAGATACTTTTTTATGCTATATTGTTAGATAGGTCATATGTCATTGACTTTTAATGATTTCTGTTTTATTACCCCCTCCCCCACCCCACCTTCTATGCAAGTATTTATTTGATTGGATTGCACAATTGTTCTTGGTGTCCCTCTTTTTTTGTGAAAATATCATTTTGTATTGTTTTCTATTAAAGAAAATGAGGTCTAAAGTCATACGTGGATCCCTACATATTCATTTAAATTGGATCTTTCTCTCTTCTCTTTCACACGCACAATTTGCGCGTAACTCGACTAGCCCTGCAGAGAATATATGCATTGCCTTTTTTACATACCTTTAAATCAAATCAAAATTAAATTGTCCATAGGGTAGGAATCGAATCCTATGTTTCTTATTCATACCTTTAAATCATAGAGAATTCAAGTTATTTATACCCTTGAATCTTTATATGATTGGAGTGCACAATTATTTTTAGTGTTTACTCTATTAGTCTTGCTCAAATACAAACTAGACATGAGAGAATTATCCTACATATTCTTATATTCTTATGATTGAGTGCACAACTATTGTGCTGGTGTCTACTCTCCACTATAGTTCATCTTCTTAACTATGCAATGTTCATTATTAAGTACTATGAGAGCTATGCAACATTCATTATTAAGTACTATGATGCCTTAATAGTGTCCTTCCATTGAGGGTACTGTTTTTGGTTGATGATATAATTCACTCTGACATTATTTTTGTCTCGCCTGACCAAGGGATTAATGGAAAAACAAAGAAAAAAGTAGTTGTAAAGTAGCCATCACAAGTTTTTGCCTCTTAGATTTAGACACATCCTTAAAAGCACTTTGTCAGATTAACAAGTTGAACATATGAAGCTTCTCATCTTGTTTCTCTTGTGGTCCCTTCTCCAATTGTAATAATTTTGAAGATTAGAACATAATTATTTCCTTCTGTCGGCAGTTTAGTTTTTGAGAAAAATGCTCAAGTTATTGCCAATGCTTGGTAAGTTTTATTTTTTTTACCATACAAAGGATGGGATACTCGGTTGACTTTCCGACATTCGAGTTATACACTTAAATAGAATTAAACCCTTTCGAAAAAATATTCACTTCACTTTACCGTATTGTAAACAAACCTAAATCATTTTCTGGCTATAATCTTAATTTTTCAAAGGGCTAAAATAGGATACAACTTCTCATTAGACTGAAAAAGCATAGGGATAGTTTTATAAAAAAATTATATAGAAGACCGGAAATGATAAATTGATTAAAATCCAGAACTTTCCATGAATCCTAAGAGTTGAGATACTAGAAAAATCACATAACACTAATATAAAATAGATAAATAAACTTTATACTGAGAATTCCGAAAGATGGAATAAGCCACTTATTTACAAAAAAAAAAATCTTCTCAAGTGACAATTTTTTAAAACATACCCCCCTATATTATAAGGATAATATCTCACTGAACTCATTCTAAAGATGAATGTATCACTACTGATTAAGTTTTTACAAGAAAGCCATATTGGATGTAGAAGCCAAAAAAAATATGACTTACTTTTATAATCTTTGTCTAAATAATCTAAGAAATTATAGGACAAGATATGGAATCTTGAAATATCTCTAAGGTGAGAAATTTTCTTTGAAGAGTATGTAGAATTGTTTTATCAACTGATGACAATAAACTTAAAAAAAAATGTACTATGAATAATATATGTGAAATCTGTCATATAGAAAAAGAAGATAAGCACTTTCTATTTGATTATAGTTGGGCAAGAGTAATCTGGTATGCAACCTTTATGGGAATCCTCAATAGGAACCAGGAAACTTTGAGATTTGATGAATGGTTCTTGAATCTTATTAACACTACTGAACTACTTGAGAAAGAAATTCTTCTAATTTAGAGAAATGTCGTGTTAACATGATATATATAAACAACTAGAAATGAATATATATATACACATATATTCTAAGAATAGAAATGAGATAAGCAGTAAGCCTTCTAAGAATATCCATGTTGGTAGTTTTCTTAAAAATACTAATCAAGTAAGATCTTGTTGTATAGTCTCAACTTTGCGGGGGGGGGGGGGGGGGGGGGGGGGGGATTTTGGAGGGACATTCATGGAGTTTCAAAGGCACAAACACCACTTAAAGCAGAGATTTTGGAAATCAGGTAAGCTACTTTGGTTGCGCAAGCCTATCATTCAGCCAATGTGGGAACATATAATGATTGTATAAATATAATTAGCTTTCTAGCTACTATAAAGGAACCCTCTGATATGAGTCTTTTGATTTTATTCAATGATATTTGTAAACTCACTTGTAATAAGGATATTAGGTTTTTCTTTACTCCTAAGAGTAAGAACATATGTGTCGAATGAATAGGCGAAAAACAACTAGTTGGTATGTTGTTTGGTAACTCAGCTTTTGACCCTAGTTTATAGTTAGCAAAATTGGTTTTGAAAAATAACATACCTGAGGGTATTGGCTGATTGAATTTTGTAACACTTTGGGCTTCTTTGCCTTTTTATACAATTCATGCTTGTACTAAAAAAATATAAGTGTAATGGCATAACCATGAATTAAGCATTGGGTATACATGTAAAAAAACACAAATGAGTTATTTATAGTTTTCCGGAGTGGATAATTTCCGTAAATGGACAAGAAACAAGAATTTGATAGTTGGGTAACTACGTTATCCGGTCGTTGGGTAACTGTCTAATTTGACTAATACTTAATTGATATGTTGAGTGAAACCACTCATTCAAAATGTCAAACTCAATTCATATATATTGATGCATGACTCATTTCTTAAGTATGACCCCTCCTCCTGCTAGTCGTTTGCACTCCTCTTCTCTTTCTTCTGGTCGACGACGGTCCCCTCTACTCCTTCTTTTCCTTTCTTTTTCCTTTATGTTTTTTCTCTCTTATTTTTTAGTTTCTCAGCCTTATTTTCTTTGCTTGTATATGTTTTTTGTTTACTTCTCCCATTTCGTTCTTTGTGTTTTTTTATTTCCTACTCCCAGCCACCCAACTTTTACCTGTGCTCTGCTGCTTTTCTTATTGTTTCCACTGGCCCCTTGGTTCTCTTCTCTGCTAGTTTTACCGTATCTAGGTAGTGGTGGGCTTTATGGATCTGTCTTGTTCGTTGGGTTGCGGATCTGAAGACAGTTTTCTAGATTTGCATTTAGGCGTTTGAGGCGAACTTCTTTCTCTCTTGTATATTATGGATCTCTTCCTATGCAGAGTGAGAAGTTGGGGTATTTTTCTTCTTTTGGTCCAAAATGGGCTTTGGTTGTGGAAAGAAAGAGTCGCGCATGGTGATTAGTGGCAGAGGTTATTGCTCTTTCGTTGGTAGTTTGTGTGTGTTTTGGTTTTTCTATCATTCCTTTTGTTATCCTTTACTTGTGTTATGTGGTCATTCACTTAGGGACAGAGTTATTAGGTTAGGCGAATTCGACAATTGGAGGTCGGGTGTTTGCTGTTCACTCGATATTTTTATTGTTCATATTTTATTTGGTCTAGGAGTTTGGCTTGCTCTAGTATGAGGTTGCATAAGGGATGGATTTGTGGTCGAATTGGTTGTTGGATTTGTTTCATCTTTTGTTGCAAGATTTCCTACAATCGTGGGTGGTGATTCACTTTTGGCCATGGTTTATCTTTCAGTGTTGTCCGGCAATAAGAGGTTCAGGTGTTTTCTATTCAATCGGGGTATCATGTGTCCGGGCTTCTCTTGCCTGATAACCTTGGCTCGCGATTATGAGGTTTTGTTGGAGGAGCATTGTGTGTGGTTTTAAGGTTGTTATTGGCAGAAGCAGGTGATGGTGGTTTGGTATTTGTGGGCTTGACCGGCCTTTCCTGTTTTGGTTAACGTTATTATCAATTGGCTAATAAGAATCTTCGTTAATGCAGTTGTTGCTTGGGCCTTTACTATGGATAGTAGAGTTAACGAGTTGATAACTAAGATGGTTATTAAAATGGTAGTCGATATTATCCTCCTTATCTGGAAGCTTGCGTTTGTCTCTCTTAAGGATCATATATCTTCGGCCCTTGTCGGTCTTAGCTTGCTACTTCGGTGGCATCTATGTTACTATTTCATCTTGGAAAGTTGTTGCTCTTTTAGCTTGTATTGCTTTTTCCACATATCATCTTCTTTTGTTTGACATTTGTGTGGGCTATACTCCTTGTTTATTTTTCATGTAACGATGTTTCCTTGTTTCGTTATTTACGGGAAAGGTTGGGAAATCCATGTATTATTTAAACTCTTTTATATTTAATATATGTGTCATTAGACGAAAAAAGTATGACTTCTCAATAATATTTCTTCGACAATCCTTGTTTTGAGGTTCGAATTACAAGACGCATCTTGAGGTCCTCGAAAGTTAGTCCGTCTCGTGGGTCTTATTGGCTTTAATACTATAGTGAAGCTTGGTGCTTGAGCGTATATTTTTGAGTGTTTTTATAGATTAATCTCGTTTATCAAAAAGACATTGGTCCAATTATCGGTATTGTTTTTTTTTTTTGCTAAACAGTCTACACAAACATTAATCTCATAATACATATGACACAATTTAGTTCCTTATGCTACAAATATAATATTCTATTCTTTTATTTTTAGATGACACTTTTAATAATATTTTATATTTTCATAATGTTATAAGTATTGTCGTATAAGGAAAATCACCTGGTATTAATAAAATAACATACTAAGGATATCTAAGTATATTATTAAATTAATAATACATTTTTAAGGTGAATTTGTAAAAATACAAATTTTAATTGACGTGGTTACAAAATTATATAAGATAAGTGACTAAATATTAAGTTTACGAATAATAAAAAAAAATCAAAGAAACATATATATTAAATTGGGAAAGAAAAGATACATAAACTATCTATATCACTATATACAATTATGTACTTAGGATATTACCATATTTCTATTTTTAAGAAATCCATAATAAGATTCTTCTCATCATTTTTATTCCATATCTTTGGAATACGTTGTTTAGCTAGTTTGGCTAAGTGGTCAACCAAACTATTCGTCGTTCTCGGAATATATCGATAGGTAATGTGAGTACCTAACTCCATCATTTAGTTTGAACTACCTAACTAGCCTTCCAGAAGACCTCTCGCCTCCTACTGATCTCTTAGATTTTTCCAAGATTATCTGACATTATGTTTGTATGCCATTGTGTTCTTAGTAGATTTAATGACAGCCATGGCCTCTCCTTCCTCAGTGTTTTCGCAAAAGATGGATTTTGTGTATTGATCTTGACTTTCATTGATATTATCCTTTTTAATAACGGATATCCCAACTCGTTCATCACTGTTAATAAAGGATGTATTACGTAAAAATTCATCTTCCACATCGATATTCAGAATCTGGCCTCATTCTTCTCCATTAGACCTTAACTTGCTAATTTTTTTGATCCCTTTAATGTTCAAGTCATCTCCGAATAATTCAGTCAATTTCTCCTCGATAGTTCTGATTATCTAATCAATGTTGAGCTTTTTTTCCTTCATGATATTGTGTTGTTTTTGCTTTCCATATATTACACGTTGTAAATATGATATATGATGTGATGATATTCATTTCCCATGATTGAACGGTTTTTAACCATTCTAGGAGTTTAATGTTTCTTTCACTTTGAACTCCTTATTCAACTTTTGTTGTACAAATAATAATACAATTTAACCTGTCAATTCTTTATTCGTCAATTTTTCTTTATATGTCAACTCATTGTTAGCTTTTGATCGTACCATCAATTCATAAAGTATTAAGCACTCTATTTTAATATGTGGAGTTGTTGCTGCCTAGATCATTTTACTCTCATGACAAGTTAACATTATGTGTTCAACAATTTCTTTAGTATCTTTACATATATTACAAAAAGGAGATTTATTACATCTTTTTTGTAAGAGAATATAAGTTGTTGGAAGAGCGTTGTTACATGTTTTCCACACAATGTGACGAATCTTAGTTGTGACGTTATTGTTCCAAATGAGCTTCTAGATTCCATGATCAATGTTATGGCCTTTTGCTGAAGATTGTGCTTTTTATTTTCCTTAACTTGTGTGTGGTATCCAGATTTTGACGTGTATTTCCCATTCTTTGTTGCTAGCCAGATTAACTTATCTTCTTCTAGGATGCGTTAAATCTTGATTCTAATGACAGCTTTTTGAGTGGTTTGGGGAAAAATTACATCCAAAACCTCTTGATTCCATTCATTCCCTTCTTTATTTTGTATTATGATACTCTATTCAGTTCACAACTTGGTGGTTTTTGAATTTTGAACTCTGTTATTGTCCAGTTATCTTTCCAATTGTTAATGGTTTCTCCTGATCCTACTAGAAAATTGATGTGATGTTATGAAACCCCCTTCCTATGCATAATATTCGCCTAAGACCATGACCTAGATTGTTTAATGTACTTTCTGCAATAGATTTATTTTAATGATAAATTCCTTTCAACACTTGTGCGACTAGAGATGTTGGATTCTTCCATATACTCCAAGCTTGTGCTGTCAAAAGAGAAGTGTTCATTTTTTCAATCACAAAAATAAGGCTTTCTATTAATTTACTAGTCTGTCAGTTTTTTCCATGCCACCTAGTGAATTATGTTCCTATTCTTGGAGCCCTACTAAAAATTTGTTATCATACTAGTCAAGTCCTTACAATTATTTCTTGAAAATTTTAAAATAGACATAACATATGAAGGAATAACTTGTAACACTACTTTAACAAGTACTTTTTTCCCCTACTGACAATAGTTGTTGTTTTCACCCTCGAGTCTTTGCAAACATTCTTTCACCAATCCATCTACGTGTTTCAGTCTTGGATCTTTAATGGCGCAGTGGAATACCAAGATATATCCTAGATTTGATCTTTGTTTGATATGAAGTGTTGACGTAGTCTCTCGTATCATTTCCTTTGGTGTCCCTTTAGCAGAACAAATAAATAATTTGTTAATATTGATTCTTTGACATGAACACTTACAATAAATTGTCCACAAATACTTAAAAGAATCAACTTCTTTATCATTTAGGGATATATAAAACAAAGAATCATGTACAAAAAGGCAATTTGTTAGAGCATGCCAATTTCTAGTAATTTGATTCCTATCTATCTTATTTTCCTTCCTCCTTATCCTTGTTCCTAGTATACTTAATCTTCATGCACATGTGTTGGATTAAGGTTATCAATGCCTCAGTCATCAGACTAAAAAGGAACAGTGACAAAAGATCTTCTTGTCGAATACCTCGTGATGACTCAAATTGTGGGAAGGTTCAATATTAAACTTATGAAAACGTAACCGTAAAAATACAAATGCGGATCCACTCTATCCATCTCTCTGCAAGCCCAAGTTACTGTAAAACGTGATGTAGAAAATCCCAACATACTTGATCGTATGCTTTGACTATATTCACCTTACTGCATAATGTTTGGCCATATGTCAAAAAAATCTAAGTTTTATTTTAATTTCGAATCAAATTATAACATTCGGGTAGTAGTATAAGAAAGTTGATATTCAACTTTCCAATTTTTTTGAGTTCCGCTTATAATATTTATTAAAGATCGATAAGTAAAAACATATTTAATCATATACAAATATTTATATGATGGATTATATGTAATTTTGGTTAAATAATTTTAATATTATCTATTAAATTATATATTATTAATATATTTAATAATAAATAGTTTTAATTAATATATTGAATAATAAATTGTTTTTATTAATTAAAAAAATTAATCAAATTTAACATAAATAATATAATTTTGATACAAAACAAAAACAATTCATTTCTACTAAAAGTTAATGGATTAAAAAAAGGGTTAATGCTCAATAAACCCCCGTAGTCTCGTCCATTATCCCGTAAAAAACATTGTATTTTTTAAGGAATAGTGAGTTATGAGAAGTTTCCTAAAACTCAAAATCTGAGTTTTAGAAAGCTTTCAATAATTTAAACTACTTTTTTTATGAAAAAAAAAAGAAAAAACAAAATGTATGATATCTTTTATAAAAAAATAATTATAATGATGGGAATTTCATTTTAAGTTCGAGAAGTTTTTTAGGCATTAATCTTTAAAAAAATCCTTCTTGATATTTGAGAAAAAATATCTCTTTTCTATCTTCAGTTTCATGTTAATTTTAATTTAAGAATAATTTTAATGTGTTAGGTTATTATTTTATTTTATCCAAGCCACTTAATCAAGTAATAATTAACTATTAGGTTAGTCGATAACTCAACTTAGGCGACCAATTACTCGAACAAAACGGTTTATCAATAGGGTTGGAAAATCTATTAACCAATCTATATTTGATGTTTCAATCATCCACTTAAATAATATATACATAGTTGATATCTTCAAACCCTTTACCTCTATACAATTAAAAGAAAAAGTCTAGATATGTACATGATTTTAGAATATTGCTAACTGTTTGATATGTATATGGGTTATATTTGATTATCATTCTTATTTTATCTATAGTTGTAACATATTGAAAGAACAAATTTCTTCATAATTGACATAAATCAATTATCAACCTTAATACAAGTCATTGTCGCACTAAAAACTATTACGATTTAACAAGGTCTAGTTAATTTATCATCACATGCCCTATTCCGGGTTGGACCACACTAGAGCTAATCCTTGTATGTACTTCGGAGTTCAAATGATTTAGACACTCAAGTTAAGAGGGTCATTGTCTATTACTCAAGTTAATTGAAGCTGGAGCTAGAGTTAGAAGAGGGTAAAAGAATCTTTCTTGTGGGCACTAAAAAAGTTCTTGTCATTGCGGCGACATGATTTGCATTAGAGGTTCACACATTACGTTAAGGATCAATCTTCTATTTAACCGATACAATGTATTAGGAGATACTAGAAAAATATAAAATTATTCAAAAACAATAAATACAATACAATATAAATTAGAGCCATTAATTAAAAACAATATTTATTAAAGATATCTCTAATGAGATAAATAGTTGGTCTAGTGGTTAGACTACTTCGCAAAAATCAAAAGGTCTTGGGATCGAATTTTATTGGAGTCAAAATAACTCCGAGTCTAAAGTGGCTCTCCCATGTATTAAAAAATAATATCTCTAATAATTTTTTTTATTAAAATAATCTTTTTGATAAAAATACTTTGATATACTTTTTATTTACTTTATTCTTTATCCTTTAAATTTAACTATCCTATTGCAATTTTCCACCACCGCTACCACCACCCTATTACTACCACCACCACCACCACACAACCACCCCACCATCCCCACAACTACCACCACCTCCACACTACCACATCCACCATTACCACCACGAACATCCACCACCCTATTACCACCTCCACCACAGACTACTATTAATTTCATCACACGCACGCGTTTTTAGGAAGTTTTTTTAAAATCGTTATATAACTTATTAAAAAAAAATTATATTTTTGGACGAGACAAATTAATTAAATCTATAATTTTTTGAATTGTTTTGAATTTATGATTTTTTTTCGCATCCGAACAATGAATTCACTGTTTCAAACAATAAATTTCATGTTTGCGGAAAAAAAATCATAAAAAAAACTCATCGAAAATCATAAATGTAAATATTAATTTGCCTCGTCCAAAAATATAATTTTTGATTTTTTTTAGAATTAGTTATGATTTTTTTTTTTAAAATTTCGGACGCACGCGTGTGATGGAATTAGTAGTATTAGGTGATGGTGGTGGTGGTGGTTGTGGAGGTGGTGGTGGTTGTGGAGGTGGTGGTAGCTATAGCAGAGGTCGGTTTTTTTTTTAAATGGTTGTGGTTGTGGTGGCAGTGGTGATAATAATGGAGGTGGAGGTGTTTCATTATTTGTTTAATATTAAAAAATGAATATTTTTTAATATAAAATAATATTTAATAATAAAGGTAGTATATGTATAAAAAGATAAAAGGGTTATTTTTTTTACAGAAAAAAATTTATTAGGTTTTTTTATAAAATAGATTATTAAAGGTTATTTTTAACAATTACGTATTTTTATCATGCATCTTCAGAATAGTTCGTTCTATTCTGATAACCTTGAAATTGTTCAAGGTATCTCCAAAGATAAAGGAGTCAACTGGCGAATACGGCCAATGAGCGCTGAAGCGTTAAGTTGGATGAAGAGGTTTCCTGAATGGAAAGTCATTCACATCAAAAGAGAATTTAATGAAGTTGCAGATAAAGTCGCAAAATATACCAAGACGAATATCTATTTTTTTGTTTGTCCTATGAATTCGATTATCAAGTTTTTTAACTGCGTGACCCCCCTCTATAGTTATGGAGGGATATGATACTGTCTTTTCTCTCTTTTCATTTGAAAAAAAATAATTATGCATTTTTTAACAAAAACCTCTATAAATATAGCATATATAAATTTAGAGTTAACGAACAGTTTGTAATAGTGAATGGAATAGATATGCGATACAGTTAAGTAGATCTTTTTAAAACTAAAATCAAATACGTAATTATCTTCCCGGCCAGCCAATCTTACTCGAGAGCATATTGATGGCTATTTATAACATCTTCCTTATAATATAAATAGTTTTTTTCGACGACTCAAATATTTTACATTATATCGTTTGATTATACTTTGAAAATTCCATACTCGTCTGCGTTGATCGTATTTTCTTAATATTTTGTTATCTAAGTAGTTTAAGATATTTGATATTCACCTAAAAATCTGGTTTTGATTTCTGTCAACAAAACAACTTTTTTGTAGGTATAAGTTTTACCTAGTTTAGAAATATAACCAAAACTTTGTCCAAAAATATTATGAAAAGCTTTAAAAAAAATATGCGAAAAAATTGAGATAATTTAGCGATAATCAAGTACTTTTAAATGAAATAATTGAGATATTTAAGAGGTAGAGGAATAACACTTTTTTATAAACCAATAAAAAAAATTACCAAATAAAACAAACACATGATAAGATCCAAATTGCTCAAGGGTTCGGACAATTTTGTTTTAAAACGATTTTGTCCTCTCTTATAAACTTTTCTTCACTTAATTATTATTATTTTGGTTGGGTAAACAATTTCATTTAAAATATGGGAAAATGAAATTTTACATTGTGCACAATATATTTACACAGACTAAAATTTAAAGTAATATCTATCTATTCACTAGTTAAATACTCAGTGGGTTATAAATAAAAGTTTACTATCATCCATGAAGATATGATGAGGGTACAAATTGAACAATATAGAAAATGTGAACAACTTGATCTCCTTATTATCTCATACTTCAATGGATTTTCACCTCTCAAAGGAAGATTATTCCGTATTCAATGGATTTTCACCTCTCAAAGGAAGATTATTCTGTATTCAATGGACATAATCTGTGTTTCATCTATTACTAACCACCCCACCATAGTTTTTATGATCCACACACATTTTAAAGAATCGAAACAGGGTAACTCTCGTATGACTTTAAAGAAACAAATATACTTTGCACGAGAATGATATAAAACACTAGATTTTGGTAGAAACTACGCATGTACATAGTGATATGAGGCATCTAGCTTTTGATTACCCATCGCTAGGTCTATCCAACTAAGAATATGATTATTTTTACACGTATAAAATTGGCCCAAGTATTGGAGATCTTGTACTCTGACAGCGTTACAACAATCAATAAACTCATTAAAGTACATATAGTAACTACTCTTCTATTAATCCCTTCATTGTGATCTTGAATATTGTTAAAATCGCCAAGAGGAGCCATGAAACATAAAAAGTAGAAGTATGATCAGCTAGTTCCTTCCACAAATCCCTTTTTTATAATCTTATTATTGAATCCATAAGTGAAAGGGGTATAAAGGCTAATAAATTTCACCTTACATAAAACTTTACAATGAATGGCTCAAGAGTTGTCATAAGCACATCAATATCTACTTTATCTAGGTCCCAAACTAATAAAATCCTTCCACGTTCGACTATATCAAAATTATCCACATGTTTCCAACCTTGTAACATAGTCTGTATACTATTATTTACATTAACACTACTACTTGTCATATCCAAAATA
Organism: Nemophila menziesii; assembly: GCA_029959085.1. Taxonomy (NCBI): domain Eukaryota; kingdom Viridiplantae; phylum Streptophyta; class Magnoliopsida; order Boraginales; family Hydrophyllaceae; genus Nemophila; species Nemophila menziesii. Next base: position 52,902,968 of record JARWIR010000007.1, read on the forward strand.
CCCAAAATAGTAGTGTTCTTTCTATGAATGAGCCTAATTACCCCACACCTCTTATGAGTGAAGTGAACCCCCTTATGTTCCATGTTGTAATAATAATTACAATATTTTTATATGTTTCCCTTTATTTGTGTTTTTCGAGATAATGCACTTCCCTCTCCCAAAGTTTGTCTTATTACGTGTTAACTCACGTCGCTCTTATAATTTCTTTTGCTAGCTTCCTGAGGTTTAAGGTAGGGTAAGGTACGAGCGGTCCGAGGTTACCCATGATGTAGCGGCGACTCTAGGTGGCTCTTTAGGGTATCTACGAGATCAAGATCTCGTCAGGTGAAATGTTACTAACGTTGTTAGCAAATGATTTAGTCATCAAAGAGAAGTGATCGTGAGAACAAAATGGTGAGACGGACACTAAATCGAAATAATTTAGGAGTAAACCCTCTAACTCCTTTCTACTCTCTCTCATTTTGAATACTAATATGTTATATTTTTCTTCACATAAGTATTATATAGACAAGATAAAACTCATACCCGAGACCATTATTAGAAAAAGATGCGGAATAATTATGCAATAATTAAGAATATTTAGAGATATAGAGATAATAAATGGAGAATTATTGAGAATTTAAAGATATATAAATAGATATATATGTTTAAACCTAAACCGTTTGAGAAGTCATAAAGTTCACTCTAAAGTGGTTTAATCAATTTTGAGCTTCTATCAAATAATGAAAACTAAATAAATTAAATATTTTTGAGAAGTTTAGAACGAAGTTTTAATGTCACTAAACTTGATCTTAAAACATCTTTTTTTTTTTTCTAAAACATCTTTCTAATGCATAATAATATAGATTAAAAAAAAAAAACGGTTACTAAAACATCTTTCGGTTATGAAAAGTGAGGAGTTTTGCTTAGTGGTTTGTTGTAGAAAGTTCACAACAGGATCTAAATCACACGATTTTTTGCTCGTTATCTGTTGGATCTTCCGATGATCCAAACAATCATTCTATGTTTTTTTTTTTACTTTATTAATATCTTCTTATATTGATATGATAAATGTTATTCCCAGGTAAGGGGGTCCGAATAATTAAAAGATCTAAAATGAATGTGTATACTCACTATCACTTCTCCATTATTTAATTTTTTGACATTGACAAGGCATAGTAAATAGTTATCAATTCGTGGAACTATGCTTTCACCTATATTCTTCAACAACATGTTAAAATCAATACTTATTGTCAATGTACTAAGTTATGGTTTTCAATGATGACAACCATGAATTCTTTTATGCATTTTCTGCTATATGATCTAGCTTTTATACTCTTTGCCTCTAGTATAAAATTACCCTAACAAATGTGTGTTTGATAATCATACTTGAATTTGAAACCCTAAACACACTCTCTGGATAACCTGGAGAAAGGTGAGGTCATGTCGAGGGTGAACTAACCCCAATAAGCTAACCATCCTTAGTTAGAGGTTGCTTTCAATATTACATGGCAAGGGGATCTGAGGTCAGTTGTGCAAAATTTGTAGTACAAATGAATTTTAGGTCTCATTCGAAAGTTGGGTGGGTGGTTGCACATGTCAATTAACTCTATTAAATGATTTCACTCTGAATTGCACTTATTATCTATAAACATTCTTGGTTGTAAAAAGAAAAAATAAAGGTACTTGCAGTTTTTCTTGTTGTCTCCCCTTGGCATAACATTCATAAATTAAATGGCAATATATGATATAATATCTGTTTGCAAATCAACGTTCAATGTCCAAAAAAAAAAAAAAAAAAAAATCAACGTTCATTAGGTACGTAATATGATCATGCAACCAAAAATATTAGGTGGTTCTTTTACTTATTGAGAAATAGGAAAATTATATTAAATTTAATTAAACATCAAAATTAATTCAAAAAGGTAAATAACTTTGGAATAATTCCATTTTTATGACTATACACTAATCTTTCTTAGATACCTAAGTATGATCCTAGTAAAGCAAAACAAAAAGATGATAGAACTATAATCACAACAGGTAATAATTGCGCTATTAGAAAGTAAAAAGACTTCACTAAAAACTCTTCTAGCAATGAGAGTTTTAAGAACTCTTCTGACAAAACTCTATTTGTTCATATTGATGATTCTTTTAAGACAGATAAGAAATCCTCATCTGTATTTATTATTCGTAATAAACATAGTAAACTAATGCATGGTCATGCTTACTCTTTTTCATGTTAAAGTGCAAAAGAGGCTGAGTTTTTGGGTGTTAGGAATGGTCTTCTTTCAGCTGCTAACCTCCATTCTACTGATATTCGAGTTTTTTGCGACAATGAAGTAGTGGTTAAAGTCTTGAAGTCGGCGGTTCCTCCATCCATTATTCGCTTCAAGCATTTTTATCTTGATATTATCTCTTTATGTAATAATAGAAATGTTAGTTTCTTTCATTGTAATAGGAAAGAAAATGAGATTGCTGATTGGGTTACGAAGCAAAAACTTTCATGATTGTTGCCTAGTAATTGGGTTGTAAAACCTCCTCCCCAACTAGTTAGGTTATTAGGTTCCTTCCCTATTCCTTGTGGAATAGGTTAAGTCTTTCTTTTCTTGTAATGAACTATTCTATATTTATTTAATGCTTTTGACAAAAAAAAAACCTAAGTATGATCTTAAATTTTTATTATATGTCATGCGTATATTTTTCTTCTAAATTCGGGTTATTATTATTTTTTTATATAAAAATACTTTTTTCATTAAATGTATTATAATTAATATATATATATATACATAATAATTATTAATACTATTACCATTATAATTGGTTGACAGTCAACTTCGGAAGTCAACAACGGTCAACTCCGGTGAGTTTTTTTTTTTGTTAAAATTTCGGGACAGCCACCAGTCAACTCCTTCGAGTTTTTTTTTTACTTTTTTACAATTATCGAGTAAAAATATATCACTGTGATTTTTTTCAAATATTTTTTTAATTTTTATTTTTTTCAGCTCTGAAAAATTCCAGCATATAGCTGTATCGAAACTACAACTACAATTGTGCAACTACATTATTGTATTTGTAGGTGTAACTACATTATTGTGGTTGTGCAACTACATATAATACTTGTGCAACTACAATATAGTAGTTGTGGATTCAGGTCCGGTCCTGGGCATAGGCCTAGGAAGCAACCGCCTTGGGTCCCCAAACAATTGGTATTTTGTAGGGTCCCTTTTCGAGAGAAATATATATTTATATTTATATAACTATATATTTGAATTCGATAAGATAGCATGAATCATAAGTTCGCTCATTGGTAAAATGACATATTTTCATAAGTTAGCATGAATAATAAGTTAGCTCATTTACTCCGAGTCCAAAGTGGCTCTCTCATGTATTAAAAAACATGACATATTTTCTTATAAGAGATCTAAGGTTCGAGTCTCATCCTAATATATATATAAGGGCCCCTGTTATGAAATTCGTTTTGGACCCCGAATATGTCAGGACCGGCCCTGTGTAGATTCAATGCAGATATTTGTCGGAATATTTTGAAGCTAAAAAAATAAAAAAATCGCAAAAAATCACAGTGATTAATTTTTATTCGATAAATATAAAAAAGTATAAAAAAAATCGCCGGAATTGGCGCCAGAGTTGACTCGTGTCTGCCCGGAAATTAAAAAAAAACTCGCCGGAGATGACCATGCATCGTCGTTGACCGTCGGAGTTGATTGTCCAGCAGTTATGGTGGTGATAAAATAAATAATAAATTTATTAATTATAATAAATTTAAATTAGAAAAGGTTATTTTTGTAAGGAAGATAAGTAATGGCCAAATTTAGAAGAAAGATATAAATAAGGCCTATAATAAGAATTAAAATCATACTTGTCCTAATTTTTGAAGAGAGATATATGAATAGGCCTAAAAAATGAATTATCCAAATAATTTTTTACGGCCCAAAGTAAAGTTAGACTTTTCTTTTAAATAATTTGAATAAAAATTTGTCAAGCATTTGGTGGAAAGGTAATACTGAAAGTGCACAAGGAACCAATGTTTCGTGGGGTAAAACATGCACAAGTAAAAAATAAGGGGATTAAACATTCCAAACCTTGAGAATATTAACTTTTTTTTCAAATGGAAGCATATTAAACATATAAGACAGTTTTACAGAACGCAATACATCACCCTATACCCGTAAGAGAGCAATCAACAAGTAAGAAATTCGCTAACTGGGGTGGCAAAGAAAATTGCCAGTTGTCAAACAAATTGCCATTAAGGCATGGTTTGTAACCCAGTCATCAACCCTATTACAAACTCTCGAGATGTACGAGAACTTTGGCTTACAAAACTCTAAGAGATAGTATATGCTATCTGATGTCTCCCTATTTGTGATGAATTAATCTAGGTTGGATACATCATTTTAGGTGTATTAGTATAGTCAATACTCGATTTTTAGTCATATTATTATATTATCTTATTTCTTGGCTTGATTTAATGATTTATTTATTTTTTGAGCATATTTGGTTTAATTGTTTGTTTATTTGTGAAACTTTAAAGATATTTAGAAATTAATTAGATGCCAAATCAATTCTAAAGAGATAAAGGAAAGAAGATAAGGATGGAAATTGGAAATAACGGAAGTAAAAAATAAAATAGGGAAAAAAAAGTTGCCAAGTAAATCTGAATTTCAGCAGCCACGTCTACTAAAGTGATCATGACTTAACTAAATCTAGGAATTTGGAAGAATGTTCTATAGAAAAAATGTAGAGCTTTCTGATACGGTCATTTCTATATAAAGTAGGTAAAAATCCGAGCAATATTGAAGACGTTACGGTCAAAACAAGACAACAATAGTTTTTCCCTTCCCATATATTTTAGGAAACGAATTTGATTTGGAAAAAAAGTCCAATTTCTTGCCTCCTACTCCAAGAAATCCAAATTAGGGCTTCCTATACTAATATAATTACACCTTTTAAGTATTGTAAACATGTCCTTGCCTCACACAATTAGTCCTTAAGTTTATCCATCCTTAAAAGTCATTCAAGAGAGCAAGTTGACAGTATGTATCTTTCTTTTAGTTTATTTTTTTCTAGTATGAACTAATTTTCCCATAGATTGGGGTTTGCATATGTATAATCTATGAATTCTATTTTCTTTTATCTATGTTTCTTTAGGAGAACTATTTCAAATTGATTCTAGCTGTTTAACCATATATTTGTTTTATGTGCTTTGATTTATTGTCTGTCTTAAATATGATCAGTTTAGGGTTGTGCTAATAGTAGTTAGATGGTCACCCGGAAGGGGTGTCTAATTATTGAAACACCACATAAACGGTAAGTGTGCGGTAGTGATCCGGAAGGGCTTGCCTAACTAGATAGTCATTAGGGTTTGATTTAATCATCGATCATTTCCATGCCAGACTCATCTAAGAACCTAGTGGCGTAGGAGCACCTTAGTTAAGTCCTATGGTAATTTTGAGGTTGCCACCTTAGTCCACCGGAAGGGGGTAGGGAGGAATTTAGAATCCTGACTACTTATCTAAGAGCTATAATAACCCTTATTGACTAGTAGAAGGAATAGAAGGATTAGGACATACTCACAAAACCTAAGATATATTTTCTCATCTCATACTCTCTTATTTTATTTACTTGTTTTTATTTTAATTAGTTAATCATTAATCTACTCAATCATATTTATTTGCTTTTTTTATTTTTAATTATTAATTACTACTTTATTCTGTTAATCCATTCGTATAACACACTAAGTCCTTGAGAACGAATCTGACTTATCATTAAAACTTGCTTACGACTTGTGATACTTGCAGTGAGTAACGTGTTTTCTCTAGGGTGTTAGTGCATCGTTTATCCATCTTTTATTATCTTATTTTTATCACACCCTAGGCGCTACCAAGTTTTTGGCACCGCTGTCGGGGACTTGTGTCTCCTTAGCGTGTGGGATATTTATTTTTAGTAGTATTAGTTTTTAGTTATTTATATTTTTCCAGTTTTACGCTTTTGGTTTGTTTTAGTCTCTTTCAGGTTTACAGAGTATGCTTGCGGAGCCCGAGAGGTGCTTTACAACTTATAACAGACGCTTGAGAGGAGAGAGAACATATAAAAGCAATGGTGTTACAAATGGGAGAAGATCTTCCATTAGGGGACAATGAAAATCTTACTAATCCAAATGAAGATCAACGTCAACCACCTGCCCCTCGTGATCCACCAATAGGTCCTCAACTACCACCAGGAGGAGGTAACAGAAATAATAACAGACAAGAACAAGATTTCCAAGGCTTGGGATCACCTTTTCGAGTTTAACCTTTAGGTTATCGTCCTCCAGAGATCCAAAACATAAAGTTTAGGCTCGATCCGGGTATATGCTCAGTCAATATCAAAACTTTGGACTCTATAGTGGTGCAGCAATTCAAGATCCGGTAAGAGCGATTCAGAAGTTCATGCAGATTTATAATGACTACATTACTCCGGGAATTACACGCTAGCAACTGTATTGTCACATGTTTTTGTTCTTTCTGACTGAAAAAGTTGGTGATTGGCTAGATAGACAACCACCAGGTACACTCAATACTTGGACAGAACTTCAAGCCACATTATTTAACCGTTTTATACTAGAAGAGTATGAGACTCAAAGATCAGATGGACCTTGCTAAGTTTTGCCAAGAGAATGGAGAAGAAGTAGGAGACACATGGACAAGGTTTCAACAGAAGTTAGCTAGATGTCCGCTTCACGGTTATACCCCATCTTTACAGTTAGCGATGTTTTATCAAGGTATTAATGCCGAGAGTAGACTGAGGGTAGATACACTTGGAAGAGGAGTATTTGTGTCCATGGGTCCTACAGAAGCTGCTGAAGTTATGGAACGTATCATAGAAACAGAAAGGAGTTGGCCACTTTTGCGAGCTCCTATTACAAATACCAGAGGTACGCTTCGATTAGATGCATAGACTGCTAATTCAGCTCAGTTAATAGCTTTAGAAAAGAAAGTTAAAGAGATTAAACTTGAGATGCAAAGACAACAAAATTTAGCAGATATTTGTTATGAGGGTTCAAACATTTGGAATCCTCATATAACAAATACATGGTTCTCTTCTGCTATTAGCAATAAAATTTATAAAATCATAACACCCTTAAATAAAATGGAGGATAATACATGTTGGGCACAATCTATGGATGGTGAAGTTACTTCAAAAGGTATTTATGGTTACTTAAAAGAGATAGAAAACGAAAAAGCAAAGAAAAATTATGAAAATGTACCTGGAAGCTCTCATATAATCCCAAATAACATTTTTGGAAGGAGATATGGAAGATTAAGGTACCTCCTAGAATTTGCAACTTCTTATGGAAATTGTGTAAAAGAAAAGTTCCAGCAGAGGAACTAAAATTTTACTTTAGATGTGCTAATACCGACCTCTGTAACTTATGTGGTACTGATGCAGAATCTATTGAGCATATGATTTTTAAATGCCCATGGGTAAGAGCTTTATGGGTTATCTCTCTGTTACAGCTACTAACTACAATTTGTTGTACTTCAAGGTTTGAAAACTGGTTTTTCAGTTTAAAAACTTTGCAAGGGGGTATAGATGTAGCTGGTAGGGATATTTTCTCTTTGGTTCCTTATATAGTTTGGCATATATGGAAGGCAAGAAATAAATTCTGCAATGAAGGTATAACACCTGATCCGAAACGAGTATTACATCAAGCTATAACAGCCTATGATGAAGTTAATAAATGTAAAAATATATACTTTGAGGCTAATACCACAATATTTAATGAGAATGCTACAATGGAAAAGAATAAACAACAAGGAAAAAGAGTTTTGAAAACAAAAAAGGTAAAAGTACAAATAGCACTTCATACACGGGTAAAATAACTATGAAAAAATGGAATGAGAACCTATCTGACAATACAATTTTTGCTTACTCAGATGCTTCATTTGAATCTTATTATAACTCTGCCTCTGCTTGTATTTTACAAGATAAGAATAATACACTAACTCATGGTCATGCTCAGAATTTTTTATCTTACAGTGCAGAGGAAGCTGAGCTAATAGGAGTACATAATGGGTCTGTTTCTGCTATTAATTTCTAGTTTGATGACATTCGAGTTTTGAGTGACAACAAGGTGGCGATGGATATGCTCAATCAACCTAAAGCTCCTACTAATGCGAGGCATATGATCCTTTATTTAGATATTAAGCGATTAATATGTAATAGACTAGTTTCTTTTTATTTTATTCCCAAGAAAATTATCGATGTTGCTGATTGGGTCGCAAGTTAAAAGCTTTTAGGTATTTTGCCAAGTGATTGGGTGACTAAACCCTCTCCCCAATTAGCTAGTCTTTTATCTTCTTTTCCACCCATTACAGAGATAGGTTGAATCTTTGTACGAACCGTATTTCTATTTATATTATTAAGCTTTTGACAAAAAAAATGTAGAAAATAACAAACGTAAAAAAAAATAACTTATGTCTAAAAAAAAAAGAATAACCTAGTGAGTAAGGTTTTGGTCATTTAATCTAGTGATGTAGTTTCGAACCGAGTCAATGATTTCGAATTCAAAATGATTCTTTTATGTAAAAAAAATAAATAATAACCTATGAATTTAAGTGACATAATACAAACAATCGAGAAATTGAATTTTATGTTCCTTGTAATTTAATGTTTTTGTCATTTTATGAATTAGTGTCCACTAACTGATTTGACACATGCCTAAATTTGTATAATGCCAACGCAAATTTTCAATATTTTCCACATCAAGTATAGCATTCAAATAAGCAATAATAAAAACATTTATCATTACATAAGAACAATTATTACAAGAAGTTCGCGTCCAAAAAAAATAAAATTATTACAAGAAGTTCACTTTTTCTCGTTCCAACTTACAAGAAGTTCACAAAGAAGAAGAAATAACATAGAATATTTATATGAATATCAAGAAAATGAAATATTGCAGCTGTCTAGAGGGCAAAATAGGCAAGTAATACGAAGTACACATGTTTAGTAGTCCACACAACAACCTATCTCTGAGCAATGGCCTCCTCAGCAATCAGTACTTTTCAGCTAGAGAGAGAGTTATGGAGATGCTTTTTTAGAGAGAGAAAACAAAATATATCAATCCAATTCTTTTATCAGGTTCCCATTTTTTAAATTATTACTTTACTTGAGTAATATCAAATATTACACAAAATTTAAAAATACATTAGGATCAATAGTTGACCTAGTAGTTAAACTATTTCGTAAAGACTAAAGTATACTTATATTGAATTTTATTAGAGTAAAAAATAATTTCAAATTCAAAATAGCTCTAAACTCTCATATGTAAAAAAAAAAAACCATCACCTATATAAGTATATCTTTTTCATGCCATGTCTATCGAAAAATCTATTAACTCTTTGTCAAATGTTTATTAACCATTTCAAAGTAATATAATGACTACAATCAAGGATAAACCATTTTTAAAAATTATTTAATTATTACGTGCTGATTTTTAACAATTAGTATTTTAACCACCACCTACATAGTTATTACCTATTTAACGATCGATATTGGTCGTAAATAAAAAAATAATAGAAAATAACTTTTGCAACTACAAATATGGTTGGTAAAGTCAAACTAACCATAGCCGACCACTAGTATAATCAAAATAGTTTTGGCCTAGGACACCCATATATTAAAAAAAATGGCCTAGAAAAAAAATAAATCTCGAACACCTAGTGGTCGAGAAAGATCACCTATTAATTACCAACCTCACTTTAGTCGATATAATTATGGTATGTGAAAAAATATAAAACTAGTATGTAATACCGACCTTTAAGTGATCGGGAAATTAATTGTACCCCATACCGACCAAACATGTGGTTTGTACTGTCGTCCTTTCTCTAACACAAAATAACCATTAGCGGCCTCCATCATCGGTCGCTAAAAAATCGCGTAATAAAGACATCGACAATGATAAATTTTCTCATAACTTCCAAATCCAACAAAAATCACCTAAAAACAAAAATTAACAACCAGGTGTGCATCCTCCTACCGCCGCCGCCCCTGCTATTGCATCGACCACTTACTTGACCAACCCATCTTAAGAGGATACCTTTTTACCATTAACTATTTCATTCCATTTGAGTTATTTTTCTACTATTTTTATTAAAAAAAAAATTATTTATAAGTTAGTTTAAAAAAATTAAGTTTGTTAATTGTTATGTATATGTAATAAATGTTGTTATTGTTGATCTTTGTAAACAGTAGGAATTTAGTATAAAATATGGTAAAACTGTACATAGTTTTGACTGATATTTATATAATTTGTATGGTTTATATTATTGTGAATTATGATGATCCAAAATCATATTAATGAATATCAATATTATATGGTAACTCATGTATATATATTATATTGTATATTATATTGATTTACATTATATGTCTTACATTGGTATATATATTAGAATTATTTGAAATTGGTTTGAACTTTGTAATTCTAAAAAAAAAAAATTATGGTCAGTTGAGTTAACTTAACAGATTAATTCTAAATGTTTTTTTTTCTTTTATTTATCATGTATCTGGTAATATGTCAACTTGCGCACTTCAATTGATCTCACAAAAATATGCAAACCTCCGTTTAATTATTTACGCATTTAAAAAATAGAAGAAATAGCAAAACACTTACCAACCAACCCAAATGGTTCAAGTCCACATGTTCTTGTTTAATGGAAAGAAACACCATCAAAGCATCGAGTGAAATGATTAATAAACCATCCCAACTCATCCCTAACATTAGAATTATATTTTTTATACTAAGATTGTATATTTTTATCATTTATAAAGTAGGAATTCGAATGTTACCGTGAGAATACAACCTTCTTAAAATTAAGGTTTTGATTAGCATAGGTCATAGGTCTCATAGGACTCTTTCTATAAGACCCCTCAACCTCTAACTACACCCCACCTCAACCACCCCAAAGATCAAACATTAGACACATGGTTAAGATCTCTCCTCTAATCTAACTGCACCCTGAAAACACGACATGTTCCTTAAAGTCATCCAAAGTATTAAACACAAAAAGCATCCATCTCAAACACACACACAACACACACATTATACTGTGTAAACTTTAAAGTCTTCAAACTCTGCAGCTTTTCTTGATCTCCATAATCTCCTTCACCAGCTTAAAGCTGACAGATTTCTTCACCACCCTACCCCCTCTCTCCCCCTACCCCCAAAATAATGCAAGTTTCCTCTCTTATCCACTACTACTTTCTAGTACTATAAAAAGATACATCTCTGTGTTGTTAGTTTTCTTTACTGTTCACACAATGTTGCAATTTGTATGGGGAAACTCATCTACGATGATGCTTTCTGGTGACGAGAATATGCAAGAAACTGACCAAAACCGACATATGTTCGACCCATATGGAGCCGCCGCCGTTGAAGCTGCGGCGGCTACTAACTACGATTCTCATTTCACGACGCAACAAAGCCACCATAGCCACCACCTCTTTCAAAATCTTCAACACGCACAAGATGAACAAAACCCTTTACACAACAACACGCTTTATGATCCAAACACTTATCATCATCATGGGAATTCTTCATATGCTGCGCTTTCTCTTGAACCGGCTGGTTCGTACATGATGGTTCCCAAGACTGAACCTTCTGTTGTTGGTATGGGTGGGGTTGACTTTATTTCCGCTAGTAACACTCTTAACGGTGGTGTAAACGGTGAAAATGGTGGTGGTAATAAATGGTTGAATTTAGGTGGAAGGAATTATTTATCTTCTTCTGAAGACGACTTTGTGAATCGGCTTTATCGCCGGTCTAGAGCTGTTGAAACCGGTTTAGTTAACTCGCCTAGGTGTCAAGCTGAGGGTTGTAATGCTGACCTCAGCCATGCTAAACACTACCACCGGAGACACAAAGTCTGTGAATTCCACTCCAAATCCGCCACCGTCATCGCCGCCGGTTTGACTCAGCGCTTCTGTCAGCAGTGTAGCAGGTTTATCTCTCCTAATTTACCAAAACAACCCTTCATGCATTCACATTCTATACTTGATTAGCATTAGGGTATAATTAAGGTTCATGTTAATGAACTTTTTAGTAGTACGAATATGCCCTTTAAATGTTTTGAGGCATAAATGATTGAGTAGAGTCGTACATGGGTTGATCCCTAGGGCATTTATGTCCCTAAAATATATTTATGCTATGCTTTGTTTTGCGTTATAGTGAGTCACTTTTTGTTCTTGCTAATTATAGAAAGTATTTTACATCATCACACCTAGTCAAGATCAGCATACAAATTTAATTATTTTTTCATATTAACATAATTTTAAACTCGCTAATTTAATTTTGTATATATAAAATGAGTTAAAAAAATTTATCCCTTAACTCTCAAATACCTTATAAAATAAAATAAATCATCACCATGATAATTCTTTACATAAATGTTTAATTAATTCTTTTTCATATTTTACACCAAACAGATTTCATCTACTATCTGAATTTGATAATGGAAAAAGAAGTTGTCGTAAGAGATTGGCTGATCACAACCGTAGAAGGAGAAAATCCCAGCAAGCTAATCAAGAAAATAGTAACAAGTCCTCTGAGAATGTCACAAGTAATTAAGAATGTCTCGTGACTATTTCAATTTAATAATATCATTTAAAAGTATTTCCAATTATTAAATCAACTATATTTTATATATTATAGGAAAATCTCCCTCTGATTCTGGGGCACATGTATCTTCTGTAACCATTGCTCAATCGCCACCAAGAATTTCATTGGATTGTTTCCGTCAAAGATCTTCATATCAGTCAACTACACCTTCTTCTTCAGCATCTGCGAGCTCGATGTTTTACTCAAACGAGTGATTTCCACGATGAAAAAATGGATCTGAGGAAGCTAATTAATTAAGGCGATCAACAAGTTAGCTAGTAAATAAATTATTAGAGAGATGATTGATATTAATTTGTTCTACCTCTTTTAGTTTAATTTTCTGTTAAAATATTTAAAACCTATTGTGTCAATTATAATATTGTCTTGTAGAGACGATATTATTATTATTATTATTGTTATTATTAATTTCAGTTACTATTTATCTACAAGGTTTGGTTTTGACAGGCATGTTCATGCAGGTCTATTACCATTTCTAGCACCATGCATTATTTTCTTTTGTCTGTTACTCAGATATTTTCTAGGAAAGTGGTGAATATAATGTGGTAAAAAAATCATGGGAATTTGACCTCAAAGGAGTGTGGTATATTTTACTTTTACGTACAGATAAAGGTGATATATATGGAATGATGTTTTGGAAGTACCGCGCTCACTTTAAACGGTAAATTGATAAATAAAGTTATTATAGTCTATAAACTTTACTTCCAGAAACATTGATAGAACCGCGTCCAAAAAAAAAAAAACATTGATAGAACATAAGTACAATACATAATAATAGTGGTAGTAAAAAAAAATATAACCTATTCTAAACGTTTTGAAATGGCTTAAAAAATTAAAAGTTAGAGAGAATTGGAGAAGAAAATCTTGGAAAGTGGGTTTTGGAGCTACCGTGTATTGCATTTGGACGGCGAGAAATCACCTAGCCATGAGAGGTGCTTCCAAAACTAGAGAAATAGTAACCAAGGAAATTAAATGGTGTGTTTATTCAATCTTATTTTCCTTGTTCCCTCGGCATTCTTTTTTGGATGTGAGTGGAAGGCTAGCTTGTATTAGTATAGTATGAAGTAGTTGTTTTATTTTCCTTGTTGCTACCTTAAGCTTTCGAGCCTAGGTAGGTAACACCCATGTATAGTGTACAGTTTTGATATTTTAATACAACCGTTTACCCGACCCAAAAAAAAAAAAAAAAAAAAAAAAAACTGAAAACTTCAAGTAGGGAAAGAAATGACAAATTAAATTTAGCAAATTCTTGATTATCGTGTCTCAATTAATGTTATACAACCAATACATATACTTATATTTATATTAATAGAATCATATATCATTACAATCGAACATGTGGTTTGCGGTCACAGAATTGATCGCTAATAGGTTAAAATGTAATCGTCGTTTGTTCTTTAGCAATTGCGGTCAAATATCGCCTACAAAATTGTCGCTAATATGTTAATCTATAGTCGTCGTTGCTGTTTTTTAGCGATTATAACCACATTTGGTGTTAGTAGGTTAATAAATACTTTACTAAATAATAAGGTTAAGAATGTAATTAAAATAGTTATAGTTTAAAATAACTAATTGCAGGTATGTATTCTTCCATTTATAATTATTGAGGGATGTAATCAAGTATTATGAAACTTGTGGGTGGGAAAATCTTTTTTTACCCGTGGGACATGTGTCTACCTTCTTCTCTATGTTACCGTTAGGTGGTTCAACGACTATATTTTTTTTCTACGCCCATAAAACCCCCATACAATCTCACCTGATACACAGACACCTTGCAAATTACTCATAACCGTGATAAGTGAAGATGGGTGGGAAAAAGAAATGCACCAAGGCAGCCATTTTTGTTTCACCAGTACAATGCCGTTGCAGACCTCCAATGAATCTAGAACCCATAATCACAGGGGGAGTTTCAAAGGGTAATTATGGAGCACTTTATTTCTACTGCGACATTTGTGGCTTTTGGAGATGGTGCCATCCAATGAACAACGAGGAAAGAATTGCTCAAGGTGGTGGCGAGTGTTTTTCGACAATTTCAAGTTCAAATGATGACCATAGTAGAACTGTTTCTGAAATAAACTAAGCACTAGAGGAGTATAAGATTGGACTGAAAATAGTTTGTTTATTGCTGTTGGTGTTGGTAGTAATAGTTACTTTTAAATAAAGTAATTGGTTTGTTTGTAAAAGACAACCTTGATTGGAAAAAATTAGTTTTTTATTGTTTTATTAAGTATTGCCTTTCAACTTAACATGTAAACTGATGCTTCCCCCTTGTTGCTAATAGCAACGTATGTCTCGATTGTTGTGTTTTAAGGAAGTCACTTCTCCATTGTTTTTTTTTATTGTTGTGAATTAGAAGAAGATGACCTTTGTTGAAAAATTGGAAAGAGACAAGTAGCGTCCATGATTGGACTGTTAGCTCGCTTTTTCAACCACTACAGCTCAGCTAGCTAACCACTAGGAAGGGACATATTGGAGAAAAAAGGAAGCAACGTTGACAGGTTGACCTTATTGAGTTGATTTGTTGTTTATTTTTTATAATTTTCCATTAATTTACTGTTGAAGTCGACACTTTTTTCATTTATTCTTTATTCCTCTCTCCATCAACAATAAACAACCCATTTCAGGAAGGTTTCGTTGGTTCTGTTAAACATTTATAAAAACCATAATTTGTAAAAAATAGAACTCCAATTCTGGAATAATTTTCTCCATAGTGGCAAGTGACCTACATCTGTGAACAAAGAAAAATACTAATACAGGAAGCTAGTTTTCCAGCCCAACAAGAACTTGAAGATAGACATAACCATTTTATTATAACATGAACTACGAACTCTAAGACCTTTGCATGAAAATCACGAGTAATAAGTAACATATTACTAGTACCAGCACGAGGATTATGGTCTCTTTTGTGTAACCACGTTTAGGGGGTTTCACGTTGTCTTGGATAATCACACTGTATGGCGACGCCAGCCTAACGTATCCATGCCTAGGACAGTCGTGGTAAAGCTTGTCTTTCTTGTTGTGCAGGTGGAATGGGTAGCATCGAATATGACATGGACGATAACATCTATCCCTAGGGCATAATATCTCTCGATAACGCATATCTAGCTTTGGGTCATCTCCATGGTCTTCAGAATCTCCTAAACACATTACATCCCCTGAAACATTGGATGCTGAAGATTCACTAGTCATGTCAAAAATCTAGAATGTTGTAAAAGAAAAGTGTTGTTAGTAGTTTTATTTGCAGAAAGAGATGTAATATTTTCAGTCCTAACAAAAAAAAATCTAGAAGGTGAAGAAAAATACTTACCATTTTTGAAAGCATGAAAGCTTGGCCTGATACAAAGGTAGTTTGTTATATTTTGTTTGTGATGGTTCTAGGGATGTACTCCTTATATTTATAGAATATGATATGTATTAATTGGTGACTACAAATTGGATGTGTGTCTTGTAAGGGTGGATAAGTAAATCCTTAAAGTATGAGGGGTAGTTTATTTATATTTCTAAATTAATACATCTGTTTATTGGTAGTAATTGATATCTTAATCTCATAGTTCATAGTATGAACCATACCAGGACATTCGTAGAATAAAACACAAGTAAAAGTTCTTGATTAATTTAAATAGCAAACACAACTGATTCATAAACATAAACAATAAAAGGTAGTCCATAATGTTATCATACAAGGTTGCAAAACAAAGTAAACCTTGCAATGGTAACATAGCTTTTTTCTAAAGTGACTACTGAAAGATGTTTTTTTTCTTCTACAATTAAAAACAACGTAGCCATCATCCTTTGGCACAAAATAACAAACATATTCGAATCTGATGAGGTTTCCAAAATAACCATCCAAAAAACATCACCATTTGAACAACGTAGATAAACTTGTGTTCTTTCCCTTTGTTTTTTGATTCATTTGAAATGGTTTCGAACTTGCGTTCCATACTCAACATCTTCCGTTCTACATCTAACAACTTCCTCTACAACACCCTGTTCTTCTCCGTTAGTTCTCTAATCATCCTAAGCATACCTTCTTGAGTGTTTTCAGCAGGTCCCCTCGATACAGAAAAACGAGATTCGTAAGTAGGATGGCTTGGGTTCTGTGCGCTGCAACTTCTTTCATCATATAAGCTCCCAATGGTGGTGGAATAAATACCTGGGCTGGCTGAGAATTTAAAAAACAACATTTAATTGTTCTTGCATTTTAAAGATCTCATTCACAGGGTGCATATAAACAATACATTTGGCATCTTTTATGGTTAATAAAGAATTACCGCAGAAGGATTAGGGTATAGTGGTACGTGTTCCACTCTGTAACTCGGTGGTTGGTCTGTTACAGCCAGCCATCTTCTAGTCTTCTTGTGTGCAACTTGGTCTTGAAGATGAAAAGGGAAAAAATCTGGGTTTTCTACATATCGGCGGTGGAATAGCTTTTCGAGTGTTTGAACACAAGCCTTTTGCTCTTCCATTGTTTTCTAGGTGTGAAATATATAAAAACCAAACTAATTGTTAAGGTTATATAATGGAGCTCATGATTTTAGTTTTGTAGGTTTTTAGGTCATAATTAAGCGTGTAGATGTAGGAAATTTTTTGGGGAACTACATGGTATTGATTATTACCTAAAGACTAAATATATGTTAATTAATGTGTGTAAGCTTGAAAAATCTTGATCTGATGGAGCCAATATATAAGTATTTTTAGATTATTAAAATACGTATTTAATAAAAAATGGTTTAAGGCAGATTAGACAATACTTTAGGTATTATTAAAATCTTTGTCATGAAGTAAACATTTAGGTATTTTAAAGTATTTAGTCCTTTACGAGCACTAAATACGAACTCTAACAAACATGCAGAGTTATACTAATACATTTAATTTTCCCTAACTGAAAAAATTAGTTGTATTCTCTTAGTATAGCTAATTAAAAATACGAAATTGAATTTTTTAAGCAGGTTTATTTTACGCATTACATATATATAAATCTTAGTGTGTTGCAGGTTATGAACTTAATCAAACCACATATGGTTCAATAAGAGGAAGATAGTTGTAAACAACAGCTAAGATTCAATCTTAGGGAGCCCATTATTGTTTATCTATATGCTTTTTTTCCATTTCAACACAAAAAATACTTATTTATTAGCAACAACACCATAGTCAATTTATTGAACAACAGCTAGTTCATTCTGCAAAACAACATTACAAAGCTACAAAGACAACATTATCCCAGCATCCTACATACGGAGCGAGTTCAAAATCAAAATCAAACATTCCTAACTGTGGATCACCATCCACACACTGATTATCATGGATAGACAGGTTTATTACATAGAGAGATCTATTTTCACGAAGAAATCGTGAAAAGAATACAACACAGTTTTAACATAATGTTTATGGGAAATCAAGTCCCCTGAATCATTTTCCCAAACAACTTTGAAGACCATCTTCATTCTCCCTAGCTTTTATCATGGCCTCTACCTTCACAATACGATCATTGAATTCCTCGCATTTACGTTCCAAATACAAGTTCCTTTTTGTCATTCCGTTTAGGATATCAAGAATTTGGCTCTCGAGGAAAGTAAGTCGACAAGGGGAACAAGACCACCCGAGTAAAGGAGGATCCACGAATTACTCCCCAAACTTTCACTTTCCTAATACTTTTTTTCTACTTTATTAAATTAATATTAGATCATGTGTTACTGACTAAAATAGGAGCCGGTGCCAAATGTTGACCCTAGCCAGATTGAGGGAGGGGACTAGGATTTACCGCTTCCATTGATTTATAAGTTCTTCTAAAAAAAGTTGGTTTTGCAAAACAAATTAGTCAAATGGAGGGTCGATCACTATCGCCAGATAGGCATAAGTGTTCTTCTATAATCTCGTGAGCCTGCAAAAAAGGCTAAAACAAGAGGAGTTCCTCAAATGAGTCAGACACCGACGGATGCAGCTAAGTCAGACCCCATGAGCAAGTTCGTGAACGGGTGCATGGTGCAGCGGGGATTTGCGTTGTTTATTTTTCCGCCCTATGAGCTGACGCCATCTAATTCCAGCACGCAGCAATTACCGGACGAGCCGGATATGATGAACTAGTTTTTTAACTAGTCAACGTAATTTGGGACTCCCGACTTTTGATCTTTTTGCTCAAGTAAAGATTCCCCTTACTGCAGGTTCCACTCCAACAAATCTGAATCCTCCTAACCCTAAATATGAATAAGAAAAAGAAGAATTTAAATAAAAAAAATTATCATTAAACTTTTAATACTTTGACTTTAATTTATTGGTGTGTAATAACGATTTTAATTTTTAGATTTTTTCTCATTCGAAATATTTAATAACTGACTTTGATATTTTAGTTTTTAGCATTGTAATATCGATAATTTCTAGACTTTTATTCATTTATAATGGCTATTCGTATCGTTTAAATTTTTTTATTTTCAAATATTTAAATTTTTTCCTAATTAATGAATATAAAAATCCAAAAAAAAAAATCAATTTTTTGTATTTTATAACTGTAAAGCATTTTATTTTAAATCAAAAAGGCAATAGCGATGACAATATCGTTTCTAATGTTTTGGACATCAGCGACAAGTGTAGTCGCTAAAGACGTTTTTTATTAGAAACGAGAATTTTCGTCGCTAATGATAATATTCCCAGCGACTACGATTGTTGTCGGTATTAAAAGTCTCATTAGCGACAACTTTTATAATCGCTCATCGCTAATGATCAAGATATGTCGTCGATAAAGATAGGTGGTACGTTAGCGAAATTTTTTCACTTGTTATGGCCATTGACGATCTTTAGCAACTAAACTTTAGTGGCAACATATTGATAACCTATCGTTGCTAAAAACATAGCGAGGTTAATATCGACAACATGTCCTATCATGAGCGACAACTTAGGTTGCCGCTAAACTATCAACCATCCTAAGAAAATTAATGTGGATTCTTAACTACAATTTCTTGATTAAAAATATACAATCAAGCGGTTTCTTAGTATCATGAATAATAGGATTCATGATACTAAGAATAATAGGATTGATATTTTAATACAACCGTTTACCGAAAAAAAAAAAATAATAGGATTCAACTAACACTAGTAAACAATATCATTACTCAAAGCACACGTGTGCCTTTAAAAGCACCCCACAACTCAGAACATTCTTCATCCTTGCCCTTCCCTTGCATCGATAAGTACCCAAATTCCGAACTTGGAGTCTGCTTGAGATCCAACGTCAGATGAGTTCCGGCATTAGCGTTTTCCCATTCGGATGGTTCAGCACCCATCAGCCCCGGGCAGCTTTCGAACGAGCCACCAGATGGATTTTGAACCTGGTGGCTTGGTTCATTAAGGAAAGGATTGGGTCGGTCAAAGAGAGAAAGCTGACCGGCAAGAACGGACGCTCTATTTTCAGCTATGAGTTCACGAAGAGCAGCACTGCATTGTGCAGATAGATCAGTTGATGATGATGTCCATGAATCGCTCTTTGATGACAGAAGAGAGAGAGCACTACTGCTGTTTAACGGCAAGTATGGGTACATAGTACTAGCTATCAACCTGTCATCTATTAAGAAACAAGTGTGTCATTTTTATATTTTGGGATTTCATTGAGGAAATATTAATTGCAAATAAATTAAGGGGTTAGTAACTCATTTGGTCTTATATCTTTGCACATTTAGACATTTTAGTCCCTTATATAAATAACCTTTGTTCCTCTCTTTAATTTGATATCTATCATCTTATAAATTACAAATAACATTTGAATCCCTTTTATCTTACCATTTTGTGATAGCAGTTAATCATTTTTTGTACTGTCACATCTTTGAACAAAACATAGTTATGCGGCATTAAGAAACAATTATGTTATTCAGCTAAGATCGATAATTAATTTACTTGTTAAACTATTTCGCAAAGATCAAAAAATCTCTCATATGTATAAAAGAAATATATATGTTAATATTCACCATAAAGAATATAACATTTATTGCATAGTGGAATGGAGTTAAAAAAAATTGTTCAATGTAAAGAGACAACAATTCTATTTTTTATTTGATTGCACTATATGTTCGTATATTGTGCAAAAATTGTACTTGGATTCTATAATTAAATTTTCATACCATACAAAATGACTCATATTTCATCCTATAATCAACGAAAGAGACATACAAACCAATACAAATGAAAGCTTAAAGATATTATAAATTTGGGAGATATGAGTAAAAGTCTTTAAAACTTAAGGGAACCCCTAGATTTAGGGTCAAAAATAAATTTGAAATTTTACAATAATTTTTAAGCGCCTTGAACCTAGATTTAGGGAACCCCTATAGTATTCGACTTATTAGTGTGTCCCATATTTG
Organism: Nemophila menziesii; assembly: GCA_029959085.1. Taxonomy (NCBI): domain Eukaryota; kingdom Viridiplantae; phylum Streptophyta; class Magnoliopsida; order Boraginales; family Hydrophyllaceae; genus Nemophila; species Nemophila menziesii. Next base: position 52,923,971 of record JARWIR010000007.1, read on the forward strand.
AACTTAGATATGACAATATTTTTACCTGAGCTTTACTACTTGTGTAAGTTTGCACTATATGAGTTTAATGACTTGAATGGAAGATATATAAAATATAATTTAAAAATTATGAACAAAATTTTAAATTAAAATTTTAAATTATTAAAAATAGTTTATATTTAAAGATAACAAAAAATTATAAAAGTTATAAAAATAGATTTTGTTTAGTTGAGTTAACAAAAAGTTTTAAGAAAAGTAAGTAGGAGTAATGCTGGGTATCACCAAAAAAGCCATCACCTAAACATCACCCATGATGTGGCGGTTGATGTGGCGGTTAGGTGGATCAATAATGGATTTTCTCTTTCCAGATTTACTTTTTTCTCTCTTCCATTATTGGTCCACCTAACCATCACATCATGGGTGATGTTTAGGTGATGGCTTTTTGGGTGATACCCAGCATTACTTTTTTCATAATTAGCGTTGAATTCCTTTGTTTAAAAAAGTATAGTTGAAAATTTTGTTACATGCACCATCTTAACCTAACATCTCATTCTACTTGTAATACAAGTTATTTTTATTTGAAATACAACATAATAAAAACTCAACTGAAATCAATCTAATGTTTTTATTCAATTATATATTATTTTCTTAAATATCATAATTTAAAATTGTGCCAAATATATATATATATATATATATATATATATATATATATATATATATATATATATATATATATATATATATATATATATATATATATACTTATAAATATAATTTATATGTACTATAAAAAACTATCACCAAAATGTATAAATTAGTACTAAAAGAATAATAATTATAATTGATATAAAAAAATTATAATATTATTTCATATTAATTATCAAAAAAGAATATTGGATGTCATTGATTTATATTATTATAATTTATTTAAATACTATCTTAAAATATAATTTAGTTTAAAATTAAATATATGATATTAGTCGATGATATATATTTCGAAACATATATTAAAGTCTTTGATAAAAATAAATATGATAAGTATGTTAGATAATAATTAAAAATACTTTAATTCCACCTACTTGGAGATTTTTAGTCGAATTATAATCAGAATCTACATAAAATTTGCAATAATAGATATTAAAAGTGTGAATGAAAAAAATATGATTTACATATGACTATTTTATATCTCTAAGTCAAACTTTGAACTGGAATCTCAAATAATAAAACAAAAAACCATAAGATTGCATTAAGTCATATTACAATATTATCAATATATAATACTATGTATTAGATTGATATCAAGTATTATAATATTAAATTTATAGTCCACAAATAATAAAAAAGAAATATAAATATATTTAAATAATAATTGATATTACAGTATAAAATCAATTAATTTAAGAAACAAAATAGTTTTGTCTATCAAATAATTTATATGCATATTTTAACATTAAATATGTATACATGATACATCATTAGTAATAACTTGATTTCACATTTAATTACTTTAATTAACACTTAACTATTAATCATAAAAAAGTATGAAGAAAGGAATCAAGAGAAGTTATGCTACTACACCTTAGATTGAGACCCATTTTAAGAGGGTGTTTGTTTACACTTATGAGCTATTAATCTGATTCATTAAGACACTAGATTGATAAGACTGTTTGTTTTTTCTAACCATTTTAGATCTGAATACCTCTTAACTGGTCTAGTTCATTATGATTTTAAACCAAATCTGATTTATTCAGACACTGCCACTTAACATAATAAGTTTTATTCAGATGTTATTTATCATTAAGTACTTATCATTTAAAAAAATCGAACTACTAATATTAATTATCCCCATTCTAGAAAAGGTAAGATTTCAATATTAACATTATATTCATTAATTATTATCAAAACACATATAATTAAATTAATTAGATAGTTATATTTTAAGTTAAAAATATAAAATATGCGTAATAATATAATTAGTATTGTATCATTTGATATTAAATAGAAAAATATTTCTTTTGAAAAAAGAATCTTGAATTGTCTTAATATATCATTTTATTTTCTTTGAACAAGTCTTAACATCATATTTTACTTATGGTCTATAACTAATTGGATTGTAACACCTTCACAAAATCAAAAAAAAATTACAAAATTAAAAAGAAAAACATTTAAATGTTACTGTGCAATATAGTTGGCCTAGTGGTTAGGCTACTTCGCAGAGACCAAGAGGTACTGGGATCGAATCTCATTGGAGTCGAAATGACTCCGAGCCCAAAGTGGCTCTCTCATGTACTCAAAAAAAATAATTAGTAAATTAAGTGTGCTAATGTCTCTTTTTGTGTTTTTAATTATTTGTAAGAATTTGTTTATTTTGTCAGTTAATGAAGGAGTAATTAAAATACCTTGAGTTAGATTTGTAGGGGCAGATGAGGAAAGGTGGTCTTGAGAGTTCTTTCTTCTCCTTTCATTGTGTCCAGCTAATCTTCTTCTACAGCTCCTCTTTGAATCGTCAAATTCTGACAGTGCATGAAATCTACCGAACCATCCACCAAATTCCAACACTATTTAATTTTATTAAATCATGTTCAAACATGTTCATGAAAATAAAATAAATTCTAACACGCTGTAAAAGTTTTATATTAAAGTAAAAATTCCATTATTATACAGATATAAATTGTCTAGGATTTGAAAGAAAAATTCAAAGTCAGATTATACTCATGGAAAACGATAATATTGTCCTACTCTTTACTAATATAAAATAACAGTTAATTAAACCTTTCTTAAATGAATTTCTGATATTCGGACCAAAATAGCATTTTAAGGATGTTATATATAAGAATGTGTACCTAAGAAGTTGTTACATAATTTAGGACCGGGATTTTTAATTTAGTTTTAGGGAATTTAATCCTACGATGATAGCCAATATTTCATATGGATAGCTAGTTTCAAATTTTATGGGTATCTCTTATCTTTATTTTTTCTATACGGCCAAATAAATATTTAACGTATAAATGATAATATCAACCGTTAAACAAAATAAAATATTGGATATCGTGTTGTTAAAATTAAAAATATAGGCATTTACTTATCCTGTTAGCATACGTTGAGTACCTAACCGGTTATTTTTCTACCCATTTATAAAAATGTCACTTTAAAGGGTTTTTTCATTTAAAAAAAATATTATTTGTATAAAAAAACTCAAGGATAGAATCATACAATAGTTCTAAATTTGTATAAACTCTTCTAAAAAATTATAAAAGAATTGAGTAAATTTTTTATATATGAATTGAGGTAAGTATTTATATTTAAAGTGATTGATCCAACTAATTTTACACACATAATTTATTAAAAACCATATACAACTCATTAAAAAAAGCATAGACAATGCATTAAAAAAACAAAACTAACTTATTAATAACTAAATCTTTTGGAAATGATAAAAAAAATAAACTTGATAAAAAGGAAAAAAAAAACATATTTTTGAATATTTTAAGACATTAACTTTATATTTAAAAGATTATGAAATCTTAAAATGATAGTGAATTTGAATATGCACATAATTTGGATAGTTAGATTAGCACTTATTTTTTATTATTGGATATTTATTTTACTTACTTTGGTAAATAATATAGTTTAATTGACCATTAAAAACTAAAAGTAATACAATATTTTTTAATTTTATAGATATAATTGAAACATTTAATATCGAAGCGCAATGCTCTATCTAAATCTGATTGAAAAATATTAAAGATTACCTTAAGGATATGTTTCAGATTGAGAAGATATTTTCTAGTTAAGGTACTGTGGGGCAAGGAAATGGACGTTACATTATGGTATCGGTAAGGAATCAATTAGTTAAATTGTGTTCAAAATATAAATCAACTTAAATTTTGTTAGTCTATTAAAATTAAAGAATTAAGAAAGAAATGTGAATCCAACCTTTTCCTATATTATTATTTTTTGTCAAATGGAACTTTTCCTATATTAAGTTGATGGGTCAATAAATTATGAATTGGTCCTTCGGATTATTAATTCCTTCAATGCACCAAATTCCAATTTCTATTCCTTTTGACATGTCAATTCATCAACTCGTTCGTATTTGTCCTTATTATTGTGATGGATTTATTATTTTTAGGCAAAAGCTAATTATGAAGTTCTTAAGATTAAACTTTACTCAAGTTATAGAAATTATTAACTAAATTAAAATTTTAAAATAGGACTTTATAATATATTCTTAGACATCTATCATAAAATTGAATTTAATTCTAATTTATTCTATGAGTTATTTATCTCAATTTTTCACCTGCCAAGATTACACTTTGAAGAATCAAATTTAAATCTTAACAACGCTAAACATGAAAAAAGTTTAATAGTTGTTCTCGTTTGTTAGAAGCACTTTTGGATATCAATATGATTATATTTTCCTTACCAAGTCCATAAAAAATAGAAGTTTTCTAGATACAACAAAGATTATAAGTGGAATTACATGCATACTAGATAATGAAAGTCGTATAAACAAATATATTTTTGGCACATTAAATTAAACAATAAAGAAGTTATGGAAAATGAATTTAATTAACCTGCTGCATTGTTGACAAAACCGTTGTTCAACTCCATGAACCATCACTTTTGGAGCTTTTGAATGAACTTCACAAACCTTATGCCTTTTATGATACTCTTTTGACTTCACTAGAACCACACAACACCCTTCCACTTGACACCTCGGCACCACTGGTGGTGCCGCCACGGATGTAGAGGTCCCCACCAATTTACCACCACCATGCTCGTAAAACGGGTTCCCTTTCTTGGTCGTGTCAAAAGCTCCGGTTAATGGAGTGGCATTCTCGAAATAATGTCGTTTACCAAGTTTCAACGACGTTAAATGTGGGTCCGGGAAATAGCACGACGAGGCATTGTTTCCCATGCATGTGGGCCCGGTTGTGCTCCAATGATCACCATTAAGGTTAGTGCTCCAATGATCACTAATTACCCTTGAAGTAGGGTTAGTATCACCATGAACCTCCCATGTACCACCCCATGCATGGTTGATGACGTTATTAAAATTACTATTTTGCCCTCTCCGACTACTTGAGGTATTGTTGAACAAATTCCAATTACTATCCATCTATATATATATATATATATATAAGTTTTTTGAGCCTAGACAGAATCAGTTATGTTATAGTACTCCTTGTCTATATAAAAGAGGAAAAAGATAATGTTGGAAGAAAAGGGAAGGTTTTGAATGGTGGGAGAATGGTGATACTATTGGTTATAAAGACAGAAAGAAAGAAGAAAAAAAAAGTTTTCGAATTAAATCTTACTTATAGTCAATTGATTTTCTGATGTAATGAAAAGAGAAAGAAAGAAAAAAAGGTGTATGCTTTTTGCAGTGATAGGTAGATAGTCTAATAGATGATGATGAAAGCAGACTAATTGCTAGAGAATAGAAGCCACGTGAGATGGAAATAATGTAGGGACCGACCCTTAAATTAAAGGTCTTGAAGTGATTTGATTTGAGAGTCAGTTCCTTCCTTTCAATTTATGTGAGAGAGAAGGAGATTTTGAAAAGACTAGAGAAGATTTGATGATGAAACTGGTTAGTCTGGATGGAGAGTGACTGTTCTCTTTCATTTCAATAATTCAGTTTGAAATTTGGTGACACGAGTAATATGAAAAGAAAAAAGATATTGAAACCCCCCTTCTACCCTTAAAGCATCGGAATCCAAGATTTTATACCGGTTTTAAACTCTCCATTTGAATATAAAGTTCAAAAATACCAAAAACTATTCACATTTTTTGAAAAAACTTTTAACCAAAGCTCATATTTCAATTTATTTTTTGTCTACGGTAATAAAGATAAATAACTAATACAAGGATATTACAAAGTTTGTTAACCAATAAATAATAATTAAACAAAATGTTTGTTAGCTCTTGCTTAACGACTAAGTTAATAGAAAGAGAATTTATAATGGAGTTTGAGTCGTTCTCTATTATAACTTTTTCCGCTCGTTAGTCTCTGCTTTAAAAATTGAATCCGTGTTAAAACTCCACATAGTACCTGCAATTTACGTAATTTTAGCATTTCTCAAAATACAAAATATTGATGACCCTTTTTCCGTAAAACTTGCATTACCGTTAAATTTTATATAAAAAAAAAATTAGTGATGGAGTCTATCTATCTATTTCTTTCCTACTTAAAGTTTTTAGGCTAGTGTTATATTATCCGAATTGTATCTTATGTTACCATTATGTTTCTCAATAGTATTTTTGTAATCTAAGGTTATCAAATTGTTCTCATCTTTTACTCTTTTTTTTTAGACAAACTGTCCTCTTTTTTATTAGGTTTGTCGTATTCTTTCTAAATATTTCATGTTTATTTGTATGTTCTATGTGGGTCGCATAAAACATTATTATAATTAAATATAGTTTTTCCTATCTTTCTAAATTTACCAAATTAAATTGCATATAAATTCAAGCATTTTGTCTTCTTTGTTATATACTTTCAAGGCCATGTATTAGGTTTGTAAGCTATTAGTCTACTCTGCAAGATGAAGAATTGCCAATCTTTAGGTTTAGGATAGAAAAGAACCAAGTGTATTTATCCCAGTAACAATTATAAGCAATATAGTTTCACTTTTATTATTACAAACTTAGCAAGTTGTTGTTTCCTTGATTGTATGTTCTTATAAAGGTTTTGTTTTGTAGATAGAATATTTTTTATGACTTTCCAAGTGAAATTCTTAAGCTTTGGGGATGCATTCATGTGTTAAATTTTCCCTCAAATTCCTTTACTAGTAATATAATATGTAAGATTGAGGGTAATTTTGAGTTTATCTTTTTCCTTTTTTTTCTGCTTCTTTGTCTTTTAGATAGTAGTAAATTTCTTTTTTCACTTTTACATCTACTTCAAATGATTTGATCATCACATTCAAATAATGGAATATGCTCTTTTTTTCCCACAATATCATTATTTAGGTTGATTTCATTTTCATTGAATAATTCATATAGATAGTTGAAGTTATCACTTATATTGTGATAAAAAATATTCACTCAGTGGACTAATAATGAAAAAGAATTTTGGTTTGTTAGACAGTTTTAAATTTCGCTATATAATTTTATAATTTTTGTAAAATATATGTGTTAGTTATTATAATTTTAACTATTTAAGTCATAAAAATCATCTAGCACCACTATAATAAATATAAAAATACTAAAAATAGAGTTATAATACTAATTCAAGAATTCACGAGAGTAAAAATATAAAAAGAAGGCCTAAGCAGTCTTTTTTTGCAATTGATCGGTTTCTAGACGGGTTAGCTGCTTTACCCTACTAAAATACTAGGCAAACAAACTCAATGTTTTTACTATACGTAAAAAATTGAGAGGGTAGTTGACGCATAAGCGGCGATTTATACAACATAGTTTTAGAAACCCAATTCTAGAATTATTTTTAATACATGTTCGAGAACTCCACTTGTAAAACTCAATACATAAAATACAATAATGATATAAAAAGATAACAAATTGACATAATTAATTTAATATTTGAGCAGGGTGACTTAAAATTATATTTATTTCAGAAAAATTAATATAATAACAATGAAAGCTAATAATGTTTTAAATATTATAATTTTTAATATTATCTTAATATATTTTTGTAATGAATAGAAAAAGTTACGTATAAATATTAATATATTAACAAATTAGTAGAAATAAGAAACTATTGGAATAAAGTTATATAAAGATCTTAAAAATCGAAAGCTAACTTTATGGCTAAATTGGGTAATCAACTAGATGGCGAGCCGACTTATTTCGCAGATCCTCCTAAAGGTTTGAAGAAGCTAATTATGAAGGACAAGTGTGAGTTAGCTACTCCTAGAGTTATATTGTGCTCTTCTTCGGGAGTTTTGTAAGTCATGTATGATTTACTCGTCGATTTAGACCTCAGTTGTAACAAAAAAATGGAAAGCTGAAATTAGAAAATCGGTTAGAATAAAACTATTTTACAAAATTAGTATTTAAAAAAAAATGTTTGACCCCAGATTTTAACTAACTAACTAAAGAGTTGTTGAATTTAACCAAAAGCAATTATATTTCCAAACAATTTAATTATTCATCATATCTTATTCATGTACAAATATTAATCGCATCCTAAATATTTCTTTCTTTTTTTTTGTCGAAAACTGAATATTAAATTAAAGCAAATAAAATTACAATACAATAAGTTTGGATTGTTTCTAGCCTATGCCTTGAGCTACAAGATCATATAAGAGTAAATTACAAAGGGTGGGGTGAAAAAATCCGCCCAATTACAAGGAAGAGTAGAAGAAATACTCTTTTTTGCAACCCAATCCGCAGCTTGAGCATCCTAAATATTTCTTAAGTTGGGGTTAAGATTGACTTCAGCTCTCCTCTTTTTTGCTAAAACAGGGAGTTGAATACTCAATACGTGTACTCCAAGAATTCCATGAAATAAGAAAACTCAATTGTAATTTTCAATTTTTTGTTATTCCTTTTCTTTTTAATACATGAGAGAGCCACTTTGGATTCGGAATAAATGACTCCAATAAGATTCGATGTGGCTAATTATTCGGTTAGCTACCTTATTTTTCTTTTCTTTTTTTAATTTATTTTGCGTTTTTGCATATGTGCATTATTGACTTCACTTCAAAATGTAGAGCCCGTTTGGGTTCGATTATTTTAGAGTTAAAAGCGTTTTTTGATTAAAATTAAAATATTTGTAAGAAGTATTAATAAATATTTTGACATATAAAATCACTTTAAATAATTATTTTGAGAATCACTTACCTCGTGTTTTTCTTAAAAGTGATTTTTAGAGTCTAAAGTATTTTTATGAATCTAAAATCATTTCAAGCGATTTTTTTTAAAAAGCAGTCCCATACGAGCACTTAATAACCTCCTTTTTATAATTTATCAAACCATTTGATCAGAATTACAAAAAATAGAAAATCATTTGACCAAAAATAATAATTTAACAAGTCTTATCTAATAAATTTCTAAAACTTAAAAAATTAAAGTAATATTCTTGTAAAAGGTAAATAATATTTTTTTTGAAAATTATAAATATTTTAGGAAATAATTATAATCATAATATAAATATTAAGAATAACTTCTAATATTTTTTAAGGTATATAAATAACTAAACTTCATAAAAATAATAACTTATTAAAATAGAAAAATTATCAAAATAAAGTTTGAATATTAAAATTTTACGATTGGGAACCTCAAATTGGAACCTGTTAGATCAAATGTTATAGAGAGTTGATATTTGAGAAAATGTAACTATCTGACTTCTGATTCTAGCTACAAAATTAGAAAATATTGGCTTTAGCTTAATTTTTATCTACCCACCCCGCTTTTTCATTGGATCCATTCCTTATTTCTAAACTCAATTTGTATTTAAACTCAAATTGTTATATTTTAAATTAATAAAAATAAATCCAAACATCTAATATTTGTTAAGATTTTCATCTAATATATAATAATAAATTTTAACCATAAATTTAAATAATAGGAATGTTACATTAAATTATATGTATATATTTTTTAGTTTGTTTTAGTAAATTGTCCCTTAATGTGTGATAAATTGTACACCGTACATATTACAATATCTATCAGAATTCGAAATTTAAAGTAGTATATATGTACTCGTTAGTTTAATGTCTCAATGAGTTCTATGAAGGTATGACGAGGGTACATATCGAACAATATACAAACATGCACAACTTTATCTCCTTTATAGTCCTCTTCCAAGGTGTAACTTCTCTTATAACAAGATAACTTCTTGCTCGCCAAATGTGGTAACTTTAGCTGCAAAAACAATTATCTACGCTTTTCTCCTCCAATTTTCCCAGGTTTTAAGCTTCTTAAGCCATTTAAGTAGGCTGAATATATTGTTCATTTCTTTTTTAGTTCCCAACCACTTTCTCACCTCACTTTGAACGTCTTTAGCACAATCACATTCAAAAAAAAATTGATTCGAACTCCTCACCATGCAATTAACAAAGAGGATCCAACTTCATATACACCATTCTATCTTTGCAACGTCATCCAAATATTAATTTCATGCCTATGAGTAACACCCTTATCATACACTATGTTTGTCCAAGTTTCTGCAACGACATAAGACTAACATTTAATGCAACAAGTTGGAAGATTTTCATACTCAACTCTAAGGATGTGATCTTTTCCTTTTGGTGATGTTAACTCGATTACTTCCTTGCGCTTTTTATTTAAATCAATCTCAATTAGTGCCCGGACATATAACATATGTCTTCATTAACCAACAAGATCCAATCAGTTCTTATAGTTTTTCCCACTTGTGACACTATTTTAGCTATACTTTGGTTTGTGTGTGTTTGTTTCGACAAGTTTTGAATAATAATCTATCTGTGAATCTTAATTATCTCATGCTTACCTTAGTAAGAGAGAAATTTGGGACTTTGGAGAGCAAAAGCATCATTCTATATGATGAATAAGGTTTATTTATGAGTATAAGTTTCCTACCTTCATCATTGTAAAACTTAAAGATAAGTCAACCACTGGGTGACTTCGTACTCTACGGATCACATTCCACTCTTTGACAATTTTTCGGATATCTGGCACTACTTTTCCGGCTACATAACGAGAATCTGAAAGCTTTAACAATGGTCAAAATATCACTTTCTAGCAATTGTAGTTTTTCTTTCTCAATAGGTTTAAAGTATTCAAGTTACATTTCAACTGAGGCCATCCCATTATTGAGAATAACGCTCTTGTAATCCACCTTTTTCTCTTCATCTTTCTCCGATTGGGTCAAATTGAGAATTATCACACGGTGACCAAGTCTTGAGCCATGTTCACATGATTTTGGGTGGTCCTTTCATGCCCTAAATCAACCACAATATTTGATGCGTAAGGTGTTCCTTTCAAACTTGCAACAAGGTCATTTGCATTTACGAGATAAGCATTATCCTCAAAGAAATTCGTTTGAAGTTTTTTTGCAAACACTTGGTGGGCGTTCAATTGATCTCATGATTTCTCCAATAAATCTTTACTTTCGCATCCGACCCTTGAAGTAATACTATTTTAGCCTCCATGGAAATATCAGTCTCCATGTTACTAGAATCTACCATACCCGTTTTTCTTCCCAAGCTCAAGGAAGTCAACGACACTCCATTGTGGTCACTCTCCGATGAAAAACTGACTTCACCAGTGAAGGAGTAGCTCTCACTGTGAGATGGAGCATAAGGGGATTAATTTCCATGTTGAGCAGCAGAAAATGAGGACCTGACTCTTCCTCCAAGATCGAACCAAGAGTAGGTAGAAGAGACCTAATGCTCTTTTTCAAAGAATCTCAAGATCTTGCCAAATAAGGAGCAGAGAAACTCTTTTTCGACAAGAAATGAGATAGTGTGAGACTGTTCATGCGCAAAGATGACCAGAGATCCGAGTTTGCCCATGATGTGAGGTTCACGGGTCCATGGGCTTCTTATAGGCAACCTCTGTGTGGTGCTTTAAGGCGTCTTTGTGATCAAGATCGTCGGGAGAAAGAGAATCGTATGTTACGTATTTTTTGATCTCGTATTCACTGAAGATGTATTGTGAGACAAGAATCGAAAAGGGACGTTAAATCGATGAAGATTTAGGAGAAAACTCTTTAACATCTATGTACTTTATTTCTCCAAAATGAATAAATCAGGGGCAGCCTTGGGCAGGTGCAACCGGGACGACCGCACATGCCTATAAATACCAAGGGCCAATTTTAGATATATATAATTCTATTACAATATACTCAACAAAGCCATATATACAAGTCACCATTTGTCAAATGTTTTCTCTGACTTCCCAGAGTCACACTATTCATTAAAATCAACACCAGTCTCTTTAAATATGTCCAACATGAGAGAGAAAACACACTTTTCAATATTTTATTTATTTATCAATAACATTATTATCAATAGTTTATACAGATAGATGAATATATATATTTCAAAAAAAGATTCAAACTAATCAATAATCAAGATCAAGTATCATGTATTTTGAATTTCAGTTTTAATCTGTAATAATCCGATCTAAGTATTATTACTAGTAAGCTAATCGATGTTGTGTAGAATTGATTATTGGTGTATAAATCTAATTTGGAATACAAAACCTAAAAAAATATCGATAAAAGTTTTGTTTTTAATGTTAATTTTATTGATGGTGATATATAATTAATTGTTCTTTATATATTATATTTGGAGAAACTAATTGTTATGCTAAATAAATATAACAGTGGAATAAAAAAAAGATTTTACAGCATTAATATATTCAGGGATTCATATTTTAAAACAAATATAAAAAACTAATCTTGAAATGTGTTATTATATGTAATGTGTAGGTATATATTTGTTGGGTAAAGCCTTCGAGAAGCACCTTATCTTTCCTCAAAGTGCGCGATCCGCCCCCGATCTTCATTTTTACCCTTTCTGGCCCTCCATCTCAATACTTTGTGACGCCGTTAGCCCTTTTTTGAGTTTTCTGTTAATTGACCGTTAGTCAACACCACATGGCGCCAGGTCATCGCCACGTAAGCTCCATGTCACCGCCAGCTCAGCATTAGGTCTCAGCAATTCCATGTCATTAATTTTTTTTGTTAAATCATTATATATTTTTTTTTAATTCATTATTCATCTTCTTCTTCAAATCAAAGAACACAAAATTAACACATCACTGCGTTTATTCTTCTTCTTCTTCAAAATCAAAGAACCCAAAATTAAAAAACCACTCGCGTTTCATTCTCCACCATCATCGCCTTCCCACGCAAGCCGCTCCCTGAACAATGAAACCGCCGCCACTCATCACTTCTCCACCATCATCAACGGGCTTGGATACGCCATCAACAATTGAAGATTAAGGTAAAAAACAAATCTTTTCACACTCACCTTCCCACACCAAGCCGCTCTCTGCACAAGCAAACCGCCACCACTCGGGACCTTTCTCCACCATCATCAGCACCGGCTTGGAGAAGAACCAAATTATGGTAAAAAAATTGAATTATTTTTTGATTAAAGGATCCGAGTAAATGATTCGGTATCTTCTATTCCTCGTATTCAAGGTTATTGAAACTATTAGGTGGTACACTCCAACATCTGATTAGGAAGTACAGACTCATGATTTTGATTTAGTTTAACCTGTAATATACTTTTGATGAAGATATGGGTGAAATGTGATTGAAACTAGGTACGAGGAATCTGAATTAAACATGGGTGAAGATAGTTGGTGAAGATAGTTGCATTGATCGAGTAAAATGTGATTGAAACTAGGTACAAGGAATCTGAATTAAACATGGGTGAAGATAGTTGCATTGATCGATGTGTTTCAAAATATTGGGAGGTAATATGCTAACTATGGTTTTTTGTAATAATCCGGTTAAATCAGATGTATTTTTCAAGATAGTCTAATATTACCTTGAGAATGTTATTTGCAGGTGACAAATCTTGTTGGACAGTTTCTTGTAACAATAAGACAATGTGAAGTGGCTATTTTTTAACATTATCTTTTGGTTTTTAACAGTGTGGTTTTGGTATTACTCTACTGTAATAGTTTCAATAACCTTAAATACGAAGAATAGAAGATAGTTTCGATTAATGTAAAAGTTTTGTGACATTCTTACTCTCTTCAGAGTTCAAGGATCATTTTAGTGACTTTTAGAGTCCAGGTCTCAAAACAGGAAATTTACCTATAGTTCAAGGACCATTTAGTTAATTTTGTGGAGTATATTAGTTGAATTAATTTCCCTCACAAAACAGTGATGTATATTTCATTAGAGGCTTTGGAACTGTGGCTTGGGTAGATGTAGAAGCGTACGAGAATCTTCAACCGGATCGAATTTGTTGTTAATTTTTTATGACTATCTTTTAGTCTCTATTGTATTTTAATAGTTTAAGCTTAATATAAAGATAAGAACTCTTTTAGTCATGTATTTCTTAAATGCAATGCTGCTGGTTTTATTTTCAATGGAGCAGCTTTGTTATTTAGAGCTGCAAGTCATATTTCTCCTATAGCTGCCGATATAGGATTTAGATCAACATTTTATAAAAGATCAGCTATTTTAATTAATCAGGACAAAAATGAACTGGTCAGATGGGATATTGGAAATATCAAATTTAGAAATCATTTATATTAAAATTGCTTGCAAATCAACATCCACTATTTCCATAAGTTTTTTCCTTTCCCAATTAATAATCATCTTAATCCAACATGAATATTTTTTTTTGTGATGTTAATGCAGAAAAAGCAAAACACAATGCCTAGAGAATACAGAAAATTAATAAATACAGAAAATAGCAACACAAGACATGATTTAAAATTGCTCGTGACTTTGTTACTCTTTTTGGCTTTCTTATTCTTAGGTAGATTGCATATTTAAGCATCTCCAACTTATCATTAGATTTGAAAGAAAAAAAATTATAAAAATTACAATAATATTAATAGACTAATCAACTGATACTCATTCTGAAACTAAAAATCATCGAATCTTTACAACATGATATATTCTGAAACTAAAAATCATCGAATCTTTACAACATGATATAGACTTCGAATCTTTACATATTTGCAAGATAAAAATCATGTTTCTTATCAAATAATTTCAACGCAAAAACCCCAATAGGGAAAAAGAAAAACAACACAGGAACTACAAATCTTTCATTTCTGAAAATTGTTAGTTCAAGCTGTATCTATAAGTTTGCAAAAGTGCAGCCTTTGCATCCTTGTTTCAATCAAATCACCTTCTTCAAACGACGTTCTCTGTACATTAATCTGCACACAAAAACAAAACAGAATTCTCGGTAAAACCGTGAATACGAAACAAAACAAGGACTAAGTTGACATATATTCCATACCTGTGCGCCTTGCCGGACACGATATCTGTGCGCATCATCAATCTCGAGATCTTGTGATAATAGTTCACGAAGAGGCTTCAAGAAAATAGCATTTAATTCCTACAAATTATGAATTATTTATAGTAATGGAATATAACTATTTTGACCCACAACAAAAAAATTTAAAAAACATTTGCACCTTTAAATTTTGTTTACCAATCACAAACTATACACCTCGCTTGACAAGCGGATCAAAGCAGGAAATGAATGTGTAGCAATAGCACGAAGTAAAGAGAAGAACTTGAGTCGATGTTCAGGATAATCCTCAAAGTTCTTTGTTATCATCTTCAATAACTAAGCATGTCAGCAGCTAAGTAATTATAATTAAATTCAATTAAATTCACCTCCAAGGTACACTGGAAAATAGCTTCAAATATGCGTGGAACATCTTCTATCTTTGCACCCTTATACCTACAACCCAACAACAACCTATTAGATGAAAAAATCATAAACAAAAAAAACCATAATTATCATATTACCTCCCAATATTTTGATACACATCGATCAATGCAACTATCTTCACACATTAATTCAGATTCCTTGTACCTAGTTTCAATCACATTTTACTCGATCAATGCAACTATCTTCACCCATGTTTAATTCAGATTCCTTGTACCTAGTTCCAATCACATTTCACCCATATCTTCATCAAAAGTATATTACAGGTCAAACTAAATCAAAATCATGAGTCCGTACTTCCTAATCAGATGTTGGAGTGTACCACCTAATAGTTTCAATAACCTTGAATTCGAGGAATAGAAGATACTGAATCATTTACTCGGATACTTTAATCAAAAAATAATTCAATTTTTTTACCTTAATTTGGGTTCTTCTCCAAGCCGGTGCTGATGATGGTGGAGAAAGGTCCCAAGTGGTGGCGGTTTGCTTGTGCAGAGAGCGGCTTGGTGTGGGAAGGTGAGTGTGAGAAGATTTGTTTTTTACCTTAATCTTTAATTGTTGATGGCGTATCCAAGCCCGTTGATGATGGTGGAGAAGTGATGAGTGGCGGCGGTTTCATTGTTCAGGGAGCGGCTTGCGTGGGAAGGTGATGATGGTGGAAAATGAAAAGCTCGAGTGTTTTGTTTATTTTGGGTTCTTTGATCTTGAAGAAGAAGAAGAAGAACACGCTAAATTAGTTTTGGGTTCTTTGATCTTGAAGAAGAAGAATGATTTATAAAATATATATATAATGATTTAACAAAAAAAAATTAATGACATGGAATTGCTAAGACCTAATGCTGAGTTGGCGGTGACATGGAGCTTACGTGGCGATGACCTGGCGCCATGTGGCGTTGACTAACGGCCAATTAACAGAAAACTCAAAAAAGGGCTAACGGCGTCACAAAGTATTGAGATGGAGGGCCAGAAAGGGTAAAAATGAAGATCGGGGGCGGATCGCGCACTTTGGGGAAAGATAAGGGGCTTCCCGAAGGCTTTACCCATATTTGTTTGCTCTTTAGTCTTTGAATATAAAAATTAATTCTTTTTATAGTGTAGAAATTATCAATACGTTGTATATATACTTGATTGGTTTTTATATATAAAAATCTAATAATTGTTCAGGTTAATATATTAAAAATATAGAAGTTGTATGAGTGTATAAACATTTTTTAGTATCCTAGATTCAAAGTATAAAAAACAAGCTAGAATATATAATCGGCTGGTTGATTTACGACTTAGGGTTTTTCGAAACAAAAGTTTAAAGAGGGTTCAAAATTTTTGTTGTTACTTGTTAGGTTTTATTTAAAAAAGGGCCCAATTTTATTTTTTTTCTCACGGCCCTATAATTGCCACGATCGGTTCTGGAATAAATAAATGTATAATTATTATAAGAGCTAATTGTTGATTAATGCCTATTAAAAAACTTATTTAGAAAAATATACTTAGAATAAGATATTTTATTGAAAACAGCTCCATCCCAAACTATCTCTATAATTAACAATTAAAAAAACAAAATAAATCGTATATGATTTTTTTACGTAATAACTAATAAATTATATATTTTGATAAATCAAATTAATATTTACGTATATGATTTTTTTTCGGAATTTTCTAAAAAATTTTCATTTTTTAAAATTTTTTTAAATTTTCTTTTTCGCATACACGAAATTTCATGTTTATTTCACGGTTTAAAACATGGAATTCCATATTTAAAACATGAAAATTCGTGTCTGCGAATAAAACAAAAAAAAATCAAAAAAAAATCAGAAAATTCAAAAAAAATCAAAAAAGAAAAAATCATATACGTAAATATCCATTTGTTTTATTCAAAAATACAAATTTTTTAATTTTCTGCCTTTTTTTGAATTAGTTATGACGATTTTAAAAAATTTCACGGACGCGCACGTGTAATGGAATTAGTAGAGATAGGTGGTGGTGGTGGAAGTGGTGATGGTTGTGCTGGTTGTAGTGGTGGTTACATACATGGTGGTTGTGGTGGTGGTGGTGATGGAAGAAGTATCTTATTATTTGTTTAATATTAAAAATTAATATTATATTAAAATAAAATAATATATTTAATAATAAGTATAGTAAAGGTATGAAAATATAAAAAGAATGTATAAAAAAATAATTAAAAAAGTTAATGAGAATGTTATCAACAATAATTTCTTATTATAATAATATTATATATTATATATAAAGATCATAATATGATTTAAAAATAATTATCATATGGAAGAAAAATTCTTAATAGGTGGCAAGTTATTTTCTTCTTTATTGCAAAAGGCTATGGGCCTTAACCTTTTCACAAGCATTGACGGTTGGTCAATTTCTATGGGTTTGCAAATATGGGCTATGCACTGGGCTTTATTATTCCTTTATTCCTTTTGCAATTCCAAATGATTTTTCTTTTTTTCTCTTTTATAGTTTCTCATCATTCTTCTAGTTCTAGATTCAATTATTTTCTCATCCCTTTCACTATCATACATTCATTGCTTGTATTTCCTCTTCCATCCAATATCCATTAAATTCTATTCACATCACATATAATTGAAAGTAGACTAACTTAACTTGCTAATAAGCACAATTAGTATTAAGTAGATTAATTTTGTTGTACATTAGATTCTTTAATTCCTTTTTTTTTTTGAAAAGATTCCTTATTAGCTTTCAGTATAAATGACAGAAAACTCTTAGTTTAAAAAAGAATATGGTTGGTAATAATTTTTGGTTTATTAAAAAAAAATTACTCAGAAAAGTAATGAAAGTTCCGTTGATTTTTTATTTTCTTGGTATATTGAAAAATCATTTATTAAAACATTATTTGAAAAATATCATAGTCTTGAATTCTAATATCTCCTCTTTCTTTTCTCTCTCTCTTAGCATGTATTGTCATTAGCCGATGGCCTATTAAATGAGGATTAGTTTTAAACGGGAGAAAAAAAAAATGATGGCCTATTGCCACTTTCAAAACCAATGAGAAAGACTTAGGGTTTAATATAAATGGACAAAACAGATAACAGTAATGGAGAATGAATATCTGTTTGTTTTACTCGGTAAACTTTGAAAAAAAAAAAAAAAAACTCGGATATAGTATACTATATTCAACAACGGCGGTTTAGAGCACATAGCATTTGGAAATAGTCAGCATAAAGTAATGACCAGTTATTGACTTCATATCTTTTTTTAATAGTCAAATGCAAAATATATTAAAATCATCTAAATATTACATTACTCAATTCCTACAATAAATTTGTCAAATAAATTAAGTTTCACCTAATCCCTACAATTAATTTATCAAATAAAATTAATTTAGCTAATTAAAAAAGAGATATAACCATCAAAAAAGAAAATAAAACGCCTTTAAATTTTTATTGCGCCATCCAACCAGCCATCATATTAAAATAAATATTGGAAGTTAAACATCAAAACGCTCTCAACTTTCAAAAGCTAACCCTAATCCCTCCTTAGCCGCCGTCGATCTCCCAGCCCTTGTTTCTTTCCTTCCTGGTCGACGGCGGCAGCCCTTGTTGATTTCCTTTTGCTTTCCCTTTCTTACCGTTCTTTTCCCCATCGAAATCTGATCTCCTTCCCTCCCATTTTGTTTCACCCATGGATTTTTGGCTGCGAAGTGTTGATTCAAGAAATCTGAAGCGAGTCGAGGGCCCAGACGGTGTTGGGCTTCGCTGGCCCAGTTCAATCCGGCTAATCCAGTTCCTGTTGGCGGCTTTCCTTTCTTCCTTGTCTCTGTGTAGATTCAGGATCTTTCACGCCAGATCTGCTCTCAATTTTAACAATGGGACTTCAGTTGTTTCTGAAGGTAACAATGGCTTGTCTCTATCTTTGTTTTCCTTAATTTGGCGTACTGGATTGGAGAATGGTTTGGGTTCTGTGTCCATGGTCGATGTCTCTTTTGGGTGGCCGTGGATTCGTAGATTTTCTGATTGGGTTTTTAGTTTGGATTGTGTGGTTTTTTCGTTTGGATTGGTTGATTTTTTGGAGGACAGCCTTGGTCTTTCATCCCATTTCCTTGTTAAGGATGCTGCTTCTACAGTCATCCTCCTTTCTACTTGGTCTCCCACACAGACTTAACCTTCAATCAATGCTCCTGTAACCGTGTATTTAGAAATAGCATTAGCAGCCTCAGTTGTTCGTTCTTGGAAGGGTGAAGTTTATTCTCAACATGGCATCATCTTCTCCAAATTTGATGCAGATTTTAAGGCGATTCATGGTGTAATTTGTTTCGTGTTAGAATCTGTTTCCCAATGCATCAGTTTTGAATCTGATGCTGAAGCCCGTCTTCAGTCTATACAATCTCCAAGCACGTACTGCTCTTCGAAGAGTGTGTCTATCCTTGAAGATTTTAGAAGTATGGCAAGATCCCACTCACAAATCTTCTTTCATGGGATTAGAAAGACAGCTTACAAGTCGACTGTTTGGCATGCGATTGCTTTTTCTATTTACTTTCTTTCTTTGATTGGTGTTTGTTATTCGTCCCTTGTAGTTTATTTGTCCCTGTTTGTTTGTAATGACTTTGGTATCTTGCTTCAACAAGAGGGAATTAATTTCCTCCTGGTTGATTGATTTTAATATAAGCATTATTGACTAAAAAAAATATTAAAATAAATCAAAAATAAAGAAAATTTAAGGTTAAATAGCATTTTACAACTCCAAATCTCTTTCAGCAATAGCAAAATACTCCTGACTAGTAAGCATTTAGTGTCCTCGATCTCCTTAACTACAAGAGCACGATCTCTTTCGATGGTCAATGGTCCACGAGGTAGATGAGAAGCTAGTCTACAAGTTAACTAGATTCCCCTCGCTTCCGCTTCCATGATTGATTGAGCTACGCACTTAACAACAATTTCATGACTGATTGAGCTATGCAATATTTATAAACAAACAAATTAAATTGTGAAGCATATGTTGTTTCCATTCTTATAAATGTCTAAGTCTGGTTTATCACACCCATCTCAACAAGGATATCATTTACATAGGATCTTTGAACATAACGCCGAATGCACAAAAGTGGGATGACCTAAATATGAGTTCATTCCAAAACTCTCCTACTCTTGTTGGGTCATATGGATAACAAGAAATCAGTATCTTAGTGAACATACACCCAGAATCACCAATAATTTCTTATTTTCTCTTAAATGCATCTTGTTTAACTAATTTGAGCATATTATATGGGGACCTAATAGACCCGCTACTGAGCATGCACATGATTTGGTTAATACTTCTTCGACATCTTTTGATATATCTGTCTGGTTACCTCCTACATGGGACACTATCAAAATCAACTTAGAAGCAGTTTGGGCATTTATAAAGTAGCGCTAGATTTTATTAGAAGGAACCATGAGGAGGTCTGATATGCGGGCGTACGTGCCAAGCAGCTCCATGCTCAATCTTTCTAGTCGAGTGTCTTGCCATTAGAAGTTTAGATTTGTATGCGAGTCATTCAAATTAGGGGTGAGCACGGTTCAGTTCAGCTCACTTTTTGCACAAAACCAAAACCAAAACCGAATGGTTCGATTTTTAAAGGTGTTGTTACCGAATTGAACGGTTTTCATCGGTTCGGTTTTACTGGTTTTTGGTTCGGTATATGCTCAGTTCAGTTTAATTTCTTGTTTTTACATGTGTTATGTTTGGAACATAGATAGTTCTCAAGTACGTCTACTTGAAACCTTTTATTTTCTAACAAATTAATATATTAAGTGTTCGATTTTCATCTTTTTGGCCGATGTAGAAAAATTGCATTCTTGGAACTAAAATATATGCATAAAAATATAAACAACTAATTACAAAGAAATATTTCTATAATTTAATGTGTATGTTTTAGTTTCAAGAATTTTCAATAAAAGAAAGATCTTTTTAGATAAATTTACTAATAATTTATGCATATATTGAGCATTATAACCTTCTACGGGGTGACACATGTCATTTGTGAGCATTTATTTTCGAAATTTACTGTATTTTATATCCTCTAATCATAATACTTTTTAAGAATATCAAGGATAGTCAGGGGTGTCTTACGTAAGTACAGAACGGAGGTCAACCAAAACTAAAAAAATAGTGATATAAATTAGTTTTTGTATTTTATTCAGTTCGGTTTTTCAGAACCGAACTTTTTCAGTTTTTTAAAAGGCCTATACCGAACCGAACAGTTTTGTCGGTTTTCAGTTTTTTCAGTTCTATTTTTTGTTTTTTTGTGTCAGTTTGGTTTTTATCTATGTCGGTTTTGTTTTTTTTCTCAGCTCTAAATTGACCTATGATCGTGTCATTTTTTAAAGTGATACTTTGTTTATGATTCGAGTTAATTTGTCACCAATAATGGGTATGTCTGAAGAGCGCTTTGTCAAACATGGAGGACATCCGTGTAGTAGTTGTTGAGAACCAAAATATCAAATTCTGTTGGATTAAGAGATGGGATGATAAATTTGCAGCTAGGCTTCAGAGATCGGATGATAAATTTGCAGACTGGCTTCTCACTACTACTGCTAACTATTCAGTGCACGGTTGGGACAAAAAGCTTATAACGACTTATCTTTTTTTTTTTGATGTATGGGTGTCCGGGCCAGCTTACGCGCACCACGACTATTCCCATAGGAAATATACACGCCTCCTCATGCATACTCCCACTTAATTAGAACTAGGTTACCAATGTTCATGGAGGGGACTTGAACCTTGCACCTCTTGCTTACCCCCTTTAAGGGCTCAAGAAATAACAAGGCTGAGGGGATTCGAACCCTATACCTCCTAAATGAGAGACACGGTCCTGGCCATTGAGCTAGTACCAATGGTTTATAACGACTTATCTTCTTACAACAACTTGGAATATATAGAAGGAAAGAGTGATAGACATTTTGTGTATAAAAGATGGTCGATTAAAGATATTGCTCGTAACACTAAGGACCGTATACCATGAGTCTTTGATCCATGTATCGTCTTTGACAAAAAAAAAGATCCATGTATCGTAGATAATGTTCATATCTCTCATGCAGTACAAACGTGGACTCGAATGGATCATGCAAAAGCTAAAAAAACAACGAAGAAAATTAATAAAAGTGTTTTTGTGAAAATCGCATACAATATTTGTTTTCGATCCATACTACATTTTTCTCTGTTGGAAACATCTTTCCGTAATCGTTCTTTAGATTTTCTATTTGGATAAATTAGTGTTTCATTTCGAATTTGTTTCAATAAGGTTTTTGTGCCTTTTCATTTCGAATGCTCACTACCCATTACGAATTTAAACCATAACTATTCCCTACTACAATTCGTAAAACCAACGAAGAAAAATAATAAAAGTGTTTTTCTGAAGATCGCATACAATATTTATTTTTTATCCATACTACATTTTTTTGTTTGTCGGGAACATTTTTTCATAGTCGTTCATTAGATTTTCTATTTGGATAAATTAGTGTTTCATTTTGAATTTGTTTCGATAGGGTTTTTATGCCTTTTCATAATTTTTATTTCATGGAATGCTCACTACCCATTATAGATTTAAACCATGACTATTCCCTACTACAATACAATTCGTAACTCTAGCGATCGCCGCGAGTAGTCACTAAAAATCATCGTTAGCGATCACCGGTGTTTGCTAGTTTTGTTAAACCCAAAAAAAAAAAATTAAAAGTCTTTTTCTGGACCACGTACGTAACCTCTAGCAATCACTAGGGGATAGCTAAATTCTCTAACCTTTATTGTTCGCAGCGTGACCCCTAAAATCTCAAATTTGAAAATAAAACTGGCAAACCAACTTTGTCGCCCTAATTTTTGACAAATGCCTCTCAAGTGACCATTTATTTGATCTCTAGCGGCCACCAGGTGGTAGCTAAATGTCTTGAATCACTACTACAGCGCGTTGCATTAACGACCAATTTATTAGTGACTACACGCGTGTAATCGCTAGTTGTTGGACATTAGCGACTAAAACCTATCTCAGACTACAAACGTAGTTGCATATCACATTTAAAATTAGCGACTACATGATTTATTCGTGAATACTATAGTAGTGGTCGTTAAAGCAATCAATTACATTTTTATCTTTTTTAACCTCGTAAAATGTAGTCGGTATTGACAAATTTCAATAGTGACTATTTTTGTAGTCGCGGTTAGCAGGTAATAACGACTAAATTGTTATCATTAGCGACTACGTAGATGTAGTCGCTAATGATGACGAAATATTTATGACACTGTAGCAGATATTTTAAACCAAAAATCAAACCTAAATAATTTATCTCCACAATTCTCCCACTATCCTACCAATTTTTTTTCTAATCTTCACCAATCACTTTTCCACTTTATTTTACGCCATTCCTGGGTTCATATTTCATGTGGGGCCTACTCAATCTTTAATTTCTCCACCTAAATTTTCCAAAATTTGGTATTTTTCTAATATTGACATTTTAAAAAAATTTGTTTTCTTTGATTACGTTTGTGTATTACATGTGATGTGATATCATTAACTATTAAAAACTGTTTTATGATTATATATAAGATTTGTATGGTAAAAAATATACAGATGAACTTTTTTTTTATTGTTGTAGTTATTTGCTTATATCAAATTATTAATAACGATGTCTTCGGTATCGATAAGAGTTGGATTTAATCTGATTATTATGTTACGGTGGAATTTATTAATGGGTTGGAAGAATTTATCAATTTTGTTGAAAAATAAAGAGAGTTTAATGGTTTATTATTTTTTCTGTGTAATCATTGTTTGCATAATTATCATTTTCACATACAAACGGTTAGGGCACACCTTCTAAAATACGGGGTTTTGTCCATGTATGAGGTTTGGTCAAAACACGGTGAAAATTTAGAAATTCCCGAGGAAATCTCTACACGAATTGTAGACGATGAGATGATGAATGTGTATGACGATTTGAGACCCACTTACGTCGTTAGTGGTCATTCATGTGAAACCGAGATATGATATGAGAATAATAACAATCATGGCAGTGTCGAAGCTTTGTTCGAGGGAGTGGAGACCGAATTATATCATGAATATAAAGTAATGGATTATTTATATTTTATGCCAAGCTAATACACATAAAGGTTAATAACAAATAGACTAACACATCATTCACCGAACTCCTAGAATTGTTGTGTCGTGTTTTGCCCAAAGGTCATACTTTGCCTGATTCTTACGAATAAAGCAACAAAATGTTGAAAAGTATGGGTATATGGGGTATAGTACGATCAATGTTTGCTTGAATGACTGTGCTCTATGTCACAAGGAGAATGGAACCCTCAAGAAATGTCCAGTAAGTATAAAATCTAGATGCGATTCGAAGAAGGGTAAAAAGGTATCACATAAGAAATTATGTTATTTTCGGATTGCGCAGATTTTGAAGCGACTATACGCTTCGAGACACACTACCAAAGACATGATCTAGCACACAGTTGGAAAGAGTACCGACCCAGATGTGTTGCGACTATACGCCGAGGTTTGTTTGTTGTCCACGACTAATGATTACCCTAGTAGGTTATACAATTAAAAGTAGTTGTTTTTGAAATGTTTGTTATGTAATAATTATTTCAATTTTAATTAATTTAAAAGCAAAAAAATAGTATTTTAAAAAAAATAATAAAAAATGGTCAGTAGTGACTACAAAATAGTCGCCAATGAGACACTTGAGGTAGTCGCAGATAAGTAATCAGATGACTACAAATTAGTCGTCGATGAGAGACTTAAAGTAATCGAGAATAAGTAAAACATTAGCGACTACAACTGTAGTCGTTACTAACTATATATAACGACTACAATAAACAGTCGGTAGTAAATTGTTAATAACAACTACATTTGAATCGTAAATGTTAATTGTCTATTGGCGAAGACAAACCATGTAATAGTGGCAAAAGATCATCTGTATCGACGAATTTCTGACGACCATATAACAACGACTACATGTAGTCGCTAATGATAAAATTTTGCTTTCGTAACTAATTTAATGACCACTAGCGAAGACATTTGTCGTCGCGAGAGGTGTTAAACGCGGTAGTGAATCTAACCCGACCGCTCGGTGGTCGCCAAAAATCCAATTTTTAAATATTTGCAACCCTCCTTTACCTGCCCAATTTTTGAAAATGATCTCTAGGGGCCACTTACTTGATTTCTAGCGACCACAAGGTGATAGCTAAAACTCTCGAACCCTTATCGACCAATTCGATGGCCGCTATAAACCCCATTAAAAATAATTAGCGAACCAACTTTTCCGCCCAATTTTTTACAACACCCTTAAGCTGCAACGTACTTGACCTCTATCAACCATCAGGTGGTAGCTAAAGGTCTCGAACCTTTACCAGCCACTTCGATGGCCGCTAAACATTCAATTTAAAAAAAATCGGCAAACCAACTTTACCTGTCTAATTTTTTAAGATAACCTCTAGCGGCCACTTGCTTTATCTCTAGCGAAACCAAGCGTTCGCTAAAGTTCTCAAACATTATAAGACACCAAATATGTTTTACACTTCATTTACTTAACTTTCCGAACCACCTCTCCTTCGATTACTCTCATTCGTGGCCGATTACATCGCCACATTCGTCTCATTTACATTAGTAAGTTTTTAACCCTATTAATTGTATTTATACATATCAAAGTAGACGTTTTTTTATATATTTTTATGTAAAATTGTGTGTGTATGGATGCCAAATTTATTTATTTATTTTGTTTAATTTTATAAAGTAGATTATTATATTGCACTTTTTAGTTATATAAGGATTAATGCTGCTATTTTATAAAGGAGGGACTAATAAGAGAAATGTAAAATTTTTTAGGTAGTATAGGGAATTTTTTGGAAGTTTTAGGGAGTAAAAATGAAATTTTGTAAATTATAGATCCTATTAAAGAAATTTAAAAAAATTTAGGGACTTAGTGAAATTTTTGTAATATAAAGACAAAGGCACCTCCAACTTATGGGTTGGGATGACCATGGCCCTGTCTCGGTTTAAAAAAAAATTACTATTTAAATAAATTTAATTATAAGTTATTGGTTTCTCTAAAAAAATTTAGATTTTTAAATTGATTTCCTTTATTTCTAAAATTTATATATCAGACTTATAATTATTTTATATAATAGATATTTTTTAATATTAAAATAAATATTATTTCCTATAGCATATAAATATATAGAATAAACAATTATTTTTTTTAAAAAATTGTATGCAAATTTATAGTACAATCTTTATATAATGTATGGACTTATAGTGAAATTTGTATAATATATAAGGGTTTATTTTGCAACTTTCTTTATATAATGTATGGACTTATATAATTATTTTATATAATAGATATTTTTTAATATTAAAATAAATATTATTTCCTATAGCATATAAATATATAGAATAAACAATTATTTTTAAAAAAAAATTGTATGCAAATTTATAGTACAATTTATATAATGTATGGACTTATAGTGAAATTTGTATAATATAAGGACCTATAGTGTAAATACATCAATTTATTATTGTTGGAATTTATAATTAAACCAAGTGTGTTTAAATCATTTTTTTTTGGACGTTGTTTAAATCATTTAAAACAAGACATTAATTTTAACTTTTTTCATGTTCTTATGGGAGAAGTGGAAAAGACACTTTTTTGGGAAAAAAATGTCCCACATAGGAGCAGAGATAGAAAATACATTAGCTAAAAATAACTTACCTATCTATTCCAACCAAAAACTCTAAAGGCTATGAAAGCCAAAGGCGAAAAGGCAAAGCCCCGGCCTGGTGGGGCCACGACGTGGGCGTGGACATGGGACCGTGGGGGAGTTTAGGGAATCAAAAAATGAAAAAGGAAACTAGTTTTCGGAAGAGACTCTAGTGGAAGAAGAATAGTTCTTATAGTAGTCACTGGCAAGTCAAATCCTTTCAGCCAAAAGACAAACGACCACCAATCACGCACCAGTCAACTGTTACAAAACATGGTCAACACGTGAATGGAACAAGTCAACATAGTGCCGAGGTTCATTGGTAGAAATTAAAACGTGTAGCATATGTGTCAATAAAAAATGTCAATCAATCAAGGGTCAATTATGGAGGCAATCAAGGGCATTAATTGGGACGTTTCTGACAAGGTTTTCCTCACCTACTCTCCTATAAATACAAGCTCCTTCCCACTTGTCTAAGCTACGAAATCAATCAGAAAAGAACAAAAGAAATATCTCTCTTCTAAAATATTCTGTAGTAGAATTAGAATTTCCGTAAGAGTTAACCAGTACGCCGGAATATCTTTTTAACACCCTTATTTCCGTGTATTGTTCTTTTTGATTATGTGTAAGTGTTTCGTTTGAATATTTGATTATTGTAATAAACTAAATTTTACTTTATTCGTAATATTAGTTTTTGGATTACCATTTCTGCTGTTTTTCCCAAATCGGTGATTTTCCTTATCTTATCCAACAATTTAAAAAGATATTCATTTAATTTACCGTTTGGTATTCTGAAATGGCTTTTCCAATCTCGGTTGTCGCTTCATCATTGAATGCAAAGGCCTTTCCCGACGTGAATAAGTTGGAGCCTCTTAATGGTACCAACTACAAGTGTTGGCCACAAAAATTTTGATCTGTCTTGAACAGTACGAACTCGACTTCGCTATAGTCAAAGATCATCCATTTATGGTGGAAAACAGAGTTCCTACTGAAGAAGAACAGTCTAAATATCTTTCCCTCGTAGCCAAGTTCAAGATAGCGAATACAATGGCTCGGGGCTGGATGTTGAACAATGTTTCAAATTATATTTTTGATCTCCTTGCCAAAGAAAAGTCGGCAAAGGTCATATGGGAAACTCTTGAGAAAAAATATGGGGCTGATGATTTCTGTAAAAATAAAAACGTCACCGGTAATTGATATAACTTCATTCTTATCGATCAGAAACCTATGACTGAACAACTTCATGTGTATGAAAACCTATACGCGGAGGTAATCGTCGAAGGCATGAAGATGTGAGAAGTTTTCCAAGACAACATCTTGCTTGAGAAATTTTCCACATCTTGGAGTGAATATCGTAACCATCTCAAACACAAAAAGAAGGAAATGACTCTCCAAGAACTCATCAGCCATATGCAAGTCGGAAAATCCAATCGACTCAAGGATAAGTCTCTCTTTTTCCCTCATCATTCCTCGAACGCTAACTTGTTGAAAGTTCGGGCCAAGGCAACAAGGACAGGTTCGAAGGAAATGGAAAACAACATGGCGCAAACAATTCCAAATCCGGGGAAATAAGAACCGCAACAACTCCAACAAACATGCGGAAGGTTCAAAACTTCTTGTAAGATTTAGAAACTTAATGGTGCTTGATATTGTTGTGGTAAAGAAGGACACCGAGCTTTTGAGTGTACGCTTAGAGCCGTTCCTGCCTTCTGGAAACCTAAGCGAAATTGAAGAAATAATCGTCGCGGTAATGTTTGGGGCTTACTTGGTGGAAAACAAAAGCGTGTGGATCCTTGACACCGGGGCTTCCCAACACTTCTGCACAAACAATACTCTGCTCAAAAAGTTTGAGGAAGCAACCAACTGTGAATGCGTGTACCTGGGTGACTCATCCACTGCTACGGTCCTCGGGAAAGGACATGTTACCCTCAAACTCACTTCTGGTAAGACCTTTGAGTTAGATGATGTTCTCTTCGTCCTCTCGCTCCGTAGGAACTTGGTTTCCACAGATCTTCTTAATAAAGTGGGACTCAAACTAGTTTTCGAGATAGGGGTAATAATAATTACCTAAAAAGATGAATTTATCGGAAAAGGGTATTTACATAATAGTTTGTTTGTTTTAAATATTGTAACCCATGACTAGTACCAAAATGATGAGTTTGTAGGGAAGGGGTTTTTCTTTTCCAAATAAGGATTTGTGTGGTTGAACCTTCTAACCTCTAATAAGGACATTTCTAATTATGTTTACTATTTGAATGTTTAGATGTTAGATTAGGTTATCTTTCTTTTCTCTTCTATTAAAAGGCTAAAAATCCCTTGGACTAATAAGGTCGATGACTTTATAAAATAAATTATATGTGTAGAGTCCAAACTCTTGGGAAAACAACCTTTTAATATGAAACCACAAGAATTCTAAACTACTAGAATTAGTACATTCAGACCTAAATGTTTTTATAAATTCCGCTAGTAAAGGAGAGAACCCATACTATATAACCTTCATAGGAGACTATTCTAGGTTTATGAGAGTATATCTCCTAATACTAAAAGTGAAACTAAACATGTGTTTATAAAATATAAGGCCGAGGTTGGAAACAAACTATTTTGCTAAATCAAAAGACTTAAGGCGCGAATGTTATTCTGAATTCCTTAAATAACTTTGTGACTTTAACGGAATTATAGATGAACTTAGTGCCTTACAAACCCCTACGTAATGACATAGCTAAAGGCTATGATAATCGGTTTTAGCCAACTAACTCAAATGTGGGGGTGTCTAGCAATGTTTTCCTGATTTCTAAGTACGGTCATAGTTGGACCGAATATAACAGACTCAATAGTCATGGGATATGACGCGAATGTATAAATTGTTTTAATGACTTCATAGTCACTCGTAGTGGTCCTATTGAGAAGGCCTTGATGAATTCACTAATAAGGCATATCATTCTAGATAGAACACGAGGTTGAGTATTCAACTCGTAATTAATTCATAGCCATTATATGGTGGTCTTTTTTAGAAGGACTTGATGAATTCGCAGTCAAAAGAGAGACTTAACAATCATGATAGAAATTAAAGAGACGTCCTTAATGATCCATATGAATAAGTACACAAAGTTCATGGCTCGTAAGGGGTAGTCCTTAGAGAAGGACTTGATGAACTAACCGAAGGGTGATGTTCAAGGGAACCATAACTTTCAGTAGGGTTGAGTATTTGTTGTGAGGGTCTCAATCGAAAACCATTAAGTTCAAGAGTAAGTTCACTTAAACGGAATTTAGTGGTTGTCTCACTTCACTACGTGTCAATTTAAATCGAAAGATATTGCCACTTAAGTACAATTTACCCAAATACCGACAGTTATGGAAACATGTTCACCTTCTCTCTCAAAGACTTTAAGTGGGAGATTGTTGAAGTTTATAGTTAATCCAAGTGTGTTTAAATTATTTAAAACAAGCATTAATTTTAATTCTTTTCATGTTCTTATGGGAGAAGTAGAAAAGATACTTTTTTGTGAAGAAAATGTCCTACATAGGAGCAGAGATAGAAAATACATTAGCTTAAAATAGCTTACTGATGTCTCCTCATTTGTGATAGATTTATATTAGGATGAGACATCATTTTTAGTGTTTTAGAAGTCATTATAGTCGATTTTCTTAAGAAATGCTACACTTTCCTATTTTGAGTCTTGATTTAGTAAAATAATATTTTTAGAGCATATTGGGTTTAATTATTTATTTAGTGTGAAGCTTTAAAGATAATTATGGAGATTAATTAGATTCCAAGTCAAAGACTACAACTTATGGAAAGAGATAGACATGGTAATTGGAGATAAGGAAACAAAAGCTAAAAACATGGAAAAGGAAAAGCTGCCTTAATCCTGAATTTCTGCACCTACGACCACAAATCAGCTTATATCTCAAGAACGGTGTGGAATTTGGAGAAACGGTCAAGAGCAAAGTTGAAGAGCTTTCCGAGACGATCAATTTGGTGTACTCATACGCGTCAAACGGATGAGTATTGAAACTGTTAGAGCCAAAAGAAGAGCGGACCTGATTTGGTGTTTTTAGGGTTACGAATTTGAGTTGGGCTTGGAGTCCACTACTTACTTCTCCTTCAAGAAAACGAATTAGGGCTCCTAAGACACCTATAAATACACCCTCTTATCATTGTAAACATGTCCTTGCTCAATTGCAAAGTATAGGCTTAGTCTTTACTTATATTTTCTTAGTTTTAAACAATAGCTTAGTCCTTTAGATAGATATTCATCCTTAGAATCAAGCTATTCATCCAAGAAGCAAGTTGACCTATAGAAGAAGACAAGAAGAAGAAGATTGGAGCCTGACAACCCCTCTTCTACATCTCACCTTCTCTATATTTAGAGTAATTAGCTATAGATCTATTCTCAACCATATTTCTAAGCTGTTATTCTGTAAGTTTACTTTTAATTGTTGGATTATTATTTTGATCTTTAAATACTATTTGTTATTTTAATTGGTTAAGCTTGGCGTATATTGTATTATGTGTTTTGACCTATTTCCTAGATCTGATCAATCTTAGGATTATTCTTAGTTATTGACACACCACATAATCGTCTAGTGTGACTAGATAGCCACTAAGGTTTGTTGCAATCCTGGTTAATATATAATGCTTAATGTGACAGGTTAGAATAACAATTTAGTAATAGACGTAGTAATCCTAATCTATTTGACTTACTTTCATATTTAGTTATTTGTTTTGTTTAATTGTTTTATTTATTTATTTGCATTAGATAGTTATTTATCTTTTCATATTTTATCCAAACATCTAAATTCATCTACTCTTGTTAAACATAAATTGATCTAACGGATACAATCCCTGCGAACGAACTTGACTTATCATTAAAACTTGCATACGATCTGTGATACTTGCAGTGAATTCCGTGGTTATCAAGGGTGTGTGACTCTTTATTATTATCTTTATTTATCTATTTATTTATCACACCTTTGCCCCCACCAAGTTTTTGGCGCCGCTGCCGGGGATTTATCTTTAAGTTAAATCTATTTGGTGTTTATTTAGTGTAGAAGTTTTTATTTGTTTTCAGTTTTACGCGTTTTCTTTTTAGTCTCTTCTCAGGTTTACTAGGTATGGAGAATTATTACGCACAAAATATGCATGGGGCCCGAAGTCAAAATTTTTATCAAGAAGGTTCGAGCTATCAACTGCAAGCTCCACCACAACCCATGCATAATCCACAAGAAGAAGCTATAACCAAGCTCGAAGGACTGATGGGTAATTTAGTGAATCTGGTTCAAAATGTTGTGCAGCTCCACAATGAGCAAACTGCAAAAGTGGAGGCCTTGGAGACACAAGTCACGCAAGTGACCAATTCTTCTCTAAAATATCAGCAAGAGACTCCACCGTTAATCCGAAGCATCATAGAAGAACAGGTTCGACAAGCATTTCCATCTCACCGAGTTTTTGAAAGTATAAGTTATCTGGAGAGTATGGAAAAGCAACATGCGGCAAAGATAGATGCTAATACAACCTTAATACGTTCGATGCACCAAAAATATCAAGCAATGAAGCAAAGATTAACGGACCTCACTACGATCAATCAACAGTTACAAAAAGAATTACATAAGAAACTGGGTTATAGCAATGTTGGGTTCGAAATTTCAACTGTAGAAGAACCAACCAAGCTTAGCTTAGAAGAAGTAATTGTTAAAGATCAAATTACGAAGGAGGTTGAACCAGAATTCAAGCATGTGGAAGAAGAAAAAGAAACCGATAAAGAAGAGACAACCGCACAAAAGGTGCAAACAGAAGAAAGTAAGGTGGAACCACCACCTACACATCCGTTACTATCACCACCTCATCTACAAAGCATTACATATCCTAGTGGTGATAATAAATCAGAAACGTCAAGCCCAGAAGAAATCATTGTTCCTATACTCGACGTCCCATACATGCAAACTGGCCTAGTTAAAATTGATGATGATGCCACTGAAATCGATAGCGATGTTTGGTTCGATGTTGTTGAAGAGTTCAGCCTTCAAGAAGAGGAGGAAGTGGAATCACCACAAAGTCCACTTAATGAGCTAGAAGAACAAAGCACGATAGGCATAGAGGACGTAATCGCATATAAAGAGCCTACACCACCACTAGTCTGCAAGGAAGATCTGTCTAAAAAGAGTGAAAGTGTAGAAGTTGATATTGAGAATAGGGACCGTACTAAAGAAAGCTTGACAACCATTTCAAAGAAACTACCACAAAAGATGCAAGATCTTGGAGCCTTATATCTCCAAATTAATATAGGTGGTAATTTCAAAGCTAAAGCGATGTGTGACTTGGGCTCAGGAAGGAATATCATGCCCAAGAGTTTGTTTGAGAAGTTAGGCATGGGAGATGCCAAAAGAAAAGATATTGATTTGCTGCTCCTAGATAATTCAACGATAAAACCATGGGGAGTCATTGAAGACGTGCTTGTCCAAGTAGGTACTTTAACTATACCTACAGATTTTGTTATCCTTGATAGCATTGCAGGTCAACATGTTCCATTGATACTTGGACGTCCATTCTTGGCGACAAGTCACAGTATAATTGATATGCATAGGGGAACCGTGACTTTCCAAGTGGGAAAAGAATCTAAAATATTCCACTTGGTGGATGAAAAGCATGAGGAATCACGTATAGAAAAAGCCCCGACACTCCGAGTTGTGACAAAAGAAATTAAAAAGAAAGTCCACATTCAACCCGTGAAAAAGAGAATCAAAAGTGAGTTTGGGGTTGGTGACATGGTTGCATGGAAAGCCCCCAAACAAGAAAATAGACCACGGGGATTCAAGGATTCGTGGATGGGTCCGTTTGTAGTTACGAGAGTTATTTCGTCAAAACGGATTGAAATACAAGCTAAGAAGGGTCACAAACTTCGGATAATAGATGAGCATGACCTAACCCGTTATTGGGGAGGTTATGTACGCAAGCCTTAATCGAGGTAACACGTCTAACTTTGAAAGACGTTAAACAAAAGTGCTATACGGGAGACAACCCGTAGTTTTTTTAAATTTTCATGTCTTTTACGTTTTTAATTTATGTTTAATTTCGTTGTTCTTAGTTGATATTGCATATTTGAGAAAGGTATTAGTGTTTTTGATGCTTAGGTATTGGAGAAATCGAGTTAGGGAGGCGAACAAAATTTTTTCGAACGGAGAAACTTCGGAAAGTCATATCTTTGCGCTCGGATGTCGGAATCAGGTGATTTTTGAGCCTAAACTGCATAACTTTTCGAGATCTAGCTGATGGGGAGGTTTTTGCCTGGTGCGGTACACCGGACCTCAGCCGCGGTGCACCGCACGGTAAAAACCCGTGCCACGGGGTAGAGCCACGGGTTTTATCCAGTAACGAAAAAAAAAATAGCTGATGGGTCCGGTATACCGGACCCTATACCGCGCCATGCACCGCACAAACCCGTACTACGGGGTCCTACCACGGGTTTTTTGACGTAGGAGGCGCGGTGTACCCCAGCGGTGCACCGGACCATGGTCCGCAGCTCAAAAACCCGTACCACGGGGTCCTACCACGGGTTTCATCCAGTGAGCAAAAATTTTCGACCATCAGATGCTGCGGTGTACCCCGCGGTACACCCCCTGGTCCGCAGGGGTAGTCCGCACGAGCCGCCAGAGAAAGAAAAGAAAGGGTTTCAAGCTTATAAGGAGATCTAATGCTTATTATTCCGAATTTATCAAACCTTAAACCTCTTTCTTTGTTTAGAACTCTCCCAACTCAATTAAAGCTTCAACAAACCTTCACCTAACATCAAAACATCACCAAATCACCATGAATTCTCATCCCAATCCTTCCCTACATCATTACAAAGAATATTCATAGCACCCAAATCATATCAAGATACCTAGAAACCAAGAATCAAAGCCATGAATCTCAACATCTTCTTCTCAAAATCCTTAAACCCACATCATTAAAGCTTGATTCAATCAAACCCACATGGAGAATTGTCATCTTAACACCTTTCCTAACCAAAATAAAGCTTGTTCCACCTATGATCATGAAGTAAAAATTTCAAGAGTGTTCAAAGCTTTGAGTTGGGGGTCAAAAGAGATGATAAAGAGAATAGAGATATTATCAAGTGTTATGGGATATGAAGAATCAAAGCAAGGTATTGGGTAAGCTCTAGAGGATTTCAATTGAGATGGGTACTAGTTTGGGAATAAATTACAAGGTAAATCGGAAAGAGAATAGAGGAAAGCTAGCTGTGGTGAATTCAAAGAGCAAAAAGGTTTTAACTTTCATAAGGAAGACACCACAACCTCTACAATCAATATCCATCTACCCAAGATGAACAAAAGCTTCTGGGACGCTAGTAGCTATGTTCAAAACATATTCCTGGATGAACAACTGTCACATGAGAGATTATTCAAGAACAAAGTTGGAAGAAGATAAACAAGAGATTTCTAGAGTGTGATTGATTGGGATGGAGCATAAGAAGATGTAAAGGAATGCGAAATTGGTGATACATAGAAGTTTTCATACATGGACAGCACTGCACCCTATTCCGGGTATTGATCAGGCGAGGTATATAGCCTCGAAGAGTATGTTTTCTTTCTTCCTTACCTTTTATTTATGTGCAATATCTGTGAAATTTTAATTTTCTTTTATTTTATTTTCGAGTCTTTTCGAGTCGTGGGGACACGGCTCATTTTTGAGTTGGGGGTGTGGGGATTCGTTGTCTCTCATCTCCAATTTTTCTGTTTTTAGGTAAAATTAAAATTTTTATTTGAAGGTTTAGATGTATGAAGAGTGTGTTTAATAGCTTAAAAGCATAAGCTCAGTGGATTAATGATAGAAAGTAGTATGTTTATGAGCTATTTTATTTTGTATGCTTTGAGTATTTGCAGGAAAACACACATTGATAGTAAAGAAAAGATTAGTGAGCAATGCGATAGAAAGTATGTTCGATCTCAGGGAACCTTGAGAAGTGTGTAGGCCGTGAGATCCAAGCTAGTTGACAAACCCATTTGATGAAAGTGCTAAAGGTAAGAGAATAACGAAATTACATAGTATAGAAAGTGATTAAGGCGGTTCTTTCATATTGAAGCCTTTGAAGCCTTTTTATACCTTCTCACCTTGTGATTTTTGATTTTATATGCTATATCCTTCTCAGCCCCTTCTAGCCTTTCTAAAGCCTTTTTTTTAAACACATTATAAGCCATATCCCTTTAGATTATAGGACTTTTCCATATGACCCGCACTCGAATCACGATGCATAGACAGTTGTTTTAGAGCTTGAGTTTGGGGTGGTGGGTCCACCATTATGGGAATTTTTATTGGGATGGGATTTGTGAGCTTATTAACTGTGCTCTGTTATTTATATTGATGATGATTCACAGATTTTTATTGTAACCCTTTGCCGGGGTAATAGTGGATGAAAAAGAAGCTTCGAGCTAATTTTGCCAATAAGGGCATAAAAATATATATATGAGAAAATTAGTGTGATATCTCAACATAAAAAGAGAGTCATAGCTATAGAAAAGAAATTGATTTGAAAAGAAAAGAAAGTATATATATTCGGACCGGCAAAGTGGAATTTTTTATGTGAACATCTTATGCTTTAAGTGGGTTATAGGGGATGCTAAATTGTGCATCAAGAAATCATTGGGTTGAGTGAGAAACGTTTCATGAGAGTAACTCAAGCTCTAGGGCGATTCGTTGATGGCTAGTGAGGAGAGAGCCAAAAGCTCACTCTAAATTATCCAAATATACTTATCATACCGTCCCTAAGCCTACATTACAACCTTAAAGACCTTTTGATTCTTTGCTATGTAATTGAGAAGTGATTGAGCCAATAGAGAGTAGTTAAATGGATCTTTGGACACTAGTAAAGGTCGATGAACAATCTATAGCTTCCTTGGGGAACTGAGTAAAGTCCCAATCCTTCTTACATTGCGAAACTAATCTGATCTTGAATTCAAGCCGTGTTGACTGTGGATATGAGAAGTGTACAGGTATGTAGTTTTTAAATATTATTACATGAAATTTTCTGAGTAGTTGCTTTGAGTCTATTCTCCATATTCTTTTATCTTCTGTCTTCTGTGCTTAATTGACCTAGGTGTGTATTTAGAGACTTCCCTTTGTTTTTATCTTTATTGTATCGGGACGATACAACTTTGAGTTGGGGGTCTTGATGTCTCCTCATTTGTGATAGATTTATATTAGGATGAGACATCATTTTTAGTGTTTTAGAAGTCATTATAGTCGATTTTCTTAAGAAATGCTACACTTTCCTATTTTGAGTCTTGATTTAGTAAAATAATATTTTTAGAGCATATTGGGTTTAATTATTTATTTAGTGTGAAGCTTTAAAGATAATTATGGAGATTAATTAGATTCCAAGTCAAAGACTACAACTTATGGAAAGAGATAGACATGGTAATTGGAGATAAGGAAACAAAAGCTAAAAACATGGAAAAGGAAAAGCTGCCTTAATCCTGAATTTCTGCACCTACGACCACAAATCAGCTTATATCTCAAGAACGGTGTGGAATTTGGAGAAACGGTCAAGAGCAAAGTTGAAGAGCTTTCCGAGACGATCAATTTGGTGTACTCATACGCGTCAAACGGATGAGTATTGAAACTGTTAGAGCCAAAAGAAGAGCGGACCTGATTTGGTGTTTTTAGGGTTACGAATTTGAGTTGGGCTTGGAGTCCACTACTTACTTCTCCTTCAAGAAAACGAATTAGGGCTCCTAAGACACCTATAAATACACCCTCTTATCATTGTAAACATGTCCTTGCTCAATTGCAAAGTATAGGCTTAGTCTTTACTTATATTTTCTTAGTTTTAAACAATAGCTTAGTCCTTTAGATAGATATTCATCCTTAGAATCAAGCTATTCATCCAAGAAGCAAGTTGACCTATAGAAGAAGACAAGAAGAAGAAGATTGGAGCCTGACAACCCCTCTTCTACATCTCACCTTCTCTATATTTAGAGTAATTAGCTATAGATCTATTCTCAACCATATTTCTAAGCTGTTATTCTGTAAGTTTACTTTTAATTGTTGGATTATTATTTTGATCTTTAAATACTATTTGTTATTTTAATTGGTTAAGCTTGGCGTATATTGTATTATGTGTTTTGACCTATTTCCTAGATCTGATCAATCTTAGGATTATTCTTAGTTATTGACACACCACATAATCGTCTAGTGTGACTAGATAGCCACTAAGGTTTGTTGCAATCCTGGTTAATATATAATGCTTAATGTGACAGGTTAGAATAACAATTTAGTAATAGACGTAGTAATCCTAATCTATTTGACTTACTTTCATATTTAGTTATTTGTTTTGTTTAATTGTTTTATTTATTTATTTGCATTAGATAGTTATTTATCTTTTCATATTTTATCCAAACATCTAAATTCATCTACTCTTGTTAAACATAAATTGATCTAACGGATACAATCCCTGCGAACGAACTTGACTTATCATTAAAACTTGCATACGATCTGTGATACTTGCAGTGAATTCCGTGGTTATCAAGGGTGTGTGACTCTTTATTATTATCTTTATTTATCTATTTATTTATCACACCTTTGCCCCCACCACTTACCTAACTATTCCTACCAAAAACTCTAAAAGGTATGGAAGACAAAAGGGAAAAGGCAATGCCCCACACGCGCGCACCACCACTACCACCATTCGCTTGGCCCAGCCCGAGACAGAGACTACGTAGGCGTGGGTCGTGGGCACGTGAGGGAGTTGGGGAGTTTGGGGAGTCAAAAAATGAAAAATGAAACTAGTTTTCGGAAGAGTCTCTAGTGGAAGAAGACTGGTTCTTATAGTAGTCGGTGGCAAGTCAAATCCTTTCATCCAAAGGACAAACGACCACCAATCACGCACCAGTCAACTGTTACATAACTTGGTCAACACGGGACTGAACCAAGTCAACATAGTGTCCAGGTTTATTGCTTGAAATTAAAATGTATAGCATATGGGTCAATCAAAAACGTCAATCAAGGGCCAATTATAGAGGCAATCAGGGGTATTAATTGTGACGTTTCTGACAAGGCTCTCCTCACCTACTCTCCTATAGATACAAGTTCCTTCCCACTTTTCTAAACTATGAAATTCATCAGAAAAGAACAAAATAAATATCTATTAATAAGAAAAGAACAAAAGATATATCTCTCTCTAAAATATTCTGTAGTAGAATTAGAATTTCCGTAAGAGATAACATGTACGCCGGAGTATCTTTTTAACACCCTTATTAACGTGTATTGTTCTTTTTGATTATGTGTAAGTGTTTCGTTTGAGTATTTTTTGTTATTATAATAGACTAGATTTTACTTTCATCGTAATATTAATTTTTGGATTACCATTAAAGCTGTTTTTCCTAAATCGGTGATTTTTCTTATTTTTTCCAACAGTTTTTGGACCGTTTCCCTCGAACCCTCAACACCCATCCCCCTCCTCTCTTCCCCTATCCCTAACAAAATATTTCGGCTTTGTTCTTGATAAATATCATATTGCAATTTTTGCAAAACTCAGACCATAGTGCAATTTTTGTATAATATTTTTCTACAATTCTTTTATATAGTTTTTACAAAATATATTTACCTCTAGCGACTGTCATTGTGGTAGTTAAAGGCTTCCCCTCATCTATGGCCACCATGATGGTAGTTAAAGAGTCAATTTATTAGCGATCACACTGGTAGTCGCTAAATATATCATCTTATCAGAGGCCGAAACGTTAGTTGGTCGTCAATGGACCTCTCTAACAACCAATTACTAGTCCCCATATTTTAAAGACAAATGACAGTCGTTAGAGGTAAAAATCTACTTTTAGCTACCGACAAAAACAATTTTAGCGATCACCATGGTGATAGGTAAAGGTGTGTTCTGCAATTGTGATCTATATATTTTATTCGATATTTTAAGGCAGGCTTTGAATAATATTAGGACCGACCCTGACATTTTGGGGGCGCTAAGCAAACTCACAAAACACGCCCCTCTACATAAATAAAAATATTATTACTACTAACATGGTTCGAACTTTAGACCTCATACCACTAAGCATCAAATATATCTTTTTTTTTTTTTGATTACATCGGAGATCCTAAAGGATCGTGTTACAAAGCAAAACACACTAATCTATTACATTATTGATTAATTTGGGATCATATATCTGTCTAGGCGACTGATGTCTCCTCATTTGTGATAGATTTATGTTAAGATGAGACATCATTTTTAGTGTTTTGGAAGTCAATAATGTCGATTTTCTTGAGTTTTAGTGCACTTTCCTATTTTGTGTCTTGATTTGTAGAAATAATGTTTTTAGAGCATATTGGGTTTAATTGTTTATTTAGTGTGTAGCTTTAAAGATAATTATGGAGTTTAATTAGAGTCCAAGTCAAAGACAACAACTTATGGAAAGAGATATGCATGGTAATTGGAGATAAGGAAAGAATTGCTAAAAAGATGGAAAAGGAAAAGCTGCCTAAATCTGGGATTCTGCAAAGATAGGCGTTTTTACCTAATAAAGAGGCCGAATTTGGTAGATTACTCCTAAAGGGCGTAGGAAATTCTGTTGCGATTCTTTTGGTATCTTGTGGAGCAAAATCGGACCAATAATAAAGAAGTTATGACCAAAACAACGCAGCAGTGTTTATCTTTGTTTCCATACGAATTTGAGTTGGGCTAGAAGTCCATTACCTTAACTCTTCCTCAAGAAAACGAATTAGGTCTTCTAAACACCTATAAATACACCCTTATATCACTTGTAAATCATCCTTGCCTCATAGTAATTAGTTCTTAAGGTTTTATTCTTCCAGTTTATTGTAGAGAGCAAGATGATGTCTTTTATTATTTCTTTTAGTTTATTTCCTTCAGGTATGAACTAAACCTCCCATAGCTTGGGTTTTGCATATGTATAATCTATGAATTCTAATTCTTCTATCTAAGTTTCTTTGGGAATTATATGTTTTAATCTGATATTAGCTACTTACTTTATATTTGCTTATGTGTTTTGATTTAATGTCTTTCCTAGAATTGATCACTTTAGGATTGTTTTAAGAGTAGTTAGATGTTCTCCTTGACAGGGTGTTTAACTATTGAACCACCACATAATGTCTAGTGTCGATAGCAGTTCTGACAAAACATACTTCTAACTAGATAGTCATTAAGGTTTGTTTTAACCACAGTATCACCAAGACTTGCAGTATTTGCTTAGGGCCTTAGTGGCGTTTGATAACCCTATTTTAAATCACTTCTTGGTTGTGACGTAGCCCCCTTAGTCGCTCTCAAGGTCTAAGGTAGTGGAATTTAGAATCCTGACTAAGTATTACCAAGAGCTAATATTCTCCCTTATGAACTAGATCTATAGATAGAATTAGAAGGATTAGTGCATACTAGCAAAACCTAAGCTATACTTCTCATCTCATATTCTTAATCTTTTACTTTATTGTCTTTATTTTCTTAGTTTTAATTTAGTTTTAATTCATAAATTCGAAAAACCAAATATTTATTTACTGTCTTCTAGTTATTTACTTTTACTCGTTATCTGTTCCTCCGCGTTTAACACACTTAAGTCCCTGAGAACGAACTCTACTTATCATTAAAACTTGCATACGTCCTGTAATACTTGCAGTACTGTGCCTGTCTAGGGTGAGAGTGCATAGTTTTCCATACTTAAATTGATCTTATTTTTATCACACCCTAGGCGACACCAAGTTTTTGGCGCCGCTGCCGGGGACTTGTGTCTCGTTAGCGTGTGGGTTATCTATTTCGAGTTTTAGTTTTTAATTAGTTTTTACTTTTCAGTTTTTAGTTTAGTTTTTGTTTTTATTTTTCCAGATTTACGCTTGTGGTTTGCTTTAGTCTTTTTCAGGTTTTCACAGTGTTTAATTCTTGGCCTCCCTTACCGGAGCCTGAGAGGAGCTTCAGAGCTTATAACAAAAGAATTCGTAAGGAAAGAGCCTTAAGAAGAACTATGGCAGACATTCAAGACAATGATCCGGAGTTAGTTTACTTTGCACCAGGAGGACCTCCTGCGTTTGTTCCACCTGGTGTACAACTGCCAGTAGGAGAAGGTAATGGGCAGAATAATCAACAAAACCGAGTTGAACAAGATCTACCTGGCCTTAACATACCATTCCATGTTCAACCCATCGGTTACCGCCCTCCTGAGATTCCGAATATCAAATTTAGACCCGATCCGGGTATGCTTAGTCAATTTCAAAGTTTCGGACTCTATACTGGTACTGCAATTCAAGATCCGGTAAAAGCGATTCAGAAGTTTATGCAGATTTGTGATGCCTACATTACTCCTGGCATTACACGCGAGCAACTGTATTGTCATATGTTTTCGTTTTTCTTGACCGGAAGAGCTAGCGATTGGCTAGAAAGACAACCACATGGAACCATTCACTCTTGGAGAGAGCTTCAAGCCGCATTCTTTAACCGATTTTATCCGAAGAGCATGAGACTTAAAGATCAAACCGAGCTTGCAAGATTTTCTCAAGAAGATGGAGAAACAGTGGGAGAAGCATGGACAAGGTTTCAACAAAAATTAGCTAGATGTCCGCTCCATGGTTATACACCTGCTCTACAACTTGCTATATTCTATGAAGGTCTTGATGACAAGGGTAGAGACAAGGTGGATAACATTGGAAAGGGTAATTTTGTGTCCATGAATCACAATGAAGCTTCCGAGGTGTTAGAAAATATTATGGAACAAGAAAGAAGTTGGCCTTCAACGCGAGCTTCTGCAGCAAAGACCCGAGGAACGCTTCGTTTAGATGCAGAAACCGCGAACTCAGCTCAAATATCCTCGTTAGAAAATCAAATCAAGGAGCTGAGAATCGCGATGGAGAAGAATTTAGCTGCTACAAAGGTAGTTCAAGAGGCACAAGGTTGTCAACAATGTGGAGTTAACGATCATTCATGGGAAGAGTGTGAATCAAATCCGCAATCTGTTTACTTCATATCTAACCGATGGGGCAACCGCAACCATCCGGGTATGCAGTATTCAAATCCACAAGGGGCCGCTAATCCTAGTCAATATCAATCGCGACCCCAGAACAACTCTTACCAACAGAGAGGTCAGTACCAAAACCAATATCAGAATCGACCTACTCCTCCACAACAACCTGCTCAAGACGCCTATACCGATACTTTAGACCAAAAAGCTTTACCTCAGTATCCGCAAGAAGGATCTATGGACAATACACAGATAGTACAAGCTCTAGAACGTTTGAACACCACTGTAAACGCTCAAGAAGAAAAGGTCAGAGGACACGATGCCATACTTCAGATGCTAAATACTCAATTAGCCCAAATAAACAAGCATCTAACAGAACAAAAGGAAGTAAAGGCAATCGAAGGAGGTGAAAACAATGTTGTGTTCGAAGCTTGCAAGGCTATATGCCTTGAAATCGAAAAAGAAAAGGAGGAAGCACCACATGCTGCCATTAGTGCCGTGGAAGTTCCCAGTATTGAAGAAGAGCCAACCGAGTCTAACCCCGAGGAGTCCGACTGTCTAGAAGTTTATCATCTGGAAAGCGATGAAGAAAGAGACGAGTTCATAGAGCTACTGAAAAAGGTGCAAGAGGAGATGCGATCAATGGTAGAGTATGCAGCGGAGTTAGCAAGAGAGAAAGAGGAAGAAGCCTCAAAAGAAGAATCGAAAGAAGATGAAGTGGCACCTGCTGTGCTAGAGGAGAAAGAAGAAGAGAAGGTGGAATTGCCACCTAGTGTTCAACCAGTGTCATCAACTATTCCTGATACAAATCCTAAAGATGACACTATTCTCAAGACATTTGTAGAGGCGTACCAACCTGAAAATATCAACGCCCAAATGCTTGAGATTGCGAAGAGAGGACTTACACCGCAACAAGTTTTTACGCAAGATATTCCTGAGAAAGAGACGAGTGTAGAGATCCCAAGAGAGAACCTGAGGGTTTCGAGAAGAAGTGAGAAAGAGCTACCCACTAAGCTTAAAGATCCGGGAAGTTTCAACCTTCCTATTCAATTGCATGGTAGGCTCAAAGTGAAAGCAATGTACGATGTGGGTTCTGGTGTGAATCTTATGCCTAAGTCCGTGTTCGAGAGACTTGGACTTCAAAAATCAGAGAAAACTCCAGTGAAGTTGCAGTTTGCTGACAACTCAGTGAAGAGGACGTGGGGAACAGTGGAGGACGTCTTAGTCCGTGCAGGTAATATCGCCATCCCTACTGACTTTGTTATTCTTGAGTTTGATGCAGATAAGCAGGTTCCGATCATACTTGGACGGCCTTTCATGGCCACAAGTCAAAGTGTGATCAACTTCCAAGATGGGACCATCACCCTTCATGCTAAAAATGTATCCGAGACCTTCTATGTCTTGGGTAAGAAACCGAGGAAGTTGGATCCCACCGTACCTATCATCCACAGCCTTTCACATCACAAAGTCCCTCCTGAGGAGATCCACTTAAAACCTGTGGATACTGAGCCAAACATTGAGTTTGGGGTTGGCCATGAAGTCCTATGGAAAGCCCACAAACGCGAGAACAGGCCACGAAGTTTCAAAGAC
The DNA here is from genome assembly GCA_029959085.1 of Nemophila menziesii. Taxonomy (NCBI): domain Eukaryota; kingdom Viridiplantae; phylum Streptophyta; class Magnoliopsida; order Boraginales; family Hydrophyllaceae; genus Nemophila; species Nemophila menziesii. The sequence goes on from JARWIR010000007.1 coordinate 52,968,532, forward strand.
TCGTGGATGGGACCATTCATTGTCACTAAAGTTGTTTCAGCCAAGGTGATAGAAATTCGCCCCAAAACTGGGGTCAAGCGCAGATTAGTTGACGTTCATAGCCTTACTCGTTGTTGGGGAGGCTATATTCGCAAATCTTGACAGAGGTAACACGTCTAACTTTGAAAGACGTTAAACAAAAGTGCTGTTCGGGAGACAACCCGAAGTTTTTTTATGTTTTCATGTCTTTTACATTCTTAGTTTAAGTTTATTTTAGTTGTTTTTAGTTGATAATGCATATTTGAGAAAGGTATTAGTGTTTTTGGTGTGTAGGAATCGGAGAAATCAAGTTAGGGAACGCGAGGAAAATTTTTGGAGCGCAAGAAAGCACCCCGCGGACTACCCTCACGGACTACCCCATGGTCCGCAGGGATGGTCCGCGAGGTCAAAACCCGTACCACGGGTAGCTACCGCGGGTTTAGGTCAGAAACACGAAAAAATTCCACGGACCACCCCGCGGTGCACCGTGCCATGGTCCGCGCCCCAGAAACCCGTACCACGGGTTGACTACCACGGGTATTTTGACGGAGCAGCTACAGAAGCCGCGGTGTACCCCGCGGTACACCGGACCCTAGTCCGCGAGCCAAAAAAACCCGTACCACGGGGTCCTACCACGGGTTTAAGTCAGTAAGCAAAAATTTTCGAGCATCAGATGTCACGGACTACCCTGCGGTGCACCCCATGGTCCGCAGGGGTAGTCCGCAGCGCCGCCAGAGGAGAGAGAAAGTTACGGGATTGAGTTATAAAGGAGGTATTGAGCCTATTATTCCGAATTTATTAAACCTTAACCCTCTCTTTCTTCTCCACAACTCTCCTAACTCCATTGAAGCTCATCAAAACCTTCACCAATCACCAAAACACTACCCAATCATCAAGTAAAACACATCAAACCTTCTCTCCACATCATTACAAGAGAGAATCAAGCTACCAATCATCACCAAATTCATTCAAATTGAAGAATCAAAGAGCCAAATTTCACAAATTCATCACACAATTTCTAAAATCCAAGCCTACCCATTACAAATCATCCTCACCCACATAGAGATTCATCACCAATTCACCCATCCTAGGACAAATCAAGCTTGTTCATCCATTAATTCAAGAGTTTAATTTTCAAAGGGTTGCTAAAGCTTTGAGTTGGGGGTTAATTGAAGATGACTAATAGAACATCAATCTTATCTAGCAAGAGGGAGGTGAAGAGTAACAAGGGATTGGATTTAAACAAGAAGAAATCAATTGACAAAGGAGCTAGTTCCAAATCAAAGGGTAAAGATACATTGAAGAGTGGGAAACCTTCGTATGATAGTAATGGTAAAAAGCTTTATTTTTATGCAAAGGAAAGAACACTACCTCAAACAAATCCTATACCTATAGAGAAAGTGGATACTTCAAAGGCCTTGAAGATTTCTGCGGAGAAACAATTAGAAGAACTACCTTTTGCCTATGAGAAAGTATTCAAGGAAGAAATTAGAGATGGAGAATACAAGAGATTCTTTAAGCTTGGTGAGAAGTTGGGTTGGTCTACGTTCATGGTAAGCCGTTCTGAATTATGTCCTGAATTAGTTTTGGAGTTCTATCTAGGCCTCTTTAGCCGAGATAGTGATTGTGTTCCGATTAGAGGAAAGTTAGTTCCTTTCACAGTTGAGGAGATTAGGAACCACTTCAAGTTTCAGAATCCGAAAGGTTGTTGCAAATTTGAGGAAGCAGTTGCTAAACGAAAAATCTTTGATAAGGAATTACTTTTTGAGCATGTTTTAGACAAGGAGAAAATGCAATTACATAAGGGAGAATTGAAGGCACCTTGGCCTTACAAATATCTTCAAGCAGATGCTAGAATTTGGCATAATTTCCTTATCCCTAATGTCTTTGGAAACACACGAACTTTGGAGGTGACTATGAAGAACGCGCTACTGTTGGACTGTATTTTGAGAGGAGAAGAAGTTGATGTGGCACAGTTGATCTATGAGGAGGTGATACGATTCTCGGTCTCTCCTAAATCGGTTTATAACGTTAAATTTCCAACTATGATCACGTGTCTTGTGCGAAAAGCGAATGTAGTATTGGGTGAAGAAGAGAAACTCGAGTTTAAGACGAGTTATATTGATAATGCTTGGATCAAAGAAAGCCTTCGAAGAGCGGGTTCTACTCAAGCCTCGAAGGAAGAAAAGGAGCAAAATTGGCAAGAGAAGATGGAGGAGCGTTTAACGAAATTTGAAGCAGCTCAAACTTCCTTAGTCAATGATGTGGCACAAATCAATGCTAATCAAGTGCACATCATGAAACTCCTTGAGCAATTAATGAAAGATCCAGCAATTCCAATCTTGGATATCAATGATGCGAGGCAATAGCCTCGAGAGTATGTTTTCTTTCTTCCTTACCATTTCTGTAAATATGTCTATCTGCTAATTTTAATTTCTGTTTTCGAGTCTTTTTCGAGTCGTGGGGACACGGCTCATTTTTGAGTTGGGGGTGTGGGGATTCGTTGTCTCTCATCTCCATTTTTCATTTTTTTGGGTGAAATTAAAATTTTTGATGCATGGGAATTAGATGTAGAGTGTGTTTAATAACTTGAAAGCATAAGCTCAGTAGATTAATGATAGTAAGTGATATGTTTATGAGCTATGTATTTGTATGCTCTGAGTATTTGCAGGAAAACACACGTTGATAGTAAAGAAAGATTAGTGAGCAATGCGATAGAAAGTATGTTCGATCTCAGGGAACCTTGAAAGTGTGTAGGCCGTGAGATCCAAGCTAGTTGAAAAACCATTTGATGAAAGTGCTAAAGGTAAGAAATTTTCTGAATTACATAGTGTAGAAAGTGATCAAGGCGGTTCTTTCATATTTTTAAGCCTTTGAAGCCTTTTTATACCTTCTCACCTTGTGATTTTTGAGTTTAAAAGTTATATCCTTCTTAGCCCCTTCTAGCCTTTCTAAAGCCTTTTTATTGAAACACATTATAAGCCATATCCTTTAGATTTTTAGGACTTTTACATATGACCCGCACTCGAATCGCGATGCTTAGACAGTTGTTTTAGAGCTTGAGTTTGGGGTGGTGGGTCCACCATTATGGGAGTTATTATGTTGGGATTTTTGAGCTTATTATTGTGCTTTGTGCTTTATATTGAGGATGCTTTACAACATTGTATTGTAACCCTTTGCCGGGGTAATAGTGAATGAAAAAGAAGCTTCGAGCTAATTTTGCCAACAAGGGCATTAAAAGAAAAAAATATATATATGAGAAAATTAGCGTGATATCTCAACATAAAAGAGAGTCATAGCTATAGAAAAGAGATTGATGTGAAAAGAAAAGAAAATATATATTCGGACCGGCAAAGTGGATTTTTATGTGAACATCTTAAAGCTTAATTGGGTTATTGGGGATGCTAAATTGTGCATCAAGGAATTCATTGGGTTGAGTGAGAAACGTTTTATGAGAGTAACTCAAGCTCTAGGGCGATTCGTTGATGGCTAGTGAGGAGAGAGCCAAAAGCTCACTCCAAATTATCCAAATATACTATCATACCGTCCCTAAGCCTACATTACAACTTTAAAGACCTTGTGATTCTTTGTTATGTAATTGAGAAGTGATTGAGCCATTAGAGATTAGTTAAGTGGATCCTTGGATACTAGCAAGGTTTGATGAACAATCTATAGCTCTCAAGGGGAACTGAGTAAAGTCCAAATCCTTCTTACATTGCGAAACTAATCTGATCTTGAAATCAAGCCGTGTTGACTGTGGATATAAGAAGTGTACAGGTATGTAGTTTATGAATATTATTGCATGAAATTTTCTGAGTTATGTGCTTTAGGTTTATTCTATATATTCTGCTATGTTTTTCCCTTGTGTTGAGAATTTTATAAGAGTGTATTTCTAGACTTCCCTTTGTTTTATCTTTTATTGTATCGGGACGATACAACTTTGAGTTGGGGGTCTTGATGTCTCCTCATTTGTGATAGATTTATGTTAAGATGAGACATCATTTTTAGTGTTTTGGAAGTCAATAATGTCGATTTTCTTGAGTTTTAGTGCACTTTCCTATTTTGTGTCTTGATTTGTAGAAATAATGTTTTTAGAGCATATTGGGTTTAATTGTTTATTTAGTGTGTAGCTTTAAAGATAATTATGGAGTTTAATTAGAGTCCAAGTCAAAGACAACAACTTATGGAAAGAGATATGCATGGTAATTGGAGATAAGGAAAGAATTGCTAAAAAGATGGAAAAGGAAAAGCTGCCTAAATCTGGGATTCTGCAAAGATAGGCGTTTTTACCTAATAAAGAGGCCGAATTTGGTAGATTACTCCTAAAGGGCGTAGGAAATTCTGTTGCGATTCTTTTGGTATCTTGTGGAGCAAAATCGGACCAATAATAAAGAAGTTATGACCAAAACAACGCAGCAGTGTTTATCTTTGTTTCCATACGAATTTGAGTTGGGCTAGAAGTCCATTACCTTAACTCTTCCTCAAGAAAACGAATTAGGTCTTCTAAACACCTATAAATACACCCTTATATCACTTGTAAATCATCCTTGCCTCATAGTAATTAGTTCTTAAGGTTTTATTCTTCCAGTTTATTGTAGAGAGCAAGATGATGTCTTTTATTATTTCTTTTAGTTTATTTCCTTCAGGTATGAACTAAACCTCCCATAGCTTGGGTTTTGCATATGTATAATCTATGAATTCTAATTCTTCTATCTAAGTTTCTTTGGGAATTATATGTTTTAATCTGATATTAGCTACTTACTTTATATTTGCTTATGTGTTTTGATTTAATGTCTTTCCTAGAATTGATCACTTTAGGATTGTTTTAAGAGTAGTTAGATGTTCTCCTTGACAGGGTGTTTAACTATTGAACCACCACATAATGTCTAGTGTCGATAGCAGTTCTGACAAAACATACTTCTAACTAGATAGTCATTAAGGTTTGTTTTAACCACAGTATCACCAAGACTTGCAGTATTTGCTTAGGGCCTTAGTGGCGTTTGATAACCCTATTTTAAATCACTTCTTGGTTGTGACGTAGCCCCCTTAGTCGCTCTCAAGGTCTAAGGTAGTGGAATTTAGAATCCTGACTAAGTATTACCAAGAGCTAATATTCTCCCTTATGAACTAGATCTATAGATAGAATTAGAAGGATTAGTGCATACTAGCAAAACCTAAGCTATACTTCTCATCTCATATTCTTAATCTTTTACTTTATTGTCTTTATTTTCTTAGTTTTAATTTAGTTTTAATTCATAAATTCGAAAAACCAAATATTTATTTACTGTCTTCTAGTTATTTACTTTTACTCGTTATCTGTTCCTCCGCGTTTAACACACTTAAGTCCCTGAGAACGAACTCTACTTATCATTAAAACTTGCATACGTCCTGTAATACTTGCAGTACTGTGCCTGTCTAGGGTGAGAGTGCATAGTTTTCCATACTTAAATTGATCTTATTTTTATCACACCCTAGGCGACACCAGCGACTTAAAACCCATACGATCCTTTGTGAGGAACCTCCAAATACCATCTGGCGGTTCTCCAAGAACCGTGAAATCCCCTTCCATCTTCCCTCCCTGCTTGGCCAACCAATCGGCACAGAAGTTTGCTTCCCTATATATATTTCGTAGATGAAAGCCCTTATTTCTATCCAAGAGTACCCGAACTTGTGAAATCCATGTTGCTCCAGGACCCCTACCACTTGTTGCATTGTAAATTAGTTCCAACAACTCCCTTGAATCCACCTCAAATATATCTACACACATAATACGTTTAGATGTTTTTTTTTTGCGTTTTTTTTTTTTGGACGTTAATACATTTAGATGTTCGGTGGTCCCTAAAAAGGTTAAAAAATCCAGGGCCCTAAACGGCCGCGCCTTTTACTTACACAGGGCCGACCCTGAATAATATAGATAGTAATTGAATTGTTGTGTTCCAAATTAGCGTTTCGTTTTTGTTTGTGTATATTAGTTCTTGTTTTATATTAAAAGTAAAAAATTAAAATAAGAACTTGCCAATTAATGAATTGATAAATTGCTTAACCACCCAGATAAATAAAACCCAACTATCTCATAACCCCAAGTACACCGATATCCTTGTACATCAATCTCCCATTGAGATGTACATATGTGGATTTAATTAGCTACTAGGAACACAATAATTGAGGGTCTCATAAATATCTTTCAATGAATCTGGAAAAACTTACCAGCTTTAGGTACTATGAATTCTTTGGCAAAAAGGAATGCAAACGCATTCAATACTCCTTAACTAAGCAACAAGACATAGCCACTTCCACCTACAAACCCTATAACTTAGACAAACGCGTATGCATAAACCCTACCATAAGGAGAATATATTTTATTTTCATATAATAAATTATTTTAAGCGAAATCATCAAACCTACACTTTATTAATTTAATTATAATTTACTCGATCATGAGGTTTTTTATTTGCATAGGTTTGTCAGGGCTTGTGCAGTGATGTTGGTTTTTTATAACAAATTGCAAACATTTCTGTTTGGCCTAACTATGACGAAGGACTGACGGTTCATTGTGTGCGTGGAAACAAATTTGTTGGAGTTCAATACGTTAGTAATGAAGAATCGGTAGAGTGAGATATTACGTACATGTCAAATATTTTGAATAGAAATAAAATTGTGTTGAATCACATATATCAACATATTATTACTAATTTAATTAATTAGAAAAGATAGGAGCAGTATAGAGATTTGACCCATTTCATTATACAAATCCTTCGGAGATTAAGTGGATAAATCATACCTATAATTGTATTGATTGTCCCAATATAAGTTTATATAAAAAGAAATTGAATTGAATTTTCAAATTTATTACATTAAGAAATGTCGAAGAAATATCGTTCAAGGTTTAATCACTCACATAATTAGCTTATAGTACAAAAGTACATACATAATTTTATCCACTTGCGTGAATCTTTTACACACCTTTTCAATTTTGATAATTATGTTGTTCTTATGTTATCCCAATAATTTATGGGATATTTCTTTACTACAATCAAAATATCATGATTCTTTCTTTAAATATCTCTACATTATACTACAAATAGAGATATTTTAGAATTAGAAAAAAGAAAAGATAAATAAACACATGTAAAAGAAGAAACAAACTTTATTATTAGATAGAATATAAGCACAAACCAACAAAACTCATTAAGTCAAAAGACAAGAAATTTAAGGCTTAAAATGACTCATTAGCTAGTAGAGTAAAGTAAGTAGTATTAACAAAAGGTCTTCTTAGCCAACTTCAACACATCACATCCTTAAGTAGCTTATACCTCCGTGTAGCCTGCCGTGGTGATGGTGCACCGCCACCACTCGTCGGATTCTTCCCTCTCTCCGTCGTGGGGGTGGTGGGGGTGGTGGCTCCATCTTCCCGGTCAATGTTCTTGATTATTTTGTCACTACCAGAATATTCCGATCCCGTGTTTAATCCCTTCTTAACAGAACCACCGCCTAAACCTCCAGAACCACCGTGCTTACCGTTCATGGTGGTTTGTCTATCACTTTGACACCAATCACATACCCGAATTGGCTCTGATGCTTCGCTATAGTAGTTGCTACAATACCTAGTATAATTACATGCAATTTTCTTAGATTAATTAAACAAAGAATAGAGTAGAAAATATACCTAATAGAGTAAAAATAAAATAATCTAGAACATGTATTAAAATAGTAACTTCTATAATATTATATGATCATGATGGTGGGGTGGTTGGGTAATGGGTAATAAGCAAGAAAAGTAGGGTTGCTTAAGGTGGTGGGTTTTTCCAGATGAGTCCTAGAAATTAAATGATCATCATAAATATCATCGTGCATGAAAAACAAACTTTTTTTTTATCTAAGACTAAGATCATATCATATATACAAATAAATGTAAGGATTAAAGTGACATACGAGTGTTGAAAACGGTTGTGACACTTGATGCAGCGGAAAAGTTTATCAGGGAAGCCAAGATCACCACACATAGAGCACACAGTAGTTTGAAGATCCACCATTTTTTTTCTTGATGATCCTGTTGAAAATTCTAATAATATATCAAAGAAGAGGAAGAAAGAAAGTTTAGGGAAATATAAATTTTAGTCGGTGTGGATTGTTATCATTTATATATAAGAAGTTATGAAGTCACACGTATATATTTATGAATAATATTAATTTTTATGAGGGGGATATGTACAGGTAGACCATAGGTTGCTTGCAGTCGTTTTCAGTTTGGGGGGTGAGGAGAGAGAGAAATAAGATCGACGTGAACCTTAAAATGTTGAAAGGAAATGACTGTCATGTCCCCAAGATATGAGCTTGCTTGATTTTCATTTCTTACCTTTTCTTTTTCGTTTGGTGAGGTGTGGTGGTGGTATACGCTTCTCTTTTAATCTCTCACTAATTCCCACGAACTCTACTCCTAAATATCTTCCTTATTTTAAGTTGAAAAAAATATATTACTTCCACGTGTAGTATCATGATATGACTATGTACATTAGATAAAACGTTTTCACGTTTACCGAATTTTACACTCAGATGGTTTTACGGGTAATTGTGTTGCGAGAAATCCGTTTAAAGCCGAACTTCTAGCCTTACACTTTAGTTTAAACATGGCGCTTAACCGGTTTTTCCCCCCCTCTTATTATTGAAATTGACTCGAGTGAGTTGCACACGCTAGTGAAGGGTGGTGTGAGCTCAAGGGAGTTTTCAAGCGATATAATAGGAGCTTGCCGTGATTTGTTGAGTTCTAGAAAACAATTTGAGTTGAATTGGGTCTTTCGGATAGCTAATACTTGTGCAGATTGGTTGGCAAAATATGGCTCGTCCAGTGCAGAGAGACCTATACCATATAGAGACCTACCGGAGGGCTTTTGACACTTGTTAACTAGAGATCGTTATGGTTAGGTTGTGCCATGTACACACATAGCTTAGTTAAAAAAATTGTTTAAGAAGTCTAACTTTCTTATGCTTGGACCTCACTTGTAACAATAAAAAAATATTACAACTAAATATGGGCGATTAATCGAGGCATACCGGAATTAGATGTTGAGACTGATTCTAGGGAGTTTCATGCGCCAGTGAAGGACAGTGGAAGTCCCGGGAATTGGTCTTGTCATTATGTACGAGAGTGTATTGAGATCTTACGTGGACAACCAAGGTTTGAGGTTAACCCCATTTACCGAGACGAACTTATGCGCGGATATGCGGAATCAAGAGAGTGTCCATGTGTGTACGAGGCACCCCCGGACTACTTATGAAATAATATAACACGAGATATGAGTGACATTGTTATTCCTAAGAGTGTTATAGTGACCCCTTGAGGGTGTAAGTTTATTAGTTAGCTTACGGCTTTTAAGCCTCCAATGTATGCAAAAAAAATATTACAACTAAATAAAAAATAAACAAGTGTATTAGTATCACTTGAGAACAATGTTTCAGCGACACTCTGAAACGCAAGTCAATAAACATGTATGATGGAACTTACAAATAAATATTGTGTTGATAAGGTGTTAAAAGAACTAACTTACCTTCTATATATTAATTTGTTACATCAACCGTTTCAAAACATGGTTTGTAGTTTTAATCTTATAGTTTCCTTTACCCGTAAAATTTAAAAAATTCGGATTTGATATTTTATAATATTCTATCTAAGATTCAATAGCTAGTGTGAGAGTTATCAACGGATCAATTTTTTTATCATAAACAAAGTTATTTCTACGGTTCCAGATATGCCAAGCTATATTACAAATTAATTTCACCTATCTTTTTGTTCAAATATGTTTATTATGCTATTTATTTGATTTAGTAACCATTGATTTAATTTGTTGTTAGTTTTCAAATTTAGTGAACTAGCAAACCATACACCTTTAGCTCAAGGGCATTTAAAGAGCATATGCTCTACATTTTCAATTTCTAATTTACATATTTTACGAATATTACTCTCATTACATTTCTTTTTGTAAAGGTTTTCTTTAGTGGATAATAGATTTTTTATTGCCCTTCACATAAAGTTTCTTATTTTTAGGCATGGATATCATATTACATACTCGCTCCGTCTATTTTTATTTATCCAACTTTCTAAAAAGAGGTGTCCAATGTTGTTTGTCCCTTTTTCAATATTAAGACACTGTTTCTATACTTATTTCAATTTTACCCTTAATTAAATAGTATAAAGAGTATTGCATTAAATAGTCTTATGTACATTAATTAAGGGAAATTGTGTAAAGATAAAGAGTATTAAACGCTCTTTTTAATCTTTGTGCATTAAAATGGTGGACAAATAAAAATAGATGGAGGGAGTATCATTTTTCACGCTTTATTTTTGTTATTAATTGATATAGATGGTCTGGTTCCATCCTTAATTTTTTTTCTTTTCATTTTCTATTATTTTTAGAGTATTTCATGTTTTTTTAATCGTATAATTTTCATTTTTACAGTAATCAATACATATTTGATCAAAGCAATCAAATTTTGGGATAATTAATATTTTTATTTTGTCTACTATATCTGGGGTGTAGATTCTATTTAGTAAATCCATATCCCATGTATTTGTAGTATTATTAATTAATTCTTTAACCATTTTAATGTTGGATTTAAAAGGTTTTTTATTCTCAATGTTGTTGGGAATTCATTTATTTATATTAATATTAATTTGTAATCCATCACCTAATTTTCAATAGATATTTTTCATAAATGTTTCACTTCCTTGGATAATACTTCTTCACCCTCATGAAGGTGAACTTCCCACTTTTGCTTCAAGAAATCTACTATTGTTAAAATATTTTTCTTTTAGTAATTTATGAAGTAGTGAATCTGGGTTTTCACCAATATTCCATGCTTACTTACCTAAGAGTGCTTTGTTCATGAGGTGTAAATCTCTAAACCCTAGACCTCCTTCAAATTTTGAATTTGTTAAATCATCTCATTTTGTCCAATGGATTTTTTTTTTGCCTTTATCTTCCCACCAAAATTTGGCTATTATTGAATATACTTTTTAAATTATATTTTTTTGGTAATCCACCTTCAGAAAGATATAAGGATTTCCAATTCTCAATTTTTTGTAGTATTCTGTCTATTATTAATTGTAAATCTTTACTTTTTGGGTCAATTACCCATGGGGTCTTAGAGATTAATTTAGTGTCACGAAGGAACTAGTCAATTCTTCTCTCCTCCTTAGAGGCCAATAAGATGTCCATTGTCATTACTACCCTTCTAGTGCATATAAGACAAAAAAAATAGATTTTTCTCTCTCTTCCATTACCATTACTCTCTCTCCTCCATTACCATTAATCTCTCTCCTCCTTTATCATTTTTTCTCTCTCCTCCTTCATTAAGAAGCAATAATTTCCAACTCCGACCACAACCACCGACCACCGCCGCCCACCGCCTGAAAAAGTTCTGAGCCTGGGGTTCTGAGCATGGGCTAGGCTACTGAGCATGAAAAAAGTTGATGAGTATCGGAAAAAGTTATGAGTGTCGAAAAAAGTTGCTGAGTATTCGAATTTTTTTGTTGAGTGTCTTTACTGAGCATGCTCAGTAATTTTACTGAGTATGAAAAAAAATCAATAAGTTTCCGAGATTTTTGCAGAGTATTTTGCCAAAATAGTTGAATAATTTTAGAGCATCATCTATTAATCCTTCATATCAGTAAATAATATTAGATCATTATTTATTAATCGTTTCTTATAATATGAATTAAGTAATATAGTGTAAGTATATGAAACATTAGAAATTTTATGACAAATCATCTCAGTACAAATCAATCAACGAGTTATAAGTTACAACAAGTAAGATTCCATTTTCCTTCATAGTGAAAGGGAAGCTTCACTGCACATCACAAGAGTTCACGATACAAAGCAAACTATTCAACTTCGAATTGATGCAGAAGAGCAGCTTCGAACGGTGAGTCTTGTAGATCTTCGCTGGAAAAAGGCTTTTCTGCAGATCTTCGGTGGAAAAAGGCTTCGCCGCACATCTTCGCTGCAGATCTTTGCTGGAAAAAGGCGGAACCTAGGTTTCAGGCGGCGAAGAAGACTTTCCAACTGCATTTGCCAACGACGAAACTTGACGGAGCTTCACCAGCTGTTCTGCCGTGAGCTTCAGTTCCAATGGAGGACCGAGCTTCGCTCCTTCATCGCAAGCTTCGCCAGCTAGGGTTTTGCCGGAAGATGTGCTCCCATTTACTTTAAATGACGACTCATCTTCTCAGAGATCTAATAAAGCAGCACTGGAACAGATCTCGCTTTGTTGGCGACGGCTTCTTCTCGGCGGCTTCAAGGTCAGGACCGGCAGCCATGGCTTTGTGATGGCTTTGCTGCTTCGACGGGATTATATATATATATATATACAGAGAGAGAGAGAGAGAGAGAGAGAGAGAGAGAGAGAGAGAGAGAGAGAGAGAGAGAGCGAGAGAGAGAGAGAGAGAGAGAGAGAGAGAGCGAGAGAGAGAGAGAGAGAGAGAGAGAGAGAGAGAGAGAGAGAGAGAGAGAGAGAGAGAGAGAGAGAGAGAGAGAGAGAGGGGGAGACGGGAGGGAGGAGGGAGGAGAGAGGAGAGAGAATGATTTAATTTTTTTGTTTGGTAAAATGTAGTATATATAGAGTAATAAAAAACAGAAGGAGGTAAGAAGGTAATTGGAAAATTAGGCTTGTAGTGTCAAAATTAGTTTGTGGCCTTTAGTAAGAAGAGTGTATAGAGACGGTCTTGTTAGGTCTCGGGGTGGTGTCTTCAAGACCCCTTGGGTAATAATCTCTTACTTTTTCCTCTTCCCCATTCAGTTGGTTGACCTAGATAGTTTCCTATATTTGTTTTTTTTTTTCATATTTAGTCTTTTTCCCATTATATTTTAGATAAAACTTGTTGTGTTAGGACTAAATATAGCCCCACATTTGTTAAAGTTAAGACAAAATCATGTTGTATTTTTATATTTGTTCATAATGTCATTAAAAGAAGAATAGACTATTATCCGCAAAAAGAAGATGTGTTATTTTTGGGCATTTATTACCTATGTTTATCCCTTGGAATAATTCTTTCTCTTTTTTATCTTGGATAAGTTCATTTAATGTTTGAGTTATAAGGCAAAAGATTAGTGGGGATAGGGGGTTCGCTTGTCTATTAACTCTTGTAGGGTTTTTTAATTGGTAGGATTCACCATTAATTAAGATTAAGTATCAGACCGAACTGATACAGAGCATGATTTTCCTAACACATTCACTATTAAAACCCATTTTCAACATTAGGTTTTTTGAATCGTTCGTATTCAATGTGTTTGTATGCTTTTTTAATGTCTTCTTTTACATCAATCATATATTTTTGTGTCTTTTTCTTTCTTTTTATGTGGGTTATGATTTCATGTGCAATCATATTGTTTCCTAAATGAATCTATTTGGGATAAATGCACTTTGTGTATCACTCACTAGGTGATTCATTAAAGGTTGAAGTCTATTAACTAAAATTCTAGCTATAATTTTATAGATGAAATTTGAACAGCTAATAGGTTATATTGTTTAATATTAGTTGGTTTCCCAACTTTTGGAATCAAGTGTTGTAAGAGTTTGGTTAATATCCTTAATATCCCCTTTATTGTTCCAAAAACTATTAATTACTCTCATTATATCCAGTTTAATGATATTCCAGTAAGTTTTGTAAAAAATCACACTATAGCCATCCGGTCCTGGTGCTTTATTAGGTCCAAGTTTCCAAATGGCTTTTTCTTACTTATGTTTCATTAATAGGTTTGTTTAGGTTATCAGCAAATTTTTGGTCTAACTTTTATTTAATAAGTTGTAGAGTATTATTATAGTCTCTATTTCCACTAGTTGTGAATATGTTGTTAAAATAATTTATACTTTCTTTATTAATATCCTCTTATTTTTCTAACCAGTTGCCATACTCGGTGGTTATTCTTAGTATTTTATTTCTACTTCTTCTTTCTTTTGTACCATACTCGGTGGTTATTCTTAGTATTTTATTTCTACTTCTTTTTTTTTTTTTTTACAAGCATGGTAGTACTTGGTATTTTTATCTCCTTTATTGAGCCAAAGATTTCTGAATTTTTCTTTCCAATAAATTTCTCATCTTTTCCACGTCTCTTCCAGTGTTTTATAGTGTTATTATATTCCTCCCAATCTTGATTAGTGTTTGTATTATTAGAAAGGATTTCTAATTTTTTTAATCTGTTTCTCAATTTGGATCTTGTTGTTACCAAACTTTTTCTTATTCCATATTCTTAGATCAAGGCTACATTTTTTTAGCTTGTGAATGATAATCGCATTAGGGTTTCCCTTCTGTGTCTTATTATCCTCCAATGTTTTTTAATAATATTAGACAATTATTTTCTAAAGACCAAAATGATTCAAAATAGAATCTCTTTTTGTTTTTCTTTAATAATTTATCATGATGAATTATTACTAGACTATAATCAGATCCATTTCAGGCAAAATAGCAGTCCAGGCATTAGGGTATAATTTATTCCACAATTCATTATATAGAGCTCAATCAAGGTTTTATTTTATTAATTTATTCCTGAATTTTTTATTAGTCTACGAGAATTTACAACAATATGAGGTTGTTTCCTTAAGATAATTAAGGTTAATAAACTTATTAAAAAAAAGATTTTTTATGACAGATATTTCCACTTAGTTTTTGTTTAGTTTTTCTATTGACATATCGATATATTTTGGGCTTACTGAAAAAATAGTTAGATTGTATTGATTTTTTTTTTGTTATATAGGAGAGCCACTTTGGATTCGGAGTTATTGACTCGGTTTGAACCTGCACCACTAGATTAGATGACCAAAACCCTAACCAGTAAGTTAATCCTAATTGGTTAAATTGTATCGACTTTTGATGATTAAAATATTTCGTTAATTGAAGTCAATAAAATAACACCCACCATATAAACACAAAACCAAATATCAAAATATATTGAAAAAAAACCTTTTCAACAAAGGTTTTTAAATGAAATTTTAGAAAAACAAGTCAATAACCATTATAACAATACCGAAAAGATGTCAACTCATATGACTATGTGCTAGTTGCATAGTCATGCCTTACCTATTTCCTTGCTTTATATGTCATTTTCTGTCTTTTTTTGCTTTTGTTGAAAAGGTGAAGGTGAATCTCATCCACAAAGTCCTTTAATAGAGCGTGAGATACAATTCCATCTCCCGAGCTAGCTTTTGTTTTAGACCACCTCTTCCTCATTCTATCTCTTTATTTTTTATTTTTTTGGTCGGGGCACTCTATCTCATTCATCTCCAACTTTTGCGTCAAATTCTCATTTGTGTCTTTTTTTATTTTTAGTAGGAGATAGAAAAAAATATGTTTCATAAAACTTTATTTACATATACTTTAATTGAAAAAAATTAAATAACATTTTTATATTTTAATCTTTTTTTAAATAATGTCAATGGTCTGAACCAACTTACGCGTATCTTGACTTGTTCTATGTAGAACATATGCAGTTCCCCAAACATATCTGAAATAATTTAGACTTAGATTGTCCGTATTTAAGAAAGAATTCAAATTCCAGATATATAAAATCCTTAAAATGCAGAAGAACAAGACTATAGCTAGTTGATCATAACATTTTCTATCTTTGCAACACGGCATATATCCCAAATATATGTTAGTTTTACAATTTTTTATATTTGTATATATAAGACATGGACTAATAATTTTGCTACTCTTTATTTAATCGATTTACATTTGAGTTTAGACCATATTTTACATCATGGTAGTACTAATAAATGGCGTAATGAGGGCGGTGGTTATGGACTAATTAGGGACAACGAAGGTAATTGGGTTATGGGTTTTTCTATGACGATAAAAAGTGACTCCCCGATGGTAGTGGAATTAGTGGCTCTATGTGAAGGTCTCAAGTTAGCGGAAGAAATGCAGCTGAAGGAGGTGATTTTCGAGGTGGATTCATGGGAAGTTTTTGATATAATTCGTGACACGGGAGCGGGTAGAGGACCGTTAACCTATTAGATTGAGCGCGTTCGGAAAAGCCAAGTTGAAGAGGATATATAGGGAAGCGTACGATAGTGCGGATCGGTTGGCTCGGGCTGGTGTGTCGCAACAAGAAGCTTTTGTTCTGCATCGAGATCCCCCTAGGGGTATTTGGAAGTATATAATCCGTGATCGGTTGGGATGGCGCACACCCAGAGTAGTATTTAGTCCTAACTTGTTGGATGAAGTTCTAAATTGGCTTTATTTAACGATCCGATTCGGGTCTCCTTGTAACAAAAAAACAAAAAACAAAAAGCAAATAATATCTCATTTATCTGATTTATATTTGTTTAATCTATTTTGATGTTGACTATAATTTTATATAGTAGTTCTAGTGTGTTGTTCTTTATGAATAACACTTGCATTATAGTAAATGATTAAATGCTTGAAATCATATACCAATATACCAGATTTTGTAAAAGAAAAGAAATAATTGTTCTTCTTTTGAGAAGTATAGATACTTGATTATCTAATACTTAGAACAACCAAAAATAAATATCTAATACTTTTAATATAAAATTATTGAGTCTTTACCATTGTGATAAGATTAAATAATTGACAGAGCATAAATAGTTAGCCTAAAAGTTTATTTTGATTGCTAATTAGTGACAAAACAATGTAACTTAAACATAGTTGATCTTACGATGAAATCGAGATCGATAGTGTGTTATTTGCACGCTCAAGTAAGCATGAAAACAATGTCGATAACAAGTTAGAAAGCCAAGACGGATGAAGAAGATAAAAGAGATAGAGTTTGAGTGATAAACTTGAGAAAAAAATGTTGGAACCATTGAGCCCAATAACAAGATGAAGATTGAGGAGTTGAGTGTAAAGTTTAAGGAGATGTTAGAAGAAGATATGGATATTTAAGCATTGATTCTTGGTGAAGATATGGATAATTGACTAGTTGGGTTAGCTCAACTGGCTAGGACCTTGCCTCTCAACCAAGAGGAATAGACGTACATGGTTCAAATCTCTATCTAAACATGGGTAACCTAGTTCTGACGTGTTTGGACGTATGATTTGGGAGGGCGGGCATATTTTACGTAAGTTAGTTGGGTGCGAAAGCTAGCTTGGAGGAGATATAAGATGAGTTGAGAAGATGAAGATGGGTGCATGGATGAAGAATTCGAAAGCTATGAAGAAGGGGATGCAAAGAGGAATAATCAGAACTTTAAGATGAAAAAGAGGATACTTGAAACTGAGGTGTCGGACCTTTGAATGATCCAACTATATGGAATGCTTGAATCCATTAGAGAACAAAGTTGAAAACTGGATGTCCAAAGGGGTAAACAGAATAGCTATAAAGGAAAAAATAGAGTTGTTAAGGTGTACTAGTTGTAAAGGATTTGTAAAAGCCACGTAGCCGGGAATCCAACCAATAAGCACAGATGTCTAGAGATCTCAAAATGCAACCAATCAAAGGGATACATGTGGCAGCGAGAGACGCTGGAGGATTTCTACCTACAAACAACAGAGGCATTGTGTGACTCCATTAAGTGACTGTTTCCTTCTACACATTCAAATCTTGTTCAAAGCTACGTTTAGGAGAGTCCCAAAACAATATTCCTCACATATTACTTTGTATACACTAGTCCTCTAAAAGTACTTTTGTAATCAACTCGTTCAGGATTTTAGTGGCTAACCTAGATAGATGAGGGGTTAATTAATACCTAGAGTTTGTTCTTGGTATAGTAAAGAGGGCGTTCTTCATAGACAAAACAAGGTTGAGAAAGATTTAGTGTAGGCGACACACTTTGCTAGAAGGCGTCACAAAGTGTGAAGTGGTATATCGAAGTAAATATTGTCTATTAGTACTTGTATGGTGATACACAAGAGAAGGCTTCACAGGCTTATGAAGTGTTGCATCGATAGTGGATATTGTCCGCTTGGTTTCGTAGTGTTGGAGCAATTATCTTGGTTTATTTCAAAAGATAGATTTTGCAAATCAGCACAAAGATTTTGGTTCATTTAATAAGATTCAAAGATATATACGAATCGATATGCCTATCTTGAGAGGGCTTTCGTGGAGATAATGGAGGATAAGCAGTGTGGACTGACTTCATGTATGAGGATTTATGCATATTTATGTGAGAGATATGGAATTATAGATCTTTTAGTTACATATTACAATACTGTTATAGTGGCATACAACCCTGAAAACCCTGTTTATGTATATCATAGTTTTGGTTCTTGGTTATTTATTAATGCACTGACCCAACCCCTTTATGGGGTCAAGCCATTCATTAGTGTGAGTTGGTATAATGATATGCTTAAGAACCCTAACCTTGTTGATAGTCAACTAAATTGTGAGGTGATTGTGAAAAGAGTTGGAGAAAGTTTTTAGTGAAAACGTTAGTTTAAAGTTCAACGTGTTAACTATCACTACGCTGAAAAAAACAAAATAGAAGAAAAGTAATAGAAGGCAGCACTTGTCTTACACTTTTTTAAGGTAAAAAGAAAGGAGTTTAGGAAACTATGATAATATCAAGTCAAAATTAAAGGAATCTAAAGAAATAAACAAAAGAAAAATCAAGAAGAAAACTGAGAGATGTAGAGGTAAAATAAAATAAGCTGAAAAAGGAAATAATAAGAGTAGTGTTACTCTATAGGTTAGAGATAACAATGAGGAGCAAGAAATAACTAAATGATCTACTCTTATTAGTTTTCAGAGTGAAATATTTTCATGCAAAAGGGGAAATGAATATGCGTCATTAAGTAATAAAAAATTTGGCGTATACATGCAAAAACATAAGTGTAAAATTTGGTTAAAAACATCTGAAAATGGTGGTATATGTGATGTCTCCCTTTTTGTTCTAATTATATGCCCTTAGGAGACATCATTTTAGGTGACTAATTGACTTATGTGATTGATTTTTAAGCTTATTTGGTTATATTGTGTTTTCTTCCCTTTGAATTTAGTTTATTTCATTTTTAAAGCTTTTGCACATTAAATGGTTTGTTTTAGTGCAAAGTTTGTAGGTCCATGGATTAGATGGAACACCAAGACAAGGAAAAGAATCTAGAATTAAAGTCATAGATCGAGTGTATGATGTCTCCTCATTTGTGATAATAAAATATACTCATGAGACATCATTTTAGGCTTATTTATTAGCTTATAGGTTGATTTTAGCTTAATTTAGTGCACTTTCCTATTTTGGGTCTTGATTTGTAGAATTATTATTTTTAGAGCATATTGGGTTTAATTGTTTATTTAGTGTGAAGCTTTAAAGATAATTATGGAGATTAATTAGAGTACAAGTCAAAGACTACAACTTATGGAAAGAGATTTGCATGGAAATTGGAGATAAGGCAACAAAGGCTAAAAAGATGGAAAAGGAAAAGCTGCCTAAATCTGGGATTCTGCATACACGTCCAAAGATATGCGTTTTTACCTAAGAAATAGGCCGAATTTGGTAATTTCCTTCTAATGGGTCAAGATAATTCTGTTGCGATTCTTTTGGTATCTTATGGAGCAAAAACCGACCAATAACGAAGAAGATACACTCA
Organism: Nemophila menziesii; assembly: GCA_029959085.1. NCBI lineage: Eukaryota > Viridiplantae > Streptophyta > Magnoliopsida > Boraginales > Hydrophyllaceae > Nemophila > Nemophila menziesii. The sequence continues at coordinate 52,988,087 of JARWIR010000007.1, forward strand.
AAACGGTCCAGCAGTGTTTTCCTTACGAATTTGAGTTGGGCTAGGAGTCCATTACTTGAAGTTATCTCCGATTAATGGAAAAAAATGGCCGCCTAGGCGCCGATTACTGGCAAAATACGCCCGTATAGGCCTTTTTCTTATTTTTCTATTCTCGAGAATTTTTTAATTGATATTATAACTCAATTTTTAGTATTCTTTATATATACTATAGTGTTTTTAGATGAATTTTATGACTTAAATAGTTGAAATTTCTATAATTACTACATATATATTACTAAATATACAAAGTTACACATCGGGATTCAAAACCGTATAATTCCGCCTAGGCCCCGCGTAATCCCGCCTAGGCGCTAGGCCCGGGTCGAGCACCTAGGCCTCAAAACCGATATCTACAACATAGCCTGACGGGCTTGGTTAACCATATAGCCAATTGGGTTAATACTTGATCATTCAAAGGTGGATTATAATCACCCTGACGGGGTGCTCCTAAGTCCACCCTGACGGGGGTTAGGAGAAGCTAGAATCCCGACTAATACTTAATACCAATTCAGTCGTTAAATGAAAACATTGATTGAATAGATTAAGGTGAAATCCTTGCGAGACTCAAGTACCATTTCTCATTCTTTCGTATACTTATCTTTATTTACTTGCATTTAGTTAACGTGCGTATTTTAGTTTCTAATTTATTTACGTCTTAGTTTATAAACAAAACCAAAACAAACTTCATATCATTTACTTTTCTGTACGTGCAATTATCTCACTATTTGATCCACACCCGAGTTGTACCTAATATGTCCCTGCGAACGAATTCGATTTATCGGTTTATTACTTGGACAACCGTACACTTGCGGTTTGTGAGTCCTTATTCTTTAGCATTTTATTTTATAACACACAAGGACCCACCAATATGTAAAAGAAAAGTTATACCAAGCTAAAAGCTTAAGACGGAAATTGAAGTTAACTTAACTAGCAAGTTAATTTGTGGATTAATGCTTAAAGACGTTGCAGCTCATTGAAAAAGGAAGACTTTTTTAATTAGATATGGTATTAAGGAGTTGACTGAGGTATGTATTGATGACAATCAGCAAGGGTGAAGTAGAGTGGGAGACATGGGTGTAGTTGCAAATATGACTGAGGTAGAAGGAAATTCCAGAGACAGGGGTGAACCTGTTGAAACCACCTTCATGGTATGGCTACACTATAAATGTTCCCCTTCTTGTCGTGGTTCCCTAGCCATTGGGCTTAGTTACGTAAAACCTTGAGAAAAAAAAGAAGGTATATGGTAACCCCTACCTCGTCCCCATTGATTTTATATATGTGGCGCTCTAGATATTTTATATATTTTTTTCATGTCTTAATTAGAAGCGTCTCGTATAAATTTCTTCTTGTTGGTTTAAGTAATGGCCTTCGACGATGGTGGATAAGTCTATTGTAGTTTCTACCTTAGGAAGTTATTAACGTCTACTTGCGATGTCGACGATGGTGTTTTTCGTCCATACATGTATACCCACTCCACACCTATACCCGATATATTGTGTTAGGATTCTTCCATGAAGCTGGTTAGATAGGTATTAGTTGTACAAGTAAGAAAATAACTAGCTGACCCCCGATTCTTTACTTAAATCAGGTTTGTGTGAATCAAGGTTTATAAACGAGCCAAGTCAATGCGAGTTCTAGATATGCAGAGCTAGTTTTTACTTAACATACTGAACAAATTCAAACAAGTTTTTTTAGAACGGAACTCGAATAATTCCCGAGGAGCTGGTTTTTTAATGATGGAGTAAAATTTTCATGAACGATATGTATTGGAGTGTGAGAAATGAAATGTAAAGAGTGAATACTGTGATATTGATAAAAAAAAAAAACAAGTCTAAAGATATGACAATGACATAATTGATATGTAAGTTTAAATAATATATTTAGCAAAATAAAATAAAATATTAATTTACAATTAAAAAAATATAAAGAACTATTACGAACAACTTTGAACGAATTTGTTTTACTAACGAGATTTCGCCAGAGTTTGAACTTGTTTATTTAAATAAGGGAATGAGTTCAAAGGAATTTTTTCGAAGTTGAAATTGAATTGTTCGTGAACGACTTAATTCTTTAGCAACCCTATTCACACTGAATGATTATATTTATTGATTTTCTTAAGATCGATAATTATTTATTTTGCAGTAAACAAGAATTATTTTGGACGATTTTTATTCAATACAAATCGTTCTCAAATGTATTTTTCTTTAAAGAACCTTAGTAAAGTAAATGAATATATATCATTTTTATATTACTTTTTTTTTTACATGGGAGAGTCACTTTCAGATTTGGTGTTATTAATGCGGTTTGAACCTGTACATGTTAGAAAGATAACCAAGGCGTTGACGAGTTGTTAACCTAACTGGTTATTTTTTGTATTACTTTAGCGTTACAATATGATATAATTTGATTTAAAATAAATTATTAAAAAGATTAAAAATATATTTTTATCTAAGTCATATTTAAGTATATAGTAAATATGTCTTTTAATTATTGAGGATTCGACCGTACGCTCCATATTCACAGGACAACGAGTTGCGGATCTTGGTCACTTTCTTCTTCTTTTTTTTTTTTTTTTTTTTGGTCACTTTCTTCTTATATACTTAGGAAGATATTGGCTTATTGCAACTAGGACATCAAAATTGGGCCGGGAGCCATTTGTCTAGCCTATAGGAACAATTACTTCGATGTTTCTATCGATATTTACACCAATTGTCAAGTGGACTAATTTTTTCGAATTTAAATGTTTCTAACATCATAATCACATCAATGTCCAAGTGGATTGCTTATATATTGTCTTTTCCATTGTTTGATAATTGCTAATAAGATTAGTAAACCTAATAAATCATGTTTTACCTAACAAATCATGTTCAAAGAGTATAATTATATAATTTGTATTAATAAAATTCAAAATATTATTTCATTGGTATAATTTCTCTACAATACCTTTTTTTTCACATTAAAACAGGGGGTTAAAAAATAAACATTAAGTAATTCATAATTCACGCAACTAATCAAATATAATGCAAGTAAATCGTTACAATAACGATTTTGTTAGATTTTATGGAGCAATTATCTCATCAATTAGCCATTCACTTCACCATATACGAATTAAACACAACAACCCATACAGTTTGACATTGAATATTGCTTATTGTTTTATTTAATGTATGAATATTGGTTATTTTTTAGCATATAAGTGTACTTGGATTTCAGAATTTTTGAGCAAATAAAGTATCACATTTCAAATATAGTGTCACATTATGATGCTTTTATGCCAATGTTTAACACAAAGAATTGTATTAGATAAGAGATTTTACAAGTTATTGTAAATCCGTGAAGTATCACATTTTAAAATAGGTTATATCTTTTACTATAGTGTCTGCGTATCCAACAACCCACTGAATTAATGAACACATCTCTAGCAAATCAAATATACAGGTATTTTGGATTCTCAATTTACAACGATCCACCAAATTATGTCGTATAGCCTGCCGAATTCATGATCTTCGTCGCGCAACCTTGACTTATGTTGACTAACACGCATCTTTTTGACCATTGACACAGCTCCATGCAAGACTCGAGCTCTTTTTACCTTTTCATCACCATCATCGTCTTCATTGGGATCTTTGTCGGACGATTTCTTTACTGAGTTGATTCCCTTTTAGGTGTTACGCTTGTCGCTACTGTCTCATCCGGCCCACCATTCTCTTTTGTTGGGTTCGTATGATCGGAACGCTTAAGTGGGTTACGGTGTTTGATTGGTGGGCTCGCCGAATTAATCTTCTTTGACTGGTGTTGCGTCTTCTTCTTCATTTTCTAGGTACTTCTATCCTAACAAATGTTGGGTTGCCTTGAATAAAGAAGAATAGTTTAATATGCCAAGATATCTACCGACATAAACCTTTGAACTCCCCTAGGTCACCTCTTATTACCAATGCATGTGGTCTATTATTTTGTCAGACGCGTAATGTACACTTAAGGATAGTTTGGACCAGATTGTTTAGTAAAATGGGTTGTACCTTATGAATCAACTTATGAAACTAATTCTCATGCAAATACTTTTATTTATATATTTATGTACATTGAGAATTAGCTTTAGTGATCAACTACAAAGTTTCTTAAAATGATGTTTCCTATAACTCTCGTGAAGAAAACTTTTCCATCCGAGCAACGAATCAAAATGTCAAAAGTTCCTATGTCAGTAAGAACCGGGTACCCGCATTTGGTGAAACCGGGCACCCGGTTTGGTGAAGCACAAGAAAACAAAAGTTCATGCGGTACACCGCACGAGACCCGCGGTGCACCGCAAGTTAGGGTTTTCTGCAGCAAAATGAAGACAAAATGAATATAACCGTTGGGGATATTAATATATCCGTTGGAAACAAGTCTTATGACCGTTGGGAGCATTTTGCAGCTATAAATTGAAGGTCTTTCAAGGCTACAACTACACCTTCAACCCATATACACTTAGGGGCTTAATTGTTATCATCCAAGAAGGTGTCAAGAACTATAATTGTCATATCCACTCAATTAAGGAGTTAATCCAAGAAGCTTCAAAGTTATTATCTACTCAAGAGAAGTTTTAAGCTTATAGTTATATCATCTCTTTAGGAGTTCATTAGCAAAGTTGTTTCACCCTTTAAACACTTTGTATTTATCCTCTTAATTCTAGTTCTTGTAATAGATAGGTTAAGAGAGAATTTGAGTATCGGGAGTATACTCGGTGTCCTTGTGTTGTGATTACACAAGAGTTTCCTTCGTGGTTACGAAGAGGTTGTCCTTCGTGTTATCGAAGAGGTTGTAAGGGTTATTGTGTTCTCGACCCGGTTAAGAGAGACACGGGAGCTTAGTGAAAAACTTGAAATCCTAAGGAGGCTTCCTTAGGTAGTGGATGTAGAGAAACCGAACCACTATAAATCGTGTGTATCTTTCTATCCCTACTCTATTTACTTTCCACACTTTATATGTTTGATAATATGCTAGTATGAATATTGTGATATTGATTATCTAGTTTATCTAACATATTGTCATCTAGAGTAGTAAGAGATTAGAAACTCGTTTTACTTGTATCACTTATATATCGAACCTCTTAGCTTATCCTTTGCATGATCCCATAAGTGTTTGATATATTAGTTGACTTAGAAGTTTTCTCTTAAACTTATAATTGTCCAAAAGATTTTTAATTAGGCATTAATTTTATTAGTAATCCTATTCACCCCCTCTCTAGGACTTTCACACCGTGTTACATAAAATAAATGGGAGATAAATAATTGCTCCCCAAAAATTAATTTAGAAACTTTACATAAAAAACAAATTCCTTTAAATTAAAAACCTTTATGATAGAGAATAATTTAAGAAGTCGGAAAAAGTTCTAACTTTGAATATATATATATATATATTGTATTTAACCAGAAATCAAAATTTTGTTGTAGATTGACACATATGTAAATTAGATAGTTAAATTGGAGCATTAGATATGGTAAGACCAGTTAAAAAAAAGATATGTCATTAGATATCGAAATAGTGTGATCACGTCAAGAACCATATTGAACTTCTCGTAATATTATCAATTCTTTTTACTCAAAACATTTAAAAAACGAGTTACAACCCTGTAGAAGCATATAAGAGACCCAACAAATTAGAAAAAGAATCAGACATAATTGAATTTGTAATCAGAATATATATTATATATGTATCTTAAAATAATATTCAAATACACATAATACATATAAGATGACATTAAACAGAAATATTAGTGACATATTTTATTGTTTTCAAAATTAAATTAAAACTTAAATATATTTATCAACTATCTAAACTATATGTTAATACATATCTATTTTATCTCTGATTAAGCTTTAAATACGAAATACCTCAAAACTTATAAAAGTTATATAAATAAAAATATTTAAGAAATTTGACATCTAGATTAATAATATAAAACTAATAAAACATTTATTTTTCCTTATTTAACTTAATAAAATTTTGAGGAATTTTACCAGCCAATAATATTATTCTTGTTTTGGTTGGTTTTTTTTTTTTCTTAAATTTATTTAGAGGTGGAGGATTATTCTTTCTTTCCTAGTACAAGATTTGATTTGGGAACAAAATCAGACAATGAGCATTTGAGATCTTATTATAATATCAAAGTAACACAGAAATGCTTGCAAGAAATGACATTATTATAGGCTTTATTCCTTGGATAAGCGACTATCATAGATCTTGAATTAAGTAATGACATTGGCACTAACAACATATAAACTCATTAGTTTTAACTTTATGTTGACTGATCTTGGACTAAACACCCAAAAAGACCATTTGTTACTTTATCTTGTTTGACTTTATTCTTTTTTTTTATATACAGCCGTGAAACTGATTAAAACATGATTACAAAATAGAAAAAAGTAATGCTATATTACCCATTCATCTTTTTATTTGTTATGTAAAGTCTATGTGGTATTAAATAAAAAAAAGAGAATAAAAAAGTTATTTAAGACGTATATATAATTGTCCGCATAGTGGTTTGCTTCACGAAAAATATGGTTTAACACGAACTTTGGTTGATCTTGCAATATGTCTCAACACTCACGTCCTATTTAAGAATACCGACTACTTGAGTTTTCAACGTCCTTCACTAGTGCATAGAGCTCACTCGAGTCCGTCTCAATATAGAGCTCTTCATAGGCATTCCTTTCCGTCCATCGTAGACCATAGTGGAGTGCAAAGAATTCCGAAGAGAGAGGGGAATCAACTAAGCGTGAACCTGTAAATCCAGCTATAAATGTTCCGTTTTTCACTCTCAAAATTCCACAAATACCAGCTATACCTTTGTGATAATAATTTAACCGACCCATATAATAGTTACCTACAGGGCGGCCCAATGCGAGAGACGCGGCCACGTATGGTCTTCTATCGGTTGACATTTTTAGGGGCTCTAATCATCTAAATGTATTATGTATATACATGTCTCCGATTTAAACAATTATATAAAAATAGTATTGTTAATTCGGAGGTAGTGTTATATATATTTATATTGAATGAAGTATAAAAAAATTAACAATTGCATAACTTGTATAAATATTTGAAAAGAAGAAAAGTGGTTGTTTGAAAATATTATTAAAAACAATTAAAATGCTTCTATATCCTTAAATCCTTAAAAAGTTTTACAATACTATTTAAAATAATTTTAGATTCAAGATCGATAATAAGTCTATTGATTAAAGTTTTTCGCAGAAATCAAGAGATAATCGGCTTGAATTTTATTGAAGTAAATAATTACGAATTCAAATAGCCTTTATATGTATTACAACAGTTGAATTCTAATGTAATTTTTTTAATTTTTTTACTTTAGTAAACAAAATTAAAATTTCCCAATCCTTATCCACTAAAAGTACAAGTGGAGCAGACTTTCTTGAAATTTGTCTTGAATTTCGAAACCCCAAAAGGGAGGAAGGAACAATAGTACTATCTTTGACAACCCTAAGCCTAGCAATAAATGATGAGTTGTTGATCAAATTTATTAAACTTTGATGTTTTCTCTTTTCACTGCCTTTGATGAACTCGTTGACTGACATGGAAAAAAAAAGGAGTAAAATATAAGAGCAAGTATAAGAGTTTTCAAAGGGCCGATTTATATAATATTCAAATCGTGTTTTTAAAGAGATAAAAAAATAAGGTAGCTGATTGGGTTGTAAAACAAACTTTTGGTGGAGTTTGTTTGACTTTTGGAGTATGTTTTCTCCTTCCTAATTAGCTAAATTGATTAGCAATGACTTTGAACAAACAGAAATTGGTTAACGTTGTAATATTTTGTGGTAATGATATTTATTTTTCGACTAAAAGAAAAGGCCGGTTTGTATTTGGGATAAAAAAATAGAAAAATATTATTAAAAAAAAAGATATTTTTTACCAGGCATTTTTATAAAAGAATATCTCGTAAATGATTTTGGATATTTTTTTGTTGGGTCATTTACCAATGAGGTTTTGAAAACAAAAAGAGGTCTCGTTTCTCCAAAAAGGGCTCTAAGATGTCCATTGTCATTACTAACCTTATTGTGTATATAAGACAAAAAAAAGATTTTTCTTTCTTATCCAGTACTATTGCTCTCTCTTCTCCATTATCAGTAATCTCTCTCTTCCTTTATCATTTTTTCTCTCCTCCTTCACTAATTATCAATAATTTTCAGCTCCGACCACAACCACCGATCACCGCCGAAAAAAGTTCTAAGCCTGGAAAAAGTTACTAAGCATCAGGTACCGAGCATGGAAAAAGTTGGAGTATCGGAAAAAATGTTGAGTGTCGGAAAAAGTTGCTGAGTATTCAATTTTTTTTTTGTTGAGTCGCTTTACTGAGCATGCTCGTATGCTCAGTAACTTTACTCAGTCTGCGAAAAAAAGTTGTTGAGTTATATTGCTTTCTTGATACAAATATATATATGTGGAAAAAAAAAACTCAAATATTACAAGATTGCTAAAAAAAATCGAAATTATAACATTATAATTACAAGAAAAAAAAAGAAAAAAAAAATCATCTAAGAACTATCAATAATTTGCATAGAGAATTGATTAAAACCCTAAAAGTAACTTTATCATGCTCATAAAGTTTCTCCATTGATATTTTATCGAACAACTTACAAGTCTCTTCTCTTCATATCCTTCCTTACCATATGAATCAACCAATAATATTTGGAAAAACTCTGCAATCAATCATCTCGGCTAATAACATATTTTCCTCTTCCTACCGAGCAAAATTACACAAATCTTGAACGGAGATTTATTAAGACCCCAAAAGTAACTTTATCATGCTCACAAAGATTCTCCAGTGATATTTTATCGAAAAACTTACAAGCCTCTTCTCCTCTATGAGTCGCAAAACCCATAATAACAAAGTAATAAGCATAGTAAAGTACTGCGCATAATTGTAAAGTACTGAGCATAATTGTAAAGTACTGGGCATAGTTTCGCAGGCGTTCAACTCCGGCCAGATCTGGTCGGATTTTGTGCTCGATCGGAGCTCCTGAGTAGCCATGAACAAAGCTCAAGATCCGACCATCGAACCATCGAGCTCAGCAACGCGAAGCAGCGAACCACCAACTCCGTTGCACCAATCATCTTCTCCGATCTGCCACGTCGCTGCACCAGCTCCGCTGCACCAATCATCTTCTCCGATCTGTAACGAAGCTCAAACCACCACCTTGCACCACTACCTCGAACCTTTGCGTGAATGCTAACGGAGCTCGATACAAAAAGCTTGGAAACAAAGAAAAGCTACGTGAATAGGAAATAAGGAGAGAGGGGAGATAAAACAATAATTAGGGCTTTAAAATAATTCTGAATAGAAATAGTATATATAGAAAAATAAAATACAAAAAGGGGTAAGAAGGCAACTGAGATTTTGGACTATAGTGTTAAATCTAGTTTATGTCCTTTAATAATAAGAAGAAAGTGAGCCGGTGTTGTTGGGTCTTGAGGTGGTGTCTTCAATACCCCTTGGGTAATAATCTCTTTTTTGTTTAGATTGAAAAAAATACAATAGAAAAGAGAAAAAAAGTTAATTTTGGCATCTAATCATTAATATACTTCATTTCTCTCAAATTGACTCCAAATTGGTGTGATAATAAAAATAGATACTGGAGTGGTTTTTGGAATGATTTCTTTTCTTTTATTTTATAAATATTATAATACAATCAATATAAAAATTAAAAAATTATTTTTATGCCATTCCTTTCTTTTCATATCTCTCAATCCAAACAAACCCAAATGCTAAATCCAATTTAATTAACGGTACGATTGATATATGGTTATAACAAATTTTGGAATGCAATGTTAATTCTTGATGTATTCTATTTTTATATTTGATAATAGTTTAAAAAATTAGAATTTCGATTTACCTGAGTAATTTAATTTCACGAATATGCAATACTCTATCATTTTTGATGTATTCTATTTTTATATTTGATAATAGTTTAAAAAACTAGAATTTTGGTTTACATGATAAGCAGTTAACTCAACTTATTTTACTTGATAAGCAGGTCTACGGTATAGGGTAACTTTTGTAATTTAACATTATTATGCTATTATTATATTTAAGCAGTTGAACAAAAAAAGACACCTAAGACTAAATCCAATTTTTGTTAACTACACCTCGAGATCAAACACATACTCTTCTTAAATAAACTCTCAAAAACAATTATACGTCAATAAGTTCTCAAATTTCAGAATCTCTATTTATATTTTGTTTCAATAACTTTTTTATTTAGCTTATTTATTAATATTTTAGTATTTTGTTTAATTAATTTATTTATATGTCCAATTTTAAGTTCATTACAACTAGTGGCGAATCCAGGAATACGAATCAGGGTAGGCTTCAATTATAAATGGGTCAGTAATGTTTTCGATATTTTTTAACGTTTTATAAAAATGAGTAGAAAAAAATATTGATAAATATTAATAAAAAGTATATTAATCAAAAAAAATACCATATAAAATCTGAAAAATAACAAGAAACATAACACCTTATCTTATTTTTTTCTCCTTTTTTCTCCTTTTTTCTCCTTTTTACGTACAATTCATCTAAAAATTATTTTATTAGACTTAAAAATAAAAGAAATCATAATTAAATTAGACATAATAAGAATTAATTTTAAAAAAAATAAGTTAATTAAATAAAGTAAGTTATATTAATTTTTTAAACCACTTGAGGGTGGGCTCAAGCCCAAAAAGTCCCTTAGTAACTCTGCCACTGATTACAACAATATTTAAAATTAATATTAAAATTATTATTATTTTTATTTTAAACAACCAAGTATAATTTTGAATAATTACAATTTAGCTATTATAAATTAGATTACTAAAAATACTTTTGAGAGTTGTAGTGATTTGTAATATCATTATTGTAATTATCGTATTTCGTGAATAAAGATTTATTAGATTATGACACAAGGGTCTTGAAGACACCCCATTTTTCCAATCCCACCGCACTTTTCTTCTCACCTTACTAAATATCTCAGACTAAATCTCACTATAATCTAAAAAACTAATTACATTTCTATCCCTTTTTGTTTTTTTCCCTTTATATATTGAAATCTAAAACCTAATCTTTTAATTTTTCAGATTTACGTTCTCTCTCTCTCTTCCTTTTCTCGTACTCACGCTTTCTCTCACCACCATTGTTGAGCTTCGAAAATATTACCGCCGACTTGGAATTGCTCGAACCAGCGAGCCATGGTCGTTAGCATCCTTTGCTCCTTGGTCGGAGCTCATCCTTCGCTCCAGCGCCGCACCACAATCCAAGCCACACCGCCATCTCACTCTCCTTCGTAGCAGTTCGTGATCCAGCAGCGCTCAAGCGAGCTCAGGCGACGAGTAGATCTCTAGTTGGATTGTCAGGCGAACAGGTTCATCTCCGATCGAGTTGGCTTCTCAAAACGGAAATAGCTCCAGTTCTGTTAGCTCTTGTTCGTGGTGGCTACTCAAGATGATGGCAAGCTCCGGTGGTTCGAGATGTAGGAGGTGGTTCGAGATGTAGAAGACGAAGCTCGAGTCGAGCCATGGGCGGAGCTGCAGTGAAGCTTCACAGATCTAAGCCACGATGGTTCTCTTGCGCGAGTGGAGGGAAGTCGTGACCAGAGGGAACCCATTTCCGGAGAAGAGCTTCAGCCATGGCCGGAGTTTCGCACTTCGCGTTCATTCGCTGGCTTCGTTTTTTTTTCGTTCGTAAAGGGTCTGAACTTGGTCAAACCAGATCTTATCTTTTTTTTTTCACATGTGTACTGTCTACAGTACACATACAAACGTTTTTGTAATATTTAGGTTTTCTTTTTCTGCTTTAGCTAATTGATGTAAAATGTAAAGAGTTTTGTTTTAGTTTTTTCTTTTTTCTATATTCATTTTGTAATTATTGAAAACCTAATAAAATTGATTTGTTTGAACAATACTCTTTAGTTTTGTTGAGTACTCTTTAAATTTGTGTGAGTATTCTATTAATTTGTGGAGCATTCCGTATTCTTTTACGGAGTACTCTAGATTTTTATGGAGTACTCTATGTTTTTAAATTGAATACTCATCAATTTTTACGATACTCTATATTACTTTTCGGTACTCCATCCTTTTTTTCCGATACTCATCAATTTTCACTGAGTACTCGTTAATTTTCCGGTGGCCGGAGGTCGAAGTTCGGTGGTCGGTGGTCAGAGGTAGGTGTGTAGTGGAGAGAGATGAACAGTGACATCACTTCTTTTGTCTATTAGTGTTAGTAAAGGTATTTTAGTATTTGGTTATCATTGAGGTACTTGGGAAGAATTGAGATTTATTCCTTCCTTATAGAGAATAGAATCTGTCTCTAACACCCTATATCTCATTCACCCAATATTTATCCAATTAAACCTCTTCGCATCTAGTTAAATTATTATTTTTAAAAACCTTACAAAGTTTTTAATTTATATGTTTATTTTTAATTTTTATGATAAAAATATTCAAAATCCTAAAATATTAATATTGAAAATATAATTACTAATTATAACTTTAAATAATAGTTTTTTAACTTAAAAAATTGATTCATATTTTTTTTTAGCAATGTATATGTCATTTCATTTGGATTTGATTTCCCTTTATATATTTTCATGAGGGATAAGTTTAATATATGCATTAAAAATCTAAATATTTATTCTGTCCATGAGTAAGGAGCACGATCAACCACCAGATAGTCCCCTCTAATATCTTTCGCGACTCGAATTTCATCATCAACGTAAACTGAATCAAACCTGCTCAAAAAAATAAAACATTATTAAAGTAATTGCACTATAGGTCCTTGTATAAGTTGACTTTTCGATATTTTTAAGAGTTTAGGGTTCTTGTCTAAATTCTCGACTTACCATCCCTGACCAAATGGTGGAAGTGGAAACTCCCAACTGTTTCCACGTAGGACTGCACTTGTGAACCTACGCAATAAACAAACACAAAATTGGTTAAATATACAAATTCACACCTAAAGTTTTACGTATTGGTCCCTGCATTTTTTTTTTTAAATTATATGAAGGTTTTGTTGTTTATATGATATAATATAAGTTATTTACTTATTTTGTACATATATAGTGACATATAGTGCATTTAATTTAATTATTTGCATAATATAGGGACTTACAGTGCAATTGATCCAAAAAGTTACAGGAAGCTATAGACTATGGTACACTTTTTGTATAACATAAGGGCATATGGTGCAATTTTACATAATATAGGGAAGGACCTATATTGTAATTGATTCAATCTGATATACGTGATTTCCCATAATATAGGATTTAGAGTGCAACTAATTCAATAAAAATACAGGAATTTATAGTATACTTTTTGCAGAATATAGGGGTATATAGTGAAATTGTGCATAATATAAGGACTTCATGTGCAATAACTTCAAAAAATATAGCTTAGTTTGCATACTATAGAGACTTATCGTGCAATTAACTTTAAAAATATCAGGCCAACATAAAGTCAACTTATATTAAGGGACCTATAGTGCAATTAACTCAATAATATATGTTATTTTGCATAAAATGGGGACCTATAGTGCAATTTTTGCATGACTATAGGGACTTATGGTGCAATTAACTCGAAAATCAATGTAGTTACATAATAAGAGCAAATTTTCAAGTAATTGTTCAATTAACTGGCGATTAAATCAATCAATTCAAACTTGAACACAATAATTGAAGAGAAAATCCAAAATTAAATACTGAGATAATAATAATATAGATAATTAGATAGATAAACACCTGAAATTTACGCGTTGATCTGAGGCAATATCGATATCAGAACGGACAAAGAATACGCCATCAGGAGGGAAAGTAATAACATTATTGAGTTTATTATTATCAACATCAATCACTTGCAAAACATCACCAGTTTGAGTACCGAAAAACGAAGCATTCTTAATGATGAACAGTTGTTCTTTCTCGGTGGTCCATAGCATCCGCCACGTGGCAGAAAGTGAGGTACTAGTGGTGGTGACTGTGTTGAGACCGAGCAGTTGTAAATCGTCGATGGCTTGGATTATTTGAGAGAGTTTTTGAGGGTCGGATTGGGTTTTAAGGCCACGGTGTTGGTCGGAGATTAGGTGGAGGAGGTGTTGCTTGGCGGAGGAGGTGGTGGTGGAGAGTTGGTCGGTGGGTGATGAGTGGGGAAGAGTGGAAGTGAGAGGTTTGAATTTGAAGGGTTTAGAGTGGTGGGGAATGGCGGGAAGGGAGAGGATTGAAACCATTTTTGTTGTGGGAAAGCTCTAGTAATATTTATGGCAGTTGGCCGTTGGTAGTTGATCCTTTATATTTTTCCAAAAAATCAACTTAGAATGAATGAGTAATTTAGAAAGACTTCTTCATCACTATCGATTGTATAAGGAAGATTTAATTCCAAGAGAAATTGTCTTATTTTCCTAATTTTTTGTTATCTAGGTTTGAAGTAAACTAGATAGAATAAATGGTAAAATAATCTATCCGTTGATTTTACGTGTTTGATAAAATCAAATTTTGTTTAAGTTAAAATGACTCTTTAATGTATTGACACAAAGAAAGGAAAGTGGGAGAAATTTCTTTGTTTTCTTTCTTTTTTAAATAATTGGTGGTTCGTATTAAGCGAGTAAAATAATTGATGGTTAGTATTCAATACTGCTGGTTTACAACACGTTCTCTTATTTATAACGTCGTTGATTCAACAACGGTTGTAGCGGTGATAGAAGACATTTATATGTAAGAATAATGTTGGGTATCACCCAAAAAGATATAAACATCATCCATGATGTGGCGATTAGCTGGACCAATCATGGAGGAGAGAGAGGAGAGAAAAAGTAAATTTGGAAAGAGAAATTCAATGATTGAACCACCTAATCGCCACATCATGGGTGATGTTTAGGTGATACCTTTTTCGGTGATACTCAACATTACTTTATATACAATTCACATTAACGTTGACAGTTGAATAAATTAAGGAGCTTGGAACCTAGTTATGAAGATAATTCAATGATGATATTTAGGGAATGAGATGGACGTTGGAGATGGTTGTTTCTTTTCATGATTTTGGCGTTTATAATGTTAGCGAGCTTATAATAAAATTGGTCTTATTTGACAGTTTGTTTTTCTTCCAATCATTTTTTAAAATGTTAACTGGATCTGTTATAAGAAATAATTCGATATAGAGTTACAATATTGTTGGTCTACTAATGAGGTATATGTTTTTTTTTTCGAAATCATAATATATAGATAGATAAACCGAACGATTACAATTTAGCCTATCCCTAAAGGCTCGTTATCAACTCGAAGAATACAAGACAACTGGGGAGGATTAAGAGAGTCTCTAACTACCAAACAAAGTGCTTAACCGCTATTGTTTGGCAACCCAGTCGGCTGCAAGATTTCTACTCTTAAGCACGAGAGTAAAACTAGGGTTACATCGTTCCGCAAAATAGTAAATATTACAAAATAAGTTACAAATGGAATGACATGGAATTGTTTGTCTAGAAGATAGGGTCTTCATGATCGTTTCATTGTCATTCTCAATAATAATGCTTCCAAAACGAAACTTCAATGCCAACTCAGTTTCTTTCAAGACTCCCGTTGCTTCTGCATCAATCACAAACTCCGCTTCTATTTTCCAACTTTGTCCTGTTATGAAATCACCATTAGTGTTTCTTACAATACAAGCAACTGCTGCTCATTTATCAGAGAAAGCAGAATCACAGTTTATTTTAAATTTTTTAGGAGGTGGTTTTTTCCATTTGTCTTTAAATTTTATTCTATTATTGTTATTATTATTGTTGTTATTATTATTATTGTATTTGTTGTTAGCTATGATATTATTATTATTATCACTAACTTCGTTATCCAATTCAAGGATGTTTTGATCATCCGGGTTAGAGATTTTATAGTATTCTTTCCAGATTTGTTTGACTTTATTGCAAGTTATTAAAGGGTCTAGTTATTTATTACTATAGATAAAACTATTTCTATTTTTCTAAATTTGCCAAAAATTTCTTGAATGTGGTCTAGGGTCCAAAGGTCAATCCCTGAAGTAGTATTATTTTCAGTTTTAATATTTAAAGGGCTAATAAACCATACACTTTTATCCCAAAAGCACCTGAAGAACATATATTTGTAGGAACTGATTAATTTTGCTTATAAAATATGTGTTAATTTATTTATAAAAAATATGCATCGTAAAAACGATTTAGTGGGTTCATTATTGATCTTTTGGCCATTGTCATATAAAATAAGAGAAATTATATGTAAATAAACATGTCGAAAATTACTCAAGTTGTTATCAAGTGAAATTGTAGATTTGTTAGTGATAAAATAAGTTTTTACTTTAAAATTATGTGTAATAAATATGCCTTTGAATAACAAATGAATGGGGCTTTATTGTACAGGTGTCGGTTAAAAGCGACGTGAATTCAAAGAAACCGTCTAATGGTATGTTACAAGAATTTGTGAATATATTAGCTCTGAACACAAATATTAAAATATAGGGTAAGACTTCCATCAAATATTGGATGGTTCAATATATAAATCATGATTATTAAATATAATAACAAGAAAAATGTCTATAAATTTGGTTATATAATTTTAAAAACATGGGTCATGTATCATAATTTAAATAACTTAATCTTAATATTAATCTTAATATTGGTTTATTTAATATTAGATTGAAGAATTTTCTAAATATATAACATATTTATTAAGATATAAATTTATCTATCGATTCACAAGTCATGAAGTTAATGAATTTGATGATTGGCATCTACAATATGTGGAACCACAAAATATAAAGAAGTGGGTTATGAAACATGGGAGTGAATGCGCCCAAAAAAAAACATGGGAGTGAATAAATCACACTATTAGTTTTGAATATCCAAAAAAGTATTAGTGAATTTTCTTCTGACTTGTAAGTTGTAACTTCACAGGTACGAAAAAAAAAAACAATAAAGAATGAGTTAAGAATACAAATAAAATATACTACCATTCGGTGGACTAGATCAATCTAAGAAAATAGAAAATAAATGGCCCAGGTTCATGAATGGCCCATTTCGATAATGGATCAATTATATGTCTTGTATATGACCATATGTATTGTTAATATTCGTTTTGGGCTCACATACAAAGCCTAATGATGGAGCACAGTCTTTGTAGTTGTAGGAAAATTTATTTCTATGGTGTATTTAACTGAGAATTTGTTGGATTATTTTTTGATTTTTAAAATCGAGATTGTTAGAGATCTGACCCAATTCTCTTTAGTAAGGTCTGAACCATTAGTTTAATAACCCTAGTTCCCTGACTTTCCTATATATACACTTGTAATGTGTATTATTATCACACCACATAGAATACAAGTCTCCTTGTAATCTCATTCTCATCATAATAAAACTCTCTCTTCTTCCTGTGGTTTTTCCCCATCTTGGGTTTCCACGTAAATCTTGTGTCTATTACTTACTTGTGTGCTTTATTTATTTGATCCTATTCTATCAAATAGACTTTACAAACTCTACAGATTGTTTTAATTCTATATAGAGTTTATAAGATTCTTTCGAATTCTATATAGAATTTAACGGATTCTTATGTAAGGATTTTAACGGATTTCAATGGATTTTAATAGATTTTAATTTTTTTTCCAAAAAAAATATACATATACTTAAACAATTCAACAAAAAAAAAAGTGTTCCGCCACCATAGTGGTTTAACGGCAACGAAGAATGGCGGCTGATCTGATTTTTGTTTTTATTTATAATTTATAACTTTATCTTTTAAATATTTAATAAATAATAAATTTTAAGATAAAAAATTATACTCTTACAAACTTTGAAAAAATTCAGATATAAAAAAATAAATAATATATATTTTTATGTTAAAAAAATAATGAAACATGATAAAACCCATCTCTTCACCTGCACATTAGAAAAAAAAAAGAATTCAGACAAATAAAGAAAAGAAAAAATAAACATGAACAATAAAACATGAAAAACCTAAACCCATCTCTTCACTGTCTGCATTCGAACAAAAGAACCAAAAGTTCATACAACCGTTTACCTAAAACCCATAAAAGATAAAAAAAATTCAGATAAATGAAGAAAAGAAAAAGTAAACATGAATAATGAATAATGAATAATGAAACATGATCATCTCTACACCGTCTGCGTTCCGAACAAAAAAAAAGGTTAACACAACTGTTTACCTAAATCCAAAAAAAAAAAACATTTACACAAATCTAAACGAAATTTTTTTCAAATGATGTTTGATTCTTGATTAACGATTAGGTATTGAAATAGCTTATGAATTTTTTGTTAATTGAGAACCAAACATCAATTGAGATTTTTTTTTTTTTAATAAAATAGCTTATGAATTATTTTTACCTCAGTCGTTGTTGTTTTGGTTGGAGTTTATGAAATCTCTGCTTTGGTAGAAGGATTTGTAAAAGACTTTTTTATTTATACTTAAATCTTAAACTCCTATAAAATCCAATGACTTAGAGAGTCCAATGACTTTTGAATACCTATAAATTTTAATGGATTAAAAAAAGTCTTGATTGAATACATCTAGATTTTAAAAGAGTTTTTGAAATCCTAATTGAATACCTCAAGATTTTAATAAACTTTTAAAAATCCTGATTGAATACCCTTAGACTTTTGAAATCCAAAAAAATCCAACAGACTCCCAATTGAATACACCCCCTAAATTTATTTAACCATCATCTCAAAAATCGAGTCAAATTTATCAAAGTAAAAAATTATCTGATTTTGATTTTACACGAGCAGAAGGATGAATATTATAAATATTGCTGATATTTCTTATAAAAAGTTAGAGTTCATGTTTAAACTCTTCTTTAAATATATATAATCTAGTTTTAATTTATTTAAAAACATGCATGATAGTCTTGTATATTTAATTTTTTTCCAGAATAAATCTTTTTTTTTTAAATCGAAATTTCGGGTTATGTGTTGCTGTAACACACAAATATAGATTCATGTGTTTTTGTAACACACAAAGTCATAAAATCAATCTAAAGGATTCTCTTCTTTAACAACATTGTTTTTTTTCTATTTATTAATCGCATATACCCTATTTTTATTCGTATTTTACTATTTTGATATATTACCTTTTTGTCCAACACTTTTTTGTTATCTTTGTGTGTTTATGTTTTAAGGTTTTGTGTGACAAAATTTGATTTTGTTTATTCCAATTCTGTGGATTCCTGGACCACACAAAAATCGAATTTATGTATTCCTAGAATACACAAAACTTGATTTTGTTTTCCAATTCTGTGTGTTCTAAAACACACAAATCTCAGATTTGTGCATTCCTGGAACACACAAGTCTCTGATTTGTGCATTTCTGTAACACACAAATCTCAGATTTGTGTATTCATGGAACACATAAAAATCAAATTTTTGTATTCATGTAATACAAAAAACTTGATTTGGTTTGTTCCATTTCTGTGTATTCCTGGACACACAAATCGCAAAATTGTGTATTTGTGGAACACATAAAACTCAAATTTGTGTATTCCTGGAATACAAAAAACTTGATTTTGGTTGTTCCAATTCTGTGTGTTCCTACAACACACAAATATCCGAATTGTGTGTTTATGGTAAAAAAAAATTAAAAAAAAATTCAATTTTTTTTTTGAAAAAAAATAAAAATGAAAAAAATATTATTATAATTAAAGTAATTAATTAATTGCTTATAGATATTTTCGTAATCTTCTATTTTTTATGCTTAAATAGGAATTAAATTGAAGTTATAATTAATTAAAAAAAATTACACTATCCGTGTAATTGATTGGCGTTGCCCTTTACTAGCATCGTCCAAAAAGAATTACTCTAAAGAATATATATAAGTTCGAGAAAATTTGGACAGTGAATCAAATATTTAAATTAAATTAATAAAATTATTTCATTTCAATCCTAAAAAACAGGTGAATTATATATAGGGTCTTAGAAACACTATTTCTTCTCTATAGAGTAGTGTCTAGAAAGTTGTTCTTCTTAGGGACCTCATTTTTTACAATAGTCTTTCCTACCCTTACTAACACTAAAAGACAAAAAGTGTGATGTCACTGCTTCTCTCTCCACTACCACTATCCACCTACCTCCGACCTCCGACCTCCGACCACCAGTCGCCGAAAGAAACATAGAGTATCGGATAAAATTGATGAGTATCGGAAAAACTAAGAGTACTCTATAAATTTGTTGAGTACTCTATATATTTTGACGAGTGCTCCGGATAATTTTGATGAGTACTCCGGATAAATTTGATGATTACTCCGTAAATTTAATGAGTACTCAGTCAATTTGATGAATACTCAGTCAAATTGATGAGTATTATTAAAAAGCAAGCCATAAATAGTCAAAAAAATCTTTATTCATCTTTATTGCACATTTTTAAATAATTACAAATTAATATACAATTAAAAATAATAGAAAAAACCTAACTAATATTTTGTTTGACCAGATCTGGAAAAAAAAAACCAAAAACTCGTCGACGAGGAAACACAACCACCACCACCATAGCTCCCTACCACCACCTCCCAAAGCTCCCAAACTTCCACCACCTCCACCATAACACAACCACCACCACCGAAAATGCAGAAACCACCGCCCCTACCTCTATCTCCTCCCAGACTCTATCCATGGATGCAAATGATAGTCCTGCACACGAGAAGGACAAAATCACACCACGAAGAAGAATCGAAGCTCGAGATCTGAACACCACCACCACTGGACGGAGTTCCAGATGCTGCACCACCACGGACAGTTTGAGATCCGAGCACCACTGGACAGAGTTCGATGGAGGCCATGGCTGCATTCGAAGGAGAAGAGAAGCTTGAAGAAGCAGCGAATGCTGGTGATGGCCGCTTGTCTGTGTTTTCTGGCACCACTTCTCCATGGCAGATGATGGACGACTTCTCCAGCGCGTTCGAGCTTCCATACCACCACAGATTTGTGGTTGCTTGTTCTAGATCCGAGATCCAGCAATGTTGTTCGAGCTCCAGCAGTGTTGTCGGAGTTGTAGTTGAAGTGTCAAACCACCATGGATGAGTTTGAGCTCCATGGATGAGCTCGGTGGTGGTGGGGGTGGCCATTTGGGTGGTGGTGTTATATAAAGAGTTGAGCTCGGCGGTGGTGGTGGGGTGGCCATTTCGGTGGATGTTATCTAGAGAGGAGAGATGCTCGGTAGTGGTGGTGGTTGGGTGGCAATTTAGGTGGTGGGGTTAGATAGAGAGTTCGGTGGTGGTGTTATCTAGAGAGGAGAGATGAGAGAGGAGAGATGAGTGTGATACGGGAAATGAAAAGTGAAGAAAATTGTTATAAAAATATTATATATAGCGGGGAAAAAACAAAAGAGGGTAGTAAGGTAATAGGGGTTTTGTGTTTCATGTGTTAAAAACTTCTTGAGGTCTTCAGTAAAAAGAGACTTCTCGTAGGGGTGCTATCTCGAAGAAGGGGGTGTTCAAGACCCTAAGTGACATTTTCTCTCTAAAAAACTTACAGACATGTTCATATCCAGCATCTGTCCAAAAACATTTCTAATAAATATTAGGTTAATTTACATTAAATTTTGTATATGTATCAGATTATAATTATATAATCCTTACAAAAAAAAATGACCAAAGAAAAAACAAAGGAAAAAATATAAAATAACAAATCCCCATGGGGAATGGGAATATTTTAGAATTTTAACACTGAAAGGGCACATGGTAGTCCACGTGGGAGCCGAGCATTTTGCTTCGGGATCACAATCACACCCGTCATGTCACGTGGATTAATAATGTCTCTTCTACAGTTCTACCCAATCAATAATTTATTTTGGTCTATCCCAAAAGTATATAACTAATTAAATAAACAAGTGCCTCCCTCGAGGGGTTGTCTCCATTCAAGATTGAGGTTGTAGATTTTTATTTTGTTATTTTTCAATTACCTTGAAGAGTCGTGTTAACATGGCATTTTTTTTTTACAAAGTTTTAACATGGCATATGTAATACAGTATCTTTCAATTTAGTTTTCATCATAATTCCAAATAAATAATATGTTAAAAGGAGTATTCTTATTAGGTGTGCTATGTGAAACATCTTCAAGAAAAAAGATAAATTTACTGATTGTGCAACCAAAAGAAATGAACTTTATTGATTGAGAGTAATTTTCAATTTATTAGCATGTCGAGAAAACTAATTAAAGACATAGTTAAGAAGTAAAACTAAAAGAAAAATTCTTTTTCAATATATATAGGTTTTAAAGAGTTTTTAGGGTTTTACAAACCTTGAGCTTAGGCCAACAAGTCTTTTTTTTTTGTCCTTTTATTGGTCAAAATGTAAACTTTTATTGAAATAAAGACTGCACACTATCTACTACACTATCTACCACAGAGTACAGAAACCAACAGTATCTTATCGAATTACAACATAGTTTAAACCCAAGTGATATGATGCTAGCCATCACATTCATCACGCCCCTCCACTCCTTAGATATTGAAACAGCTACCAAGGTAGCGACGAAAAACCAAGAACCAAGAAACACTTGGAGATACTTAATCATGGTTAACTCCGCAACCGTGATCTGCTGCGGTGTACAACACCGCAATTTCTCCCAAATACCCAACACGTGGGTTTCCCCGGAGGAGCAAGCAGACAGAGGTATTGTTAATGACTGGAATTCACCATATTTTCTCACAAAATCTCAAATTTTGAAATTTTCTTCCTCCAAACTTCGTATCCAAACCTGAAATTCAATATATATATATATATATATATATATATATATATATATATATATATATATATATATATATATATATATTACTTTACCAAACAAAATATATAACTAGAAAGATATTAGAAAAAATTTGCTTACTAGAATCGAATTTACCTCTTAGGAGTATAGTAATCATACATGTAGTAATTGGTCAAGTCAATATTCAAATAATTCATAATTGATCAAATGGGTCCATGAGATCAAATTTACCTAAATAATATATTCATGTAATAAACCTCATTTTTTATTCTTTGATGTACAAAAGAAAAAATAATAAGGACTTGTTTGTGCAATGTATTAACCTTTCCAATGACTTGAGATGAAAAGGAAGAATATAAAGTTCACAAACGACAAAGGCAACACTAATGAAGACGTTGAAAGGAAATCCAACCTGGCAAAATAGCACACCTCAGACTATGATCATTACGGATTTTCTACAAAAGTTCTTAATGTACGGACACATTATTACTTTGCACTTCTGTTAAGGAAAATATCTCAATTCTCATTTCTCATTAATATCCGGAGTTTTTTTTAAATTTAACATTTTTTTAATAAATAATTAACAATTTGGCATGAAAAAGAAAGTAATTACGAATCTGGCATAAGGGCGGCATTCTGAACACCGCCCTTAGGCAAAATTGTAAAGGCGGTGGTTGAATGACCGCCCTTAACAAAAACACAATTTTGCCTAAGAGCGGTGTTCAGAATGTCGCACTTATACCAGATTCGTAATTATTTTTCCCTTTATGCTAAATTGCCAATTATTTATTTAAAAAATGTTAACCTTAAAAAAAACTCTAATATCCGACCTCAAATTATTTGAGTTTTTTGTAATTAATTATAAAACCCTTTTGTAAAACAATATTTAACTAATTTAAAAAGGGGCAACGCCCAATTAATTACGCGGAGAAAGTAAGTATTCCCTATTAATTACAACTTCAACTTAATTCCCAATTAAACACAAAATATTACCCAATTACCAAAATATCCTTCCACTTATTATTAATTACTTTAATTATATATTTTATTAATTATAGTTTAATGTTTATTTATTTTTTTCAGATTTTCTATAAAATATTTTTTTTTCGGAAATATTTTTTTTCGAATTTTTTTTTTTCGGAAATATTTTTTTCGATTTTTTATTTTTCGGATTTTTTTTTTCGAATTTTTTTTTTTCGATTTTTTTTTCGATTTTTTTTTTTTTTCGAATTTTTTTTCCCGATTTTTTCCCCCTGAATTTTTTTTCCATGATAACATGATGTAAGATTAGTGCATATGATAATTGTGTGTTAAAATAACACAAAATCATATGTGTTGTGTGTTGCATGAACACCCAATATGTATAATATTGAGTTCCTTAAACACACATAAATAACAAATTGTGTGATACATGAACACAAAATCAGATAGACAGAATATTTGTACACAAAGGTATAGAATAATGTATATGTAGGCTGATTATGTGTTCATGCAACACGCAATTGCTGGAAGTATGTGTTACAGTAACACACAACAGTATGGATTTTGTGTTGGTAAGACACACAATGCATTTATCATTTACAGTTTTGCGTTGCTTAAACACACACAAATAACAATTGTGTGTTGCAGGAACACAGAATAAGATATACAGAATATTTGTACACAGTAATAGATAATAGTGTACAGATAGTCTGAACATCTGATTGTGTGTTAATATAACACACAATTGCTTGATGTGTGAGTTACAGTAACACAAAACAGTATGGACTTGTGTGTCATTTACAGTTTTGCGTTGCTTAAACACACACAAATAACAATTGTGTGTTGCAGGAACACAGAATAAGATATACAGAATATTTGTACACAGTAATAGATAATAGTGTACAGATAGTCTGAACATCTGATTGTGTGTTAATATAACACACAATTGCTTGATGTGTGAGTTACAGTAACACAAAACAGTATGGACTTGTGTGTCATTTACAGTTTTGCGTTGCTTAAACACACACAAATAACAATTGTGTGTTGCAGGAACACAGAATAAGATATACAGAATATTTGTATACAGAAATAGATAATAGTGTACAGATAGTCTGAACATCTGATTGTGTGTTAATGTAACACACAATCGCTTGATGTATGAGTTACAGTAACACAAAACAGTATGGACTGGTGTGTTGATGAAAAAAATCCGAAAAAAAAAATATATTTTTCGGAAAAAAATCCGAAAAAAAAAATTATTTGAAAAAAAAAATTCGAAAAAAATAAATATTTTTCGAAAAAAAAAGTTTTAAAAAAATGAAAAAATAATTATTTAAAAAAATGAAGAAAAAAAAATCAGATATTAAATATAAATATATAATAAAATAAAAAATCATATAAGGGCAATAATGGAAGGTAAATATGACCATGTGTTTAATTGAGAATTAAGTTGAAAATTTGTGAGTAAATAGGAAGTAATTTCCTTCTTCCTTTTTTTTTTTAGAATGAAAAGTGAGAAAGTGTAATTAATTGGGAATTATCTCATTTAAAAACTCTTTATAATTACTCTTTTCGTAAAACAATTTATAGTTTATTCTGTCGTGTTTGAGATTTCGATTCCGAAACAAGTATATTCGTTTTTCCATTATCTCTTTGTTTCAATAAAGGATTGAAAAAAAAATCATAGCAAAGCAAGTAAATAAAAACAAAATAAATTTGAATTCCAACAAAAAAAAAAACAATTGCAAGTTAGATCTTTTTTTAATTATTTTTTATGTATTAAATATATTTTAAAAATAAATTACTCTAAAATTATAAATAAAATAAAATAATAATATTTTGTTTAGGTTTAAATTTAAATTCATATTTTATACTAGTTTTACTTAATTTTTTATTACTTCTTTTTTTCATTACAAAGGAGATCCTAAAGGATCATGAAATACAAATTAAACAAAACCCAAGCACTAATCTAGGTCAACAGAAGCTAGACCAGGACTAAATATCATTCCCAGACTTTTCCACCGCATTCGATCACGTGTAATAACTTCCCAAAGACCATCTGGTGGGTGTTCATGCCTCTGAAATTGCTCCACTTGAGACATCCCCCGCTTTGCTAACCAATCAGCACATAAATTACTTTCTCAAAAAATACCGCGCACCTTGAAGGATGTGTTTCTGATGAGAATTTGTCGAATTTTTTGAATCCAAATCCCTACCGGACCCCTCGGGTAATGCCCCTGGACAATCATATCTATAGCTTCCCAAGAATCAGTCTCAACCTCGACCTCCCTTAGCCCTAACTCCTCCGCAATACTCAGACCCTGATGAAGCGCAATGATTTCCAAACCTGTTACCATCTCCCAACCCACTTTCATCGAGAAACCACACACCCAATTGCCGTCCTTATCCCTTAACACTCCACCACCCTTTCCACAATTCTTCCATTAATTGAAGCTTCCATCTGTATTCAACTTGAAACCTACTTTCGGCTTGATCCATCCCACAAAATTGATATGTTGTTGACCCTTTCCCACTCTTCCTGGACCCATACCTCATGCTCGTGAGAAGCTTACTGCAAGAAAATAGGCCTTCCTAATCACCGTTTTCGCTGCAGGAAAATCCCCGTCTTTAAAAACAATATCATTACGAATTTTCCATATTACATCAATTAATTTTTAATTACTTATCATCACCGTCTCTGTCATCGAACCATTATTTTCGCTGTTGAATCTACATATTCATCACCGTTATTGTCGTTGAACCTACATATTCAGCACCTATTGAAAATGGTATATTGATGATCAAGAATCAACCCAAAACAGAGCTTTTACTGTTAAAAATGATATGTATTTCTTGTTTATAATATATAAAGTTAAATTATAATCAACATCACGTTTAAAAATGAAAAGACAATGTTAAATTATAGATAAACATTATCTATCCTCATAGCGTTAACATGAAATACTACATGAGAATAATAGACATTAATAATTGAACTTCTTTTTCTATTTAATGCATGCTAGCTAAAAAAATTGGAGGTAAAGAAATACAATTAGTTTGGTCATCTAGTTATTTAAGCTTTTAAAAGGCTAAAATTTATATATTTTGTAACAGATTACTTTTGCACTTTGGACCATATAGAGTTGGTATCTCATTGGAAATTCCTTAAGTGACCTACAAATTATCGACAAAATGCAAGATTGTTTTTTATACCAGATTATTGAGTTTTTTTTAAGTTTAGCATTTTTTTTTATAAATAATTGGCAATTTGGCATAAAAAGGAAAATAATTTTAGATTTGGCACAAGGGCTGTATCTTGAACACAGCCCTTAGGCAAAATTGTATTTCTATTAAGGGTGGTGGTTGAATGACCGCCCTTACAATTTTGCTTAAGGGCTGTGTTCAAGATACAGCCCTTGTGCCAAATCTGAAATTATTTTCCTTTTTATGCCAAATTGTCAATTATTTATAAAAAAAAATGTTAAGATTAAAAAAAACTCCAGATTATTCGGTCAACTCTTGCATCCTTCACATTTGTTATAAATGTGTGACGGTGCAATTGGAATGTCACATGAATTGCCATGAAATGAGACTAGAAAGTGGTAACGGAGAAAAAGGGTCAAAGCCTCGTGGTCATCACCGACAAATTACTCTATCGAGCATAGTTAAAACTTAAAACTAAACATCAAAATGTATCCAAAATAAGGAAACACCAAAAATGAAGGTGCGTTCTTTAGTTAAATGGAGGTAATCATCATCTTTCCCAAGGATTTATTGGCTTTGACTTTTATTTATGTATACACAGGATAATAAATGGTCACGTGGAGAAGAGAAGGGGGTGTAGTACACTATATAAATATATCCAGAATTTATTGCTTTGCTAATTGTTAGTTTGTTAAATCAATGTCGCCCGTTGGTTTTCTTATTTGTCAAACTCCCCGTTGGTTGTTAATAGATCGTACTAGCGCAGGTCAAACCAATTTCTGATACTCCTACATTTATTAAATGAATTTTTGTGTAATTTAGATAGTATCCTAAATTGTATCTCTTAAATATCAAAATCATATATTTTTTTTACCCTTTTTTCATGATCAAATTATTTAAAATCCATCTCTTAATTTTTAATCAACAACTAATCATAGCTATAATTTAAATACGCATGTATATATGCTACACAATAATGTTTTTATTTGAATATCTAATTGTTAAGAACAGAGTTTGTATACAAGTAAACTGATATATGATTTTATTACCAATGAGAGTGATGTTCTAACTGTGATCCGAGTAGTTTCAATTGGATAGCATTGTTAATCTTAAAATATATTCGTTTTGGGTGAATTAAAAAATAAGCAAATATGGTTGTAAATTAAATAGTGAGCCGGATACGTTTCATATTTTATTTTTTTATTTCATGACATTGTTTTATTTAATATATTATTGTCAAACATGTTTTTCTTGAAAAAACTTTATTATTTTTATTTTATGTCATCTTTATTAACAAATAAAATAGCATGACTAAAAATCATTGGGACTAGCTCAATAGTCAGATGCCTGTCTCTCATCTAGGAGATACAGGGTTCGAATCCCCTCAGTCTTGTTATTTCTTGAGCCCTTAAAGGGGGTAAGCAAGAGGTGCAAGGTTCGAGTCCCCACCCTGAACATGTGTGGTGCGCGTAAGCTGGTCCGGACACCCATACATCTAAAAAAAAAATAGCATGATTAATCATTTTTAACCAAAGGAAGACATACTCCTAACAAAAAAAAAATGTTTTACGCTAAGTCCAGCAATCTAACTTAACAATTTTCCTTAATGTTTGCTAAATTAATGTCAACTGTGTCTTTTTTTAGGTTAGGTAAACAGTTGTATTAAAATGAAAGGAGAAATTGTACACTACAAAGTATCGTCTACCTAGAACCGAAAGTTTAAAGTAGCAACTAACCATGTACTAATATCTACCTCAGGGCCGGTCCTGACATTTTGGGGGCCCAAAGCAAACTTTAAAATATGGGTCCCTAAGATAATCTTAAATGCATTACACATAGTTTTTATTTTACTTAACTTAATTAAACAATTTTTTTAAAAGATAAAAGAGATGGACTAGCCTTTTTATTTTAAGTTGGGCTGAAATTAGGATTTTTTCAATAAGAAAAAAATTATACTTATATATGGAAAAAAAATTGGGCCCTAAAAATAATAAGAATTGAGGGGGGCCCAAGGCGATGGCCTCCTTGGCCTCCCCTCAGGACCGGCCTGGTCTACCTCATAAAGTTATAAAGTAGACACGCACTATCATCCAAAAAGGCATGATGGGGGAACAAAGAGAAAAACATAGAAAAAGTGCACCACTTGATATCTTTGAAAACCGCTTCCTTTGTTGAAAGCTTACTTATCAAGACAAGATTATTTATCGTCCTCCAAATACAACAAATAGTATCTCCAAAAGCTATCTTTTAAACTTTCCCCTCCAATTTTTATGTGCCTTTAAATTTTGAAGTCACTTCAAAACACTCAATAAAGTACTCATATCCTTCACAATTTCGAATCACTTTTTAATCTCTTCCCAAATAAAAACTAGCAAAAGCACATTGAAAATAAAGATACTTATTTGATTCAAAATCCACACCGCATAATTCACAAAACGGATGTTGTCCATCCTACCTTTTCTCTTGAACCTCTCATGTATCGTCTTACATACTATAATGGCATGTTTAGGAATAACACAAGAGTCACATACAAGATTTGCCAAAGTTTCATAAAATATTGGAGACGGAATACATCATACGATTTATTATATAAGGCATAAAAGTCACCGCTAGAAGCATGCTTAATAATAGGAAGATCGTTGACCGAATGGAACCACCGAGTGAAAATATTCTCTCAACCCTCACTCCCAAGTGAAACCTCGATCTCATCCTTCAACTTCCAAATATTTTTCAAAAGAGGAGAATCTAATTTCTTTGCTTTTCACACACAAATATTAACATTATTGAGATATTCCCTATGAGACCATTTGACCCAAAGAGAAGTCTTCTTGTCAACTATCTTCCAAAGCATTTTCATAAGTAATGCTTTATTCCAAGCATCTAAATCCTCACACCAAGCCCACCTTCATCTTTTGGAGTACATATTTTACTCCATGAGTCTGCAGTGCTTTTCCATTCCAGTAAAAATCTCTACAAATACTCCTAATACGATCCCACATACAAACCAGAAAGCCAGAAAACCAAACACCGTGTTGTGCTGTTATGAACATGCGTTAATCAACTAGAGTCATTAGGAAGAAGTAAATATTACAAATAAGAACGGTGAAAAGTATAAAAATATAAAAAATTATCGGAGTGAAGTTTTCTAACCAAAAATATTTATTAATCTCAATATTTCAGCTCTCCCTTTTGACATGTTAGATCAACTATTTTATCGTTCAACTCCTTAATCTAGCTAAAAGTTAGAATAATGAGGTTTTTAGCTAGATTAAAAAGGTTTTGGACGCAGCCTAACTAAATAAAACTTGAAAACCATATATAAAACCCCTATTTAAAGGATGATAGAGTATACAAGTATTGTAAGTAGGATAAGAACCCAATGTATCTCCTTCATGACAGCCAAGAGAAAGGGTTTGAAATAAAAAAGGAACCACAAACAACAACAATGAAGGGGAAAAAGAGTGGCAATATTGGACAAAAACCGGTTGGTAAACCTCTCGTCCCATAATATATGTCAATATTACTAAAAATGGTTGTCTCATAATATGTGTCAATTTAGAAAATCAAGACACTTTTTTATAGTTCATAACCAATTTAGTCGTAATTAAATATTGAAGATATATATTTCTATAAATATTTAAGATATCAAGACACTTTTACGAGGGGTATTTCAGTATTTGTGATATAAATAAATGACTTTTTTCAATCTATATGCAAAAAAAAAAGTGAACACATTTAATGGGACTGGGCGGGGGAGAGATAATAATATGTTTGAACCATTTAGAAATAACCCAATATTTGGAGGTAGGGTTGTTAAAGAATCAAGTCGTTCACAAGTAGCTCATATACACCTTAGGAATATTCTTGTTCGAATTTTTTCGTTTATAAACAAATTCAAACTCAAATACTATTTTAAATCTAATTATATAAGACGGACTTGTTCATTAACTGATCGTTTATATTTTAAATTGCAGATTAAATTTTAGTTAGCTGTAAATATGATCTACTAACTAGGGCATGTTTATTTCTTTTAGAATTTTATTTCTCAGTTAATATTATACTTTATATTTTATACACACACTCCATATAATATCAATCATTCATAGAAATTTCACCTTCACCAATAAAGAAACAGTTTGTGAAAAACTCAAGTTCAACTAGAAAAAATCTCGTTCGACAAGTTTAATAAAAAAACATGAATATCTATTACTCGATATTGAGCTCAACTCGAATTGAAATTCGGAAAGTTAAATAAATGAGTTTGACCATCATTCACCTCTACTTAACTCGTTTACCCCTAGATAGTGTTAGGTTATCCAAAATTAAGTGAATCCAAGTGGAATACTGTATTATAAATCTCTCTCTCTCTCTCCCTTATGATGCTCTCCCTTCTCTCTAGAAAACCCTTTCTCTCTCCTCATGACTATCCGGCTGTATCTTGTCTCTTGGTTCTCCTCGTTCCCGAGTTCGCCCAATCTCCTTCCATTGATTATCCCGTTATCATTATCTCTTAACCCTTCTTCTTCACGCGGTAATCATTCGCCCTTCTTGAAAAGTGTATTTGGTCTTGTTTACTGGAACTCTTGTTTTTTATTTAATTCTGCTCAATCCCTAGGCGTACTACATACGCTTCCCTATCCTTCTTATCCCTTATACCTTTTAAGGTTCGCTTCACTTTCTCCCTACTCTCTATCTTCACTCTCTCTCTCATCCATACTCTCTCTCACATTTCTTCTGCCATGGCTAAGATACCGACCATATCCATGAAACTTACTCCATCCTTCAAACAAGATGAAATACTCTCACGACGGTTCATGCTCCTTTCCAAAATTTTGTCTAAAACTGAAGTATCCTCATCCTTGGTTGAATCTGCTGCGTATAGATCGTGGGGTCTTAGATCTCGTATGCATGTTACTTCTGCTGGGTTCAACACCTTCTTCCTTAGATTTGAATCACGAGATGACCTTCTTAACATTTGGAACTTTAGACCTTGGTCTATTAATGGTCACCTCCTCCTTCTTCAAGCTTAGCATCCAGAAATGTCAATGAGCGAAGCTGATTTCTCCTCTGCTACTTTCTGGGTTCACTTCCAGAATCTCCCTCCGGCGTTTGTTACTCCCGATAATGCTAAGGACATTTGCAAAAATCTTGATTATACTCTCCTTGCTTATGATATTAATGTGGTGAATGATACCACTAAACTGCTACGTGTTCGTGTTCTTTGGAAGATTGATAATCCCCTCTTCCGTTCCTTTAATATCGAAAGACCCTCACTTCCCTCTTTGGAAGTGGATGTTAGATTTGAAAAGCTTAGTAGATTCTGCTTCTTTTGTGGTATGCTTTCCCATACTGCTGGAGACTGTGATCTCTATAAAGACGAACAGAAGAGGTTACGTGGTCGAGTTCCGTTTACTTTTGGGGACTGGATGAGCATTACTCTGGTCAAAGGGAGGGGTAAATATATCCATGTGGTGGATGATCTTGATGATCCCTCTCATATTATCAGTGGGAGTGATGACTCTTATTTCCCATCTTCTGATGATGTTACATCTAAACCTAGACAAATTGCTGGTCCCCCCTCAGTTAATACTAAAGACACTGAGAATGTCAGTGTTATTAAAGATGAGAATGTCCCCCCTTTTTTACAAGGTTGTTCCTCAGAGCCTGAACAGGCTTATGCTTTGGTTGTTAAGGAGTTATTGAAAGATGTTTCCTCGGATCCAACAGGAGTTGACCATATCTTTAAACCAGCCAAACAACAAGATCCAGCTCAATCATCTGGTCAAAAATCCCCGGTGTTCCATAATAAAGATTCTAGGCCCACCCCCCATCAATACAAACATAAATCATCTCCTAACTGGTCCGGTTCTAAGAGGAAAGTTAGTGGTGATTCTTCTAGCGCTAAGTGGCCAGCTTGGCCCATTAAAAAGGAAGGTTCTGTTAGTGGTAAACCCGTGTTTGGTAATCGGTGGTCCATTCGCACCTGGTCCAGATCTAACCCTACCCATGGGAAAACAAGTCGTCAATGGGTCAACCCGGAGTTCAATTCTAATACTCAAAAGACACCCCTTCCCTCTTCTCCTCCCATTATACCTACATCTACTCCGACCCCTTTTAATACCCCTCTTCCTTGTACTCCTACCCCATCTCCCTCTCCTACTAAACCGACCCCTATCCTTATTTCATCCTCCCCTTCTATTGGTAATGAAGAAACAGCTTCCACCCAGTTGGTGGATACTACTATGGTTGATTCTACTGATGCTGTTTTCCCGGAGCTTGCTGATAACCCTAAATCTCCTGATTCGAATTTGTCTACTCCTATGGTGTCTCCTAGCTCGTATTTGGTACCAGATACCCCTGTCCATGATAACTCGTTGGCCCTTATTGATATCCCTGTTTCGATCGAGCGTCCAGAGGAAGACAAAGGTGGTCCTAGCGCTAAGAAGCGCAAACTAGCACATACTGAGGTGGTTGGTTTTAAGGAAGGTGAGGACGGTTGGGTTGAAGTCCCTCTTCTTGATATGGCGGTTGATGCTGTTCCTTTGGTTATGATCGAGCCTGCTTCAGTGGGTGGTTGCATCGAGCAACCCCCACCTAATCCATGATCGGTATCTTCTGGAACTGTCAAGGTTCGGGGTCACCCTTGACAGCCCAAAACCTTAGAGACTTGATATCTAAGGAGAATCCCCGGGTTATTGGTCTTTCAGAGACTAAAACCAAGAAGAAGAAGTTACTGATTTTTGCGAAGAAATTAAAAATTAGATTGCTTTGGAGTGTTGACCCGGTGGGTATATCTGGAGGCCTCGCTATTTTCGTAGTGGATGATTGGAATGCAGAGGTAATATCTTCTTCTCTTAACCATATTTCCCTTTCCATCCCTGATAGTTTAAACTCTGTATGGTATCTTCATTTTATCTATACTCTCCCTAATGCTGGTAGTAAAAAAGATTTATGGGACCTTATTGGAAAAATTTCTAATGATGACCCCCTTTCCCCTAACCTTTTCATTGGCGATTTTAATGATATTCGTAATACCCAGGAAAAAGTAGGAGGTTTGGGGAAGAACCCTTCGGAAATTAGACTATTTAACAATAATATTACCCTTAATGAACTTAATGAAATCCCTGCTAAAGGTTGCTCCTTTACCTGGAGGAATAATCGAAGTGATGATAGCCTCATCCTTCAAAAATTGGACAGAGGTCTAGCCTCTGCCTATTGGTTCTCTCTTTTCCCTGATGCGTGGATTCATAACTATCCCCCTATTGGTTCTGATCATTCGCCTTTGGTCCTGCATTGGGATGATCCTCCTATCCTTATTCCTAGACCTGCATTTAAACTTGATCCATCTTGGCTTGATATTGACTCTTGTTCAGTTGCAATTGAGAATTGCCTTAGCTCCTCTCGGTTGTTTGCTGGCCCCCCCTCTTCTCGCTTTCCTAAAAGATTGATAAGATGTAAAAAAACTATTCTTCGCTGGAAGAAATCCAATCTTAGGAATAACGCTACCATCATCAATGTTCTTTCCAAGAGACTCGAAGCCCTTATGCAAGCTAATCCCAATGGTCTAGATGGATCTTTGAAGGAGCAATTCTCTTCAATCTCGAAAGAGATTGAACATTATTGGTCCCTTGAAGAGAAATACTGGGCTACTAGATCTAGGGTTCTTTGGCTTAGACTGGGTGACCGTAACTCTAAATTTTTCCATCTTTCCACCCGTCTCCGTAGAGCTTCGAATAAAATGATTTCCCTTCTTAGAGATGATGAGACTTGGACCTCTGGGAGGGCTGAACTGAATAACCATGTTGTTGCGTTCTTTCAAGATCTTTATGCCGACTCTGGTTCTAGACAGATTGATCCCATCATTAGCAATATCTCCTGATGTCTCCTCATTTGTGATAGTAAAATACACTCTTGAGACATCATTTTAGGCTTATTTATTAGTTTATAGGTTGATTTTAGCTTAATTTAGTGCACTTTCCTATTTTGGGTCTTGATTTGTAGAATTATTATTTTTAGAGCATATTGGGTTTAATTGTTTATTTAGTGTGAAGCTTTAAAGATAATTATGGAGATTAATTAGAGTCCAAGTCAAAGACAACAACTTATGGAAGGAGATATGCATGGAAATTGGAGATAAGGAAAGAATTGCTAAAAAGATGGAAAAGGAAAAGCTGCCTAAATCTGGGATTCTGCAAAGATAGGCGTTTTTACCTAATAAAGAGGCCGAATTTGGTAAATTACTCCTAATGGGTCTAGATAATTCTGTTGCGATTCTTTTGGTATCTTGTGGAGCAAAATCGGACCAATAATAAAGAAGTTATGACCAAAACAACGCAGCAGTGTTTATCTTTATTTCCATACGAATTTGAGTTGGGCTAGGAGTCCATTACTTAACTTATCTCTAAAGAAACGAATTAGGTCAACCTATACCCTATAAATACAGCCTCTTAACACTCTTAAATCATCCTTGGCCAGACCCTAAGGCCAAGAGGAAGCTGCAACACAAGAGAAGAAGTCTGGAAGGAGCTGTGCAACAACTATGTCTCCTTCAACCTCTTATTTTGTAATTCTTTCTTCTTCTTTTCTTTGTATGAACTAATTCTCTTAGCTTAGGTTTTGCATATGTATAAACTATGAATTCTAGTTCTTCTATCTAAGTTCTTTGGGAATTATATGTTTTAATCTGATATTAGCTACTTACCTTTATATTTGATTATGTGTTTTGATTTAATGATTGTTTTCCTTGCTAGTGCACGAGTATAGGATTACCTTAATAGTAGTTAGATGGTCACCTTGTAAGGGTGTTTAACTATTGAACCACCACATAACGTCTAGTGTCGATAGCAGTTCTGACAAAACATACTTCTAACTAGATAGTCATTAAGGTTTGTTTTAACCACCATATCACCAAGATTGCAGTATTTGCTTAGGGCCTTAGTGGCGTTTGATAACCCTATTTTAAATCACTTCTTGGTTGTGCCGTTGCCCCCTTAGTCGCTCTCAAGGTCTAAGGTAGTGGAATTTAGAATCCTGACTAAGTATACCAAGAGCTAATATTCTCCCTTATGAATTAGATTTTATAGATAGAATTAGAAGGATTAGTGCATACTAGTAAAACCTAAGTTATATCGTTCATACTATCTTCTTTTCTTTTCTGTTATTTATTTTCTGTCTTTAATTTAGTAGTTTAATTTTCTTATTAAAAACCAAATAAATATCTATCTTTCTCTTCTTTCTACTTGCGTATTATTATCTATCTTTAATATCTGCACTTGATAATTTGCATAAGTTCTCTCTAACTTTCGTCAGTCCCTGAGGAACGAATCTTCTTATCATTAAAACTTGCATACGTCCTGTAATACTTGCAGTACAGTGTTAGTTTAGGGTGTGTATTTGCACTTATTTTATACATCTTTTTATCACACCTTAGGCCACACCATCTCCCCTGTCATTTCCCCTTCCCATAATGAATTGTTGTTGTCCCCTATTACTCTTGAAGAACTAAAAAATGCTACCTGGCTTCTAGGTGCCTCTAAAGCACCTGGACCAGATGGTTTTCCTGGCTCCTTCTTTCGTAAATTCTGGGAGATACTGAAAGATGATATCCTTGCTATTTGCAATGCTGTCCTTTTAGGTTCTATTCCTCTTGGTCACATAAGCGAAACTAATATTGTCCTCATCCCCAAATGTAAATATCCTCAAAAAATAGGGCAATATAGACCAATCTCTTGTACTAATTTCCTATATAAAATCTTTTCCAAAGTCATTGTTCTTAGACTCTCGG
This sequence comes from Nemophila menziesii, assembly GCA_029959085.1. Classification (NCBI taxonomy): domain Eukaryota; kingdom Viridiplantae; phylum Streptophyta; class Magnoliopsida; order Boraginales; family Hydrophyllaceae; genus Nemophila; species Nemophila menziesii. The sequence goes on from JARWIR010000007.1 coordinate 53,024,854, forward strand.
GTATTATACCCCTCATCATATCCCCGAGTCAGTCTGCTTTTATTAAAGGTAGGCTTATCCAAGATAACATTGTTATTGTTCATGAAGTTATCCATAAACTGAAACATCTCCGTAAGAACTCTAAAGATAGTTTCTCCATTATCAAGGCTGACCTTCATAAAGCCTATGATAGAGTGAGATGGCCTTTCTTGTTCTCTATCCTTCGTAAGCTTGGATTCCATGAGAATTGGATTAACCTCATCAAGGAATGTGTCACGTCGGTTAGATTTAATGTCCTTATCAATGGTAATAAGGTAGGTAGTTTTTTACCTTCACGTGGTCTTCGTCAAGGAGACCCTCTTTCACCCTATCTTTTTACCATTGCCTCTAATGTCCTGTCTATCCTTATTGAAAAAGATTTTTTGGAAGGTGATATTAAAGGTATCCAACTGAGTAAACAGGGTCCCCATATACATCATCTCCTTTTCGCTGATGACTCAATCTTCTTTCTTAGGAATTCAAATTTGGAAATTCATGCGTTTAAGGAAACTTTGTATAGATTCTGCTTTGCTTCTGGACTTTCTATTAATCTTAATAAATCTTCTATATTTGTTAGTACCAATTGTTCCCCTACTATGAGATTATTAATTTCTGAATCCTTTCGCATGCCTCTTACTGAGGATCTTGGCTTATATCTGGGATTACCTACTGCGTGGGGTAATTCTAAAACAAAAGCTATGGACTCGCTAATTGCCAAAACTGCTTCTAAACTAAGTTGGTGGAAAAAATCCTTACTTTCTATGGCTGGGAAAGTTGTTCTTATCTCTTCTATCATCCATGCTTTTCCCAGATATTTCATGTCCCTTTTAGCTATCCCTAAAGGAGTTATTAATAAGATTAATTCTTTGACCTGTCACTTCCTCTGGGGCAATGAGGATGATCAAGGTATCCATTGGATTAATTGGAATCGTATTGCCTATCCTAAGGAAACTGGGGGGGTTAGATATTAAGAATCTTGAAGCCTTTAATCTTTCTCTACTTGCTAAACAGGCTTGGTCAATCATGAATCGCCCCTCCTCTCTTGTCCACCGTGTCCTTAAAGGAATTTACTTCCCTGATAATGATATGTTGGAAATTAAGGATGTACGGGGTAGCTCCTGGATTTGGAATGGTATTCGTAAGGGGATACTCTTCCTTAAGCCTAAATTGATTAAACCCATAGGAGATGGGCACTCTACTCTCATTTGGGATGACAACTGGACAGGCTCCATTATTGGCAGGCCTAATTTTTACTCTGAAGACCCCTCTTTTCCTAAGTTTGTGGCTGATCTGTTTTACTCTTCATCCAAAACTTGGAAACTAGATATGTTGAATTCCCTCTTTAGCCCTGAGAATGTTGTCATTATCTCTAAGCTTAATATTCCTTGGACTTCTCAGAACCTTAAATTAATCTGGCCCTTCACTAAAGATGGTATCTATACCTGTAAATCTGGATATTATTCAGCTGTGTTGGGGTTAATTGTTCCTTCTCATCACCCCAGTCCATCCCTGTTCCCCAATTCAGATCTTCTTAGACTTAACTGGAGTTCATATGCCCCTCCTAAGTTTAAATTCTTCTTCTGGCGCATTTTTATGAATGCTCTTTCTACAGAACAAAACAGATTTAATAGAAGATGCTCTTCTACTGATCTTTGTCATATCTGTCTTAAAGAAGAAGAATCCCTTGAGCATATGTTTCTTAGATGCGATTGGACGAGGAAATTTTGGGTTTTATCCCCCCTACACTGTCACATTCCCCCTTCTTTGACTTTGGCATTAACACTTGGATAGGAAACATTGTACAATCGGGGAGTAATTTGAAAGATAAAATGAATTTACTATGCAATGTGATCCTTTGTCTTTGGGTTATCTGATTGACTAGAAATAATTTCGTGTTTAATGCTACTCCCATTAACTATGATTCTTGTAATAATCTTATTGATATTTTTCGCAGGCAAGTTTTTTATGTTAATGATTCGAGCATGTCCTATCCCTCTTCTAGTACTGGTAACCATATTGATGAATGGCTCTCTATTATCCCTGTTTGGTCTCCTCCTCCCCAGCAATCTTTGAAAATGAATGTGGACGCTACTTTTAAGAACGGAAAAGCCACAGCAGCAGCAGTGATCCGCAACTGGAAAGGTGAAGTAGTTAATGGTTTTGCCATGGACATTACAACATCCTCCAGTTTTGAAGCAGAAGCAAAAGCAATTCGAAGTGGCGTTCAATTTGCTATTGATCATGCTCCCCTTTGCAACAGAGTTGAATCTGATGCTGAAGCTGTTTTGAAGGCCATGTATTCCCCGAGCACGAACTGTCATTGGAAAGACAGGGCTATCCTTGAGGATATCAAAAATTTGGCCAATGACCACACGAACTTACGCATTTGTGGTATAAGAAGAACAGCCAACAAAGTCGCTGATTGGCTCGCTAAGGCTTTTTCTGTTTCTAACCTTTGTCCTTCATGGATTTGTAATATTCCTGTTGATTTACATTCCTTTTTGTGTAATGACTGTACTGGTTTTGTGGTGACCGGAGTTGGTTGATTCTCCTCACCTTTTTTAATATTATTAGTCCCTTTGCTTAAAAAAAAATCCAAAATTAAAAAAATTCATATCTTCATGAAAAATAAACAAAAATAAAAACATCGAAGGATTGCACAAGTATATAAAATGCTAGACTGGTCCAATCACTATTCTCCTCTACTTTCTCTCTTTCTCTCACTAGTTGTTGCTTGTTAGAGAGGAAAAGAGTGTCCTTTCCTGCTTAGTAAGTTAGTTAGTGAGTGAGTGAGCTTATTAAGCAACACCATTCTCTTCCACCTCCACCTCCACCTCCACCTCCACCTCCACCGCGCAGCCTAATACATTAACAAATGGACGTTTACGGTCCACCACAGCCTGAGTCATTCCTAGTTGACGATCTTCTAGATTTCTCAAATGACGACATTTTCTCCTCCGACTCCGATCACACCTTCCATCAGCAACTCCTCCCTCTCTCAGATATAACCTCCACCATCACCACCAGTCACTTCAACGACCTTGTAGTTCCTGTAAGCACTTGATTTAGAGCAATTTTAGTTTAAAATAATTCTTTATTTATCTGTTTTTTTGTTTTAATGTGTAGAGTGAAGAAGTAGCGGAGCTGGAATGGCTATCAAACTTCGTCGATGACTCATTCACCGATCCTCCGGCGAGTTCCTTCGCCGATGGGCTTGAGACCGCATTTCACGGACAGTCACGGAGCAAACGTTGTCGTTCAACTAGCTGGAGTTCTTCTTCCACAAAATCAAAAACCGTTACCTGCAGAGTTGATCGATCTACAGTTGATATGCCACGTAGATGCACGCATTGCGCGTCGGAGAAGACTCCTCAGTGGCGAACCGGACCAATGGGTCCGAAAACACTCTGTAATGCTTGTGGTGTACGGTTTAAGTCGGGCCGTCTTGTTCCAGAGTACCGGCCCGCAGCTAGCCCTACGTTTGTGCTTACTCAGCATTCTAATTCTCATCGGAAGGTTCTTGAGCTCCGTCGCCAGAAAGACCTACTACATCACCACCAGCCACCGCAGCAGCAGGTGCAGGTTCAGCAGCACATGTATGGTCTCCAACATTTTCAGGTCTGCTGACGTCAGGATAACACGTGTCGGACTCAAATGCGTTCACTCGGCAATGTTTTTTATTTTTTATAAGTTGTTTTTGCTTAGTTGCTAATTTCTGTTATGAAAAAACTACAATACTACTAATTTTATCTCCACAAGGAATATAAAATGCAAGCTTTTCTAGTATCGATATAGTAGTATCTAGTAGTGGTCAGAGTACATGAGAATCCGGTATTCAGGATATTTTTAATGATCAACCATAATTAAATGAGAATAAAATTTATTGAAAAAAGATGGACATGAAACAAATACAACTTGCTCTAATGTATAGCTTTTACCATTTCACAATAAACTTTGCTTTACGGTTAAAATACTCTCCACATACCTAAAGAGTTTTTATGATTAAATTTTACCAAGCCAAATAGCGCTCTAAAATGCTTTAAAAAAACATCAAGTTTGAGCTCCACCACAAATTAGTATAGCACGACCAAAAGGGAGAAAATTTGAAGACTCTCATCCAACTACAACTAATAACACAACTTTGAAGGGAGAACACCAATAAAAGAAGAATGGAAAGGAATTATCTATAGATTTTTGTAGAGAAAATGAAGAAAAAGACCAAGGCTCACCGCCACATAAACAAGAGCTTCTCCATGTCCGCACACCTCTAATAGATTTACGGTTAAAGAGGGTATTTTTTCTAGGAAAAGGGATATTCACTATTTCACTTTATTCCTTAACAACATATACGTCTCCAATTGGATTTATGATTTATTCATGGAACATGGAACTGTCAAGGGTCTGGTATGCCTTTGACACATCTCTCAATGCTTGACTCAATCAAGCATTCCGAACCAAATCGATCATAATGGCAAGCTTTTGGAAGGCTTAATGAAATGTGCAAGAGTATTATCACCTATCAAAACAGAAGCTAGAAGAGCCTATCAAACTTGTAGAATGGTGGCTTTATTTTCAAATGGAGTAGTAACTATCAAAAATGATTGTTCTTCTGCCTTAAATCCTTTTTTGTGGAACAAGGTTAAATTTTCTCATTGTATAAAACACTTGATTAGAGATATTAAAGAAAGTACTCCTTAGTATCTAGGATTGAGAATTTAACAGCCTATTAGGTAACAAAACAAAAACTTAGAGACAAACTGTGACTTTTTTGATTGGCACAAATCATCCCAATTGGCTAAACTTCTTTGTAATGATCACAATGCAATTGGTCTAGGGTAATATTTTGTAACCGTTTTTTTTCAACTAAAAAAACATTTTCAACTAAAAAAACAAAACATACATAATTCTTCAGAAACAGTGGCAACTCTAACCATGCATTTATACAACAATCGAAATAAGATGTAAAATAGTATCATCAGAAGAAATTTCCACTAAACTACAAAATAAACAATTGTTAAAACACCATCATAAAAACAACATCACAAACATCTCGACTTAAATTCATCACTCACGTAATAGGGTAAAGGCGTAATTAAGTATAGTATCGAGCATTCTTATACAAAATTGTGGAGTTTAAAAGTTTACATTTATTTTAAACGGGCATATATATGATAGAGCAGGTTTTAAACTAAAGAGAAATTTATCTCAAACTGAAATCCCATAGTTGTTGATCTTTGTAACCTCCTTGGTCAAAATACTCCTTTCACGCTTTGCCTCTGAAGCTATCTTTGAAACCTGAAACACCCCTTTATTATTAAAAAAATTGCACTATAGGTCCCTGTATTACGAAAAAATTGCACTATAGGTCTTGATATTTTATCTTACTTGTGATCTGAATCGAGATGCTTCTCTTCTTGGAAGCTCTTTAAGCACATCCTTTAAACCTGTTGCATAAAATTAATCAGTTGATAGTTCAAAGAAAACACACACATAAATATAATGTACCTCCAGCTTGTCTTTCAATTTTATAAGCTGAATGAATGACTCCATGGATATGTTTCCCTGCTTGTCTATATCACAAGGGTTTACGGAGTATAAAAAGTCAAATATCGATTAAAAAGAAAAGTCAAATCTAAAAAGTAAACTTTGTTTGAAAAAGGAAAAAAAAACATACTTGAGTTTTGTTCTTCCTCGAGATAGCTCCTCTTGAGCTTGTGATGTTGTTTTCTGAAACCATACAATTACATTAGTGAATGATCTGAGCATAAAAGGTGAAATACCAAATATACCCCTGTGGTTTTCCAACTCGGGACACACATGGAATGAGCATTGGTGATATAGTACTAGAACCCTCAGGGGTATATTTGGTATTTTCAAAATCATATGAGGGTTGACCTTTTGTCGAATCACAGGGGATAACTTTTTCATAATAGAGGGACCTATGGTGCAATTTTTGCATAATATAGGGACATATAGTAATATTTAGTCCGAAAAAAAAACTCAAGAGCTCCACACCTGACTAAATATATAATCAGATAATAAATGCATATGGGGGTTTTTGACCTTTTGTTAAACCATAGGGGGTAATTTGGTAATTTTATACACTACATAAATTACTCACCTCTACTTTTTCACGCTCAGCTTTTAAGAGATCAATTGTATTCCTTAGCTCTTTGACTCTTGTTTCAGCTTTAGAAAGCAAAGCCTCTTCACTCGAAAATAATCTCATGGTACCATAGTATAAAAACCGTCTGGGCCCTACATTATATAGTACACGAGTGAGTTAGTGATGCACAAAATACATAAGAATAAGAAATGTTAATTGCATTGTTAGTCCCTGTGGTTTCAAAATAGGAGTTATCTTGTCCTGTCTGCTCTAAAAAATGCCATGAAAGGTCCCTATGGTCGATAGTTATGAGCATTACAGGTCCTTCTAACAAGTTACTTGCACTATGGTTGCCTATTTTTTGAAGTTAATTGCACTAAAGGTCCCTATATTATACAAAATTGGCACTGGTTTCGATATATTAATTACTCTATAAGTCCCTATATTATGCAAACACTGCACTAAAGGTCCCTATATTGTACAAAACTTGCACTAACAAAGTAACAAGTGTGTCAGTGATCCACTAAAGGTCCCTATATTTGTTGTTTAGTAGTTTATTTTGAATAATATAGGACTTATAGTGTAATTAACTCGAAAATTAGGGGCCTATCGGGTAATTAACTTGTTAGAAGGACCCGTAATGCTCGTAAATATCGATCATAAGGACGTATCATGAAATTTTAGACCACAGGGACTAACTGTGCAATTAACCCTAACAAGAATATTGCATATCTTCATTGCCCATCAGAAAATCAAATACGAATAGTAAGTTACTTCTGAAACTCCTAAAACTTCACATTTTAATCCTCTTTTAAATTTTGACAATTATAAGCATAACTTGTATACAGTTTAGTAATTTAAATTACAAGAACAAATTCAATAACGTACTTTTCAGACCGAGAAATCCTAAACCAAAAACAGCTCCTGCTGTAATCTTTGGATATGAAGCTGCTACAAGAACGCCCTCTGCAATAACACATTGAAAATCAAAAGTTAAATCGATTAATTTAGTTTAATTTGCTCGTACATAAAAGATTTTTCAGTAATATATTATTATTAACCTTTAAGCATCCCAAATGCAGCATTCTCGTAAGCATCGACCTCAGACTTAACATCTCGCAAAGAATCCTGCAATTGATTTTAAAATTACAGCATTAATATATATATATCGTGCAAAAACATGAATGAATAAATGATTAGTGCGTAGAAATGAAGCTTACAATAGTTTGATTGAAATGTATGGATGAGGTGGTACGGATACGATCAAATCGGTCTTTAGAGACGGCGATAGCGTTCTCCACGGTGTCTACTGTTATCTTCTGATATAACTGGGCTTGTTGAATTCCGTATTCGATCCATGGAAAAGCGTCGTCTAGGGCTTTAGAATTCTCTGCATAGAAACCTCCGGAGTGTGGTTGTTGTGAGGGTGGTGGAGGTGGCGGAGATGCCGGAAGTTCCGGAGGTGGGGGTGAGTTTGAAATTTGCTCCGTTGGTATTTCATTTTCGGCCATGGTTGAGTATGAGAGAACTTCGCGTTTGGATTTGAGTTGGAAGTTTTTACGGGTAAGGTTGACCCGAATTGTGCTACAAGATTCGGGTTAATAATATTTAATTAAGGAATAAGTACCTAATTAATAGTAATATCAACTATCTAGGGTCATTCCCATAGGGTTTGCAAGCTTCTCCACTAAACTTCTTGTTATCTTTTTGAAGGTGAGATATGAACATTTATACCGAGATTTATCCAGGCTACCCCCACGACTTTTGTCGGTTAAGTCAGAACCTAATGAGACTTTTAACAGTTTAGTCATAACCCAATTACAAACACCATTTTGCACTTCTACTCTCAAGTTACCACTCCATATATGAAAGTCTTCTCCCGGTTCCTTCTAAAATCTAGCTAACAAATGTATGTTCTAATAAAGAAGAAAAGTTATAGTTACAAACAATTGAATTATGTACCTTGGTGAGGTAAATCAGTGACAAAGATTGTCGTACTCCTTTAATGAGTAGAATGCAAAGCGGCTGCTTGGGATGACCTCCTCTTTGAGTAGATTTGAAATTGAAGTTTTACAGTTTGGTCTCCTTCTTGGATTTTAAATGGTGGATTCGAAAAAGATGCAGACAATTTACAAGACTTGATTTTATGATATGAAAATGCAATAATAAGGTTGTGAATTCTTTCTTGAAGTGTATGATATTTTATGGTTAAAATGGTGTTTCAAGAGGCGATTTTTGTGATGCAAGAAGGCCATATATATAGGGTAAGTTAAGTTACAATAGCTCCTATAATGTGATCACAACGATATAGAAAACGTATACTATTTTAAAGGAAACGGGTATCTGTTTTTGTCCCCAACTGATCTAAACCACGTGACATCCTTTCTTCAGCAGTTGGAAAGTTAAAGACTCTTTGAAACGACATTGCCTAAGTGGGAAACATCATAATTTTGTTTGCCTAAAAATGGGTATTCGTTTTATATAGAGATGTAAACCAGGATGTTACAAAATGGATGATTGTTACTGACTTTGTTTAGTTTCAAAGAAAAACGTTATACCATTTGTATCCATAAAATGGGTGACCGTTTCAAATCCAAATGCCAATTTACCTTATCGATTTTGAGTTGAGAATATATAGTTCATATACCTGGCTTCTTAATCCTTCACAAGAGTTGTATAAACAGAAATTCTATAATTTAGGGTTAGTACAACTCAAGACAAGCAAACAATTACACATTAGAATATATCAATGAGGCGTGTAAAGATAATTACAAATGTATCCATCAAGTAGGGACAAGATGAATATTAAAAGTGTAACACTATTTGAAGAGATGAGCTAGTTGTGTATATGACAAGTAGTTTGGTTCATCGTCGTGCTCAATCTATTTTTAAGTGTGCATTGTGATTTTTCAAAAGGTTTTCCAACTCATGAGCGTGTGATTGATATGCGATGAGTATAAATACTTAGTAAGTATATTCAAGGAAATTTATGCATTAGTATAATCACATATAATGACATAGGAGACAATGACTTTGTATCAAGATAGAATATGTATTTCCTTAAGTCAAAGAGGATAAATAGAAGGACAGATTCAAGAGACTTTTTGTTAATCATTTTAAGATAGGAGTAAGCATGTGATTAACTAAGGATTTGTCATATGAACAACAACCTATGTGAGGGATTATATGTCAACATTGTGGGTCGATTACTATTGCGAGTTTGAGTGTCGCGGGTGTAAGAACAAGATTGATATTGTTCAAATGAGTAGAGTTTATGTGATGATTTTACGTTTTTTCATGTGTTTTATTATATTCGATTATCTAAAAATAAAAAATTGATAGAATTCATATTTATGTATGCCTGTAAGCTTATATTTTAATACATAATGTCAAGGCCATTGCACCTAGATGTTTTCATTACAAAGAACAGCTAAATCGACCCCTATAAATCCATGTGTAGATGTAGAAAGGTAATGAATATCCATATTCGATAGAGATTTGTTCTTATTCATTGAAAGGGGTTTGTAATATTTCATTACATTGCTTAAAATTATCAGTTAACACATGGAAAATAACTAATATATGAGTGGTTTAATTCTCATAGATGATACTTTATACGTGATATATATGTTTCAAATAAAGTGACATATATACTGCTATACATTTGATACATTATATCAAATCAGATGAATATTTTAGAGGTTTTCTATAACATTCAAACTGTTTTTCTATAGTTTTTTTTGCTCAAACGGGCCTTGCGTCAGTTGAACATTCGATTTAAGATATAGGATTAACACGTAAAAGCAGCGGAGACGAAAGCAAGAAGAATATGTCAAATACTTATAATCACTTCAGAACCATCATTAAACATATACAAATTTCAAAGGACAATGTGTGAAAGTGGCTATGAACAATTTGATCTTGTATGAATATGGGAATTGTAAGAGCTACTCGGAGAAGCCAAAGCTTCTAGCCCCTAGGTATATGCCTGAGTTTTTTCTTTCGATATTGTCCATTGTGAGAAGACAATATCTTTTGCGGTTACATAAATGTTGGGATATATTTACCTCTGGGCTTCAACAGAGGTTAAGATAGTCGACTAGGAAATGGTACAACCTTGCATGACAGATGAATGGGGCGACAACGATGGATGCAACGCAAGTAAAAATGGGTTAGTAATTGCGACAAGAGACTTAAAATAGATGGGGCCATGCTTATGGATGTCGAGTATGAAGTCTGTGTTTCTCAGCGATTCGTCAAGTGGAATTTCCCGACAATTGGGTCAACTTGGGCCAAACTCATTTTATCTTTGGAGTTTTAGCTTAGAATGTGATCTTGTGTGACTTGTCTCGGTTTGGAAACCGTACAACTCAGGATAAATTTTGGAACGGGAATTCCTCTTTGTATGAAAGGTTTAAGTTGAAAATCTACCCTCCGCCTCTCCAATCATTCGTGGTCAAAACCCAATTGCGGGTTATGTGGGAGGATTTGCGGTATTGTACATTAATGCATGTCACAGTTGCGGAGTTAGTTGTGATTAGGTACCTTCGGTTTCCTCAACTCTTGGAGAGCTACCTGTCCGTCGATGTTGTTGTTGTTTCATCCACGGGGGATCAAGATAGTTCGGGGGATTCGTTAACTGTCGACGGTTATGATTTGCGTTCGAAGAATAAAGAGATGTGGGATGTGGATTTACTTTTGTGTTAATAACGTGTATGTGCATAGTGTTTGCTGTAATGCTTTTCGATTTCAATAAAACGTTTCAATTCTAAAAAAACTAGAACATTTAGATAAACATATTAGTATATGATTTATGTTTATTTAATGCACTTTGTAAATATTTCATTTGGAAATCAAATGCATATAGATATAGATATAGATATATTATTTGTAGAATAAAAAAAAAAAAAATTATTTGGCAGAGTCTTGCAAGTTACCCATTTAAGTGTGTGACTATGTGTGGGTCCCACTTAAACCAATATAAAACCACTCCCGGGTCCATTTCTCGAGTTTCTCACCCTAGCTTTTGCTAACGACATCGCATTTTGCTATCTACACTCTTTTAATCACTCAATCAGCTTAAAAAAAATCCCCAAAAAAAAGAAAAAAACCCTAGGTTCTCGTCAACAATCCGGCCATGATTCCGTTCACGTCCACCGTCGTTCACCAGATTCGTTACTTGCTGCAGTCTCTGAATGCTTCGAATTCCGATACCGTTTTTCAAGAGCTCTGTCAGGTATATGTTTGTAATTCTTTATACATATAAATTATATGTATAACGTATAATTTCAATTATTTTTTGCTCCGATCTTGTGATTTTAATTTACTTTTTTGGACTTTGTGCACTTTTTTAATATTGAAACCCTAGGTTTTTTAACAATACGATGCATTTCGCGAGCTGATTACATAATATTTTTGCAATTTTGTTTCTGTGCTCTTACATAAGTACCGATTTGTGTACACATTTGTACATTGAAACCTTTTTTTTAATAAATTATCTAGCGAGCTGATTAAATTTTTTTTGCTATTTGTTTTCGTGTTTCAGTTAGATACCTTTTGAAATTGGACTGTGTACTTATTTGTATATTGAAATATGAAACCCTAAATATTTAGCTAGCTGATTAATTAACATTTACTGCAATTTTCTTTTCGTGTTTTTGGCTAGCATCTATATTTTCACAGTGACAACAAGGCTAATTACGTAATTTTACATTTCAGTACACTGCATATGGAGCTGAGGCAAGCATTTTGCTGCTTAAAACTTGTTTCGATCATATGAATATCTATGGAAGAGACTTGAAGAATGTGCAACTTGAACCAATTCTCACTTCAATTATCCGATATCTTTTGGAAAAACCTAATTTCAGTACAGTACTTTGTGAATCATTAAGAAGCTCATCAATCACTGAGGAATTTCTCCAGGACCTGTCCAATGCGTTACAGCTTTCAATATCTGAGAAGATTGGATTCGGTCTTTCCTTTTCTGATTCAGAAAACACTGACATCAGAATGTGTGGTAAGTATTTCATTTTCTTAACCCCCCTGTAGTTTGGTAAAAGTTCAGAGTCCCCCCTTATGGTTTTATAATGGGTAAATACTCCCGTGGTTTTTTTATCTCGTTACAATTCACCCCTTCTGTTACATATATCACTATACAAAAGTTAATTACTATAGTGCAATGGCATCGTAACATAGGGACCTACAGTGCAATTAACTAAAAAGAAGTTATTATAGGGACTGTTTTTCTTTTTTGGAATTTTATGTCCCAATATGCATAATTGCACTACAGATCCCTATATTATCTTTTTTTTTTTTGACAAAACTGCACTATATGTCCTTATGTTAACTTTTTTTGACTCAATTACACTATAAATTCCTATATTATGCGAAAAACGGATTATAGGTCCCTATATTAACCTTTTTGATTTAATTGCACGATTGGTCCCTATATGCAAAACTGCAATATAAGTCCCTATATCAACTTGTTTTTGACTTAATTGCACACAAGTCGCTATATTAACTTTCTTTTTACTTACTTCCACTATGTATGCAAAAAACTGCACTATAGGTCCATATTTTAACTTTCTTTTTACCTAATTTAACTATAAGTCCCTATATTATGCAAAAAACTACACTATAGTTCCCTATATTAACCTTCTTTGGCATGAGATGGAAAAACCAGAGGGGATATTTGTCCCTTTTGTCAAACTAAAGGGGGTATTTGTGTTTTACCCTATCATAAATGATGGTATTCATAACTTGGGGCATTTTTGTCTTTTACAATTTTGTAGGGAAGAACTTCTGTATGGTTCAGATCAGTGAATTCTGTGCGAATCAAATGACTTTGAACTCTGTTGATCAAATTCAGAGCATTCTTATGTTTCTTAATCGATCTGAAGGCCTTTCAAAGTACGTAGATTCGTTTATGCAAATGTTATCTCTTATAGAATTGAAGGATGAAGAAGAGTTCATTTTAGCTCCTTTTCTTTCTGATGAACTTCGTGAAGCTAATTTCTTAAGGTGACTATTAATTCTTCTTATATTATATATTTTGTAGTAGTATATATGATTTTAAATCTTTATTAATCATAACTCCTATCTTTACTACTTTTACTAACCTAGAGACTCATTACATTGAATAGAAATTGCTAAGAAAGTCCCTGTATTTATCCATGAGTCAGTTGTACACACAATCCATCTCAAAACTCCTTTTTAATGACATAACCTGAAGAATTCACACAATTTGCACACAGGTCCCTGGAAATTTTACAAATAAGACTGCCTTCTCCACACTCCACCTTCCTTATCCTACAAATCCATCATATACACTCATCATTACAGCCCTCCCCTCATTTATAATCTGCAAGTTATTTGCAAAAAGGTCCCTGCAGATACTTGCTTTTTTTCACTGCCCTTATTTATAATTTGCAAGAATGAAGAAGAGCTCTTTATGTGGTCTCACTTTACAGAATATTTGTCCAGATATACTCACCTGAAGAATTTACTAATTTGCACGTAGATCCCTGCAACTTTTACAAATCAGACTCCCTTTTTCACACTCCACCTTCTTTATACTACGAATCCACAATATTTACTAATCAATATTTGCAAAAACAATGTTTGCAAAAAGGTCCCTGAATATATACTCACTTCTCTTCATTTCATTAATTATTTGCAGGAATTTAGACATGCTTGATGAAACTAGTGAAGATGATTTTGATGCTATACTAGCAGAAATGGAGAAGGAAATGAGCATGGCTGATATAATGAAGGAATTGGGCTATGGATGCACAGTAAATATTACTCAATGCAAAGAGATTTTATCTCTTTACTTACCATTAACAGAAGTTACTGTTGCAAAAATACTTGGTACTATTGCTCGTACATGCACAGGTCTTGATGATAATCAGAATGTGTTCTCTTCATTTCGATGTGCTCTTGGTAGTAATAATGTGCCTGAACTTCCTTCTCTCAATTCTTGGAATGCTGATGTACTCATTGATTCGATCAAACAGCTTGTGAGTTCCTTTTTACTTTTTATATTTAGTGTAAAATACCATATAAACCCCTTATGGGTTTAAAAGGGGAATCATGAGATCATCATATATTTCATATATCAGCTTATTGTATACTTATAAATGAGGATATTATTCACGATTTATAAACTATGGTTGTTAATTTACAGGCTTCTGGAATTAACTGGATAACTGTTATTGAGAAACTGGACCATGAAGGTTTTTACATTCCTAGTGAAGCAGCTTTTTCCTTTTTCATGTCTCTTTATAGACGTGCTTGCCAGGTATATTTTCTTTCACAAAATATTATTGTTAACCTTTTTTTTTGGTTTTCAAGTTCAGTGATATTAAACCTTCTGATTTTGTAGGAACCTTTTCCTCTCCATGCTGTATGTGGCTCTGTATGGAAAAACGCTGAGGGACAGCTGTCATTTCTCAAGTACGCTGTGTCGGTCCCACCTGAGATTTTCACCTTCGCTCATTCATCAAGGCAATTTGTATGATATAATATAATTCACTCAACTCACTCATATTTCTATATACTGAATAATATTTGATCTAAATAACTATATATTATGATGTGCAGTCTTATGTAGCTGCTGTAAATGGACACAAGTTTCAATCTGGACATACAAATCATGCGTGGTTATGCCTTGATCTACTCGATGTGTTCTGCCAGCTGTCTGAAATGGGCCATGCGTGTTCTGTACGATCAATGCTTGATTATCCTCTTAAACATTGCCCTGAACTCTTGCTTCTTGGAATGGCTCATGTGAATGTATGTATTGATTCTTCTTTATATGTATATATATTGATTATTAGATGAGTAATAATACAATATAATATTATTTGTATGAATATTTTAATTTACCTTTTTGTTTAGTACTACTATAAGTAACTAATATTGTATAAACATATATTTACAGACTGCTTATAATCTACTCCAGCATGAAGTTTCTTCATCTATTTTCCCAATGATACTCAAACATCCATCAGGGAATAATATGATTCTTCATTTATGGCATGTGAACCCTAATGTACTGTTACGAGGTTTCGTAGAGGCTGCAAATCTTGATCAGGACAATATGACTAGGATATTGGATTCTTGTCAAGAGCTTAAGGTATAATAATATAATAATACTTCCATTAATTTCATTGTATTAATATTTCTCTTTTTATGTTTTTCCAGATTCTATCACCTGTATTGGATATGACTCCATGTGCGTTTAGTATTAGACTAGCTGCTCTTGCTTCTCAAAAAGAACTCTTAGACTTGGAGAAGTGGTTAAGCACTAACTTAAATACATATAAAGATATTTTCTATGAGGTACGTAACTTTTGTGGGCCCCACTTGGTTTTGTTCACAACTGTGTATTTGACACTGTACACTTTTATTTTACTGTTGTTAGGAATGTGTGAAGTTTCTTAAGGCGGTTCAAATGTACACGCAAGATGGTTCTGCTAATCAATTTAACTCCTCGGGTTCTCTTTGGAGTATTTATTTGGAGACATCTCCTACTTTCTTGAAGGTAAAATACTAAATACCCCCTTGTGGTTTTAGAAAATGTCAAATCATTAACTGAAATTTGAATTATATATTTACAGGTCCTTCCAACTCATACTGGATTAATTTCTTCAACACATTTATCAGAGGAGTTGGAAAGGTTTAATATGTCATTAGTGAGTGCTAATTCAAGAATCAAGACTGTGACTAGTGGTAGTAGTGATGCTGCTGCACCAGTAACTGCTGATGTTTATGCTGAAGATATTGAAGCTGAAGCAAATTCATACTTTCATCAAATGTTTTCTGGTCAGCTTACTGTTGATAATATGATTCAAATGCTTTCTCGCTTAAAAGAATCCTCCGAGAAAAGGTAATTTATACATTTCGAGAACCCAAACCCCCTTTTTATAAGGTCTATTTAAAGTAGTCTAATTATTTGAATTTGTTTTATTTTACAGGGAACAATCGATATTTGAATGCATGATTGCTAATTTATTTGAGGAGTATAAGTTCTTTGCTAAGTACCCTGAAAGGCAGCTCAAAATTGCAGCTGTATTATTTGGTGAGTCTTACTAAATTCAGAAAACCACTGGGGGTATATTTGGTATTTTACCTATCTTTATGTGGCAAACCTCCATTTTAAGGCTGCTTATGGATAATTTTAATTATATTCACTCTGTTTCTAAAAGTCTGTCTATTTACTTAAACTGTAGTTTAAAATAGTTTGTCTAGTTAGGATACCAAGACATTCTTGCCAGTATTACCCTATTAGCTTGTTAGAGTTTATGTTTTGAATAAACATTTAAGATATCAAGACATTATATGAAGGGTATTTTAGTAATGGAGAGGCTAATTAATACATTTAATGATTTTGCAGGCTCCCTTATCAAGCATCAACTTGTAACCCATTTGACACTTGGCATTGCTCTACGAGCTGTTTTAGATGCATTGCGCAAGCCTGCAGATTCAAAGGTATGAATTTTTTATCCGTCTTATAATTACTTATGTTACACATTTAATTAATGTTTCAATGAATATATATATGCACAGATGTTTGTATTTGGGACCAAGGCTTTTGAACAATTTGTTGATCGTTTAATAGAGTGGCCACAGTATTGTAATCATATCCTACAAATATCACACCTGCGTGCTACTCATTCAGATCTTGTTGCGTTTATAGAAAGGGCACTTGTTAGGGTCAATTCAGTCAATTCATCACATTCAGAAGCAGATGTTAGTGGTCATAATAGTGGTGCTACTGGTGATCTTAACAATAATGGTCATCTTCAGCCTTCTCTCTCTGCTCCTGAGGTGAGAAAAAGCTTTTCCCTCGAGTCTTTTCATACATTTTAAATTATTATAGTGTTAAGTATCTGTTTAGTAGGACAATTTGTAGTACGTTTATATGTTTATAGGGGCAGAACCATATATATTATACACTATAGGTTCATATTTTTTGCAGAAAATACACTATAGGTCCCTATATAGATTAATTGCGCTTTAGGTCCCTATATAATAATACAAGATAAGTTATATCCTTAAATTAATTGCTCTTAGTTCCCTATATTATACACAATAAGTTATTACTTCAAATTAATTGCGCTCTAGGTCCTTGTATATTAACAAAATACCCATGTAACGTGTTGTCCTGAGTTATCGAAACCAATGGCTGAGTTCTCATGATTTTGGGAGGGGTGGGGGTATTTGTCACTTTTTAAATCATAGGGGGAGATTTTTGACATTTTGTCAAACCATATGGGAAATTTGGTATTAGGTTTAGTTAGATTTTATCTTATTTGCTTTGATTTTTTTGTATGATATATTATATTTTTAAATATAGGGGCTTATAGTGTAATTTAAATCGGTAATGAGGTTTATAGTGCAATTTTTGCATAATATAGAGACTTGTCTTTCAATTTTTGCGTTGTATATGGACTTATAGTGCAATTAAGTAATAAATTTATCACTTTTACAAGCAAGGGGGGTTCTTTTTGTCACTTTCCAAACCATAGGGGGGGAGGGGTATTTGGTATTAACATAAATTTGAAGTGTAGAGAGACCTTTTCATTGACTTACACTAATTATAACTCTTTTTTTTTTCTTTCATTTTTATAGATGCCAGGTCTTTCACTTATTGGACAAGGTAATTCACAGCCAAGTTTGTTGGTTCCTTCTTCTCCAGCTCAGTTACCACAGAGACATCAAATTCAATCAGAGGAGAGGAAGACAAACACAAACACTGCTACACCATTATCTAATTACATGAAGCCATCCTTATCCTCACCGGGCCCACCTGCTATTGTCCCTTCAAGTGATGCCACAACTGTTCCAAAGGTATGTAGGGACATAATAGTCTTTTCTTACATTATATAACATTGAGTGTATTGAACTTCACTAATATTAGTCTTTTCTTTTCTTGTAATATTTTCCAGTCACAGAGTGCTCTTACTGGCTCAGTATCACATTCTCCCTCTCCTGGTTTTATTCGTCCTTCTCGAGCCATTCCTTCAACAAGTAAATCCTTCAACTAATCTTTATGAAATTTTAAAAATTATCTATGTTCCTGTATATCATCGGGTTTCTTTTTGACCTTTTGTCAAACTACAGGGGTATTTTAAAATAAATTTTACATTTGTTTTGACATATGGAACTTACATGTACAGGGTTTGGTTCGGCTTTAAATATTGAAACACTTGTTGCTGCTGCAGAGAGAAGAGAAACTCCTATAGAGGTATTGTTTTTTATTTTCTGGTATTATTTTTGATTTGCCTATTAAATGGTTGTTATATTGTGTGTGTAATTTTGTTCATTGTATAGGCCCCTGCATCAGAAGTTCAAGATAAAATATCGTTTACTATCAATAATTTATCTGCAGCAAATGTTGAAGCTAAAGCTAAAGAATTTTCTGATATCTTGAAAGAGGAGTTTTATCCCTGGTTTGCACAGTATATGGTTATGAAAAGGTACATCTTGTTTCTGGTTTTAGAAGTTTAAACTTGGGTTAATTGCACCCGTAGTCCATGTGGTCTCTGAAACAGGAGTCCTATAGTCCTTATGCTTTAAAAATGCCACAAATGGTCCCTATGGTTGATATTTTTGAACATCCATAGGGACCTTTTGGTGGCATTTTTAGAGCACAGGGACTGGAGGACTAATATTTGGAGACCACAGGGACTGAAGGTGTAATTAACCTTGAGTTGTGAGATATTCATGATAATGAAAGGTTTGGTTTTGACTTAACATTTGGATGTTCTCTTGCAAATTTTCAGAGCAAGCATTGAGCCAAACTTTCACGATTTGTACTTAAAGTTTCTGGACAAAGTAAAGTCAAGGGAGCTAACTAAAGCAGTAGTCCAAGCTAGTTATGAGAATTGCAAGGTTAGTCCCTCATGCCTCTTAAGTTATTTACACGTCATGAGTAATCAAAATTATGAATATTAATGCATGGTCATGTGTTATTTCAGGTTCTTCTAGGATCGGAGCTAATAAAATCAAGTTCTGAAGAGCGTTCATTACTTAAAAATCTTGGAAGCTGGCTTGGGAAGATTACTATTGGGAGAAATGTTGTCTTGCGTGCCAAGGAGATTGATCCTAAGTCTTTAGTCATGGAGGTATCTTTTTATTCCAGCTAATGTTTAGTTATTTTTGTGTTTTTACTTTTTTACACCTAAGCTATTTTATTTGCTTTTGGCAGGCTTATGAGAAAGGTCTCATGATTGCTGTTATTCCATTTACATCCAAGGTTAACTTTTCGTTCTCATGATTCTTGTAGAATCTCTCAGTTCTCTCTTTTATTGGGTTCATTGCACCATTAGTCCCTGGGGTCTCCTAAATATGAGTTTTATAGTCCCTTTTCCGTGGCATTTTTAGAGCATAGGGACTATAAGACTCATATCTTGGATACTACAGGGACTAACTATGCAATTAACCCTAAAATTTATTGCTAGATTCTAATCTTATCTATCCTTGATTCAGGTTTTGGAGCCGTGTCAAAATAGTGTGGCTTATCAACCTCCGAATCCTTGGACCATGGGTATTCTTTCGTTACTTGCTGAGATTTATGCCATGCCCAACTTGAAAATGAACCTTAAGTTTGACATTGAGGTATTTCTCTTCTTCTAATATGTTTATAAATTAATTGCCCGTTTAGTACCTGTGGTCTTGTAATAGTGCTATAGTTCCTGTGCTCTAAATAATTGCACCTTTTCTTTGTGTTACAGGTCCTGTTTAAGAACCTTAGTGTAGATTTAAAGGAAGTAACTCCAACTTCGCTTCTCAAGGATCGTGTAAGAGAAATAGAAGGGAATCCTGATTTTTCGAATAAAGATGTGGGCCCATCTCAAGCACAGATGGTGGGTGAAGTGAAACCTACTATAATACCTAGTCTGAATAATCAAGTTGATCTACCGCATGAGGTTCTTCCTAGTCCATCTCATCCTAGTGCTCATCCACGTATTTTAACTCAGGTATGATCTGTTTTGAACATGAGTTTATATACGGTTAATTGCATTGTTAGTCTCTGTGGTCTAAAAAGTTTACGGAATGTCCACAGTATCCTCCTCTTCATTTAACTCCTGGTGCATTAACCGAGGATCCTTCAGATCAGCTTCCTTCTAACCAGAATATAGTACAAGGACAGCCTCCATTTTCTATTAATCAGGTGCATTTTTTATTTCATTTTTTTAATTTTTTTAAATTTTTTTCTATATGTTTTTGGTTTAATGGACATATTTCTCTTGGCAGCTTTCTGTTCCATCACAGAATATCGAGCAACAAGTTGTCGTGAACACGAAGCTTCATGGTTTGGGTCTATTCATGCATTTTCAGAGGTTAGAGGATGAGGATATATTTGTCAATTTTTATTTTAATGGGTAAAATGCCATATAAATATTCCCCTATGG
The DNA here is from genome assembly GCA_029959085.1 of Nemophila menziesii. Taxonomy (NCBI): domain Eukaryota; kingdom Viridiplantae; phylum Streptophyta; class Magnoliopsida; order Boraginales; family Hydrophyllaceae; genus Nemophila; species Nemophila menziesii. The sequence goes on from JARWIR010000007.1 coordinate 53,045,398, forward strand.
TTTGACATAGGGTCGAAACACCCCCATGGTTTTAAAATGGTCAAATATCCTCCCTATAGTTGTCCAAAATAATTAATATTGGTCCCTTTTAAAACCATATGGAGTGTTTTGACTCTTTATCAAAACTATAAGGGGTATTTGGTAATTTACCCTTTCTCTTTTTATTTTATTATGACAACAAAGTGGTGACATATTCCTGAATATTTTGTTTTGCTTTTTTATTAGTATACTTCCAATTGCTATGGATAGAGCTATCAAAGAGATAGTATCTGGTATTGTTCAGCGTAGTGTATCCATAGCTACTCAAACAACAAAGGAGCTTGTTTTGAAGGTGATTAAACAGTTTCATTTAATTTAATATGTTGTTTAATTAATTTAACTTGTTATTAATAGCAAGTTTTTTTACTGCTTGTGATATGTATATTACAGGATTATGCTATGGAGACTGATGAGACTCGTATAAGAAATGCAGCACATTTAATGGTAGCTAGCTTAGCTGGAAGTCTTGCTCATGTGACATGCAAGGTAAATCTCAAAAATCTTCCTTTTGTAACTTTTGCAATATAGGTCTCTATATTAAGTAAAAATTGTATTTTATGCCCTTATGTAAGTTTGTCTAACTTAATTACTTTATAACTGCTAGGAACCTTTACGTGGATCAATATCAAGTCAGCTCAGAAATTCGCTTCAGGGTTTAAATATCTCTAATGAACTGCTTGAACAAGCTGTACAAACTGTGACTAATGATAATCTTGATCTTGGTTGTGCTTTGATTGAACAAGCTGCTACTGAGAAGGTACTAATATAATATTTTTTATAATTGCATGCCGAAAAATTGACTTTTCCATAGTTAGGGCCATGGCCTAATGAAAGGTTGTGGTATATGAGAAGTAAAATAATAAAAATTAGTAGGCTGATTTGACTATCGTGATATTTTATATAGGCAATTCAAACAATTGATGGAGAAATAGCACAACAACTTTCTATAAGAAGGAAGCATAGAGAAGTTGCGGGTCCCACATTTTTTGAGGCAAACATGTACACTCAAGGTCATATGGGTGTTCTACCAGAAGCCCTTCGCCCTAAACCAGGCCGCTTATCTCATTCCCAACAGAGAGTATATGAGGTAAGCTCATTTTTTATTTTAAGAGCAAATTTCCTTTTTGGGCCTTGAACTTCATATTTGTCCCCTGGTTAGTCCCCACGTGTAATTCTGTTAGATTTTGACCGTTAAGTGCCACATGGCAAAGACGTTCAAGGACCAAACTGGGAAAAGGTGGATAGCTCAGGGACCATTTTGGGAAATTTTAAGACTTTTGTGGACTATTTGGGTAACAATAATACCCAATGACGTTCGAGGACCAAATCCTGTAAAAATAGATAGTTCAGGGAGCTTTTTATAATTTTTGGGGAATGGCCTATAGTTAGAGGACTAAAAAGAAAATTTGCTCTTTATTATAATTTATTTTGATTTATAAATATACTTGTTATATAATGAGAGGCTTACGAATTATGTTATTCAAATTAAATTTGATTTTTATTCAGGATTTTGTTCGTTTGCCTTGGCAAAATCAATCTGGTCAGAACTCAAATTCGTCACCTGTGGGTCCTACAGCTCCATCTACCAGTAGTGGTGTTTCTCGGGATTATGCATCACTTCCTAGCATGTATCCCTCAGGGATTACTGCTGCTGTTCCACAACGTTTAGACGTTTCTCAGGAAATAGATAATACTAGGTAAGTTTCTTTACACTTGTTTCACAATCTTTATTTCGGTGAAATACCAAATATACCCCTGTAGTATTTGGTTATTTTGCATGTTCTATTTTTCCCTTCGGTTAATACTAATTTTAATATTTTTTTGAATATTTTAAATGGTTTCAGTACTTCCACAACTCCTATTGGGGTAAGTGAGGGTGTAAGTCCTCAAAGCTTTGAAAATGAAACTGTCGTGTCATCAGTTCCTGAACTGCATCCAGTGGACCCCACTAATGTCGTTAAGGTAAATAAACATTTTGTAGATATTTTCTCCAGTTGAGCCGTAGGACCCACGCTTTCGTAATTGATATTTATATATAATCCTACTTTTTGCAGGAGGCGGGACCTACAGTACAGCCAGTAAATGCTACTATTGCCTCGGAGCGTGTTGGGACAATCGTGACAGAACCGTTAATGAACACTGGTGATGCTTTGGATAAATACCAGATGATATCCGAGAAGGTAATTTTTTCCCTTTTTCTAACTTATGTCTTTAAACTTTGCAAAAATTGCTATTAGTCCCTGTTTTGTGCAAACATTGCTATATTGGTCCTTGTTTTATGCAAAAATTGCAATATAGGCTTTATATTCCCCTTTCCCAATTATTTGCACTATAGGTCCTTAAAGTATGTAAAATTTGCAATATTATTCCCTTTATTATGCAATATTTGCTCTATAGGCCTTGCTATTTATGTTTTTGAATTAATTATACTAGTGAGTCCCTTGTTTTATACATACCGTCCTACGTTTTATATTTGAAAAAATAGAATATATCATATAAATAAAATGAGATAAATTTTAAAAGCTACAGGTGGCTCTGCCGCAATAATTTTATTTTATTACTTGTCAGCGTGAAAAAAAATACAATACTATATAACTATTTCGCTAAACTTTGGAATAAATCTGACGAGGTCTTTTTTTGTAATTTTGTATTAGCTTGAAAATTTGTTGGCAAGTGAGGGAAAAGAAGCTGAAATTCAGGGTGTTATAGCTGAAGTTCCCACAATCATTCTCAAATGTATAAGTCGAGATGAGGCTGCTTTAGCTGTGGCCCAAAAGGTTTGCTGCTCTTACCTTCATATAATATTATTAGATTTTGTTAATTTTTAATGAATATATATTTCAATTTTTTTTGTCTGTAATTGTTTTAGGTTTTCAAGGGCTTGTACGTAAATTCATCAAATACTGCACATGTTAACGCTCACCTTGCTATGTTGGCTGCTATTCGTGATGTTAGCAAGCTTGTGGTTAAGGAGCTTACTAGCTGGGTATGTTTACCATCTCGGTTTTTTATTTAATTGCACTTATGTCCCTATATTCTGTAAAATTTGCAATTCAGGTCCCTATATTATGTTAAAAAATTGATACTCCATAAATTGGACCTTCTTTATTTAATTGTATTTTTAACTAATAATTAATTTTTTTTATTGTTTTGATAGGTGATTTACTCTGAAGAGGAGCGAAAGTACAACAAAGATATTACAGTTGGTCTTATTCATATGGAATTGTTAAACCTTGCAGAGTATAATCTACATATGGCTAAGCAACTTGATGCTGGACGAAATAGTATGTTTCAGTAAATATTAAAAAGTTACCTCTTTGTTTTGGAATGTTTTCTTTAGCTAAAAGTTACTGAACCATTGTTTTTTAATATATGCAGAAGTTGCTACTGAGTTTGCTATTTCTCTTATTCAAACTTTGGTGATTAATGATGCAAGAGTTCTATCTGAGCTACATACCCTTGTTGATGCTTTAGCAAAGGTAAGATCTTTTTTGCTTAAATTTTCTTTTTGGTCCTTGAACTTGTAAAGTTACCCAAACAATCCTCGTACTTTGTTTATTTACTGTTGTTAGTTCCTAGATTGAATTCCATCCATTTTTACTGTTAAGTCAGTGTGACAATGGATACTTTTGTTACCCAAATAGTCCTCAATTCCCCAAAATGGTCCCTGAACTATCTTTAGAACCTATTTGATATCTTTTGTTAAGTTAGTGTGATAATGAAGTTTGAGGACCTTTTTGATATATTTGTCAAACTATAGGGGGTAGTTTGGTAATTTACTCTGTAATTGTGGTAAATTCTGAACAGTTTGTTTTGTATTACAGCTTGCAGGAAGGCCTGGATCTCCTGAGTCATTACAACAATTGGTTGAAATTGCTAAAAATCCTGCAGCTAATGCTGTTGCACCAAGTGTCTCTGTTGGAAAGGACAAAAAGGTATGTGTGGACCCCACTATTACTCTCTCTCTCTCTCTCTCGTTTATGTGTTATTGCTTACCATATGTATGTATATGGAAAACACAGGCTATTGCAGTTCCTTCTTCAAGCAGGGAAGAGTATACCACAACTGAATCTGTTGAACCAGATCCTGTTGGATTTCAAGATCAGGTATTATATGTGGACCCACTTTATTTGATGATAATTACTTTATATCTGACCCCCTTGTGAAATTGTAAATTGATATAATAGGTCACCCAAGTATTTGGGGAATGGTACCGGTTATGTGACCTGCCCGGGGCAAATGATGCAAATTTTGCACATTTTGTTGTGCAATTACAACAAAGCGGTTTACTCAAGGGAGATGATACATCTGATCGCTTTTTCCGAAGAGTCACTGTAAGAGAAACATATAACTGTACAAATAGTTTGATTAACCAACTTATATTAAATTCCATCTTTTTCAGGAACTTGTCGTGTCACATTGTCTAACTTCTGAGTCCATTTCTCCTGCTACTCCTTTCCTTGCTATTGATATGTATGCTAAATTGATCTTCTCAATACTCAAGGTATATATTTTATTAATATCACTCTTTCATACCATTATATATTATTCACTCATCTCATACTTCATCTATCTGCTTTTTCTAGTTTTCACCAGTGGAACAGGGTACCAACAAATTATCCCTTTTGCCTAAGGTATACAGTTCTCTCTCACTCTCTTGTTTTTGAATCTTATGTTCCATAATTTGGTAAAATACTACCCCCTGTGGATTTCCAACATGTGACAACTCACCCATTTTTTTAACCTTTTATCAAACTACGGGATGGGGGGTATATTGGGTATTTTACACTTGAGGATTAATGAGATAATTAATTATACAATATGGGCATGTTACAGGTTTTGGGAGTTACAGTGAAATTTATACAAAAAGATGCTGAGGAAAAGAAATCTTCATTCCATCCAAGACCATATTTTAGATTATTCATTGACTGGCTTCTGGATTTATGCTCTCTTGATCCAGTTTTTGATGGTGCAAACTTTCAGGTATGCTCTGTTTTTTTTTGAATTTTATATTTAACGAAAATTAATAATCCTTCTCTCTCCTCTTTAGGTTTTAACTGCTCTAGCAAATGCCTTTCATGCTCTTCAACCCCTTAAAGTTCCAGGTTTCAGGTCAGTTTGTACCCTTATCATTGCTTTTTGGACCATGTGATTGTTTTTTCTAACTGTGTATGGTTTTTCAGTTTCGCATGGCTTGAGCTAGTTAGTCACAGAAGCTTCATGCCAAAATTACTAGCTGGAAATGGTCAAAAAGGATGGCCTTATTTTCAAAGACTCCTCGTAGACTTATTCCAATTCATGGAACCGTTTTTACGAAACGCCGAGCTAGGAGAACCGGTTAGTTACTTTACACCACTCAAGGGTACTTTCGTCTTTTTTTCTTATATCATCCCTAACTTACCCCTATCATCTACTTTTTTCAGGTTCATTTCCTATATAAAGGAACACTCAGAGTCCTATTAGTACTTCTTCATGATTTCCCAGAGTTTCTTTGCGATTATCATTTCAGCTTCTGTGATGTTATTCCTCCAAGCTGTATACAAATGCGAAATATCATTCTTAGTGCTTTTCCTCGTAATATGAGATTACCCGATCCTTCAACTCCTAATCTTAAGGTACGTGAATTTTTATTTTATTTTATTTTATATATTATTTAATCCTTCAACTTTTGTGTATATAGATTGATCTGTTAGCTGAGATTAGTCAATCACCACGTATACTTTCTGAAGTGGACGCTGCTCTTAAAACTAAACAGATTAAAAACGATGTAGATGAGTATCTCAAGGCAAGTATAAGATTTTTTTTATTAATTTTTATTTTCTTAATTGTTGGATTAATTTACGTTTTTTTTTTCCTTTCAGACAAGGCCACAAGGTTCACCGTTTTTAAGTGAGTTGAAGCAAAAACTGCTTTTATCTGCTAGTGAAGCTGCACGTGCTGGGACCCGCTATAATGTTCCTCTTATCAACTCTCTTGTACTCTACGTTGGTATGCAGGTGAGTTTCGTTTTTCTTGTCTCGTAATATGCTACTAATATTTTTAAATAATTGCACTATAAGTCCTTACAACATTTGGTTACAGGCAATTCAGCAACTACAGGCAAGAACATCGTCTCATGCACAATCAATGGCTAGTAGTGTTCCATTAGCAGTGTTCTTAGTAGGTGCTGCTTTGGATATTTTTCAGACATTAATAATGGAATTGGATACTGAAGGACGATACTTATTCTTAAATGCTATTGCTAATCAATTACGTTATCCCAATAATCATACTCATTACTTCTCCTTCGTTCTTCTTTACCTCTTTGCTGAATCTAATCAGGTACAATATTTCTATTTCTTTTTCTTTCTTTTTTCTTTTTTTTTGGTTGGGTAGGTTTGGTATGGTATGGTATATGGGTAGGTCCCTATATTATGCAAAAAATTGCTGACAAGTTCTACTACATTATGCAACCTTTGCACTATAGGTCTGTATAGTATCAAAAATTTGCACTATAGGTCCCGATTTATTAACTTTTTTCTTTTAGTTTATTGCAAGATTGGTCCCTGTATTTTTTGCAAATATTGCATTACTGTCCCCTATGTTATGCAAAAAGTGCACTATAGTTCCCGATATTAACTTTTTCTTATAGTTTATTGCAAATCAGTCCCTAAATTATGCAAAATTGCATACAAGTTGTCCTACATTATGCAACCATTGCACTATATGCCCGTATAGCACTAAAAAAGTGCACTATAGGTTGTGATATCAACTTTTTCTTTTAGTTTATTTTACCCTAGGTCCCTGAAGTTTGCAAATATTGCACTACAGGTCCTTATATTATGAAAAAAAGCACTATAATGTCCCTCTATAAGGCAAAAAGTGCACTATAGATCCTTGTATTATTAAAAAATTGCAGTATAGGTCCCAATATTAATAAATCCTAATATTAAACGAAAGTGGGTAAAATCAGCTATTTCAGATAAAGTCGTGGGGTCGAAATGCAATTTAATACATGCTAATTGGCTTTACTTGTATGCAGGAAATGATCCAGGAACAAATCACAAGAGTATTATTAGAAAGACTAATTGTTAATCGTCCACATCCATGGGGTCTTTTAATTACCTTCATTGAACTCATTAAGGTAAAAAATTAATCTATTCTTCATAATCTTTTGCAATTATGATCCCTCAACTTTTCAAAATTGTGAAATTGTGTCTGTTAATGAATTATAGAATCCGAGATATAATTTCTGGAGCCGATCATTCACGAGATGTGCACCGGAGATTGAAAAGCTGTTTGAGTCGGTTTCAAGATCTTGTGGTGGGCCCAAGCCTGTTGATGAAGGTGTTGTATCTGGTGGAATACAAGAGAATATTATGCATTAATTACTCAACTTTGTTTCTTCTTAATAACTTAACTTACTTTGTTAATTAACTTCTGTTATGATTTCCTTTCTACTTTTTACTTAAATTTATGAGAGGCTATTAGCTCAGTATTATGTACATATATTTTATAGAGTAAATGACACTTTTGCCCCCTGGGTTTATACGCGATTGACAGGTTGCCCCCTAACTCTTAAAATGCGCCTCGTTGCCCCCTAAGATTTGTTTTTGTGACCCGTTACCCCCTACTGCGTGTTCCGTCCATTTTTTCCGTTAAAAGTGACGTGGCATTTCCATGTCACAATTTTTTTTTTTTTTTTTTAATCCAGATGTCAAAACAAAGGGCAAAAAAGAAATTTCATTAATAAGTTTTATAATATTAAATATAATTAATATAATAACCCCCCCCACCCCACCCACCGCACCCCTACCCCCCTTCCCCTTCTTCTTCCCCATTCTTCTTCTTCTTCCCGACACCACCTGCAACTTTTCTTAAAAAAAAAAAAAATAAAAAATCGGGGATTAAGTGCATTGAATCACTTAGTACTTGCAATGGTCATAATTTATTTAAGCTTATATTGCCAAAAACGTTAATCTATTGACTGATGCCTCCTGGTGACTTCGATGGCCCATAATTTCCATTAGCAAAAAAATAGTCTTGTTCAGCCAAAAATTGTTTATCTGTATTCTGTTGTTCTTTTTGTACTGTGTAGTCAATGAGGACATTGCAATGGAGTTTGTAGGACCGGTTTGGTCATGGATTACTTTGTCTAACATGACTTTTCTAAGCTTTACTTGTCAGATCTAACCAAATATTTTGATGTCAACTCTTGTACACTTTTTTTTATTACTTCAGTCAACTGGAATTCGTCAGCTAATATTATTTTTCCTTTATCTTTGTATTTTAATACCTTTTTTTAGAGTTGATCTGGAAAATATGCCTTTATAGTTTATTACATCTGACCTTTCAAGTCTTCATGAGTGCTCTCCAAGAAAATCTGGTCATTAGATTAGTTTTATAGTACTGAGGTAAATTGTAGCCAGAGTGAAAAAGAAGCTCAATCAAATGATGTTTCACATGTCGAAAATTCTTTACTGTATGTTTATTGTTTTTGTATCTTGTACAGAAACCTCCACATCAGCGGATACGTTGTTGTTTTCGCATTCGGTAACTTCTAATGAAACCTTAGTCTCATCAGGGAAACAATTCATGCTTGGGTTTTTTAAAACTGGAAATTCCGCGAAGTATTTCTTGGGCATATGGTACAATTCCTCTCCAGATCAAATTGTATGGATTGCAAACAGAGTTGATCCTCTCAATGATACATCAAGTGTCCTTACCATTGGAGATGATGGGAATTTGATTCTTCTAGACAAAACTCAAAGGACCTTATGGTCTACAGAACTCCAGAATATATCCTCTGAAAACATGGTTGCACAACTTCTAGACTCAGGAAATCTTGTTTTGAGAGACAACGAAGATGGAAGTATTCATTGGCAAAGCTTTGATCATCCCTCACATGCCTTGATAGCCGGAATGAAGCTCGGATGGGATTTAACGACAAATTTGAATCGAAATCTAACATCTTGGAAGAGTTCAGATGATCCTTCTCCTGGAGAATATACCTACGGTATTGACCTTCTTGGACTACCACAAATATTCATCTGGAAAAATTCTACCAAATGGTATCGAAGCGGATCATGGAATGGAGTTTACTTCGGTGGACTTGGTTTCGATAGTAATAACCCTTTTGCGACAAAAGTCATTATAAATAGAGAATATGCGTATTACGAAACTAGTTTGCGCAATAGTTCTTCTTCAGTAATCTCAGCTATAAGCACCAGTGGTAAACTTCAAATTAGTATTCTACAGGACAATAATACTAATGATTGGAGTGAATGGTTAGAAATACCATCGGACCCTTGTGGTGATTATGGGTACTGTGGCACCAATTCTATTTGCGTTGTAGGTGCTGCTCAACGTTGCAGCTGCATGATCGGATATGTGCCCAAGTATTCTCATGAATGGGATGATCATATCTGGTCAAACGGATGTATAAGAAATAATCCAGTGAATTGTCAAGAAAGAGGAGAATTTTTAGAACTTGAGGGTATGAAAATGCCTGATTTTTTGGAGTTCAGGGTGAATATAAGCATGTCAATGGAAGAGTGTATAGCCGAATGCTTAAAGAATTGCTCATGTAACGCTTATGCAAATTCGGATGCTACTGGAGCAGGCCATGGTTGCTTGCTCTGGTATGGAGACCTTGTTGATGTTAGATTGATGAATGTTTACCCGAATCAGAAACTGTATATCCGTGCAACAGCTTCAGATCTAAGTGAGTATTATGATTTGACTAAGTTACTTATTTTAATTAACTTCCATTTTTTCAATGTCAAAATCAGATTTGAAGAAGAAGAAAAAGAAGATATTAATTATAGCGATGGTGTCGGGAAGAAGAAGAAGAATGGGGAAGAAGAAGGGGAAGAGGGGGGGGGGGGGGGTAGGGGTGCGGTGGGTGGGGTGGGGGTGGTTATTATATTAATTATATTTAATATTATAAAACTTATTAATGAAATTTCTTTTTTGCCCTTTGTTTTGACATCTGGATTAAAAAAAAAAAAAATTGTGACATGGAAATGCCACGTCACTTTTAACGGAAAAAATGGACGGAACACGCAGTAGGGGGTAACGGGTCACAAAAACAAATCTTAGGGGGCAACGAGGCGCATTTTAAGAGTTAGGGGGCAACCTGTCAATTGCGTATAAACCCAGGGGGCAAAAGTGTTATTTACTCTATTTTATATATTTAACTCGAGTTTTATGGCCTTGTCTATTTGTTGCAGTTATATTATGTTTTAATATTTTTGGTTTTGATTTTAAAATTTGGAAAAGGAAAATAGTTTGATTCTCATGCTAAAAGAATAAATGCCACAAATTATTTTGTTTTATGAGAGGGTCGTAACCCATAAATATAATAACATAGTTGATCCATAAATCATACACTAAACATTTATTATAACATTATCATTTATCCTTCTACTAATGTCTAAAAAGAAAATAAAACAGTTTTATTATATACATTTTTTGGGTAAGAGTATTAGGAGGAGATACACAATTAGTTGACTGTGTTATGTTTGCGTCCATGAGATTGGAATTATTTCATGAATCATCATAAAGATTAGAGAATGGAATCATGAAGAAACCATTTCATATATCATTTTATGAAATTGGAAACATCATAAAGATTATGTTAAAGAATGCAGTCTTGTATTAAAATAGAAATTGAATGGGCAAGAAATTGAAAGGGCAAGAATAAATGATTGAAAATGCTATTGATAGGCTTAATGTTGAAGGAGTGGTACATGAGAGGTTATTTGAGTGAAATTCATATAAGTTGGAGGCTAAGCAGATCAGTAGCTTGGTAAGGGAAAAGACAAATAGTGAAGTTATGAGAAATTTGAATGGGCAGAGTACAACAATCACTAGAGATATTTTCTTTTGGTTGGGTAAAGGGCGGTTGTATTAACAAAAAGTACATGTGTACTATACAAAGAAGTACCTATCCAGAATTGAAAACTTAAAGGTAGTAACAATAAAGTTAAAACAACTAATTCATATAATGAGTCTAAAGAGAATATCCAATAGAAAAAATATACCACTTAATTTTTTTTGATGATTATTTCTCTAAAAGTTGAATCACCTCTTATAACAATCTTCCATGTATTGTTTTTTTTTATTTTTCCAATTTTTTTAAATTTCTTAAGACACTTCGACGCAATTAAGAGATTATTCATCTTTTTATTAATTTCTTGCTATTTCTTTATTTCATCTCAAATACCCTTTGCATAAACACAATCAATATAAATGTGATTTAAAGTTTTTACCACATAAAGTACAAAGTAGATCAAATTCCAAATAAGTCATCTGATCTTTTGCTTTAAGCTTTTCCCTGTCATGCCATCCTAACAACAATGACATGTTTAAGAGTAACATAAGAATCCCAAATAAATTAGCCCAAGACATAACAAAAGATCGTCGGCGAAACAAATCATAAGGTTTCTTATATAAAGCATAAAAATGTATACTTGATACCTCAAGAATTATAAGATGCTCATTCTCCAAGGAGAATCACCTAGCCAAGATGCATTCTCTGCCCTCAACAATAGTCGAACCACGAATAACCTCCTTAAGCTCCCACTAATTTTTATGAATTAATTTCAAATTCCAATACTTATCATGAGAATCTTCTTCTCTTCACGTGTGAGTGTCATATGACTAATGCATCTTGAGGTAATAATGCAGTTGATCATCATGTAAGTACCCATGTGACAAACTTTGTTCAAAAATTTGCCTAGGCAGCGCTAGGTGCTTAAAAGTATTCTACCTTCCAGAAATATCCTCGACAGTTCCAAGGTGGTCCCGGGAGGTCCCAAACGGGCCTAGCGACTTCTAGTGGACCCAGACGTATGTCTAGGCGGATTAGAGAAGAAAAATAATAAAAAAATTATTTTTTAACACAAAAAAATAAAAAATTCTCATTTTTAACACAAAAAGTTATATAAACCTATTTTAAAAAATTATATAAATTAAAATGATTATTCAAATATAATCAATTATTATTCACTTAAATTGTATAAATTATAAATCTAAGAAATAATATATAATTTTGTGAGTTTTTTGAGATACGTTTCCTTATTCTTTCTAGTATATTGTGTAGATTTAAAAACAAATAAACTAATAAATATGATATTCGTAGATAAAATTGAGAATCGCATAAGCCTAGTCCTCTAGGCGTTCGAAGGTGGTGGACCGCTTGCCTAGCGCTTAACGTTTTTTAGAACACTGGTGACAAATAGGGTGCTTATGAAAGGATCTTATTGTGAATTAGGGAGTAATAGTATTTTGATACAAAAAATAAGAGTCTGGACCTAGAGGGAAATTCAGTGGTCAACAGACAATTCTTAATGTAAATCTTTTTTCCCTTTTAAGCGCAACCTGAGTAGTGGAATAAACAACAATCAGGTAACTGGTTTTTTGCTGTCTTGAATCGCAATATATTCTTTAGTTCCGTAACCAGGAAAATTTAGAAAGAATGTAATGATGGCCGGATGTATTAATAACATGATTCCCAATGGGGATATTTTAATCAACAAAGCAAAATATATTGCATCAGATTATATAAAAGCATGGGAGTAATCGGCCAGGAATGGGCATTAGTCATAGAAATTACATAAAACTCATACATCTGGTGCAAACCCAATCAAGGCCTCAAACTCAACACTGACGGGAGCAACAATTCTAGACAGGGTAACGAAGGAGCTGGTGGTTTACTGGGAGACACTGAAGGTAATTGGATACGTGGATACGCCATGTAAATAAAATGTTCTTCTCCGGTGATAGCAGAATCAATAGCATTTCACGAGGGTTTGCAAATTTCTGAAGAGATGCGAATTAAAGATATTTGGGCATAGGTGGATTCACGATAGGTAGTAGATGTGGTAGCAAAGGTAGAACCTGGAAGGGGTTCAACGACGTGCTAGGTTGAGGGGATCCGTGATATCATGGCTCAGAAAAGATCATATGAGATCAAATACATATATAGAGAGGCTAAAATGTGCGTTGACTGGTTAGCTCGTTTGGGCATGTATTAGACACATGTTTATTCCACGTACATTGACGCACCTAACGAGATTTAGGGAGTGCTCATACAAGACAATTTTGGCTAAAAATTACCAAGAAGGATTTATATCCCTGGTCTACTTGAGGGTTTGATTGTACAATAGTTTAACATTAAATCATAGTCCTTGGTAACATTGTGCAACATATTAGAAAACCTGATTAACCAGCATAAACTAACACAAAACTAGACGGCTTGCGGTTGAAATATTAAAAAAATGTAATTATTTTGCGGGTTGCGGGTTTTAAAGTTGAAACCCGCATACTCGCAGATTCGATTGTCCATTTTGTATAAAAACAAGAAAAAATTATATTGTATAATTTCATATTTTATCTAATAAGTCTAATTTCATATTCTATTATGATATTATCTCTACTTTTAAATTTTTAAAATTTATTATCTTAAAATCTCAAGTTATATTTTAAAAAACCGAAGATTATTTAAATGTAGATTGAGATCCAAAATTATATTGTTTATATTATCTTCTATATTTTAAAATTGTAGTGACTTGTCCAATAAAATTGGAAACAAACTCAATTTGTTCATCCACCTAAGTCATCTGTAATGCACCTTCACCCCGCAAAACCCAAAATACAATGGTTTACAAAATATATAAGTTAGGTACGGGTCTAATTTCTCAAGATTCGCACTTGGAAGGGGGGTTTGCGGGTCGAGACTTTTTTTACCCCTAATCGACCCGCACACACTTCTAATCCTTGGAGCTCGCATGTAACAAAAAAGATAGTTAAATATTATGTTAAAAAAATAATAAGTTTTTTAAACATTATTGAATTTTGACCTATAAATATATATTATCAGGTAATGATCCCATGTGTTTTTAATATTTTGTAAGATGCTACGCTTGAGTGTTAAGTGAAATATTAATTGAAATTTATAATTACTAATAATAATAAGTTGTTGTATGTAGGTGAAGAATGAAAACCATACATAATTGTTGTTAATTAAAGGAGACTAAATAAAGGTAAAGAGATAAATGTATTATTGAATTTTCAAAAATTAGTCTATTACAATCAAAATAGATTATATATATATATATATGTGTGTAAAAGGGAAAATAGTAACTCTCCCCTTGATATAGTTATAAACCATAAAAAGAAAATTATAAATTTAATCTTTCGGAAATCAACTAATAATATTATAATTATTCATAATAATTTTCATTGTATGTCTATTCATTACGAAATATGCTTCATTAAAAACTTGCCAAGAAAACTCTAGTGTGACAAAACTTGGTTAAAGAAAGAAGAGTACATACTAATATGATATTTGTCAATATGAAATACCGTCTCGTTAAAACCTTGTAAAACAATCCACAGTGGGACAAAATTTGGAAGAAAGTAAAAAAGTAAATTGTATTTACTCACGCTCCCACCGGTACTTAGGGATGACAATGGTTACGGTTAAAAACTAAAACCGATGATAACCGAACCGATTAAAAACGAAATTATATAACCGTGGTTAAAACCATTAGGTTATGGTTTTGAAAAGTGTTACCGATGGTTAAAACCATTAGGTTATGGTTTTAGATAAATATAAAACCTTATAACCGAAAACCGATTATTGTCATATATATTTTCATATTTTATAATAACCTAGTTAAAACTAGATATATTCAAATTCTAAAACCAAAATCCAAATACTAGATTTAACCAACTAAATAATAAATATGTGATTTAATAATAAACCAACAAAATATTTTATAGATCTCGGAGATTACTCTTATATGTGTCGTTTGATTTTATGAAAATTAATATAGTCATTAAATTATCATTTGATTATGGTTAAAAACCGCAAGACCGTTTAAAAATACCGAAACCGAATAACACGGTTATGGTTTTGAAATGTATAACCGATGGTTTAAAGCGTTAGAATATGATTTTTAGTAAAATAAACGGATATGGTTATGGTTTTTGATATTTTTGCAAAAAACCGATCCATTTCCATCCCTACCGGTACTGTTAAAAGATCTTTGAGTTGGCGCGCTCCAACTTTATGAACTATTTTACAATACTTTGGTGAACATATCAGTAAGATTGTTATATGATTGTATTTGATAAATGTCAATATCTCAATTCTTTAGTATCTCGTATGTGTAGAAAAATTAGGTGATATATGTTTTGTTTAGTAGTCTTTAATGTTACCATTTTGAATTCGTGTGATACAAGTAGAATTATCCTCGTACAATACCATCAATATTTTTTTTTTTATTGAAGATAAACCAAACTTCTCGCAAATATGTTGAAATATCCATTTAAATAAACGTTTCATTACATTACCCGTTGTATATTCAATAAAAAATATGCCAGATTGAAAATTATAAAGAAAACCCATTGGACAACATTTGATAAATGAAAAAGAGTACATCATACCTTGATTTTCTTCGTTAAAAAAACTTTAATGAGAAAATATTGTAGATTATCACTTAAGGATTGAGTGTTAGTAACACAATTAGCTTGATGAAAAAAAATATATAATTCTTTTGATAATGACTATTTGACATGCGTCGTTAAAATCTTACTAGGATAACCCAGTGGGTAAAAACTTCAGTGAAGAAAAAAGTAGAAAACCAAAAAATGCATACTCCTCTTTATGACATGAAATATGACAATAATTATTTCAAGTATCTTTTCATAATTCAGACACTTGCCTCTCATACTTCAAATGAATTATATTCTTCAAGACCTTTTATGCTCCAGGGCTTCTCGATTCTTGAGAACTTAATATATAGACGTTCCAAGTACTTCAGAAATCTATCGTGCTTCAACCACTTGTTGTGCTTCAAAGATATTTCGTGCTTGGGCACCTGTCATGCTTCAAGAACATATAGTGATTCGAGCACCTATTGTGTTCATCAAGAACTTTAATATACATTTAATCATCACTACACCATATCAATAATATAAGAATGCAGATATCTCTCCATAATTAATTCTAATTTTCTGTTGGAACCTCTAATACAAGTATGATTTTTTATTTCATGATTCACTATCATAATTTATATCATCACCTCGTCGATATATTTAACCACTTTGTGATTTTGGATCTTGATTATTTATTCCAAAATTTATAGTAAATGAGAATATATTAATCTCATAAATTATTTGACAGTTTCATATATATTTTTAGTGGACAAGTAATCTATATAAGTTTCCTTGTATTTAAGTTTCTTGGTCTCTTCAATGATCATTACTTCCTTTAGGTTTATTGAATGTACCAATATTAATTGGCACAAGAATTCATTTGATATTACATGGATGTGCACATTCCACAATTTTTTCTATTTTCCCATTTACTCATGAAATTTTTGTCTTCAGGGCGGGATATATTTTGAAACGACATGCTTACCACGCTTCATGTGTTGGTTATGTGCATTATGATCTAACACACTTTATTTTGGTTATATGCATTACATATCGACCACAATTCATTCGCTGATTAGATGCATTACAAGTCTAAAACGCTTCATACGTTTGTTGGAATTCTGGTTCGTCAAATATCGATTCCATATTATATTAACACATTTATTATCCATGAGATTTTTTATACATATGTATTATATAACGGTAAACTTTTGGTTCGTAAAAATAAAATATTTTCCCGCATTTGTTATAATTTATTGACTGATTCAACATTCACTCCAGAGAATGTTATTAAGTAAGTGATTTAATTAATATTTCACCAAGAATATGTTTTTATTCATTTCAATAATTTAAGAATTCAATATCATGAACATGAAATTCCGGGTTTGAAACATATTTAAACATGTTTAAACTGTTTCAAACCTAGAACTTCATATTTCGAAACATAGAATATGTTTGAAAATATTTTAAACATGAAATCAAAAATGTTATTTATTAAAATTTCTTAAATTTTTACCCGTGATTGATAAAATAATTATGATCTCAAATCCATTCCAAATGAATTTTTCAATTTTTCTAAACTAGTTAAGATTTATTCTGAATATTGGCTAAAAGTGGTGATTGGATATAGTTGTCTAGAGTCGTGGTGGCCGACTTTGTTCAGAGATGGTGGTGGCCAACTTCGGGAGTTGACCGAGGGGGGTTGGCCGGAGGTGAGGTGGTTGGAGTTGGTAGCGGCTAGTGGTGATGGAAAATTAATAATGTCTTAATTAGTTTCACGAGTTTCAACTTCATAAACAAAAAAAATAATGGACATCTGTGCTTTTGTGTGTTTCCGTAACACCCAAAGTATATAACCCATTTCAGTCCAACTCTTTTTTGTCCAACTCGATTTTATGTGTTACAAAAATACAGAAAATCACAAACAAAATAGGGTTAGACTAATAAGGAAATCAGGGCCGGTCCGGGCATTTTGGAGGCCCTGGGCGAAACTATAAATTGGGCCCAAATACATTTAATCTACACGAGATTTTATGTTATAATAGATATTAGGTTTATGCGAAATAGTTAAAAATAAGTTTTTTTAATCTAATGTATAATGTGTTAGAATATTAAAAATCTTAATATGACAAATTTTGGGTGTATCTTAGAGATAAGGTCGATAGAAACTCTTATTTTCCCATTCTTAATCGATCAAGATTGAACCTTTATAAGAAAAAGATTAAACTAAAAATAACAATAAATCACAATACGTTTACGTTATATCGGTAAACAATAAAAATATAAATTTGATTTTGATTCGTTTATATACAAACCTAAAACGTATTGCACCATCTGACAGATTCGAAAGGTTTAATACGCAGCACGCACACACGAACACACTTAAATTTTAATATACGCACTCACGCACTCAAATTATAATATAAACTAGGCAATTATTTAATTTAAGGTTCAAATTTTAAAATTAAACTAGTTAATTAAATATTTTAATAGCTAACAAAAGTTAATTTAATTTGAATATATTATTCAAATCTATAAATTATAATATGTAATCTTAGTTAATGAAATATTTTAGTAAATCTAATATAAATATAAAATATAAATTAGATAAATTTTATATTCTAAATCTTTAAAGTATTATATATACAAGATTGAAAATATTATTTTAAGTTTTTTATTTTTTTTATAAAAAATGTATGTTGTATTAATTTTTTTTTAAATAAACAAAAGAAAAAAAAATATGAAGAGTCATATAAAAGTAATAATAAAAAAATATATGTTTTATTAACTATTGCAAAAAATATACAGGGAACTCATTTTAAAACAAAAATATGTTTTTTATAAAACTTTTCTTAAAAGAAAAAGAAAGAAACATGTCTTTGGGGGGGGGGGGGGGGGGGGGGGGGATTCGAACTTGAATCGATAAAGTAAAAACACCGCCCCTCTACCAACTAAGCTATTGACAATGAGCGAAAACATTTTATATATACCATTTCGATAATATTAAGTATACATATGCATATTTATAAATTAGGGGCCCTGGGCGGTCGCCCGGTCTGCCCGTACCCATGGCCGGGCCTGAAGGAAATATGTAATTTTGTTCTGTAATACAAAAAACTCTGTTAGGTGTTGTATTATAGAAATACACAAAATCACAGACAAATAAGGGTTGGTCTGAGAAAAAAAATTGTGATTTTTTGTATTAAGTAACACACAACATAGATTTTTTGTATTACAAAAATATACAAAACTACAGAAAAAGAGTTAGATTAGAAGAGAATATATCAAAATAGTCAAAAAAAAAAACGGTCTATTTAAAATTAAGAAAGAGAAAAGAGTAATTGTGTTAAAGAATGTTACTTTTTTTAGACCGATTATGTGATTTTGTGTATACTAGTTATACATAAATCTATTTTTTGTATTTTAAGAATATATATTCATTTCTTAATTTTTCTAGTTTTTTTGAAATTAATTAGGAGATTTTAAAAAATTTAATGGATGCAGTCGTTAAGTCGGAATTTGTCGGTGGTGATTGACGACGGCGACGACAAAATTAGTTGGGGTATGGGTAATAGTGGTCGTGGTCGAAGGTGGTTGTGGTAGTCGATGATGGGGGCCAGATTTTAAAATTTAAAAAATAAAACAAATAAAATATTATGAATGTTATATAATTAAAAATTCAACAAAATGATTTTATTTTTTTTAAAGATAATTAAGTTATAAATTTAATCTTCTACTCTAAAGTGGTCGTGGTCGTGGTTGTCGGAGGATGTGAAGTAATTTTTTTTAATTAATTGAAAATAAAACCCCGTAACTTATTATTAAATGGGCAACATTTCTGAAAGTTATATGATATCATATTAATTTATACAAGTTTTTAATAGATTGTAAATTTAAACAAATCTAATTTTTATTTATTTCAAATAAAAATGAAATGTTATGTTAAAAGTGTACTTTAAGAATTTTTCAATTATCATAAGTACACTAATATATTTAAAACATCAAGTCAGTATATTTTACATTTCTAAATCTTTTAATTTCATACCTCAACTAATTAAAATATTTTTATTGATAATTTATACAATTATAAAAAATGTAATATAAAGTTTTATCTAAAATCTTTAAATTTTTCTAGATTAAAGGCATAGTTGTGTTCTACTTCTAGTAAGTAACAACTTGAATCATTGAGCAACTAATAATAAAAAAGCTAGAATTAAGTGAATCCTTGTTTTAAGGCCTAGCTTTACTATATAAACATCACATACCCTAGGTATGGTGGATATAATTGTCACTGGAAAAAAAAGCAAACCATTAAGGAAATAAAATCTTTTTTGTTCATCTTACTTACATACATACGTGAATATATAATTGAGCATATTAAGATGATACCCAAAAACTCGATTCGTGGTGGTTATCGATTCTTACCCATGAATGAAGAACTTATTAACTCTTACTTGAAACCAAAGGTGAGAGGGTTGCCTATGCCTTGGGATGTCATAGCATGGGATTTATTTAACGAAAATGATCCATGGAAATTTAATGATTATGGTAAAGCTACCGTTTATATATTAGCTTCATGAAGAAGATCGGTATATTGTCGGACAATAAGAAAATAATCTTTGGACAATCATGAATCATGGACTTTGGCATAATAATAGGGACTAAGCGTATTATGGGTTATTTTTTTTGTTACAAAGGATATCCGAAGTATCGTGAGAAAAAATTAGCTTAGAAACTCATCACTCAAGTTCGGGCTGTGTATCAATCTCAGAGTTTTCCTATTTTGTCACGTGTAAGAATACCCATATTTCTTTCGGAGGATCGGTATGAGAACAATAAGCTTCTACATGTCTCAAGCCGGCACGGGTCAACCAATCAACACACAAATATGACTCTCTATAAATGCCCTTCAGTATGAAATACCTCTTCTTAGAAAAGATTTCCCGAATATGTTGAACCCACCTTGCTATTGGTCTTCTACCTTCATCTATATTCTGAATAACCTCAACTGCTTCCCAAGAATTCACCCATGTCTCCAGTTCAATCATGCCTAACACTTCTGCCATTTTCAATCCTTCACATAACTCGTTAAGCTCAATTACTACGGGAATGTCATGGTTGATCTTCATCGAGAAACCATGGATCCAATTTCTATCTCCATCATGGATTACCCCTCCTCTACCACCCATACAACGCCACCTATTACAGCTACCATCGGTATTTCATTTTGCACCTCGAATCGGTTTACTCTACCCAGTGAAGTTTACAAAATTCTTATTAGACGGAAGTCTCCCCGGGTTACGAACATAAACTCTACTCTAATTTTGTGCAAGAATTGTGCTTCATTCATCACCGCCTATCTATTTGGAAAGTCACCACAATTAAACACTACATTATTTCGCTATTTCCAAACGGTCTCTATTAAAGCCCCAAAAAATACGCTCCACGGTATCTCTGCGAAAAAACTCCTGCTAGCTAAATGTTTGGGCCACCATGCTCCATCAATTATCCTTGAGACAATAGCTAATATAGATGGATTCAGAACTGAAGATTCACGCTGCGCAGGGATCTTGAAGGTGCTCGACCGCCCGCCTAGCATATATGGTTTTTATAAAACACTAGTGACAAATTAAGAGCTTATACAAGGATCTTATTCTAGAGCAAGGAGTAGTAGTATCTGATACAAAACATAGACTGTGGACCTGGTGGGAAATTCAGTGGTTAGCAGACCATTCTTAATGAAAAATATTTTATTTTCACCCTAAGCGCAGTCCAGTGGTGGAGAATAAACAACTATTGGGTAGCCGATTTTTTGATTTATTGAAGTGGAACGTATTCTTTAGTGTCGTGATTGGGGAAATTCGGAAAGAATGTAATGAGGGACGTTTTTAATAACATATTTCCCAATGGATATATTTTAATCAAGAAAACAAAATAAAATGCATCAGATTATACAAAAGCAGGTAATCGGCTAGGAATTGGAACTAGTCGAATTCATAGAATGGTGCAAACCAAATCGAGGCCTCAAACTCAACACTGACGGGAGCTGCTATTCTAGACGGGACAACGAAGGAGCAGATGGTTTACTGAGATACACTGAAAGTAATTGGATACGGGGATTTTCCATGAAAATGAAATGTTATTCTTCGATGATAGTAGTATTAATTGAGCACTTCCAAGATCACTCAAGAATATATAAGTTATGAAATTATTTAATCTACTCATTTCTTAGTCAATCGAGATATTAATTAAAATATGATTTAAGGATCCTACATTTCTAAATTATTCATATTATACAATACATATTAATTGAAAATAGAATTTTCATTGAACAGACCTGATGAATGTTTATTCTATTTATTTTTTTAAGGGAAAATGACCCAAAAAATCAAAATAATATTATTTTCAGCCCAATAACATCAATGACAAAATTTCTTCCCAATAACATCATTAACTAAATTTTGTCCTTGATGGGAATCGTCCTTGACGGGAATCGTCCTTGACGGGAATCGTCCTTGATGGGAATCGTCCTTGACGGGAATCGTCCTTGATGGGAATCGTCCTTGACGGGAATCGTCCTTGACGGGTAAACATGTAATCTTATAATAGTAATTAATGGATGATTCTTTGGGGCAAGTATAATATTATTTTGATTTTTTGGGTCATTGACCCTTTTTTTAAATAAGATATTTTTTTATTTCTTTTGATATAAAAATTTACTCAATGCTAATGAAAAATATTTGAATATAATTTTTAAAAGTTTCACTATAATTATCATACTTATTAAATAAACTTTTTATTTATGTATTTTTGTAAATGTAACGAATTATGTATTATTAAATTAATTATAAGAAGATAAAATAAGAAAGATATTATGTTTATTTGTTTAATTAAAAAATAGATCAAATTTTGTATAGTGCCCTCGGGCGGGAAATTCTTGGGTAAACTATGACCACACGTAGGGTCATAGTTTTAGTATTAAATAATACCTTATTATACATGAGAGAGGAGAAAGAATTGTTTTCTTTTGCTTTGCCTTTTTTTTTTCATTTCATGATTTATTTTGTTTTTTTTTTTCGACATTTACTTACTTCAATAATAAAAAACAAAATCATATCATCAAATATAAACTCATTCGAGTCATTAATTTATAAAAAATTGATAGAAAAAACTATAGGTAAAATTTAACAAAAATATAAATCAATTATGCATATTAAAAGAAATAAAGAAGGATTTTTTTAAAAAAAATCTTAATATCATTTTTATTAAAGATAGATTAATGAAATAAAAGAATATCACTTTTTCAGATCGGATATTGTCTGGTACGGATGAGATTGAAATTGTGATTTCTCCATTAATGTGATAAAATAATCTAGTCACGAGACATCATTTTAGGGGTATTTAGTGCTTAGTTACGGGATTTTTTCTCATTTATTTATGTTTTACACTTTCTTGTCTAGTTTTAGGTGTTTTGCTATTTTTAGAGCCTTTGCGCGTAATCGCCTAGTACGTGGTAGTGATCCTGACTGGCTTGCCTAACTAAATAGTCAATAGGATTTGATTTAACCATCGATCATTGGGCAGGGTCCCCTTACACAAGCCCCCTGGTAATGTGGGGTTGCTTCCTAAGCTAGCTTGATGGGAGTTAAAGAGGAATTTAGCGTCCCGGCTATTGCTTATTTATCACACATTTCTCCCTTAAACAATAAACGTAGAATAAGGCTAGCGGGGATTATTTGCTAATTCTCGAACTAAACTCTCACAGTTTTTTTTTTAGTATTTTATTGAGATGTCTTTATTTTGAGCTTAGTTTAATTATAATTAATTGTTTTATAATCTTAAAAACTAAATACATATTTTAGTGTCTTGCGTTTATCGACTTCTTCTATTGCACTTAGTAATTATATTATTTATCAATGGTTGAACGAGTATAGGTTTTTTTAGGTCGGTTTGGGTCAGTTTGGACGGGTAATCGGGTTTTCAGATCGATTTGAACACCCCTAGTGTATATGATATTTTTTTCACACCTTGATAGGTAATAGCCAAATTATATTATTAAAAGTAAAGAAAATACATTCAATATTAATACAAATATTTATACATTCTCTTTTTTTTTATATAAAAAAAAAAAGATAACTTTATTTATTATTTTTTAATTAAAAATAGATCTTAAACAATGTTCCATCAAAAAAATGGTAAATTTCTATCTTCTTCAATTTACCTTTAATAAAAAGATATTAAGACTTCAAAATACTTTTTCCTTTATCTTTTTACTATGGATTACTCTTAAATTTTATCTACAATTTTTTTATCAGGTTTATTATAAATCAATTATTAGAATGAATTTACATTTTATTTTTCTTTAGACATGGGAGCTCATTATATTTACATTTGGTCATATAGTTTTTCTACTACTACACTAAGTGTCGATCAAAAAAAATAAAGTAAATCATTGGAAAAAAAGAAAAAACAAATAATAATTCTCTTTCCTCTTCTATGTATAAAAGGTATTATATTTAAATACTAAAACTATGACCCCACATGTGGTCATAGTTTACCAAAGAATTTTCCCCCTCGGGCACGGTTATATCTAATATATATATATATATATAGAACAAGCTTTAGGTCTATTCTACTAAATAGCAACTATACGAATCGATAAGCTAAATAGAACTCTTTTGTGATCAAAACTCTTTTGTAATTAAGTGGATCCTCGTATTAAGGCCGATTTGAGCGACACTAACAAAAGTCTTTGAAGACAAACAACACTCCAAATCCTATCCTTTGTAATACTTTGTTCTACTATATATATAAACATTACATAGCACTACGTGATCTGAATAGAATTATTAGTAATAAAAAGTGAGCCCTTTAAAAAATACAATCTCTTTTGTTCATCTAACTTACATATTGAAGATGACGCTCATAAACTCGTTTGATAAATGTTATAAATTCTTACTCACCGATGAAGAAATTATTAACTCGTTTAATAAATGTTTTAAATTGTTACTCACCGATGAAGAAATTATTAACTCGTATTTAAAGCCTTATACGAGAGGGTTGCCTTTGCCTTGTGATAAGATCGTTCATAAAAACTTATACGAGAAACCACCATGGGAATTATTTGACGATAATGATCAATGGGAATTTGATAAAGATGGTAAAGCTACCGTTTATATATTTACCGAGGTTAAGAAGATCGGTAAATTGTCAGGCAATAATAAGAATAATCACCGAAGTATCATGAACTTTGGAGTTTGGCATAATAATGGAGTTGATGATATTATGGATTATGAATCTGGTAATGGAACAAAGAAGATAGGATCTAAAAGTAAATTCACGTTTCGTCCGAGTGATAAAGAACGTAATGATAGTTGGGTTATGTATGAATACTCGCTTTGTGGTGTTGAGAATTACTCTGCATGTAAAATAATAAAGAGCATAGCAAAAAAGGGGTATAAGAGAAAATCACGAGAATTTGACGATATTAGTAGTGTTAACCAAGAGAAGAAGAAGAAGAAGAATGAGGAGTTACAAACACCTATGAGTTTGGTACAACAATACTCGATCAATGAAGGAGAAAATGGAGATGATTTAAATCATTTAGTTACCATGCCAAATTACAATGTTTCCAATATTACCCCTCAACCTCATGTCCCTCAACCTCAAGTCCATGAACCTCAAGCCACAACAGAGAATACAACAATGGATGAAGATTTCGATGATTTCTTAAATTTGATTTTGTCAGATGAAGTAGATATTAAGGATATACTTGAATGGATTAACTACGATTAACATATAAACTTCATCTCATATGTTTTATAATAATACAAGATTTATGTTTATTTAATTGATTTGTGATATAATAATTCATCTAAAAGTTTCATTGCAGATCAATATCTTTTTGTACTTTTGCATGTAGAAATTTTCGCCTTGTTTATTTATTACTATATATATGTTGCAAGAGAGTCCCAATACGTGATCATTCACGTTCAAGAATCACATCACGGATTTTGCAACTATGACCTATTGACCTATTTGACCTAATATGTATGCCAAAGAAATCCCTATGTATGTACTTTACACTTGTTCCGAGTCATAATTTAGTCCAACTTTGTTAAGTTTTAATAATATCTGCCTTCTCCTTGGACTATTTCTGTGTATGAGAATGAAATGTTCTGATATTGCCAACTTATTTCACCTTTAATGGATCATGGACGAGAAGTTTGACTATTCTTTGCTCTTACACCATTGTTTGCTTCTTGATAGGTTGTAAACGATTCGAGCCGAGCCAAATACTATGTACAGGCTTGTAGCCCAAAAATTCTATTCAATTTTCCAAATATTTTCAGTCTCTTTCACTATACAACTGTACTGATCTTTGTCTAAATCATTACAAGTTGTAGAGTTAGGGGGTGTTTGTTTGCACTTAATGAGATCTTAATATGGTTTCATTAAGACATTGGATCAATAAGACTGTTTGTTTTTCCTAACTAATTCAGATCTGGATAGCTCTTAACTGGTATGTTTCATTAATGGGGTGTTTGTTTGCACTTAATGAGATCTGAATCTGGTTCATTAAGACACTGAATCAATCAGACTATTTTTTTCTTGACCAATTCAGATCTGAATGGCTCTTAGGTGTCGTTTGATTTTTTTAAGTGATAAGTACTGAATGCTGAATAACAGCTGAATATAACTTAGGTGTCGTTTGTTTTTTTAAGTAATAAGTGCTGAATGCTGAATGAACAGCTGAATAGAACTTATTCTGTTAAGAGACAGTGTCTGAATAATTCAGACTTAGGGGGTGTTTGTTTGCACTTAATGAGATCTTAATCTGGTTCATTAAGACACTAGATCAATAAGACTGTTTGTTTTTCCTGTCCAATTCAGATCTGAATGGCTCTTAATGGGTCTGTTTCATTAAGATTTCAAACTAAGTCTGAATCATTCAGACACTGCCTCTTAACAGAATAAGTCATATTTAGCTGTTCATTCAGTATTCAGCAATTATTACTTAAAAAACAAACGACGCCTTAGTTTGAAATCTTAATGAAACAGACCAATTAAGAGGCATTCAAATCTGAATTGGACAGGAAAAACAAACAGTCTGATTGATCCAATGTCTTAATGAATCAGATTAAGATCACATTAAGTGCAAACAAACACCCCTTATTCTGTTAAGAGACAAGGTCTGAAATGAATCAGACTTGGTTTTAAATCTTAATGAAACGGACCAATCAAAAGCTATTCAGATCTGAATTGGTCAGTAAAACTAAACAGTCTTATTGATCAAGCGTCTTAGTAAACCAAATTAAGATCTCATTAAGTGCAAACAAACACCCCCTTAAATAGTTTGTCTCACTAAGATTTAAAACCAAGTTCGAATCATTCAGACACGGTCTCGGAACAGAATAAGTTATATTCAGTTGTTCGTTCAGCATTCAACACTTATTACTTAAAAAAACAAACGACACCTAAGATTAAAACAAAGTCTGAATCATTTAGACACTGCCTCTTAACAGAATAAGTTCTATTCAGCTTTTATTCTGCCTTCAGTAATTATCACTTAAAAAAATCAAACGACACCTTAGTAAGATATTTAAGTTGATCCATAAGGAGATCAATTATTTTTCTATTATTCTTAAACTTTCTTGTACTCCAAACTGTGAGTAATCTATTGCACATGTTCAAATTAAGCTTGAGTCTATCAAGATAGTTAAAAACAAGTAAAAATGGTGTTTTTGCAATTAATAAAGAAGAAAGAGTAATTTTGTTAAAGAATAAATTTTTTTTGTCCGATTATGTGATTTTGTGTATACAAGTTATACATAAATTTATAATTGTGTATTATACGAATATATAGAACTAAATATCGAAAATAAAAATAAAAATTGAGAAAAAACAAAGAAAATCACACACGTAGATACGAAATTGTCCTGTTCATAAATATATTTTATAAAATTTAGTGGACGCGACCGTGGTGGCGGAATTTATGGGCGGTGATTAGTGACATCGACGGCAGCAGAGCTAGATGGTGGTGATTGTGGGATAATGTTGTGGTGGTCGGCAGAAAATGTTAGAAATGGAGATGGTAGTTGATGGCGGTAGTCAGTTTTAAAATAAAAAAATATAAAAAATAAATATTATATAATAAACCGTCTTATTACTTCTATACCCACTAAATAGGAACAAAATAACTTAACTTATTATTAAATGGGAAACCTTTCTTAAAATTATATAATATTATATTAATTTTATATAAATTTTTAAGTAAATTGTAAGTTCGAACAAATCTAACATTTATTGATAGAGAGAATACGATATTATGTTAAAAGTGTAATTTAACAATTTTTCAATTATCATATAAGTTGAAAGAAAATCTACAATGTTATTCTTAAAACATCAAGTCATTTAATTCTATATTTCTAAATCCATTATTTTTTTACCTTAACTAATCAAAATACTTTTGATAAACGACGCATACAAATAAGAAAAACACAATATAAAGTTTTACCCAAGATTTTTAAATTTTATAGATTGATTTTCATTATTATTAAACAACTAATGAAAATTTGATCAACACGAATGATTGTAACATTAATATCCCTCAACCTTAAGCTAGTGGAAGCCCCACCTTTGTTATAAGGCCAAACAAAGTGTAAGCCTCACTTTTGTTATAAGGCGAAACAAAGGAAAAATATTACTTTTGTTATAAGGCCAAACAAAGTGTAAGCCTCGCTTTTGTTATAAGGCCAAACAAAGGAAATAGATTACTCCGACCAGGGATGTTCAATTTTAAGATAGAGGTAGCTACATGGGGGTTATTAGGGAATAGACCAGGTCCTACTTACACATCTTAGTTGAGGAGTTAAACATATCAACACCATACTTTGGGAAGGTAGGACTTTCACTATAGTTTGAGGATTTATCTAAGTATATCCCCGACCAACTATTCTCCCAAATAAGAGTATTGTGACTATCCCCTGTAGTTTTGATTAGCATGGCAGACTGTAACAGTATAGACTACATTCAAAAAAAATGTAATTATTCAAGAATTCAATATCATTCACTTTAGGTAATGGACAGTAGTAATTTATAGATTCAATAAATTTCTCTTCAAGTGATGAATAGTCAAATTTTCAAAAGTTAATTTTAATTCACTTCAGGGAATGAAAATTTTAGAGTGGAATAAAATTATTAGGTTTATTATTTCTCAATTCTTTTGTGAAAATTATAACAAAGAAAAATTATATACTTGTGTGTGATCCTTCAGGGATGCAATATCTCAATCGTAAATATCTATTCAACAGTTTTTATATCAATATGTATCTCAAAATAATTAACAATATACATGTGAAAGAAAAATTGAATTAATTTGTACCTTATGCAATTACCAGTCATTTTGAAATAATAAAATATGAGCAATATTTCGTTGGCTAGAGTCTCGTGGCGATAACATGTTGTAAAGTAAAGGAGAAGAGATAAAGACATGGAGAGAAATGTATTCTTGAAGAAAGATAAAAACATCAACTGATGTTTGCATCTATTCAAAAATCGATTCGGGGCTTGAAATCAGACGATTCAAGTTCAATACGTTCAAATGCTTTCCAATGGACCCAAATCTCGATGGTTAGACCAGTCTTAGCCTTGAGACCCACTCCAAGGATGACGATGGTATGGAAGTTAGTGACGTAACAAGGAAATTCCTAGTCTTGCCATCTTCTTAACTAATCTGGTGGTGGCGGTTTTAACCTTGGGTCTCTCCTGGTAGCTAGTTGAGACCCATCTTCTAATGAATCTAGAGTTCGTTGATTACACATGTATGGAGACATTTTCAATGAACCAAAAGTTTGTTCATATATATGATTCTTGAAGCAATGGTATGATCCGAAACTTCGTTGATACATATATTGTATCATTTGATAAATATTTTTTAAATATTGGAGAACTTGTTTTAGTAACAAAATAAATTTATTCATTACAATGACATAAAATTAAGGGGGAGGTAAGTTTGGAAAACTATATAATTTTATAAAGTGCACCAATTTTTTTTTTTTTTTTGGATAATTTGTGCATACTTTATATATTTGGGTTTGAACCTACAACCTCCTTGTGAATGTTTGAAGTCTTACCATTTGCACGAACTAATCATTCGTTAGTACATTAAGAAAATGAAAGTGTTAGTACAAGTTCATGTACTATTAATTTAATTGATGGATTCGAGCGAGTAAACATAATAATACTGGGTAAAACGTATATTTGTATCCTTGTACCACATCATGCATATACTCCGAAAGTAGCTATATCACGAATAAGAGTTTGGAATAATATTATGAGATTGGTTGTCTCGTAAGCAAGCAAATTAATGAATAGTTGATATAAAAATCATAATTTACGTTCCATTTACTCAATATTATTGTCTGAAGTGATTAGAATTACATTCTCAAATCGCATGTAATAATTTTCAAATGTGTATTATATTAACTTATGGTACAAAATTTACATAATTAGCACACTATATTTTTAGTAAATCTCAAAGACATTTACTAAGTTTAAAGATATTCGTCGAAATGAATATCTAGTATGAACCATAATTGTTTGTAACGGGGTATCTTTTTGCATCATTCCCTGAAAGTATCACAAGAAGTGTGTATGAGAATGGTCGACGAGAATGCCAGAGGTAGTGATGGTAGTCGATGGCGGTGGAATTTTAAAATTAAAAGAAAAAATGTTATATAATAAACATAAAAGCAAAACAATTAAAATTAGGATTAATGCTCAATAACCTCCTGCAGTCTTGTCCACTATCCTATAAACCCCCTGCTTTTTTATCTTCAAGGTATCTTGAATTCGTCCCAAAACTGAAATCTAAGTTTTGAAAATTTTTTCATAGCTCAAATGTAAGTTTTAGAAAGCTCTCTATAACTCAACATCTGAGTTCTGAAACATTTTACATAACTCAAAATTTGAGTTTTAAAGGTTTATGGACAAAAATACAATAACTGAAATGAAAAAGAATTAATTCTAACTTAAATGAGGTCTTGGGCATAATCCCTAAAATTACTATAAAAATAATTATGGTATGAATATAATCTTCTACACTATAAGAGATTATTTTCCTAGATTTCTTATTAAGTAGGAAGTAATTACTTTTTTTCTATTAATTGAGAACAAAAAATCTAAACATATTATTAAATGGACAAAATCCCTTAAAATAATATGATATTATATTAATTTTATATAATCTTTTAAATAAAATATAAATTTATACAAATCTAACTTTTATTTTTAAAATGAAATATTGTGTAAAATGTGTACTTTAGCAATTTTTAATATAAGTTAAAAGTAAATCATTCAGTATTATTCTCAAAACATCTAAATCATTTAATTTCACATTTTAAATCCACTAATTTCATACCTTAAGTAACCAAAATATTTTTAACAAACAACTTATTTTAATAAATAACTCAGTATATCAATCTTTAAATTTTCTAGATTAACAACTCATGAAGATTTGATTAACATGATAGATTGTAACGTTAATATTAATACAGCAGAAGTTTCAACATCAAATAACGTTTCCAATATTACCCTCCTTGACCTCAATTACCAACCTCTAACTACATCAAAGCATGAAGATTTGGCATGCAACTCCAACATCTCTTACAACTCTTAGGTCGATTGTGCACAAAATTACTTAGATTAGGAATAATTATCAAAAATAGTATAAAATTAAATTTAATAAACCCATTAGAATATACTCATAGAAAGTTTCGATTTGCTCATGAAAGATCGGATTAGAATTCCCCCGTTAGGATCATACCTTTCAAAATAATCTCACCAAAATCAAAAATACGTAAAAGCATATAAATTAAACTGATTGCAAGACAAGCATCACAATCTAAATCTTCATTAAAATTTAATTCTTTAGTCTGCAAAAATAGTTAAAACTGTTTGAAAATTTAAGTAACAAACTCTTGTATAGATCTTCATCTCCTCTTCATTCTCTACGAACAAAATAAAGTTTACCCATAACATGAAGAACAGCTACAAAAGCTATAAAACCAATACTCATAATAAGCACAACATTTGGAGAAATCTTTAGTCCTGGTGCATCATCTGTATAGAATTGAAGCATGGTCCCACTTGCTCCACCAGCTGCTCCACCACTTGCTGGCCTTCTCCGGCGAAGAGCTGTCGCTGCTGCACTTCCTCTTTGTGGGGCCCCTCCATTTTGTGCCATTTCTGTCACAATTATTAGGGATTTATAATGCATTTTTTGCATAATATAGGGACCTAGAGTGCAACTAAAATGTAATGATATAGGTTATTAAGCATAATATAGGGATCTATAGTGCTTTAATTTTATTTTTGCATAAACTAGGGACCTATGCAATCATTTCAAACCATTTAGAGGTTTTATGCAGGGGATTTATATTTTTTGCAATATTTGCATAATATAGGGACCTATAGTGCAACTAAATTCAGTAATATAGTTTATATTATGCATAATACAGGTGCAATATTTGCATAATATAGGGACCTATAGTGCAACTAATACAATAATATACCTAGGTTAATTTGTATAATATAGGGATCTCTAGTGCAATTTTTGCATAATATAAAGAGCTGTAATGCAATTAACAAAAAACAAAAATTGGGAGGAAATCCCTAAATCAGATGAAAACCTATCATTAACATCTAAAACAAGCCGATCTAATTGAATTCATCGCTTCAATCTACATTACCCGTTAAATCTAACGCATTTGAATAAATATACCTATAGTTATCGATAAATCTATGATTATAATTAACAATGCATATAATTAACAGGAATTGAGCTACACGATAGAGAATTTTACCTTTTGAAGAATTGAAAACTTGAGATTGAGGATTTTTTTTCAATAATTAGGGTTTTTGAGATAGATCAGATCGAATGTTTCGGAAGAAACTAGTGCGTGAGAGAAATTTTGACTTGTCAAAATTGTGACGAAGCTGTAATTATAAGTACAAGAAGCCACATAGGTTGAGCCTATGAGTTATGGACACGTGGGATTAGAAGTTTTTTGAATTTTTTTTGTTTTCCTAATTTGTAATGGATTCTTCTTCTTCTTTTTTCGACCTTGTAGACTTTTATTTGGCTCAACTTTATAGACCCATTGACTTGTAAAAGAAATTAGTTATTGGTTTTTCTACTAAAGTACTTGACTTATTATGTTGACTTATTATGGTGTCTAGCTTATTATGGTGTCTACACTTCTTTTGCCTGATACTCGTGGTTATGGATTTTGTTAGAGATGTTTTGTGTGTTTTTCAATTTATTTTTGGGCAGATGCAAGTAATGATGGTTTGGTGTTTATGGACTTGATCGGTCTGTTCGGTTTTTTCTTTATCTTTCTTTTCTAGTTTCCTTGTTTTTGTGTGTTTGTTTTAATATCCCCTTATTCTGTCATACACTTCCGATGGATTCTCAATGTCATTTTTGGGTTCTTCGATTGTTAAGCGAGGAAAAAGAACAATTTTGAAAAAAAAATATTTAAAAAAATTATGTGTAAATGCGGTTGACATCATGATGAGGTGGAGAAGACGTGGCGCTTACGTGGTGCTGAGGTGACACCAAGCGGCGTTGACTAACGGTCAACTGGTAGAAATGTCAAAAAAGACCACGGTTGACAAAAAAAGGAACATACAGGGCCACCCGGGAGAATTTTAAAGATAAGGGGTTTCTATTGCACTTTGGGTAAAGATAAAGGGCCACCCATGGTCTTTACCCTTTCAGAAATCATAACACATTAACCTATGATTTACCTTTGAATTTTTTTCATTTGTTCTAGGTTTTTGCATCAAGGATTTACTTACACTTTGGTTTATTGGCTCCAGATATACTACTATTCACGTTTTTATAGTTCAATTGTATTAATTGTTTGGTTAACTATGCGTTTTTATCGACGTTCATAAAACAAAAATTCATCGTTTCTTTTTATAATTTGTTATGTTTTTGCTTCTTCGGAGACGACAAGATTTGCAACTACAATATTGTACTTGCAGCATGACATGGTTTTTTTTTATTCCGATAAGTATTGATTGATAACATATGTATCTCAATAATTTAAAAAACATAACATATATAAAGAGATAAAAATAACATAAACGACATGATTCTTACACTTAACATACAAGTTGTAGACCTATAATATTGTAGTTGCACAACGAATCAATAAGTCGTAAAACTGATAATAAAGTGGCGAATTAATTATTATACATGCGCAACAACAATATTCTACTTGTACAACTCCAAAATTAGTTGTAGTAATATTTGTTAAACCTGTAAAAACTAAGATATAGAAACATAACAAATTATAAAAGCAAACCAACAATTTTATTGTATGAACGACGATAAAAACATATAGTTAACTAACTAATCAATAAAATTACAATTGAATTCCCAAAACAAGAAAAACGATAGAAACATGTATAGTACTAGTTCTCGATGCAAAAAACGAAAAATTAATTTAAAGGAAAATCACAGGTCAATGCGTTATGATTTCCGAGATGACCATACTGTCCACATTTCATCTTCCTTTTCCGTGCATCCTCGTTCTTCCTTTTGAATCGTTTAATTCGAGTAGAACCCATCTAAGGTGTAAAACATAACAAGGAAGATGTTAACAAACTAACACGTACAAAACAAGGGACCTAGAAAAGAAGGATACAGAAAAAACGTACAACAGTGTTGTGCAACTACAATTCCTATATTGATTACTAGCTGGAATTTAAGTACAAAACCCCACAAACAAATCTTAATGTATTAACTTATGCATGTTTCAACCGCTATATGTGATTCAATGCAAAATTAACAATAAAATATAGAATGCACAATGCGCAAAGTTTACATATAATCAATTAACAGAACTACATGCAAATAAAAACGAATCACGAGGATTGAACATGTAATAGTGAAGGAGAAGCAATGCTTAGAACGTGAATTAACTCATAAATTTCAGTAAAAATATGAAATAAACACAAAAAACGTATATCAAGCTTGATTATATAGTGTTAATTACAAAACCATAATTCGCAAAAAGTGCAAAAATTCATGCACAAAAAACAAAAAGAATAGTGGTAAAAAACTAATGATTCAAGCAAATTGTCTCGGTTTTAACGTTGAATTTCTTGATATTGTTAGATTATTTGTTGGGATAATTCCGTTTTTAGGCCTAAACACACATATTTCTTTTAAGACCAGGCCATTCAATATTTTAATTCTTATATTATAGGCCTCATTTAACATATTTTTTCTAAATTTAGGTCACTACTAATTTTTTCTCTAAATTCCCTTTTTTTATTTAAATTTATTATAATTAATTAATAAATTATTTATTTTATCATCACCATAATTGCTGGACAGTCAACTCCGTCAGTCAACGGAGGTCAATTCCGGTGGTCAATGGTCAACTCCGGCGAGTTTATTTATTTATTTTCAGGATAACCACCAGTTAACTCCGGAGTTGACCGGCGGTCAACTTTGGCAAGATTTTTTTTATATATATAAAAATTTCGGGACGACCACCCGTCAACTCCGGGCGCTGACCGGCGGTCAACTTTGGCGAGATTTTTTTTTAAATTTAGGGACAGCCGCCAGTCAATTCCGGCGAGATTCTTTTATTATTATTATTTTTAATTTTTTACAATTATCGGATTCAAATATATCACTGTGATTTTTTTCGAATTAATTTTATTTTTTTATTTTCTTATTTCATCTTTTTATTTTTCCAGCTTGGACGGATTTTGTCGAATAGCTGTACCGGAACTGCAACTATAATTTTGTAGTTGCACACTTACAAAAGTGTAGTACTACAAAAGTGTAGTTGCGCAACTAGAAAAGTGTAATTGTGCAACTACAAAAGTGTACAACTACAAAATTATAGTTGCGCAACTAGAAAAGTGTAGTTGTGCAACTACAAAATGTAGTTGTGTAACTACAAAATTATAGTTGCGCAACTAGAAAAGTGTAGCTGTGCAACTACAAAAGTGTACAAATACAAAATTATAGTTTCGCAACGATATATTCGCAGATGATTTGATTTTATTTGCAGAAGCTTTTGTTGATGATTTTGTTTTGCTACAGGAATCGCTGGATGCTTTTTGTCGAGATGCGGGCCAAACGATTAGCAAAGAGAAGTCCATTATATATTTTTCGAGGAATGTAGAAGAGGAGGTGGCTGCGAATATATCGTTGCGAAGTGGATATTAGCGTAGTGAGGGGATTGGTAAGTACCTTGGTGTTCATATCCTCTCGGGGAGGAGACCGAAAGGGTTCTTTGGAGAATTCATTAACGAATTAAGGGGAAAATTGGCAAAGTGGAAAGGAAACACACTTTCGTTGGCTGGGCGTATTACGCTAGCTCAGTCAATCCTTAGTGCGGTCCCGATGTACATCATGCAGGTAGAAAAGTTACCGTCATACATATGCGAGGAGATTGATAAGATTCGAAGGGATTTTATTTGGGGGTCCTCGGCGGATCATAGAAGTATTCATTGGGTTTCTTGTAAAGATATGTGCAAACCTAAGGAGGTGGGTGGTTTAGGATTTCGGTCAGCTGAAGATATGAATAGAGCTCTTTTGGGTAAGCTTGGCTGGAAATTAATTCATAACACTTCTACGTTGTGGCCGATTGTAATGCGAGAAAGGTATTTCAAGGGACCTCCTATGCAATATATAATTAAACAAAATGACTCGAAGATGTGTCGAGCCATCGTGGAAGGTATTGCCGTAGTTAGACGGGGATCCCGATGGCTCGTACGGAATGGCGAAGATATTGCGTTTTGGTGTGATTGGTGGGTAGGGGATGCACCTCTAATTGATCATGTGATAGGGGTATTTGAAGCTAGCGAATTGACTAAATCAGTAAGGGATTACATTCGGATTGATGGGTCATGGAATTAGGAATTGTTCCAACACTATCTTTCACCTTCTAAATTATTGGACATTGTGGGCGCTAGGCTTTGGGAAGTAGGGGAAGACAAGGATATTCTGTCTTGGAGTCGCGAACCTAATGGGGAGTTTTCGGTGAGGTCGGTAGGGTGGGAGGTTACACCATCTGATCACCAATCGGAGGACCTTTGGAGGAAAATTTGGAGGCTTAAATGTTCTCAAAGAGTTCGGGTTTTTATGTGGCGAGCGGTACTAGGTAGGATTGCCACGCGTGATAATCTGTGTAAGCGTGGAATGGAAATTTCAGAACTGTGCCCGTTGTGCGAAAATGCAATAGAGGGGGTGATGCATTTGTTTCGGGATTGCGTTAAGGTCCGAAGGGTGTGGGATGTTATTAAGGGTGAAGTGGAGCGGCTAGGGGATGTACATGTTACTGGTGTGGTGGGAGCTGATGATAGGGAATGGGACAGTAGGATAGCATATGATGGGAGGGGAAGGAGTCAGGCTATTTTTCTGCAGAATATTTCTTCTTTATTGCAACCTCAGTCCCTGATGAACAATACTACCAGGGACCTGCATCTTTCCGCTATGTCTGCAGGTGGTTCAGCGCAGGTTGTGGACAGCAGCTCGAGCATAGATGGCGCGGCTCTTTGGGTCCAGCAGCAGTGGAGAGGTGATCATTATTTGATCAGTGCTACAGCAGCTAGCTACACACCGAGATTAAGCCTTGACCGGGGACTGGAGGAGCATGACACCAACTTGGATTCGAGACTGGAGGAGCGAGCTTGGTGGGCAAGGAACATATCTAGTAATTTGATATTTGCGGGTATCAATTGGTGCGTGTTTTTCGGGGTGCTTATCGATACAATATGGAAGCTGAGGAATCGTTTAGTGTTCAAGGGGGAAGCCTTCCCCAACGCAGTATCAGTAGTGGCAAAGGCAAAATATGTAGCTACAAGTGTTATGAGAACATGGGGGCAACTACCTCGACAGAGAACTTCAATGAGGAATATGGTGAATTTAGTATGTTGGAAGAAACCTCTTACTGGGCTCAAACTCAACACCGATGGGAGCTTTAATGGATGGACGCAACGAGGAGGAGGGGGTGGTTTAATTCGAGATGTTAATGGGGATTGGGTTAATGGATTTAGTATGCAAATCTACCACAATTCTCCGATTGTTATTGAGCTAATTGCCCTTTGTGAGGGAGTGAAAATGTTGGAACTGTTGGGCTTGAGTGAGGTTACCATTGAAGTTGATTCGAGGGAGATGGTCGAGTTGATTAGAAGTGTGGCAGATGGAAGAGGGGAAGGGGCGCCTTGGGTGCGTCAAGTTCGAATGATACTGGCTAGGAATAGAGGTTTTTCCCTAAGAACTATTTATAGGGAGGCCAATTACTGTGCGGACTGGCTGGCTAAAGCTGGGGGTGGAAGTGACAAAGGCTTTGAGCTTCTTGGCGACCCGCCAGATGGGTTATGGAGTCTTTTGGCTAAGGATCGTATAGGCTATAAAACACCGCGAGTAATTTACGATATTAATTTGGCCAATAATGTAATAGAATAGGTTCTGTTCTGGTTTTAATCCGACCCCTTTGGGTCTCCGATGTAACAAAAAAAAAATTATAGTTGCGCAACTACAAAAGTGTAGTTGTGTAACTACAGAATTGTAGTTGTGCAACTATAGAATTGTAGTTGTGCAACTACAAAAATGTACAACTACAAGATTGTAGTTGCGACAAATGTGTAGTTGTGCAACTACGTCGTTGACCGCCGGTCAAAACCAGAGTTGACTGGTGCCCGCCTAGAAATTAAAAATAAAAATAAAAAAAACTCGCCGGAGTTAACTGTTGGCCGCCCAGAAAATCTAAAAAAAAAACTCGCCGGAGTTGACCGCCGGAGATAACCGGTGGCCGCTCAGAAAATTAAAAATAAACTCTTCTATTAAAAATATATAATTTTAAATAAAATTGTTTTATTTCATTATTATTTATATTTGGGTAAAATGGTCGTAAAATCTGAAATTAGAATTATGATTTGTTTGGCCTAAATTTAGAAGTCTAATGATTTGTGTCTCATTTTAATTTCAAAATTTATACAATATCAAGTATAATTGATAAATAATTATAAATGTGTGTTTAAGATTTAATGTATGTTCTTAATAAAAATGATCTAATTGTTTTTAGAAATTAATCCAATGTTTTATAATTGGCATAGTATAAAAATTATCAACCTTTAATCCCTTTCCATCGAACAAAGAAGAATTGGGACTTTGATCATTGAGTCAGACTTTAAGCATGAACATCAAATTAAGCACATGAGCACCCTACATAACCAGTTAATCTTGACGATCATGTTCTTCTACACAACAAAATTAATTAATAGTGGATGGACCAACCCTCAATTCACAACTTACTTTTCTGCAACAATCAAAATCAACATAGATGAACCACTCATTTATTATTGTTTTAAACCTAATCCTGTATATCATCCGTACAATTATATCATCCATACCACTTGAGAGTTGCGACATTCCATCTCATCCAACCAATATTAATCTTTCTTTGGATCTTCATAAATGATGCTTTATATATAAGGGAACAATTGGTCTTATTAGAACTTAATAATTAAAGCAATTTTGGACTTCTACACAAAAAGTTAATCGGGTTCATTATGAACACTAACACCAAAATTAGCGGGCTACGTAGGCTGCTCATGTGCTTAATTTGATGTTCATGCTTATTTTATTAATTTTTTTTGATGTTCATGTATGTTTAAAGTCTGACTGAATGGTCAAGGTCCCAATTCTTCTTTGTTCGATGGAAAGGGATTAAGGTTGATGATTTTTTATACTATGACAAGGAGAAAGAAGCTGCTAAAACCGAGTAAAAACGGAAAGTTAACTCGAATGACTCGGCGATTGAAAAGAGAACGAAAACTAATACAAGAACCGGTCTGCCAATTTTGATGCCTTGTGCAAAATTTTAAATACACCCTAAAATATTTAATTTAGAATATGTAAGAAATATATATTAAAATTTAAAATGTATAATATTTTTAAAATACTATTAAAGTAAACATTATTTTTGTGAAACTAATGAAGTCTTTGTACTCAAATTTGTCTAAGTGTACTACTCCTCAATTGCGGTTCAGTGTGCTCGATTTATACAAATTTAGATTAATGTATGATTTATTGCATCATGCCATACGAAATCATGAAAATGTTGTTTTTTTCCTCTTACAAATACAGAGCACAGAAATGACACGTCGACCCTTTAGTTATACTCGTGTCTACCAAGCCTTCAATCTTAACAAAACCATATGACACGTGATCCTATAGACTTTCACTTTGGTGCAGTCCAAAATTGATCTTCCCTAAGCTAAGTCTCCATTGACATACCTCCAGTTTTACTTTCTCCGTATATTATGTGGTCCATAGATATAAGATACTTTTCCTCATATTCAGAACCTATCCTTTGTTTAGTTAAAAGATTCCTTCGCATATATATTTGATAAATGATTGAATGATTGTACTAGTATTGTAGTACTATGTACTAGTAGTTTGACAAAGAAAATACCGGGTTAGTGGTTTGGGTTCTAGTAAAAACGCGTTTTTTCAATAAGAGTTCGGCTATAATAGGTGGTTTATGACTACAAATTTTGAGGGTATGTTTGGAATTGTTTTTTAAAATAATTATTTAAAGTGATTTTAGATTTATAATATTATTTTAGACTTTAAAAATTACTTTTAAAAAAGCACTAGATTAGTGATTATCAAAATAATCATTTAAAATGATTTTAGAAGTCAAAATATTTTTTAATATTTTTTACAAATATTTTAATTTTAATCAAAAAGCGCTTTTAACTCCAAAATAATCAATCCCATCGGACACTGAATCTGTAAAAAATATATGCGAAAATTAGGCTGATAATATTCCTTTTCTTTTTTTATTGAAAAGAATTTTCACCATTGAAAAGAATTTTCACCGATCTTAGGACCGATCAGTTGATTTCAATTTTCAAAAATTACGTCACCAATTCTAACCAAACCATAAACTCCAACTCTATGCTTAACTTTCCTCGCAACATGTTCTGGTAGAGCGTGACCAAAATATATAGAGTCGTATATGTTCGTCAGTCTCATAATTTTTTTTAACACCGAATCCAACAGATCAATTTTCAGCTAACAGTAGCGTAATACCTTAAATATCTCAAGATTATCTGAGAATATCGTCTTTTTATCATCGCAAAACTCCTGGCAACGTTGAGTTCCAGACAACACTACGAAAGCCTTCCCATCCGCTGTCGATGAGCTAAACAAAGCATGTAAGTGTTTAACTTGAAATCTTGTCACCTTAAGTGTCTCCATTACGCCGATCCGCGTAGGTTTCCACTTAGTATTTAACGAAGTGACGCAGCAAAAGAAAATATTGTCAATTCGTTAGCCCCCATTAACTAGGTTTACATGAGAAAGCGTATTCGCTATATGAGATTGAACTTGAGCTACCTATTCATCCCCAGATTGTTACTTCATTGTTTTCGCAATGGCGAATAGGGGTGTGAACTAAAGTATGGGCGGATATGAAAACACCTAAAGAAGCCCAAATATTCTAAATTCAAGGCACAAGCAAGAATAATTTCATTTTGTCCACCCGACTCAACAAATGATTGGAGAAAAAGAAGAAATAAGAGCGATTCACATACGATGGAAATTCCAATCTAATTTCCGACTTCGTGAACCCACAAGAATCATAGATCGTATGCAAAAGTTATGGGGGATTGCGTGAGACATGGACAAGCTGAAAAGGCCAAAAAATTGCTTTCTTTGTTGAAGAATCACCTCTCATGGCAAGATTATTTCTTACCCTCCAAATACAATAGATAGTAGCTCCAAAATCTATCATCCAATCTTTCCTCCTCTAATTTTAGGGGTCTTTAACTACTTCAAACACTTCAAACACTCAACAATGTACTCATATTCTTAACGATACCCAAACACTTTGTAATCTCATCCATAATATAACTAGTAAAAGTACATTCGAAATAAAGATGCTTATTTCATTTAAAATCCTCACCACACAATTCACAAACTCTATGTAAGTCATCTACTCCTTTGTCTTGAGCCTTCCATGTATCGCGCTCTATACTATAATGGCATGCTTAGAAATAACACAAGAATCTCATACAAGATTTGCCTAATGTTAAACAAAAGACCGTCAGTGAAACACATCACGTGGTTTGTTGTATAAGGCATAAAACTCACCACTAGGAACATTTAAACAATAGGAAGATCACTGGTCGAGGAGAACCATGAAGACATAATATTCTCTCTTCCCTCACTCCTACGCGAAACCTTAGTCTCATCCTTCAACTCCCAAATATGATTCAAAAGAGGAGAAAATAATTTCTTAACTTTATACACCAAAATATTAACATTCTTGATATACTCCCTATGGATCCACTTGATATAAAGTGACACCTTCTTGTCAACTATCTTCCAAATCATTTTCCTAAGTAAGGCTTTATTCCAAACTCCTAGATCCTTAATCCAAAGCACATCTTCATCTGTTGGAGTACATATTTTTATCTATTTAATTTGCGATGATTTTCCATTCCAATAAAAGTTTCTACAGATACTCGTATTATGATCCTGCACACAAACTGGAATTGGAAAGATAGAAAACCAAAAACATATTACCTCTTGAAGAAACGATCTAATTAGTTACAATCTCCCGCAAATGAAAGAGAAATTGCATTCAAAAATCTTATATAGCCTTCAAATTTAACAATGAGATGCTTATAGCCCCTCGAAAGCAAAACCGAAGCACCAACAGGCACGACCAAGTATTAGAATGGCATGAACCTTTTTCTAAATGCGTTATTTTCAAGATATTCTATAGCACTTCAATTTTAACATCCATATAATAAATATTTGACTTTATCACATTGAAATGGATTCCTAAACACTCCCCAAAAGCCTTCAATCTATTTGTAAGTATCTTAACCGAGTCATGATCAACTTTAGAAAGAAGCATTAAATCATCAAAAAATACATGATGGATAATTATTACTTTCCCACATTTGGGATGATATTTAAACCCTTGATTTTTATACTTCTTCAAGAGTGTCTGGAAATATATAAGACATAAAATATAAAGGTACGATGAGAGGGGATCACCTTGTCTCAAGCCTTTTTCTATTTTGAAGAAGTCATGTACTTCACCATTGATTCCCACCGAATAATAAGTAGTGGAAATACAATCCATAATCCAATTAATATACCTCTTTGGAAAGTTAAGTCCCCTGAGCATCTCATGATGAAAATCTCACAAAATAGATTCATAAACCTTACACAAGTCAATTTCAATTATGCATCTAGAATAGATATTATTATAATTATAACCCCTCAATAACTCTTGCATAAGGTGAATATTTCCAGTCATCGATCTTCCAGAGATAAAAACATTTTGAGCTTTATTCATTAATTCATCCAAAATTGGCATCAAACGGTTTACGATAATCATGGTAATAGCTTTATACATAACATTCAACAATAAATATGCCAATAATATTTACCCTAATCGGGTCATCCTTCTTCAGATTAAGAGTAATAATAGTGGCATTTCATAGTTTGAGTAAGAAAATAAATTCAAAAAAATTCACGTACTGCTTATGTAATGTCTTCTCCGCTGAGATCCGAAGACTTCCTCAAGAAAATTGCGGAATACTCATCAGATCCGCGAGTTTTATCATTTGCTATACGAAAATTGCCTATTTTATATCTTCATTAGAAACTTCTTTGCACATGTCCAAACATTATTCTTGCGAAAGAATCTTTCCCCAATCAAATGCCTCAGAATCAACACTACCCGTTGTACTCTTCGACCCTAACATACTCTTATAATAGTCAATGAACGCTTCATACACTTGGGCACTAGAAATGTTAGCTTTTCATTTGGACATTGTATATTTACAATAAATCTTCTCTAATGAGATCCTTTGTATCTCTTAAGGGTGAGATATAACCCTTCACAATAAGTTT
The DNA here is from genome assembly GCA_029959085.1 of Nemophila menziesii. Classification (NCBI taxonomy): domain Eukaryota; kingdom Viridiplantae; phylum Streptophyta; class Magnoliopsida; order Boraginales; family Hydrophyllaceae; genus Nemophila; species Nemophila menziesii. The sequence continues at coordinate 53,088,839 of JARWIR010000007.1, forward strand.
TTTCATGTTTATATAACCTAAAAAATCCCAAGACTTTTATCGGTTAAGTCACAACCCGATGATACTTTTAGCGGTTAAGTCATGAATCGATAGATTTTCACAAGGTTCAGCCCTAACCTATTAAACTCCCTCTTTTTTAATGTTGAGAAAGAGTAATACCTTAATTGGTTCAATGGTGGATATTACAACTAACTGAATGTTCTCTTTGATGAGTTAATATTACAAGATTTAATATGGACTCCTTGAAAAGTTGATATAAGATGAAGCTTGAATTTGATCTTATTTGTTGAGTAGATATGAAGATTATAGCTTGAATATGATGCACTCCTTGATAGTTTACTATTATAATTAATTGCACCAATCTTGATTTGATGATCTAAAAATGATAAACAAGCTTGTGTAATCTTTCTTGAAGTGTAGGATAGTATAATGTTGAATTGTTGCTTCAAAAGGTGTTCTATGTGATGAAAGGGAGCCTTATATATATAGTAGATCAACTTCCAATAACTTTATAAAAAGTACCACGTAACCCCGAAAAAACGTTATAGCGTTTTGTATAAAACGGGTAACCGTTTTTGTTCCCAATGACTATTATTCATGTGGTGTCCTTTGTTCAACGGATATAAAAATAAGACGTTTTTGAAATGGTGTCGTTGAACTGAAAACAATCTACCCTTTTTTTTCAAAAAAACGTACTAGCATTTTGGGTAGATGTCGTCCTAGCATGGTTGCAACGTTGACGATTTTCTTTAACTTTTTCTAGTTCATACTGAAAACGTTATGCCGAATTTCGGCATAAAACAGTTGTCCATTTTAGACCGTGATGTCGTTCTAGGGTTACCGATTTCAGGCTAAAAATGGATCTTTCCCTATTTTTCAATTGATAGCCCGGGTAAAGAACCTTAATCTTTCCCTATTTTCCAATAGATAGCTCGGATAAAGAACCTTACCTCATAAGAGTTGTTTGATATGTAATCCTATGATAAATGTTAGTACAACTCAAAAGGAATAAGGCAACACACACAAAGATATATCAAGAAAGGTGTGTAGAACATATTACGTGGAAGATAAAAAATGTTGGATCATGATATTATTTCTAAGTGGTAAGCTACTAAAAATTATGAAAGATGGACTAGTGGAAAATAGATAAAGATTGTGGTTCATCTTATGTACCGAGAGACATCCTTTAGAGAGTTGTGATTTAAAAAGATGTTTTCAACTAATGTAGGTGCAATATGAAGCATATGATATATATATATATATATATATATATATATATATGTTAGGAAGAGTATAAATTAAGTTTACGCATAAGTAATTACATAGGAGTCACAATAGAAGAATTCGCATAAGATAAAGGATGCGAAAAATACAAGTCACCTAGAAAAGGGTTTTAGCTAAGGCTTTTTTTATGAAGATATGCAATTCTAGAAAGTATAATCGTCACCTTAAAAGAAAAGATTTAAGCACTTAATATGGGTAGAGATTTGTCACATAAAAAAAACCTATAAGAAGGACTATATGCCACAAATATGTAATATCACAAAGAATAAGATGCGTCTAGTAAATCAAGGTTATAATCAAGAAAATGGAATTGACTACGCTAAGAATTTTACATAAGTAGCTAGATTGGATCCAATTAGAATGATATTTGCTCTTGAACTTCAAGCTATATCAAATGGATTTCAAGTGTGCGTGTCTAAATATAGTTATTGAAGAAGAAGTCTACGTCAAACCCTCAGGGATTTGAGAAACCAAAGTTTCCCAATCATGTATTCAAACTCGAAAAAACCTTATATGGATTGAAACAATCCCTTAGATCTTGGTATGAATGGTTGAGCAAATTCTTGTTAAATGATGGTTCTTATAGAGGGAATATCGACTCTACTCTTTGGATAAAGAAAAAGTTAGAACATGTACTTATTGTGAAAATTTATGGCGATTACATTATCTTTGTAACTACAAATGACTCTCTATGCAAGGGCTTTTCATAAAGCATCCATCGATAATCTGAAATGAGTATGGTAGGAGAGCTAAACTTCTTTATTGGATTATAAATCAAGCAAATTGAGGATGGAAGCTTCATAAATCAAGCAAATCATACCCCATAACTCATCATAAAGTTTAGACTCAAAGATGCAAATGAGACCGGGACACCAATGATCACCTCCACTAAACTCAACAAAGACATATATGGGAAGAATGTGGACAAGAAATCTCCAATGGAATGATCAATATATTACTATACTTAACGACATCAAGGGGTAGGTATTATTTTATATGTTTATATTTGTGCAATATCACCTCACGGCCGTCAAACGCATATTTTGAGACTGGAAAGGCCTATTAAAGACCATAAAAAAACCCAAATTAAGGTAAACGAATAAAATTTTACGGAATTTTTTCATGGTGTTCTTGGTATTCTTGGTGAGTATACAACCCATCCACAACCCAGTTAACATTTTACATCACTGGTCAAGAGACTAATCACACCTATAATACAACCTAGCAATAACCATAAAAACAGTTATAATAGACTAACCATAATTAATAAATATCCCAACCAGACCTTTCTTATTGGTAAATAATATATTAATTTTACGTATCATACAAACCACTTATAAACTTTAAAGATATTTTTCATTTTCTCAAACATAAAAAATATGAAAATAAATTCTAATATATAACAAGTTTTGTAGTGTCTCCCCTTTAAATGTATTGTGATAACTTAGATTTTCGCATCTCTAGTGTAGGAACAATATTTCTTCTTTTCAAAAACTCAATGTTGTTGTTTTAATGGATTACATAAGCAAATAATATGATTCTATACTTAGATTTTTGTTTCAGTAGAAAGAAGTTAAGAAATTGGAACGAGAAATGAACAATTTGGTTCCTTTGTGTAATAGGTTGCACGTGGAAAATTTAAATCAACGACCTTCGTCCAAAAAATTACCAATTTTAGTGTGCACCTTTTTCGTACAATCCTTTTATACCGATGAACTTTTAGATCAATCACCTTTTCTTAATATACTAAGAACCCTTTTGAGATTGCTTTTTAATATAATCACTTGAAGTGATTTTAGATTCCTAATAATAATCTAGACTTTTAAAATCTCTTTTAGAAAAAGCACTATCTAGGTGATTATTAAAAAAATTACTTAAAAGTGATTTTGGATGTCATAATATCTTTTAATATTTTTTTACAAATATTAAAGTTTAATTGAAAAGCACTTTTGGCTCTAAAACAATCAATCCTAAACGGGCACTAAGGCTGTACCCGACAGAAGTTAAATTCTTACATTCCCAAATTATAGAGAATATATCATTCGTAAAATACCCTGGTGCTTCAATTATAGACATTTTTCTTGGAATAGGTAATACCAGAAGTGCCTTCTGTTTTTTGGCTGATCTATTAATAATCTCTTTCCCTTACCTTTTATTTCAAATGTCATGAAAGGTGTTGTATTTTCTCCTAGTTATGACATAATTAGGGAGACTAAGAGTTGCGATAAATTATAGTTGGGACTTTGGAGGTGCCTTTGGGACAAATACATATGTTTATCTTGAAGGTTGTTTGGTCTAGGAGTTAAAAATTTCCAGAATAAATTCAAAGGCGTGAAACTTCATCCTCGTGCGAGGTCTTTGAAGCTTTGAGGGTGTTCTACATGACAGGTTGTAAGTGTCATGTAATGCAACTTTTCGTGCTCATGATTGTATTTAGTCTTGTGAAAATATGTTGTGTGTTATGCAATATTTGAAGGTTTTTTTAGGAATTTTAAATCTATTAAAATTTCTTGAGATCTTTTGTTTACTTAGATTTTTTATTTTATTTTATGGGATATCGTATTTTTATCTTTGTTTTGGGGATACACATGACATGTTTTGCGTTTTCGGGTATAGTTGGTATTAGGAAGGTTATCCTTTATGACGATTATATGTAATTGTTTCAATGTCGATTCCAACAAAAGTTTACCTGAAGTTAGGGTTGCAAACGAACCGAGCCGAATCGAACTTTAGCTTTCTTGAGTTTGCTTGCTAATATTTTAGCGAGTTTGAGCTTGAGCTTGGTTTGAGTTTGAACCAAGCCAAGCCGAATTTTAGCTTTCTTGAGCTTGGTTCGTTAACTAACAAACCGAACTCAAACAAACCCTTAGCGAACTTATTTTTTCCAAGCTTGAGTTCGGCTTGGATCGGTTCATTTTAGACTCATTTAAGTCTCCTTTATTTTTCTATGATATATATATATATATATATATATATATATATATATATATATATATATATATATATATGTATTTGGGATTTTCTGTGATTCAAATGAAGTTAAGTAAAATTAATATACAACACATTACATAATTTAACTTGAACAAAAAATATACTTGCTAGATATAAAATATTTTAGCTATATCATTAATTAGATATACAAAAATTTTACGGAGTTTTAAGTTTATATATATATATATACACACACATATATATAAAATTAATAATTTTTAATTGAATATATCTACCAAACCCATTAACGAGCTCTTATCAAATTGTTCACGAGCTTATATGAGTTTGTCTCGTTTTGTAAACGAGCCTGAATTTAAAGTTTGAGCTTGGTTTGTTTAACAAAGGAACCAACCTAAAACAAACTTTTAGCGAACTCAAACTCGAGCCCTTGGCGAAAGTATCAGTTCATTTGCAGCCCTACCGGAAGTATCGTCTAACCGTATCAACCTCGCACCTCTGTATGAACTACTCTTTTGGTTTAGTCGGTGGAACCGGTGATTTATCAAGAATTTACAAAAGCTTTTAGACAAGTTAATATAATGATTATACTCCTTAAATTAGGCGTTTTCTAAATTACCAAACAATCTACATAGATGAATTCACATTTCGATAAGATTCGAATTATAACTTCACAATTCACATAAAAAAATATTTAATAATTAACTTTTTTTTGGACAGAATAATTAACCATTTATACCAGAAATGTTTATCTTCCTGCTAGCTTGAGATTTGAAACCTAGGAGAGTGACACTTATACGGTAATATTTAAGTTGATAAATCGTATATCATCTAATGATTGAGATTTCACCTTTTGTCTCCCCACAATCCTCTATAAAAAGACACCTTGCGTTTCTTCTCTCAACGAGAATTCGCCTTTCATTTTTTCTTATCTAATCATGGACCATTCTTTCCCTTTCAGTGCCCTTATGTTCCTATCTTTCCACGTACAACAATAAATACCATTACTTCTCTTTCTTTCTCCGAGTATTCTTAGTCCACATTCACATATTATAGTTATATCGGAATTCTATATTATTAGGATAACCCTAAATTGGTACTCTTTTGTTTGGTTACTTTCTTACAATCTTCTAAAATCTTTAAAATAAAGATGAATCAATGTGTACCGAGTTGGAATTTTAAGGAAACTCCACTCTCTGTGAGGCATCATGGATCCAAATCAAATTCATCAACTGATGTTCCCATGTATGTGTTTCTTTTTTATATCTATTTAAGAGTTATTCTCTAAATTTCTTGGATATTTTTATATAATTTTTTTTTATCTCTTATTAAGATTGATCCTCTGAACCAATCCTAGTACAGATATAATTTTCAAAATTTTCCAGAAATTCAAATGAACAACCCTAATCAGAATATAATTAGGATTGACTCTAACCAGGGTTGTTTCTTTAAATTTCTGGAAAATTCTGGAAATCATATCTGTACTAAGATTGGTTCAGTAAATTTACTGGAGATCTGATTAGGGTTGTTCATTTAAATTTCTGGAAAATCATGAAAATCATATCTATACTAGGATTGGCTGTGTAAATTTACTGCAGAATTGATTAGGGTTGATTATTTAAATTTTTTTGAAAATGTAATTAAGTTGATTATTTAATTTTTTTTTTGAAATCATATCTATGAATCCGTTAAATTTATTTTTTATCGTATATTGTTAGAATTATGTGAATTTTATTGAAACATTTATATACGGATATGTTTTATTTGTTTGTTTTTAATACTTTAAAGTTTTCTTTACATTTAAAAGACTTTGGGCTTTGCCCGGCTTAAATTTTCTTCTTCTTCAAAGAATCTTCTGATTCTAATAAGTTTACTTATATCTTATTTTATAGAATAATTATGTCATGCAAACTAGCAAAATATATTTGTGTTATTTTAAAATTAGCAAATAAATTTAGCCGAGAGAAGAAACTCATATAGGGAGGGGGGCAATATCTCCATTTTTGAGTTAATTGCACTATGTCGCTATATTGAACACAAATTGCACTATTAATTCTTATATCTATACAAAGGTTGAACATTGTATTATAAGTTACAATATTTTTTGGATTAATTATATCATAAATCCATATAGGGTACAAATGACCTAATATTTATAAAAGAAGCAAACAAAATATTATACAATAAATTAAACACAAATAGATAGTTTGTAAAAATGCATAGACCAAGTGAGATTTCTGTAGAGGAGGTTCTATAATTTTTTCTTAATGAAAATTTAAAAAGAAAAAATAAATCTCCAAAAGTCAAGGCTATGCTATGCTTCCACATAGGATTATGTAAATTTAACAATTTAGCTTCCACATAGGATTACATTTCGAATATAGGTTATTAATACTAGAATAAAACTCTATTAGAGACCTACGAGGACAATTAAATATATCTATATTAATTATGGCACTTTTAGGGAGGATATCAGCCACCCCATTAAACTTTCTTTTAACATGGTTTATTTTCCATTCCGGGAATCGTTCTATCCACCTCCATGCTTCCGATATCATGGTGCGAATCCTCCAGTCGATCCCTACGCCTCGATTATTTCACATAACACAAAGACCGTAGTGCTATTGATTTTTATTTTATCGTTTTGATTTGAAGTTATATACTTATAAATTCTTTATTTTTTTGTTTTGTAGTTGGGATTATGGAGTAGAGGAGTTAACATGGAATACCGGGCATAGTTTAGGGCTTCTTCATGTGGCCGAGAAGCAGGCAACTAATAAGTACACGTTAGAAAAACCAAGTATAGAACGCGGAACTCTAGCGTCAATAGTTGACCAAGCTACCACATGCCTTCACCAAAACCCCACCCTTGACAATTGTGGTGGCAATAAAGTGGGTCCTAAGGTTGTGGTCCCCACATTAGTAACCACTACCAATGCATTAGTACCAAGTCAAACTAGTAATAGTATTACTAAACATGCTCAAGTACCATCGTTGAGCACACATTGCTCTACACGTGTAGAGTCATGTAGTGGAGTCCCGGATACAGATACTAATACGTATGTGAATACTATGACTCATACAGGTATAGATACCGGGTTGGATCATAGTGTTAGTAATAGTGCCACGTGGGGAAGGGATAGTTACCAAGTAACTTTTGACACATCCGAGAAAGAATTGGGCACAACCGGATTCACTTCACCTTCTATGGGGTCGCCAGAGAATAATAGTCCTGCGCTTAAGAAGTGGAAAAAGATTTCCAACAAGCATGATTTAGGATCTCCAGTAATTCCATGTTTTTATATTACTTTGAATCATTTTAAATAATTATAAATGACCAGATAAATTAAAAATTATGTTTTTTATAAATCAAAATTTTATTTTAAAAAATGTATTTTTGTCAACTTTATAGGTAGAAATAAGTGATGAAGAGGAGAAGAAGAAAGGAAAATACTCAAGCTCAAATAAAAGGGGCAGGGCAGCTGCGGTTCATAATCAATCCGAACGAGTAAGTCTTTTTAGTCCTATTTTAGTCAATTTTAATTTATATCTTTGGTCGAAAATGATAAATTATCATAGTGATACTCCAGGGTTAAAATGATGTAATATGTAGTACTAATTGCATATACCATGTTTATCTTTAGTGGGGTTTTTCCCCCATTTAGTGAAGATGTTAAGCTATAGTTATTTGTACTTAATGTGACATACTTAAATATTTATGCTTTTTAGAAAAGAAGAGACAAAATTAATCAAAGGATGAAGACACTCCAGAAGATGATCCCAAACTCCAATAAGGTATGAAAATCATGTATTTTTTTTTAACATTAGAGTAGTTAATGTATAAGTATTTTTATAAATTGGTTAATTATATGAAAAATTAAAGTCAATTATTTATATATATTTACATGTCTCTAATAAGACCGTTCTAATTGCTCAAAAAGTTGACTATTTGCATTTTTCTTACAACAAATTGTTTAAATCAATTTTAAATTTCCCTTATATAAGCTTTTATTAATTAAAATAATTTTTATCTTAAAATAACTTGTATAAAGTGTTCTCCAAAAAATTGATTTAGTTCGTATTGTTTCAGGACCCAAAGCAAATTCATGAAACTACTAATCTTTCTGTGTTAAAACTAAAGTTTATGATATCCTAAAATTATTGTTTATTTAAAATATTAGAATATTTTTTTCAACTTTTTTATTATTTATTTTATTAAAATATTAAAATTTGTGTTTCAAATAAAATTTTAAAATATCTAAACGCTTTATAAAGTGTATTTTAGTAATTATAAATATAATGATGCCGTTTTTATTTTTTTATACTTATAAAAAGTTAAGCGAAAAATATTTGTGAAAAGAAAGAAATAGTAAAATTTGAATTTTATCTCTATAAATCTAATATTACTACTAAATTAGTAATATTATTATATAATTAATAACTACTAAATTAACTATATTATTATAATTAAAATATTTATGTCATATATTTATGATTGGAAATCCCTAAAATTTATAAGAAATAAACCAAAAGAATTGTTTCTTTGGCCTGCCGTCGGGTCCTGAGTGGATCCTATTCTAAATGATTCAAACAAGAGGGCAGACAATGTTATATTAGTGTGGTCCAATATTCATATGGTAGAGTGAGAATTTGGTAAAATCTAATTTTTTTGTCCACATATATTTCTTTATTAGTATGCTAAGAAGACAATTCAACAGATTCTACTACCACATATATCTGTGTAGGGTAGGACCTAAAAGCTCTTTCCTTGTCTAAAATCTTGTTCGTTGCTAGTGCTTTCGAGTTTCGTCATTAAATTTCTTGTTTGTTTTATATATAGAATTAATTCACATGCATTCATGTCAACTTGTCAAGGTTATCTCCCTTTGCACATATTTTAATTTTTATCAGAATTCAATTAACCCGTTCAATTGTCCACATCATTTTTTCCCCTTCAAAACATAAATTCTTAAAAGTTTAGAACACTTTTGGTAAAAATGTTTCCAACCCTAAAAAGATCATCTTAGTTGCTTCAAAAATTGAGCACATTTAAGATATTGTATAAATTTAAGTAATTTTTAAATATTAACACACCGCAACTAAAACAATTTAGGTCCGACCAAAATAACAAAATAAAAAACATTATAATATGAAAATTAACATATCTCACAATAATAATTATATAATAAATAGGTTATTTATTAATTATTTGGATTTTACAGACAGATAAAGCTTCCATGCTTGACGAAGTAATTGAATATTTGAAACAATTACAAACAGAAATTCAAATGATGAGAGGAATAACTAATATGGGGTCCATGATGCTTCCCATGGGCATGCAACAACAACTACAAATGTCGATGATGTCACCCATGGGTATGGGCATGGGCATAGGCATGGGAATGCCCGGCATGACAATGGCCGGGATGGGAGGAATAGATATGAACATGTTGGCCGGGCGTAGTAATTTGTCTGGAATGTCTCCGGTTTTTCATCCCGGTCTGTATATGCAAATGTCATCATGGAACGGCACCGCAGATCGTTTACCGACTCCTGTTTCAACTATACATGATTCCTTATCTTCTTTTTTTGCGTGCCAATCTCAGGTAAAAATGATTCAATTGTATGATTTATTTAATTGATATAAATATTTTGTTGTTTAGATGATAAAATATAAAACTTATAGTATGATTAATTTAAAAAAAAATAATAAAATAGAGAGATTTATAGGTCAATTTTTCCATAATGTAGAAACTTATAGTTCAATTAACTTAATAAAACCTTTTACCAACACTTTTTTTTGAATCCACCCTTATATTTATCAATATTGTCGACTGAGAAAGCTTTTTTTGCTTATTTTTTTCAGCCGATGACAATGGATGCTTATAGTCGAATGGCAAGCTTGTATCAACAATTTCAACAACAGTCGGATCCTAATTCAAAAAATTGAAAAACAATTAGTGTTAGTTAAATTCCAGAACTGCTTCCTTTCTTTAGGAAGAAAAAAAAACTTGTTTTTGTTAGTAATCCTGGTACAACTAGGAATGTTTTCGATATCCCTTCAAAATTGTCTTTGAAATTTAAAATTAGACCGTATATGTAAATTATGAGTTTAAGTTCCATTTCGATAATGTAATTTGATATTTTAATTCTTGCCTTAAAATATTTGTTTTGTGTGATTGCGATCTACTCGGTCGATTTTAATCTCAACATTTCATTTATCGACTGATTTCTAAGAGAATTCTCGAACCATCTTATTTGATTGATTTTTATCGACTGAGCTTGACCTTATGTGATTAAGTTATGGAAATTTGTAACTTGTCCAACAAACAAAATATCAGTTTTAGAAAATATGATAAAGCATATTATTATTTAGTTATCCAACAAAACTGTGGGTAGAAGAATAGGGTCAACATGAAATATGTGGTGATCTCATGGAACAAGTTTTTCCATCATTCTCCAATCATTCCCTCGACAATGATAACTCAAGTCGTTGCCAACATCGGAATCGTAGTGGTCCTCAATATATTCTCTCGAATCCACAATACTTGATTTGATTGTAAATCAACTTTGAACTTTGAAGTCCTTTCTTTTTTTATTTTTTTTGGACATGCTTTGAAGTCCTTTCCAAAGTGACGAAATATCCTTTTTAACTGTAAGGTTTATGTAACAGAATTATTGGTGAAGAAACTAACCCACCGAATTTTATCTTGTTCAAACATTTATACATATATATATATATATATTGAAATAACACATACCAGACGACAGAAAAACCAAATTCATGACATTTAATAACATATACACAAATAAATATAAAAACAATACAGAGGATGAAAATCAAACTACAACACATCCTTGAAACACATTGCTCCACCATCAAAACCACCCGAAAGCTACCAAGATCCTTTCCACGAGCCAAACCAAACTGAAACGAACAATTGTATAGAAACCAAAGAACCATGCTCGGGTGGTACTCACCACTGAGCTGAGGATGTAAAAATCTACCAGAACAAAGTCACGAGCTAGTCCAAACCTCCAAATAGTATCACCACAATAAAGGGTGAGAACCAAGTTGGTCTAGAGATTGATAAAAAAAAAGGGGTGTTACTGGGGTCTCGACTAGGATGGAACGTTTTGAGGAATGGAGAGACAGTTGCGGATTGATTGATCTTGGTTTCGAAGGGGCGCGCTATACCTGGTGCGATTCGTGGAATTCGGTTCAACGAATTATGGAACGATTAGACAGAGCAATATGACAATGTGGAGTGGCATTTTTTTTCCCGAATACTCGAGTAATACATTTAGCGAGAGTCCACTCGGATCATATGCCAATTCCAGTGCAAATATGCCCACATTAAAGAGCTATGATCAAGTCGCGTCGATTTAGGTTCGAGGCGGCTTGGTGCCTCCATAGTGACTTTCAAGAATTCATAAAAAATAAGTGGATAGGATCTTCTAGTAGTGTTGGAGCTGGTATATCATGAATGCAGGAGGACCTATGTAAATGGAAGATGGATGTTTTTGGAGATATAAATCGACGGAAAAGGACACTAACGGCAAGGATTAGGGGAGTTCAAAGATCTATACAACTCTTCACTTCGCCAATTAAGTACCTGGTTAACTAACGAATATGATAGTGTACTAGAACAAGAAGAGGCTACGTGCTTTCAAAAATCAAAAGAAAAATGGATAGCCCTGGGGAGAGAAACACGCGATTGCATCAACTTGCAACTTCAATAAGGAAGAAAAGTGCATATTGCACTAGACTACTTAATGATAGGGTTGAATGGGTTGATGGAAGTGATGAGTTACCTCGCTTGGTAAATGAGTATTTTCAAAGATAAACCTGAAAGCCACGTAGGGGCCTACACCCTTCCTCAAATTGGGCCGGTTAGTGATGAGATCATTCGAGACATAGAAATACCTTTATCAGATGAAGAGATTCGTGAGGTGGTTTTTCAATCAAATCCGACTAAGGCCCCGAGCCTAGATGGTATGTCAGCTGCATTCTATCAGAAACGTTCGACCACAGTGGGTCCATCCATTAGAAAATGGTTCGAGAAGCGATCAGAAATAGCCACTTTCCACAAGGTTTGAACGGGACACTTATACACCTTATCCCAAAAGTTTTTGATCCCGATTGGGGACGTCTTTTTCACCCTATAAGTTTAATCAATTCACCTATTAAATTTATCATGAAGGTCATAGTCAATCGACTAAGGCCAGTATTTGCTGATATGATTGGTCCTTGTCAAAGTAGTTTTTTACCCAGGTCACTCCACGATAGACAACATCGTATTAGTCCGAGAAGTTTATCACATAATGTGTCACATGCAAGGAAAGAAAGGAATCGTGGCTATCAAAATTGATCTCGCAAAAGCCTATGACATAATCAAATGGAAGTTCATTAAGGACACGATACTACATTTTGGTCTCCCATAAAGTTGGATTTCTATTATCATGTCTAGTATGGAGGAAAACGAGATGAGAGTGTTATGGAACAGGGAGCCATTGACGCCATTCAAACCCTATCGTGAAATTTGTCAAGGAGACCCCCTATCACCCTATATTTTTGTATTGTGCATGGAGCGACTCTCACTGCTCATCCAGGATTTATGCGGGAAAGGAAGATGGGAGGCGGTTCAGATGGGTAGACAAGGCCCGTAACTATCTCATGTATTTTTTGCTGATGGTCTTATATTTTTTGGTGAAACTTCTTTGTCTCAGGTACATTTGATTCAGGAGGTGATGGACATATTTTGCTCCGAAACTGGCCAAACTGTTAGTGCATAAAAACCACTCATATATTTCTCAAAGAACATCCCAGAGTTGACTCAAAAGGAATTGATGGAATCTAGTGGTTTCAGTCATAGCGATTCTTTCGTGACCTATCTTGGGACCCTATCCTCTCTGGGAGGCTGCCTAAAGGTTTTTATAAGAAAATAGTGAAGAAAATGAGGAAAACTAGCCGCCTCGAAAACCAAGACGCTTTCTCTAGCGGGACGAGTCACTTTGGTGCAATCGGTATTAAGTGTGGTTCCAATTTACCAAATGCAGGTGATGAAACTTCCAAAATATGTATGTGACGAAGTTGATAAAATAGTGAAGGACTTCGTCTGGGGGTCACGGCCACGGAAATAAAGCTTCACTGGTTTGCCAGGGTGCAGGTCAAGCCAAAAGCTTTGGGAGGGCTAGGCTTAAGGGGAGCAAAAAATTACAATCTAACCCTTTTAGCAAATCTAGGATATAAGTTGTTGCAGAGTTAAAACGTAGCGTGGATCGAAATCTTCAAAAACAAATACTATAAAGACGGATTACTTAACCAAGAGCAAAAAGGAGGGGACTCGAACACATGTAAAGCGATTCTTGTTGGAGCGAATTTTTTTTGGGAAGGCGTTGTGGAAACTCATGATGTATCGGGCCCAATTATAAAGTGACTTCATGAGAAATCAGGTAAGTTTAGCGTAAAATATGCTTTTAATCTTTTGGAAAATAATTTTGCAAAATCAAGCTTCAATTGGAATCTACTGTGGAAGATCAAATGCACCCAGAAGATCAGGCTGCTGCTATGGAGGATTGCTAGGAATCGAATAGCAACCGCAAAGAATCTGTTCAGACGGGGCGTAATTGACTCAACAGAGTGCAAGATATGCGGCGCTGAGGAAGAAGACCTGTTGAATATGCTCCTGATATGCTCTAGTGCAAAAAAAATTTGGCACCCTTTTAGACTGGAAAAAGAAATGGCGTACGATCCTATCACAGTTGATGTATCAGACAATATTTGTGAACCTCAAATGTTATCCAGAGTTGGTGGACAACTTTGCAAACATGGAAAACTCCAAGTGGACAATAATGCATGACGGCTGGAGAATAAATTATTAATTCATAGTAATTTTTCAACAATGCAAGTGGCAATTTGATCTCCTCGGCTGGGGTCAGAAAGTGGTTAATGAGCCATCTACTGGCCAAAGAACGAATGGTTGGTCTTGAATGGCCATTGATTTTTCTGGCAGCAATATGGTTTATCTGGACAAAAAGGAATGAAACGGTGTTCAAGGATCAAAATACCACGACACGGAATAAGGTAATGAGAAATGAAATATTACAACTAGTTAATAATTTTGTTTTAGCTTGGGGTAAAGAGTTCGATGGTGGTATTGTTAAATCGGAAAAAACGTGATGGTAAAATAGGTAAAGCCTAAGGATTGGAATAAATTAAACATATATGGTAGTTATGACGCGAGTAGCGGCACAGCTGATATAGGTGGAATAATAAGAGATAAGAATGGTATGTTTTTGTCGGGATTCGTCGGTTCATGCCTTGCGAATTCCCCATTCATATCGGAACTTCTCGCGCTTCACTATGGTTTATCTTGGATAGTAAGGAAGATATATATATATATATTGAGACGGACTCGAATGAGCTCCATGCGCTAGTGAAAGGCGGTGGGAGCAAAAGTAGTCGCCTCTCACATATATGACGCGGGTGTCGGAATATTTCGCAAGATCATCCAGGCTTTATGATAAATCATGTGTTTCGCGAAACTAACCAAAGCGCAGATAAGCTAGCTAAGGAAGGTGCGCGTATGGATTCTGGACCTGTTGAGCTCCAAGAACCTCCCGACTATCTGTGGTACTTCATTACAAGAGATAGGAGCGAATGCGCGACTGCCAAGGTAGTCTTAGATTCGGTATAGGGATTACGTTAAATGTTTGTAACTTGGTGATTACCGGCTTTTAAGCCTCTTATGTATAAAAAAAAGTAGAAAATTTTTCTTCAAGAATTAGATAATAAATCATTTAAATTAGAAAAAAATGAGGAAATACCTGGTAGATAAAGCCCCTAGAGTACACTCCATGTAAAATAATCATTATAATTATTCCTTAGATCGCCAATTATAATTATAATTGGCGAAGGAGGCTAGACACGCGGCAACTTTTGTTAATCGGAATACGATTAATATTTTCGATTTATCTTCGGCATTTAGTAAGATAGGAATAGGATAAACGGTCTTTGTTTGTACTTGGGCGCTTAAGGCGCCTCCTAACGTCCAAAAAAAAAGATCCATAAACACCCTTGGTTGTAATAGAAAATGGTGTTCATAGAAGAGAACAACATGTACAACCAGAACATTAAAATACTAACTATAGGCGGATAAAAAGAAAAACCAGGCTTATGAAAATTACAGGGGAGTGGGGCTTTCTTCGGGCTTGGGTTTAGTTATAAGTAGGTTAAAGAAATAGACTTCAAAAAAAATTAGGGGGACTTGCCCCCAACCCTTAAAGAGGGTTCACCCCTGCGTGCAAGTGAGGCGACACATAATTTAAAAGAACAAAGTAGATAAAAAACTATGAGCATGCCACCATACTCTTTCAAGCCCAATAAATTTACAAGTTCTATAACTGCCATTCATTCCACTTATAGCCTCGAGTAAACGAGTAAAGCGTTCATCTGGATTAATTAGATTAGGACAAACGAGGGATTTTTGACTTACAATCTTCATGGACCTCCCAATCCTCGTCCTGGTCCTTCTACTGGTTTTTAGTCCTGGTCCTTCTACTTGTCTGAGCTCTAGGTCCCACTCAATACAAGATTTCGAGACGAATGATGAAAACCTTGTTGATGATTAATATTATCTATTTAATTACTGTATAGTTTTTCAAACTCTTTAGTTTTATATATTTAAATAGTATTTTGTTTTGTTTGAGTTTCTACGTTTCGGCTTTTTAGTAAATAATCATTAATGTCCTCTTCGATATTTTAAAAACAATGCATATAGAAAATTAAAATTAAAAGAAGAATCTAAAACAAAATTAGTTAAATAAATAAATAAATAACACAATAACGACACCAATATCGCCGCTAATGACAGACCAACATCGTTGCAAATGGATCGATGACAATTTTTTCCGTTAATAAATAAGCATTAGTGCGATCAATTTTCGTCGCCATTGAAATTTTAATAGCGACAAAATTATGTCATCGATAGTTACGGGACCGTTGACGACAACAAATATCCATCACTAATGATGCTATCATTAGCGACGACTTTGTTTGTCGCAAAAGACAAAGTGTCAATTGCAATAACAAACCAATGTTCGTCGCTATATGTATCTCTAACTACAATGAATTTGCGATAAAATAATAGTGACAATATGTCGTCACTAATGATAATTACTATAGTAATGACTATCATAATCATAGAGTGGATAAAACATATATTGATCATAATTAAATATTTCATGAATGAATACTTATTAATTTTATTATTGTCTTGGATGACGGATTAAATTTATAAACTTTAAATACAAGAAAAGAATAATAATTTCTCTCAAGTAGTTATTCTTTTGTCCAATTTTATTTGTTCTATTTTTTGTGGCACAAAAACTAAAAAAGACATTCATTACACCATTTCTTTGCTATATTACCCTTGTTCAAAGTATAAGGTTATTCTTTGCGCCAGTCCATCGAGTTCATGGAGGCCTGGCGCCAGCATACGGGAAAAGATAGCAGGGGGAGGAATAAGGTGGATTGGATTGGGTGGTGTAAGCCAACTTCGGGTTATAAATTGAATACGGAAGGGAGTGGCAATGGCACAAGTGGTAAAGGAGGAGCGGGAGGTATTATACGCGATATGAATGACAATTGGATAAAAGGTTTTGCAATGAATATTCCCAATAAACCTACTGTTATTTTGGAGTTAATAGGGATGAAGGTTTTGTTGGCATATAGTCTCCCTTAATAGGTTGTTTTAATGTGACAAATCGTCTTGTGTTTAGTGTGCTAATTACTCTTGTTATATACATCCTATCTTGCACTCTAATTCATCAAAAAACACAATCTTTATCTTTTAGATCAAAGCTTTATTGTCATATCCTAAGAAGCTAATTTTCATACAAATACTTTTAACCTTATCTTTGTATACATTGAGAATTAGCTTTCGTGATCAACTACAAAGTCTCTTAGAATGATGTTCTCTACAACTCTCGTGAAGAAAGTTTTCTGATCCGAGCATCGTAGTAAAAGATACACTCATTAAAAGGTGTTTTAGACCTTTGGTGCGGTACACCGCACTATGGGCACGGTACACCGCAGATGTGCGGACCAGGGCACGGACCAGGGCTAGTCCGTCAGAAAGCAAGTGAATTAAGCAAGCGTTAGTGCGGTACACCGCACCAACCCCACGGTGCACCGCAGATTAGGGTTTTCTTCAGCAAAATGAAGACAAAAGGCATATATCAGTTGGGGATATTAATATATCCGTTGGAGACAAGTCTTATGACCGTTGGGAGCATTTTGCAGCTATAAATTGAAGGTCTTTCAAGGCTACAACTACACCTTCAACCCATATACACTAAAGGGCTTAATTGTTATCATCCAAGAAGGTGTCAAAAGCTATACATTGTCATATCTACTCAATTAAGGAGTCAATCCAATAAGCCACAAAGTTCTATCTATTCAAGAGGAGTCTTTCATGCTTAAGTGTTATATCTACTCATTAGGAGATTGTTAGCAAAGTAGTTTCACCCTTTAAACTCTTTGTATTTATCCTCTTAAGTCTAGTTCTTGTAATAGATAGATTAAGAGAGAATTTGAGTATCGGGAGTATACTCGGTGTCCTTGTGTTTTGATTACACAAGAGTTTCCTTCGTGGTATCGAAGAGGTTATCCTTCGTGGTATCGAAGAGGTTGTAAGGGTTATTGTGTTCTCGACCCGGTTAAGAGAGACACGGAAGTTTAGTGAAAAGCTTGAAATCCTAAGGAGGCTTCCTTAGGTAGTGGATGTAGGGAAACCGAACCACTATAAATCGTGTGTATCTTTCTATCCCTACACTCTTTATTTTCCGCACTTTATATGTTTGATAATATGCTAGTATGAATATTGTGATATTGATTATCTAGTTTATCTGACTTAGATCATCTAGCATAGTAAGAGAATATAATTTCAATTTACTTGTTTAACTTCTATATCAACCTCTAACTTATCCATTGCATGATCCCTTAAGAGTTTGATATATTAGTTGACTTAGAAGCTTCTCTTTAAAACATATAATTGTCCAAAAGATTTTTAATTAGGCATTAATCTTATTAGTAATCCTATTCACCCCCATCTAGGACTTTCAATTGGTATCAGAGCCTAATTCTACGTGAATAGCTTAACCGTTAGTAGAGAAAACGATTTGGAATTTAATCTTTTGGAAGAGTTGTTTTCTACACAACCTCCACTCTTTGTAGGTAATCGTTACTTTGCTTGGAGGAAACAAATGGAGGAATTAATATACGAAAGAACACTCAAATCTCGAAAAAGGAAAATCCGGTGATTTCTTTTCTTTATCTCGTATATATTTTTGCGTTCCTCCTTATGGCTTGTGTTTATTTTTATGATTCGGTTTGATTTGATTAGTTGTGTTTGTTGTTATCATGTTTTATCTTTGGATATTATCTTGTGATACTAATCATTGTTTTAATGTTATTAGTGATATTGCATCTAATTCTCTTGAATGATGTTTTTTGCACTTTACCTCTTAGAATTTTGGTAATTGCATTTCAGTCCCCAAAATTTTCAAAATTGCACTTTGACCCCTCATATTTATTAAATTCTCCAAAGTGTCATAGTTTGGACTTTATAATCTTTCACATTTAAAATTTGCCATTTTAGTTCATATTTTTAAAAAATTGTATTTTTAGTCCCTTTCTATGTGAAATTGCTTTTTAGTCCCTCAACTATTATAAATTGCACTTTTTATTCTTACAAGTTTTTATAAATTTTAAAAGTGCCTGTTGATTCTTTTTATCGTTGACAAAAGGGAAAAAGATCAAAGATATTAGTTTACACTTTCAAATCTTAATTTATCTTTGAACACAAATTTGCATTTTCATATGTCTTTTAGTAAGGGGGAGTTTTTTTAAAGAAATTGTTTTTCAAAATATTTTTCCGATAATATTTTAAAATTCTCATAGCATTTCAAAAATGTTTTTATGCATAGAATTATGGGAAGTTACTCCATTAATTGGTCGTTAACTCATTTGAATGAAATTGTTTAGCCTTACTATCTATATCTTGTGATTGCTCTATTTTGTTTGCTAAGTTCTAAATTTGGATTTTTGGTTTTGAGTTGCTTAAATTATATGTTTCGAATTTTATATTGTTGTGTTGATGTTGCTAACAATTTTCTTGATGATATAGGTGTTATTGCACTCTTAGTCCTTGATCTTATTCTATTTGCATTATGTTTCCTATAGGTTGAAAAATATTGTTTTGAGGTCCCTATAGTTTGAACAAGTTACTTTTGGCTTTTCCTATGATTGAAAATTGCACTTAGGGCCTTAAAGCTTTTCAAAATTGCATTTAGTCCCTAAACTTTTGAAAAATGCATATTGACCCCTATACTTTTCAAAGATTAAATTTTACCCCTTGATTTCTTAAAAAATCGGTTCAAATATTCTTATTGGTAAAAAGGGGAGAAATTATTGGTCAAACTTTTTCAAAATTGAAACAAACACTCTATGCATTTTGTGAGGGGGAGTTTTTCTTAAATTATCTTTAAAAACTCAAATGCTTGGTTAATCGTTTGTACTAATCGTTTATCTCATAATTGCACTAATCGTTTGCGTTTATAGAAAGCTTATAAGATGATAATCTTCCGATCTAGAAGTTGGTAAAACGTTCTTATCCCTTATCTCTTTCTTTCATCTTGTTTCATGCTTTACATTGTTAATCTTTATGCATTTCAAAATTAAAATGTTTTAATTGCTCTTAACCCTTGATCTCTTTATGTTGTTTTTCAAAATCTATTCACTTGAGTTTTAACTCTTCTATGATTAGTTGTTTGATTTTATTTTATTATCCTGTCTTTTTGATGAAGACAAAGGGGGAGAAATATGTGCACTAAAACTTTCAAAATTGCACTTTTTAATACTCACAAATGCATTTCATATCTTATATTCATTTTTACTTAAATGCTTATTGTGAGGGGGAGCTAAATTTCATAAGAGCTTAAACTTTCATATCATTCCTAAGGTGTTTTAGTGAAGGATTTGTCATCATCAAAAAGGGGGAGATTGTTGGCATATAGCCTCCCTTAATAGGTTGTTTTAATGTGACAAATCCTCTTGTGTTTAGTGTGCTAATTACTCTTGTTATATACATCCTATCTTGCACTCTAATTCATCAAAAAGCACAATCTTTATCTTTTAGATCAAAGCTTTATTGTCATATCCTAAGAAGCTAATTTTTATACAAATACTTTTAACCTTATCTTTGTATACATTGAGAATTAGCTTTCGTGATCAACTACAAAATTTCTTAGAATGATGTTCTCTACAACTCTCGTGAAGAAAGTTTTCTGATCCGAGCATCGTAGTAAAAGATACACTCATTAAAAGGTGTTTTAGACCTTTGGTGCGGTACACCGCACTAAGGGCACGGTACACCGCAGATGTGCGGACCAGGGCTAGTCCGTCAGAAAGCAAGTGAATTAAGCAAGCGTTAGTGCGGTACACCGCACCAACCCCACGGTGCACCGCAGATTAGGGTTTTCTTCAGCAAAATGAAGACAAAAGGCATATATCCGTTGGGGATATTAATATATCCGTTGGAGACAAGTCTTATGACCGTTGGGAGCATTTTGCAGCTATAAATTGAAGGTCTTTCAAGGCTACAACTACACCTTCAACCCATATACACTAAAGGGCTTAATTGTTATCATCCAAGAAGGTGTCAAAAGCTATACATTGTCATATCTACTCAATTAAGGAGTCAATCCATTAAGCCACAAAGTTCTATCTACTCAAGAGGAGTCTTTCATGCTTAAGTGTTATATCTACTTATTAGGAGATTGTTAGCAAAGTAGTTTCACCCTTTAAACTCTTTGTATTTATCCTCTTAAGTCTAGTTCTTGTAATAGATAGATTAAGAGAGAATTTGAGTATCGGGAGTATACTCAGTGTCCTTGTGTTTTGATTACACAAGAGTTTCCTTCGTGGTATCGAAGAGGTTATCCTTCGTGGTATCAAAGAGGTTGTAAGGGTTATTGTGTTCTCGACCCGGTTAAGAGAGACACGGAAGCTTAGTGAAAAGCTTGAAATCCTAAGGAGGCTTCCTTAGGTAGTGGATGTAGGGAAACCGAACCACTATAAATCGTGTGTATCTTTCTATCCCTACACTCTTTATTTTCCGCACTTTATATGTTTGATAATATGCTAGTATGAATATTGTGATATTGATTATCTAGTTTATCTAACTTAGATCATCTAGCATAGTAAGAGAATATAATTTCAATTTACTTGTTTAACTTCTATATCAACCTCTAACTTATCCATTGCATGATCCCTTAAGAGTTTGATATATTAGTTGACTTAGAAGCTTCTCTTTAAAACATATAATTGTCCAAAAGATTTTTAATTAGGCATTAATCTTATTAGTAATCCTATTCACCCCCCTCTAGGACTTTCAGGTTTGAAATTGGCAAGGAACTTAGCCATTCAAGAGACTATTTTGGATACAGACTCGCAAGCAGCACTCAGGGCAATAAGATCGGTGGAAAGAGGAAGTGGGCCAGCAACTACATGGATTGAAGGGATTAGAACACTATTAGATCAAAATTCGCTATTTAAACTCACGAGTATATACCGAGAAGAGAACTTATGCGCCGATTGGTTAGCACGTTGGGTATCTAGACAACCGGTGGATTATGCGTTCCTTGAGGATCCACCAGACGGGCTATGGAAGATGTTAGCGAAGGATAGTTTCGGATGGAAATCACCTAGGGAGATTTATACACTGAATTAGCAAGACATATGTATTTGCGTTAGGTCTTTAAAACTGGTCTTTGGACCTCCTTTGTAATTAAAAAAATAGTATAAGGTTATTTAGTATACCATTATTTTTAACTAATTAGCTAGGAATGATATTAGAAAAATTAAGGAAAAAATGTCTTGACCATGTAAAAAGATAAATATTGTTGAATACTTCTTTTTCTAGGGATGGCAACAGATCGGATATCCTCGAAAAATTGCATAACCACATCTACGTCCATTAAAAAAAACGATAACCAAATCCGCATCAATTAACCGTCGGATTTTAAAATTATTTACCATATCCGCATCCGCGACGGATGATGCGGTTTATCCGCGGTTAATCCGTATCCGCAATCGTTTAAAATGATTTTGATTAGGGATGTCAATGGGGCGCGGGTTTGCGGGTACCCGCCCCACCTCACTTTAAACGGGGCGGGTTTTAAGGTACTAAATGGGGTTTGGGGCGGGTTGTGGGGATGGATTTTCAAAACCCGCACGAGACGGGGCGGGTTGTGGGGATGAGTATTCCCCACCCCGCAAACCCTCCCCGCATGTATATAATATATAATTAATATATTTGACTTATAATGTATATTTTAATTTCAATAATTATTCAGATAAAAGTTTGTGTGCATCTATTAAAACACACAAAGTTTAAATATTTCAAATCAAAGTGCAACTCCAAGGGCAGAATTTGTTTAAAAAACAAAATACAAATGCAAATTCTGAAGAATAGAGTATTTGAGAGTTTAAAAATAATAAAATTTGTAGTAATAAAAAAATTTGAACGATCAGTTTGAAACCCGCGGGTAGAACCCACACCCCGCGGGGAATAAATGAGCGGGGCGGGGCGGGGTGTGGGGAAGAACAACGCGGGGGCGGGGCGGGGCGTGGGGCTTCTATTTTTTTGTGGGGCGGGGTGCGGGGATAGGTAACCCCGCCCCAAACCCGCCCCATTGACATCCCTAATTTTGATAAAATAAGTTACTAAATATTTTTAAAATTCTAAAATTAGTTACAAAGTTATTGGAAGACCATAAAATGGTTGAAAAATATTTTTCATCTAATATTGGATAGTCCAATACCAATCGTATTATAACACATAATCCATGTTTATGTCATGCAAAAACTAATTATAATAACTACCTAGTTAATCTAATAACATGTGTTTTATCAATATAATTATTGGTTATAATATTAATATTGGACCATCCAATATAGGATAAAAGTCTTAATCAAAATGATATTAGGCAATATAGTAATAAAATAGATAATAATTAATTAGCTAGTTTATGTATAGAATCATTATATTTGATCGATATTATTTATGAAATTTGCATACATGGAATATCTTTATATATAGTATATATATTTTAATATATTATTTTTTATATTTTTATTCGGATTTCGGATTATCTTGAATTATTGTAAAAGACCAAATCCTAACGGATAATCCACTGGTTACCTCTTGTGAGAACCAAACCCTCATGGATGCACCATCGGTTCTACTAATAGATTTTTTATTGGATCGGATATCCA
The DNA here is from genome assembly GCA_029959085.1 of Nemophila menziesii. Classification (NCBI taxonomy): domain Eukaryota; kingdom Viridiplantae; phylum Streptophyta; class Magnoliopsida; order Boraginales; family Hydrophyllaceae; genus Nemophila; species Nemophila menziesii. The sequence goes on from JARWIR010000007.1 coordinate 53,112,414, forward strand.
TCGGTTACGATTAATATTTGAACCATTGTCATCCCTATTTTTTTTAAAAGAAAGATAAATAAAAGTAGACGATAGTAACTCTTTTGATTAAGCAAATATTTATTTATAACTTTTATATTGTAACTGATATTATAAAAAGAGAGAATATAATTAATATTTATGGATAAAACTGTGGAAATGGAAATGAAACTTGGACCAACCGTTTGACTAGGCGAGGAATGGGAAATAGCTCATTTGACTTGGAATATAAGGTTGGGAAGTTAGATCCATTGGACATTGAATGGCTTAGAGATAAACACTCCTCACTTCATTCCAATTAGTTACAGATTTTTTTGTTTTGCTTGCCATCTAAAATGGCACAACTAATGCACACTTAGGCACAGCCTGTTCACTTTTGTTTATTCTAGAATGTTTATCTTAATATTTTAGATTTTTCTATATTATTAATGTCTAGAAACAAGATCAAACTTTATTCAAATTTTATAATAAAAATGTACGACCGACTATCTACTATATATATTCATTTGTTGACTGATAGCACCACTAGTACATAGTCGTAGGAAAATTCTCCCAACTCTTATATACTGTCCTTCCACTCGTCACACTCTTTCAACCTACACTTCTATTTTTCTCTACCATTACTCTTTAACTAAAAATTAGGACATGTAAATTCTTATAACCATTCAAACATACAACAACTTCACTACAAGAACAAACTAATGCGTTTCATTTCACAAGTATTAATTCTTTACACACATGTACTTCTTTAAGTCCTTATTTTATCCATGGCTTGTGGTGATCAAGTCCAACAATCAGATTTTAAGCACCATTGTAAGATATGTAATAAGGGTTTTATGTGTGGAAGGGCTCTTGGTGGTCACATGAGATCTCATGGTATTGGAGATGAGAGTCTAAGCCTTGAAGATGAAGATCCGGCAAGCGATTGGGAGGAGAAGCTTGACGAGAGTATTGATAAGACAAGTAATAGAAGAATGTACAAACTAAGAACAAATCCCAATAGGATAAAAAGTTGCAAGGCTTGTGAGAACTGTGGAAAAGAATTCTTGTCCTGGAAATCATTTCTTGAACATGGAAAATGCAACTCAAATGATGTTGGGTCTTTCGTGTCGCCTGTGTTCTCCCATGAATCAGAAGGCGAAGACGATACCGGAAAAAGACAAGGATGGTCAAAGAGAAAAAGATCACTTAGGGCAAAAGTTGATAGTTTTTGTACACCTACTAACTATACATATGCTGAAGAAGAAGATCTCCTTCTTGCCGGATGCTTGGTTGATTTAGCAAACACGAGGGTGGATACATCCATGGGTGAGGAAGAATCATGCGCATCTCACGCTGAAAAGAAGAACCTAATGGCTTTATTTTCTCCTCTATCTAGTCGCACACCTTATGAAAAGAGTACAAGTGTTTCCAAAGGCTTGTTTGAATGTAAAGCATGCAAAAAAGTATTCAATTCTCACCAAGCACTAGGAGGTCATAGAGCTAGTCATAAAAAAGTTAAAGGATGTTATGCAGCTAAACAAGATCAATTAGATGATAGTTTAGCGGATGAAGATGTAATTACAAATGATGAATATTTTCCTTCAAAATCAACATCATCATTACAATTTGAACAAAACCAGAATTCATCTGCATCAAGGAAATCAAAAGTGCATGAATGCTCAATATGCCATAGAGTTTTTTCATCGGGACAAGCATTGGGTGGTCATAAAAGATGCCATTGGATCACCTCTAGTTCTCATGACAACAACGCATTTGCAAAGTTCCATTTCCATGATCATCACATGGAGCAAATTCAGCAAATATCACTAAACAACAAGTCCGAGGCACTCGATCTTAATATACCAGCCCAGGTTAACGAGATGCTTGGACTAAAGAACTTTGAGGTGTCCACAGAAATTCATTTGCATCCATGGATAGATGTAGATGGAAAAGCAAAGGAAACCGATAATCATTTTTGCAAAAATAACCAACAACGTCATTATCAAACAAATGAAGAAAACTACAAGAACAAAGATAACATCAACAGTAGTGCAAATTGTACGTTGAATGTAGAAGACGATGCTAATAGTAAGGTCAAATTAGCTAAGCTAAGTGAGCTCAAAGACATAAATACAAGTGGTAGTTCTTCCCAATGGCTACAGGTTGGTATTGGTTCAACAACTGAAATTGTTACCGATCCATAATTTTTTTTCACAAAACTATAACACTAAGTAAGATGAAACTGTAATTAATACTCAAGTAAAAATATACTATTACTTTTAGTTAATATTTATGAAATGCATGAACACTCTGTCTATTTTTAGCTAAACAAGTATTAGCATTTCATTTCAGTGTCACGAAAGAACATATTAACTTTACAATTTTTAATACTTGATATCCTATTTGTATTACACTTTTTTTCAATACGAATTTTGTGCAACGCCATTGTTGCATAGACTACCGTCTACAATATTCTCTAATTATAATTAAATGATTATTTAAATTCCATCTACTTTCTTGTTAATCCTCAAACAGTCATTAACACTCTATTTCATTATCTTCCCCCGACACAAAATATTCTTCATTAGCATTTTTAACTTTTTTTTTTTGCAATTACAAATTTTCATTGACTATCCATACTTCTTTTAACTCCATCCTAAGGAAGCACAGTCTCAAGTTTGAGAAGTTGCAATGAAGGAGTTATAAATTGATTATAAAATATATTGTTTTTATGGGTTATAATTTTTTTTGGGTCGCTTGAGTATATCTTTGAATAAAAAATGTGGTATGAAAAACGGTCGTCTAGGCGAATAAATCCGGATTAGGCGCACAATTAAACGGGATAGGCAACCCATTAATCGGTCTATTCGTAGGTGGTCGTACAACAACCTTTGAACGTGTTTTCTAGACGTTTTGCTTCTGGGATCGCTTAAGTGGCTAGGAGGCTAGAAGGACGATTAAGAACACTACGTACATCTTTGATATATGCAATTACGAAATGAAAAGATCTAAGATTGATAATTTCTCTAATGATTAGAATACTTCGAAGTGACAAAAAAAATTGGAGTAATTTTACTATTATCAAAATAGCTTAAAGTCCAAAATAATTCTCATAAATTAAAAAAAAAACAAAAAGTTTTGCTCACATCAAACTCATCTGACAATCTATTTAAACTCTTTAAATTCAATTCGATCAATTTCAATAAAAGTTACATTTCACTGAATTAAACTGTAGGGGATGGAATGGAGAGGATTACAAATTTCTTCTATTTTCAGAGGTATAGTTTTCTTTAAAATTAATCTTTGTCTTCTCTCCAACCAAATAAAAAAAAAACAATCACCACATTCTTATATTCATCCTTTATTTTACTGTCTTGTAGCCGTGAGGTTTCTACCTCACTCAATCGTGACCGGATTAAAGTATTTTAGTGTGTTTTGTAGCTGTTCTTTGTCGGGAGAAATAGCCATAAATAGTAAAGGGAAGTAGGGAACTCTAATGGAACAGGACACTTCAATCTAGTTTTTTGCATATCTAATGTTCTTTGGGTTCTTATCAGTTATCTTTCTTGTGTTTTGTTCTGTATGTTGTAATTGTCGACAAATCTTCCTAGAATATTAATGTTAAAAGATAAAATATTTTTAATTTTCTATAATATTAATGTCAAGAAACTAGATCAAACTTTATTCAATTTATATGATAAAAATATACAACTAATCTATTGTTCATTTGTTTGTTGACATATAGCACCACAAGTACATTGTAGTAGGAAAAATCTCCATGTTATGTACGGGACACATAAATTCTTATAACCTTTCATACACACAACAACTTTACTACGAGAACAAATTAATGTGTTTCATTTCATAAGTATTTATTCTTTACATATGTACTTTAAATCCTTATTTTATCCATGGGTTGTGTTGATCAAGTCCAACAATCAGATTATAAGCAGTAAGCACCATTTTAGGATATGTAATATAGGTTTAATTAGTGGAAGGGTTCTTAGTGGTCACATGAGATGTCATGGTATTGGAGATGAAAGTCTAAGCCTTGAAAATATAACGATCTAGCAGGCAATAAGGGGGAGAAGATTTGCGGGAGTATTGATAGAACAAGTAATAGAGATCTGGCAAACAATTGGCAGAAGAAGTTTTGCAAGAGTATTAATAGAACAAGTAATGAAACGACGTACAATCTAATAACAAATCAAAGCAAGACTGGAAGGCGTGAAATCATTTCTTGAACTCGGAAAATGCAATTTGAATGCAAAGCATGCAAGAAAGTATTCAATTCTGAGTAACTACTTGAATGCCATAGAGTTAGTCATTTAAAGGTTAAAAAATATTACATGATTGTTTAGCCAATGAAATGAAGATGTAAATGTTTGTTTTCCTTTAAAATCAACATTAATATTTCACTATGAACCTCTAAAAATGAATGAGGAGATTAAAAGTGCATGAAGGCTCACTATGCCATAAAGTTTTTTCATCTGGACAAGCCTTGGGGTGGTCACAAAAGATGCCATTGGATCACTTCTAAATCTCATGAAAACAAGGAATTTTCTAAGTTCCATTTCCATGATCATTAAATGGATCGTATTCAACAAAAATCGCTAAACAACCAGTCTAAGACGCTTGATCTTAAGATACCAGAACAGGTTAGCGAGATGCTTGGAGTAAAGAACTTTGAGGTGTCCGCAGAAATTCATTTGCATCCATGGATAGATGTAGATGGAAAAGCAAAGGATATCAATAATCATTTTTGCAAAGATAACCAACAACATCATTATCAAACAAATGAAGAAAACTACAAGAACAAAAAGAACATCAACACTAGTGCAAATTGTACGGTCAAATTAGCTAAGCTAAGTGAGCTCAAATACATAAATACGAGTGGTAGTTCTCCACAATTGTTACACGTTGGTATTGGTTCAACAAATGCGATTGTTACTGAGCTATAATTTTTTTTTATTTGACGAATCAATAACGCTAAGTAAGATAAAACTGTAATTAATACTCGAGTATAATATATACATCTATAACTTCCATTTAGTTAATATTTATTAAATGCATGAACACTTTCTGTCTTTTTTTAGCTAGACAAGTATAAGCATTTCATTTCATTTCAATGTCAGCAAAGAACATACTAACTTTACAAGTTTTATTAGCCTTAATATCCTATTTGTATTTCCCTTCTTTTCATTAAGAATATTGTGCAAGAGCCATTGTACTGGTATTATACTTCTGGACTAGCTACAACGCTTGTATTATAGAAGATCTGCAAATCACTCAATGCAATGTCAATCTATGGCATGTCAGCTCGTAGATGTGGGATCTCTTATCGATGCAAGGAGAGAGTTGGGACATGAAACAATGCCACGTGTGTGTTTCTCGTTAATATAAAATTTCGTGGCTATTAGTATCTATTTTAGGGGTATGGTGTAGGTGGTTTTTCTGAAGGTTTATTCTGCAAATTGAGTGTTGTATATAAAATGTTGTTATTGTTAGTTGAATCTTCTAGTGTTGCTTGAAGCTTAACTCGCTGTAATTAATTGCCTTCATGGATTGTCAGATTTTATCGGTATCTAAAGTTTTCTATAGTCATAATCATGTGTTCTTGTATTACACGCCAGATATATATATGGTACTGTTAAAAGATTTTTTTTTTTTTCGTGAGACAACTATAAATGTTTTTCTTCATATGGAAGATTTCTTATAACTCCAAATAAAAAGTAAAGGACTACGAGTGATGAATTTCTTCCGTATCATTGTCATACGGAATGTTTTCTAGTTACTAGAATTACTATAGGAAAAGTTGTCTTTGTTGAGCTGAAACTTTATACAGCGTTGAGTAATTCCAGCTATTGTACATAGTGGGTTTCCTAGAGACGCCGTTTCTGAGTTCAATTACTGATCTGTTCTTGAACGTAGCTGAATTATGTATGAACAATCTGCTTCCGCAAAAAAGGCAATCATATGAAATTACGACATAATGATAAAGCAACCGTTCTATAGCTGTTCAGTAAATCATAAGACATATTTTACAAGCTAAAGAGTTATTTTTGCATTTTACCTCCCTATGGTTTGAGAAAAAGGCACTCCAACCCGTGGTTACAAAAGTGAGTCCTACTCTTATGTGATTTGTAAAAATGTGCATAGGCAAGGCAGGGCAGATACACTTCTGTAAAAATAAAGAAGAAAGGGTTTTTGCATTTTAACTCCTCTTGATTTGCAGTGTGAGGTACCCCTGTAGTTTCTAAAGTACACCCAATCTTGTACTAAGTAACGCACACAACAACCCGCTGGTATTAAATTGGTGGATCGTATCCCTCTACCACCATAAAAATTAATTCTCTCGATAAAATTATAAGATATAAATGAAATTCTATATTAGTTTCATGTAAATTTTATAAAATTGTGAATTTAAAATAAATGTAACTTTTAAATTAAATAGTCATGAGGTGTTATGCTAATATACTGGTTAAATAAATTTCAATTAATTTTATACGTAAAAAGAACTAAAATGGTATAGAAACTATTGGGATATCAATACTTAACTCGAATCCTTCATGGGTATCAATATTCCCTTTACTAACCCTTCCTATTTACATTCCTATGACCCAAACTAAATAAACCACTTGTTTTGCCACTCTTATAATTTTTTGTTAAATTTCAGTACAAACAATTTCAACTTATTAAAAATATTAAATTTAAAGTTCTACTCAAGACCTTCAATTATTCAATCTTAGTTATTGCAACTATTCATGCTTATTGTTGGAGTATAAATCTCCTAAAACCTGTTCTCCGCCTTCTTCTATGGTAAATCTAACTAAATACAAGGGGTAATTCTTCACCAGGGTTATAGGTTGGTATTGGTTAACAACGAAGATTGTTACCGAGCCATAAACTTTTTTATTTGACGAATGAATACGCAAAGTAGAATAAAACTGCAATTGAAACTCGAGTATAAAATTTACATCTATAACTTCCATTTAGTTAATATTTATGAAATGCATGAAAACTTTCTGTCTTTTTTCAGCTAGACAAGTATAAGCATTTCATTTCATTATATTTCAATGTTAGAAAAAACATACTAACTTTACAAGTTTTATTAGCCTTAATATCCTATCTGTATTGCCCTTCTTTCATTCAGAATATTGTGCGAGAACCATTATAATAGTATTATACTTCTGGACTACAACACTTGTATTATAGAAACATGATTATCTCAATTCCTTAAATCAACGCCTTTATGTAATATCGAAATTGAAAAAGACGCAACAGAAAAAACCAGTGCCAAACTTTAGGCAAATCAACCATCGTTGCCTCTACTTAACCATGATTTAATGGAATAATATATCAATGTGTCTACATTTAATCAATACCAAATTTATAATCTCCGAATACTCGATTTAATATTTACACTTAGGGTATGTGTTAATAATTACATCTTGCTACCAAACTGGATCATTAACATGTAATTATAAAGATGGATTGCTTTAAGGTTTCTCAAGTCTTTAGAGAATTCGCTTAAGGCCAATTGAAATATCTGACCACTCATGAAGGATGTTTCTAACTTTCTGAATTCTTGCATGTTAGTTGCTCGACTAATACAGTCATTTATTGTCACAAGACTAGAGTTTCACAACCAAGAAAATTACTAGTTTAACCTTGCGGTAGTTAGCCAAACCCCACTTCTAGCTAAGTCATGTCTTCTAGGCTCACATGATTACTTTCTTATACGTACAGAGAACTATACAAATCCATGTCAAGACATTGAGAGACTTTGTAATAATTTAACACTTATACAGGAACACTCTAATTAATTTTAGGGTGGTTTACAAATAAATATAGAGAATTTACAGTATATACACGTTTCAAAGCGATTCTATAATCATCTATAATGTTCTATTATACTCTACTAGCTTCTAGTGAAGTCTAGTATACTATAGATTTCTTTGGCATGTTTTTCCACATTCCAGGTCTTCTTAAACATCTTCAACATTCCTTCATTAAGGGAAAAATTGGTAGAAGTTTGATGTTCTGAAAACTCGTCAATGCATTATCTGAGTGACTAAAAACACATAAAAAGTTACATGATGCATTTATAGATATTTATGCCCTGATCCCCATTATAATACGGCGAAGCTCTTAATTATGATGGAAGTTTTCTCAGAACTCCATTACTGATCTCTTCTTGAACGTAGATGAATAATATATGAACAATCTGCTTCAGCAAAAAGGCAACCATTATGAAATTATGACATAATGATAAAACAACCATTCATAGTTGTTCAGTAAAGCATAAGACATGTTTTACAGGCTAACGAGTTATTTTTTCATTTTACCTCCCTATGATTTGGGGGAAAGGCACTCCTCTTGATTTGCAATAAGTGCGAGTTACCCCTGTAGTTTCGAAAGTACACCCAAACTTGTACTAAATAGCGGGGAATCGTATCCCTCTACCACCACAAAAATTACAGATGCCTCTCCATTCTCTCTTAATAACCAGTGACAAAATTATAAGAAACCGTGAAATTCTATAATAGGATTGTGTAAGTTTTATAAAATTGTGAATTTAAAACAAATATAACTTTTATTTCAAATAATCATGAGGTGTCATGCTAATAATTAATAAACACGTTTAAAAATCTTTCAGTTACATTATAAATAAAAAGAACTAAAATGATAGTAGTACTTAACTCGAATTTCATGGGAATCAATATTCCCTTCCTATACCCATTCCCTCTGTATATATCTTCTAAGACTCAAACACACTTGTCTGTCGCAATTCTTATAAATTTTTCAATACAAACAATTTCCACTAATTAAAGATATTACATTTAAAGTTCTACTCAAGACCTTCAATTATTTAATTTACAAACTTCAAGAACTTCAAGTATGGAAAATTATATATAACTTCGTAAACATCTGATTATTAGATGCCACCTTTATACCATATAATAACCGTAAAACTCTTAAGAAAATTTAATAAAATAAAATTTTGTAACATTAAAACAATTTTATTAAAGTAAATATTTGACAAAATGACTGCTTAGATATTAAACCAATTGAATGATGAATAATGATATATAGTATTACTCAAAATCATATCACCTAATAACCACTCAATGTGGTGTGAATTGGTTGGTAATAAATCGTATTAAATCAAGAAAATAAATAGATTAACGATTTATAACCGATCAATTTTAGAAAACTTTCGTTAAACTCGTCAATTCCAAACATAAACAGACTAACGATTAACTTTCATCTCATTTTCGAAAACTTTCGTTTAAATTTGTCAATTCCAAAAATCCCACAAAATCGTTCTGTTCAATAAACCCATCAACTACTTGATCTTAACAACTTGATGTCTCCTCATTTGTGATACTAAAATATACTCATGAGACATCATTTTAGGCTTATTTATTAGTTTATAGGTTGATTTTAGCTTATTTTAGTGCACTTTCCTATTTTGGGTCTTGATTTGTAGAATTATTATTTTTAGAGCATATTGGGTTTAATTGTTTATTTAGTGTGAAGCTTTAAAGATAATTATGGAGATTAATTAGAGTCCAAGTCAAAGACAACAACTTATGGAAAGAGATTTGCATGGAAATTGGAGATAAGGAAACAAAAGCTAAAAAGATGGAAAAGGAAAAGCTGCCTAAATCTGGGATTCTGCATACACGTCCAAAGATATGCGTTTTAACCTAAGAAATAGGCCGAATTTGGTAATTTCCTTCTTTAGGGTCAAGATAATTTTGTTTCGATTCTTTTGGTATCTTATGGAGCTCAATCCGACCAATAACGAAGAAGATATGCTCAAAACGGTAAAGCAGTGTTTATCTTACGAATTTGAGTTGGGCTAGGAGTCCATTACTTAGAGTTATCTCCAAGAAACGAATTAGGTCAACCTATACACTATAAATACAGCCTCTTAACACTCTTAAATCATCCTTGGTGAAACCTTAAACCAAGAGGAAGCTTAGAACACAAGAGAGAAGTCTGGAAGGAGTTGTCATCAACAATGACTTCTTCTACCTATAATTTTGTAATTTCTTTCTTTTCTTTCATGAACTAAATTTCTTTAGCTTGAGTTTTAGCATTAATGTATGAACCCTAGTTTTGATTGACATCTATCTAATTTGGGAATTTAATGTTTTAAATAGAATTATAGTTTTTATTCTCTGTTTATGTGTTTGGATTTATATTATGTGTTCTTGTGGATTGCAGCCATTAGAATTACCATCTAGTAATTAGGTCACCATTGACAACGGTGTTTAATTGCATGTTTAGCACATAACGTCTAGTTTTAGGTCTGATCTGACAACCCAACCTAGCTAGATAATCACTATGGTTTAGTCTTTGTGACTATTGGCCAATTACAGGAAAAGTTTGCTTAGGAAGCCTTATTGACACAGGTAAATCCTATTTTAAACTACCGATAGCGAATTGGGACCGATTAGGGAAATACTACATAATTCACCCTTACATGTTTAGAACGGCAAAACTAGTGGGGATTACATGCTAATAACTTAAGCTATATTCTCATATCACTTCTCTTCGTATTTATTTTCTGTCTTTTAATTCTCAGTTTTAGTTTAGTTAATTATTTTCTCAATCCATCTTTATTTGTTTTTACTTTAATTGCGTTTAGTTGTTCTAGCTTGATTATTTACACTTGATATTTGCATAAGATTCTTCTAACCTTCGTACTCTCTGCGGAACGAATCTCATTCTAAAACTTGCATACGATCTGTATACTTGCAGAACCGTGTAGTTCTAGGGTGTTTTTGCACTTTATTTAGATCTTATTTTATCACACCCTAGGCCCCGCCACAACTCATGTTCTCCAAAAACATTACCAAAGAATAAATTTTATGCGAAATTGATACTATAAGTTCTTAAATTATCTCCAAAAAATTCCATTAAACTTCACATAAATCATGTAATTGGAGTATCAAATAAGCATAACTCAATAACTCAAGGACTTAAACTATCAAATTCACATCACACAATCATTTTCTTAAATTTTAGTATCTTAAATAATCAATTTTTCAAAAACCAAGGACTTATAGTATCAATTTCAAAAAAAATATGTACTTCCCACAACAAATATACACAAATCAGGGAGTATATGGATCAATTTCACAAACCAATTGGGCTAGAAGTAATTATTTCGCATAATATAAGGACTTAAAATGTCAAATTCCCATATCACTTTGAATTACAAAATCTAATTCACAAAAACCAGTGAATTTTACTATCAGTTTCTCATAAAACAAGGAGTTATAGTATCAATTCACATTAATCAAGCACTAATAGTATCAATTTCACACAAAACAGGGGCAAATTCGCATAATAGAAGGACTTTAACAACAATTTTCACAAAAAACAGGGACTAGAAAGAATATTACCCATAACTCAACCATAATTCCTTCAATCCAATCGGGAGAATCAACATAAGAATCTCATTCTTCAACACAATATATATATATATATATATATAACTAGAAAAATCAAATAAATTAAATCTCTCAATTAGGATTTAAGAATACAAGATAAAACCAATAAGAAACCCTCCTGGTGAATAATACCACCTCCCAATCCACCATGGATTAATAATAGAAGATATTACATATTAGAGGACAAGATTTTAGAGAACACAGACTATCGATTTAAGAGATCAGGCGTAGATGCGTAAGGATGAAGATGATAGATTAGAGTGGGTAAGAGAGTAAACGAGACGAGTGAGTTCAGAGAAGACCGACAAAAACTGGACCGGTCCGGTTCGGTTCGGTTCCTTACTGTAGCATCGTCTCGTTCCCGATTCTGGAACCGGCCGATCCGGACCGGTCTGATAGCCAGACGAAGTATATATCTATATTTGTTTTAATAATTACTATAAGTTATTTTTTAGACAATTGCATTACAAGTCTTGCAAGTATTTGGGTATATATTTACTATTTTGAAATTTATTTGTCCAAGTTTTTTTTATCCAATGATTGGTATAAACTCATCTGGTTTTTGTCTAGTGATGAGTATAAACTCAAATGGTTTTTGTCTCAACTGGTTTTTGTCCAATGAAGGTCTTTTGTCAAAGTCCATGCCCATGGTAGGTATATACCTAACTGTTCCAGTTTCCTGCATAAGTGTAAAACCATCAAAACCATGCAAAACCATCAAAACCATGCAGAACCATCCTTGTACATATTCACACTCATATGCACAGAGACGTATGGGTACATACCCATACGAATCCACTGGTTACATACCCATACAGATCCATACTTATACGATACAGACAATTTGGGTACATACCCATATAGATAGATGTATACCAATACAAAAAAAAATCTATACTCATACTCGTTCATTAATGTGGCATGTTCCGGTTCGTCCCTTTTTTTGCCAAAACCAGAATCGAACCGGTTTTCAGTTCGGTTACTCGATTTTTGGTTCGGTTTACTCGATTTTCATTGTAGTCGACCATGCTAATGTTAACTCTGTTAAAAATTGAACATGTGATGTTCCTAATGTTTGTAATTTTCTATCTTAAAACACTATAATTGAAATTTTGTTTTCCCTAGATATGTGTGCATATGGTTCTTATAAATGTGTTCCTAAGGAAATAAGTTTCTATTTTTCATATTGAACAATCTTGCCTACTTGGCTTCTTGATCTTTCATATGAGTTGTATAAAAAAGAAATGCTACAGTTTGGGGTTAGTATAATAAAATATATCAATGAGGTGTGTAACGATAATCATAGAGGATTTTATCAAGTAAGAACAAGATGAACATTATAAGTGTAACACCATTTAAAGAGATGGCCTAGGTGTGTATATGACAAGTAGTTTTGTTCATCTTTGTGCATAATTTTATCCTAACTGTGAGTTGTGATTTAAACATGTGATGTATATAAATGCTTAGTAAGTATATTAAAGGAGGTTAAAGCAATTATCATCACATATAATGACATAGGAGACTATGACTTAATATCAAAATAGTAATTCCTCAAGTAAAATGGGCTAGATAGAAGGATAAATTCTAAAGTGTTTTAACTAAAGATTTGAAAAGTAGAGTTAATAGTTTTAGGTGAGTTTAAGCATGTGATTAACTAAGAATTATTCATATGATAAGCAACATATAGGAGGGACTATATGCAAACAGTTTTGATAATATCAATTAGATAATTAATACTAATCAATTTTTTCTCAATGTAGTAAAATTAAGAAAAGAAGTTTTTTCTAGTTCGGTATCGAGTTCGAATCTTGCTCATTGAATTTATTTATTTTTTTGCTCGGTAGACGATTTTATTCATTATTCAAAACAAAAGCGCTCAGTTTTCAGATCGAATATGTTAAGTGATATATAATTGTGCTTGTTTTTGCACAAATTTATTTTAACATGCTCAGTATATATTTTTTTGTTCACCTGTTAGACGACTATGTTCAGTGTTCTAACACGAACACACTGTTTTTGTTTTCTTAGTGTTCGACGAATGTGCCCAATGTTCAAAAATTATTTTGTTAAGTGTTCATTCGGTCGTGCTCATTGTTAGTCATGAGCTTCATCCGTACTCAGTGTCATTGGTGTATAGATTTGAATTATGAAAAGTGTTTTGTCTCTGTTTGATGGTATATGTGGGCCTATTCCTTGTCCTTTTAACAAAATTTTCAATACAGTAGCTTCGTTTTGGGCAAACATATCACCTAAGCCCCTTTAGGCCGAAGACATATAAATCTTTGAGTATGACAGTATGTTTCACAAACACAAGTTCAATAAAAAAATCTGGGAGTAAAATATACCTTTGACATCTACGTGAATTGAACACAAACATTTCAAATATCTTGGAACTTGTCTCTTACCTATGTTATTGGAATAATTAAAATTTAGTACGACACTTGAAAACATAAGTAATGTTATAACCAACCCATGTGGATATTAATTCTTAGTTTATGGATTTACAGCCTATATATTAAGCCCAAGAAGATAAAATACTATTAAATTTTACTTGACAAATAAGTTATCTTTTCTCCATAAATATGACTCTCTCCAATGTATTACAACATATTTATGAGATCAGTAATATTCTTCTTTTCCCCTCAAATTCTTTTCTTTTACTTTTTCTTTTTACTTTCCTAACATGTTGTCAGAAAGATAGTCTCTACTGCCATACCTTAAAGTATGTAATTTAATTTATGATTAAGTTATATTTTTCTATAACTATGTTATTCATATGTGATACTATTATACTTGTCTCTATCCAGATCTTAGCCATTTTAAATAATAGTCACGTGATTTATTTAATAAATCAAATCTTATATGGAGCATATACGCAAGATGGATGTGTATCAAATGCGAAGATATGTGCATAACTTATGAAAATAATAGAGGACATACATACATGGCCGATCATGGGCATAGGCCCCAGAAGCCACCGCTTTGGGGCCCCAATATTTTGGCTTTTTGAAGGGGCCTTTTTGGGAATTAGATGTTTATATGTATATAGGTTTATGTTTCAATTTAGTAATGGAATAGAAATTAAAAGTTAGTCTATTAGTAAAATAATATCTTTTTATGAGAGGTGAAAGGTTCGAATCTCACTCCAAAATAATATATATAAAAGATTTAACTGAACAAGTGATTAAGTTTGATTTATTCGAGGAGTCGAATAATTTTTGCTTTAAACGATCTCGTTAAAAAAATCAGAATAAAACCAACATTAGTATTAAAGTTTCTTGATTTTTTTATAAAAAAATTTAAATGGATATATAGAGGCCCCTATTATGAAGTCCGCTTTGAGTCTCAAATATGACAGGATAGATTCTGATTATTTTACATATACGTATCTTATGCATATTTCTTTTCATATGCATAAACTATTAAATGTTTTTTCATATAGGGCATATACTTTATTTTTGTTTAAAACATAATCTAATTAGAAATAACCGTCTTAGTTAGACACGTTTGAACTAAGTAGTGCATCTAATTGGGGTGAAGGCTTGGTAGCCCAATATCCATACAAATTTTCATAATATAATTTATTTAGAGACCCAATCTATTATAAAGAGGAGTCAGATGAAGATGAAGTGAGTGGTACTGAAGGACTGTATGAGCCCCAAGACTTTGTTCCATGTGATATTATTTAGAGGCTTTTTGGGACCCACTCTTCAACTTGGCCAGCTATTGTTCTTATCCTCATATGCAAGTTCCTCACCAAGTTTTGATTTCAAGCTCCTAAAGCAGTTTGTGTTATGTTCCTTGGTTACTCAGGCAATCAGACACAAAGGTTAAGATTCTCTTGCAGACTCGTTAAATTATATATAATGGTGGGCTTGCTAGATTAGGACACCAAATAACAATTGAAGAAGGATATTTCCAGAAGCCCCTGAAGAATTTTGGCACGTGTTGACACGGGACACGCGTGGATGGACGATCTATATATTACACTCATGGGACGGAGTCAGAAATTTTTGTTAGGGTCGGCCAAGGAGGTTCAGAGGCAACAACCTCGAAAAAAATTCCACCAGTATTTGCACTATAAGCTGACCAAAAAATAAAAACCACTTTTTTCTCCTCTTTATTAGTCATTTTACTATCTCCTTTCATGTTTTCATACCGGTAAATTTTTTAAACTTACACAATCATAATCATGATTAAAATAAAGTATTTTTGGTGTGGTTTATATGTGTTCTTGGTTCCAAAACAAGTTATGAATAGTTAAGGGAAATCTAATGGAACCTAAGTTTTTTATATAATTTTTTACATATTTAGTTTTCTTTTGTGTTGTAAGGATTCGTTACATGTAAAATTTCTGGTCTAAATTATTTCATAAAAAATATCTTTTATCTCATTATTATCGAGGTCAAAATCTACTTTGATAGTAAATAATTTGGAGAGTCAACGACGATTTGCGTCATTAGTACTAGTTTCAAATATCGACAAATTTAGTTATATTTTGTAACCAAAAAATCCTAATGGTGCTTGAGTATTTTATCCATTAAAATTATTTTTATAACTTACCTTTTTGTCATTTTATTGTTATCTTATCGATGATTAGGTGACGGCGATGATTTATTATTGAAAATGAATTATATAGTAGACCCTAAATTTCAATTTGTTTTTATCGTTTAAAAAAACAAGTCAACTAATTTTTTTTAAAATAAAAAACAAAATATGGGTCATGAGTAGACTATTGTAAAGGGACTAAACTGGAAAAATGTATTAAACAAGGGACTAGCAATGCAATTTTCCCTTGTTCTTCTAAATCCATTGCCTTTTTTCATTACCAAACAAACCCCAATTTTCTTCAATGCTTAAAACGAACCGTAAATCAATTTTCACTAATATAATAAACAATTCATTTGGGTGAAAATTTAGTTCAAGAAATCCTTCAAAATGGATCATTCATCGTCTCAATACCAACCACCACCACCACCACCACAACCACCACAAGCTGCGACGGAGCATCATCAAAGCTATGAAGCTTACTATAATCAATATTATCAACAACAACAACCCTATCCTCCTTATTACACTCAACAAAATACCCCTAATAATCTTTACTATAATCACCCACAATCAGATGAATCCGTAATTTACCCACCTGGTGTTACACCTCCTGTTCAACAAATTCCCCAAAATCATTATTATGATTACTCTAATTCAGCCGTTGTAGCTCCTCCTGTTCCCGTTCATGTTTCCGGTGGGACCCACTACCCCCACCACCATCACCATACTGGGTATGCTTTCGATTATTCTAGATTGTTAATTGCATTATTTCGTTGATTTGTTATATGTGCTTAGGTTAATTAAATACATTCAAAGAATTTTTGTGTTCTCTTTGATTTTGGATCTCGATCTGAAGCTTGCCTTAAGGAGCAAAAGCTTGAACAATTCCATGATACTATTCTGCTCAGCTAATTATAAAAAGCCATTAATGGCTGAGTATAATTAGCTGAGCTGAATAGCCAGATTTTGAACAACCTAAGCTTGAGCTTAACTTGTACAGCTTAGTATGTTCCAAAAACAAGCTTGATCAAGCTATGAAACGGATCAAATCAATGTAATTAGCTAATAATATACTCAAGAAATTGTTTCTCTATGCTTTTTGCAGAATATTCTTACTCACAATTCTTCTTCTGGTTGCTTTGAAGATTATCTCAAATGGTATAGGGCATTTTTGTAATTTATAATTCCACTCAAAAGTGGAAATTGGATCCGAAATTTAATTTTTCATTTAGAAAATTCGGAATTTCCGATTTCTGATCCTATTTCTACTTCTTAAAAATATATTTATTAGGTTAAATTGCAATTAGTTAAATCAGTTTTGTTTACACGTTATATATATATGCAATAATCGAATAAATGCAAGGTAATTCATGTTTTTTAATTTTTACTGTTTAATTTTTAAATATTTACTTTTTTTACAGAGAAATGGGACCTACAGGGCATCATATGGTCCCACAAGTGGTTCCTCAACCATCATATGTACGTAAAATGCCAGGTGGAAAAAGTCAAAGCGGGTCAAGTAAAGTCAAACCACCTAAACCCATGGCATGGTGTGAGCTTTGTAGAGTTGATTGTAACAGTTTCGAAATACTCGAACAGCATAAAAGCGGAAAAAAACATCAAAAGAATTTAAAAAGTCAAAATGAGTTGGAAAATTTGAACAAAGTATTAGTTCAAGGACCTATTCCGCAAAATCCTCAAAATCCTGAAGTAGTGTCACAAGATGTTGAAGCTTTTAATACCGAACGAGGATTAAAGCGTAAAAAGAAGAAGAATAAAGGAGGAGCTAATAAGAAAAAGAAAGTTGTTGTTTCTTCTTCTTCGGGTACTGAGGGACCCACGAGAGTTAATGAGGTGGTGACACCTGTCAATGTTAATGGTAATGGTCCGTTTATATGTGAAATATGTGAAGTGAAATGTGAATCGAATGTGACATTTCAAAGTCATATATTAGGGAGAAAACATATTGGAAATGTTAAAAGATTTCATGATCAACAAAGTATGATTGAACAAGCTGCTTTACAAGCATTGTACCCTGCGCTTCAAGCGTTGTACCCTGAGATTCATGAGATTTGTAAAGGTGATATTGGTGCTTTAGTTAATCATCTTCAACAACAAGGTGTTCAAGGTATTGTTCCTCAATCTGGGCCCACTCAAGGTCAATCATCTATGGGCCCAATCGGCCCAATGGGCCCGGAGTCTGTGGAGCCTGTACTAGATAATAATGTGGATCCTGTATTAGACAATAAAGTGGGAGATTTGGAGTCAAAGCCCGAAGAGCATGTGGATATTGAGTCAAAACCCGAAAAGCCCGTGGATATTGAGTCAAAGCCCGAAAAGCCCGTGAATCCTGTAATTGAGTCAAAAGATGAGTAAGTGAGAGTTATGTCTTATTTCATATAATAACCCAATATTTTACTGGTTTTGGCTAATACAGCAATTATTATTTTTGAGTGTTTTATGAACTATGAGGATGATGTATGATGGATATAATATTATTATACTATTATTAGTGTTTATGAACAACCTTTTTGGATTTGAGTTTTTGGTTATTTTGGAGATGTTTGTATTAGCTTTGTTAGTTATGATATCATAGAAAGACGGTCTCAATACGAAAAGGAGAAAACCAACAATCATATTGGAGATCATAGTTCCCGAATAGTGAATCATCGAAATGTTCATGAATATTTTGGAGTGCTTTCACAAACGGCAAAATGATTTATAATTTATGAACCATGTCCATGAATTTCTTGTAATCTTGATCGTTGATCTTTTTTTTAACACGTGAAGAGAACGGTGGTGGAGGAAGATTCTCGTTACACACTAATTATTTCTTCTTTTGATTCTCCTGTGTTGTCTCCACTTTATCATTACTAACTAACAACTCGACTATCTTTTCAACCAATGAGTTGGGTTAGCTCAATTGGTTAGGGCATTGTTATTTTTTCAACACTTAAAGAGGAGGTATAAGGTTTGAATTTTCGTGGAAGTACTCGTTATAAGTTATATTACAATAAATATAACAAACTGAAGATGTAGTAATGATATATATCATGTGTTTAAAAAGTTATATTACAATAAATATAACAAACTGAAGATGTAGTAATGATATATATCATGTGTTTAAAACCTTTAGGGTGTGATTGGTACATAGTAATAAATTTAGGAAGGAATGAAACTAATAAAGTAATAGAATTACTGTGGGAATAAATAAACATTGGATTTTATTATACCACACTTGTTATGTCGCATGAATAGAGATGGAAAAAAACTCATTTCTTTTTTTATCTCAAAGTTGATATAAATTTTTGTTGTTTCAGAATTTAAAATAAATTTATAAATCATAAATATACCATTATTATATTTAGGTTTAACAAATTAATTTATGTTATACTACTTTAATCATGAATTATGCCATGTAAATATCATTTAAAAAAATAAATATTTTGAAAAAACATTTAGGTTTGAATTTTTGTGAATTGAATTCATGAAATTTTTTAGTAAAAGTAAAAGAATTGTAGAATATCATTTGAAAAACATTAGAAAAAATAATTTTCTTGCTTGTATTTTTTTTTTCTTGTAATTTATTTTAATGATGTATTTAAAATTATTAAAAAAATATGTATTTATAATTTTATTCATAAATTTATTTCTCACACTAACAATTTTGTTAATAAAGTATGAATTATCAAAGTTATTTATAAGCTAGTATTTTTTATTTATTGAAATTAAAATCTCATTCCTAATGTAATTGGAATGGCTAATACCATGGGGGATTGATGGAATGACTATTACCATATTTGTGGGATTAAGTTTCCTATGGTAATTAAAATCCCACTTCTTTAGACTCCTACCAAACATAGGAATAAAATACCCACATTATTTATATTCCATTCCAAAGTCTATTACCGCATACCAATCGTACCCTTAGGATAAAGCATATCTATCCCAGACAAAAATTCAAAAAATTCGAATAAAAGAAAAAATACAAATGAAATTCAAATTTCAAAAATTCAATTTTAAATTTTATATAATTTGATGTGAATATATTTAATCGGTTGGTTTAGTTAGAAATTTGGGGATAGGGTTTCATTAAATTATTTCAATAATTTCATTGAACCTTTCAGTTATGAACTTGAGCCGCGATTAGAATCGTATCAGAGCAATTTGAAACGACCTCTGATGATTCAGGATCAATTAATGATCCTAAGGATGAATCATATCGAAATAATGTTTCATCATATCGTATAGTACGTAAGTGAATCTTACGATACTGTGAAATATGTTGAATCTTACGATACTGTGAAATATGTTGGACACCTAAAAAAAGGTCATCTGAGCAAAATTATACAATTTTAAAACGAGAAAAGAATCTAAGGAACTAAGCCATGATAAAATAAAAACTGGCAGTCCTCTAATAATTAGAAATAAGTACATGCCGAGTTAACAAACTTTACCCTTTAGAACTAAGCACTTATGTCTCACAAATAAACCTTTCAAGACTACCTTTCATGGAAAAAGAGACAAATGGAATTTTCTTGGTCAATCGACGGTCAAAGGGGAAACGAGAGGGGAGACTAATGACAGAGTGGAATAAGATAGGGGGTGGAAGGTTAAGTGTCTGCAAAAGGTACGAGTTTTAATTTGGTGTGCAAAAATATAAGCTTGCTACAGGGAAAAGTTTGAGTAAGCGGGGTATAATTGTCTGAATCATGTGTCTGTGTCGTGGGGTTCGGTTGAGGATGTCCAACATTTATTCGGTTTTTGTCCGAATACACAAGTATGGGTGGTACCTAAATCAAATCTTCATATATCTATTGAGAAAATAAAGTTTTTTAAATTTTTATATATATATATATATATATGTATATATTGAAAATCTATCAATAAAGAGGATCAAGACAAAGACGATTTACCGTCTCATTTTCTATATGTCTTTGAAAATAGGTGAATTACAGAGTTTAAATGGATATTGTGAGCATTTTGTCATTGTGTTTGGCAAAGGTTGGTTTAAATAAATAGTTGGTTTGCTTTTATAAGGGCATTCCCTTGACACAATTGTTTCCATAGTTTCAGAGTTTGGTATTAAACATGAAAACAACTTGGTAAGTATCTTGGTCTTCTATTATGCCTCCAGAGAAAAAATATTATGCCTCCAGAGAAAAAAAAAATCTAGTCTTAGGATGGATAAATGACAAAAGTTTTCCCAAATCTTGGGGTTAGAATGTAGTTTTGTTAATTTCTCTGAATCTGTCAGAACACGTGTAGCATGTATAATTTTTTTTTATTATATGAATAAATCAAATCAAATTAACATTTTCATTATTCACTGATATAAAGTAAGCGTAATGTGATTTATTGTCAATTTTAGTTTAATACTAATTTTTTTTATTAATCTTGATTCGATGAGGGAAAATGTGAGTTATGATTTGACATAATCATAAGTTATACTTTAAATTTGTCATATTAAATTTTTTTTAAGTTCAACACATAATCAATTAAATAAAAACGACTTATGTTTAGTTATTTCACAAAAATTTACTATTTATTATAAAATTTATGTATTGAAAAAAATTAAAAATATCATGTTGGGCCGAATTTAAAATTTCGTCCAAAGTATCTAAATTACTAGAATTGGGCCCGATCAAAACCCTACCTCTCATTCTTTTGTTATAATGATATTATCATTAATCTTTATATATTCTTTCTTCCAACTCCGCCGTTTCTCTAATACACGTTCCATTCATGTCTTCTGCTCTCTCCTCCTATTATTTTTCGCTATATCAACTGCCTTTCTCATCTACTATTATGTTGTCCGCCGCCACTGCCTATCACACCACTGCCCCGGTCATATCCTTTGATCTCCAAAATCAAGTGGGAATCCTATCTAGATTGTTGACCATTACATTTTATTATTACCACTAAGGTACTTTTCTTACTTGTATGATATGTCTTGCTAGGACTCACAATTTTTAATTAAATATCTTGATTATTATGGTTATGCCTTCTTTTCATCTTATTGTATTGTTAAACTAGAACTGATATATGATTTGATTATTCTAGTAGATAAGTATATCCATGTAAAAAATTTCTTACTTAATTGAAATGAAGGACCAAAATGGGAAACCATTCTTGAAAAGAAATAAACATAATTGAAAACACATATTTTATGTCAGCAAATATACCTTTCTGGATGGTAAATTTGCATATCACTGTCATATTTTTTATCTTTGATATTTTTCAACTTTGATTTTTAATTGATATGAAGGACCAAAATGATTTTGATTAAGTGGGCTGATCTGATGTATGATTTTGATTAGCCCACTTAATCAAAATCATTTTGGTCCTTCATCTCAATTAAAAATCAAAGATTAAAACTATCAAAGATGAAAAATAGGACAGTGATATGCAAATTTACCATCCAGAAGGGTATATTTACTAACACGAAATATGTGTTTTCAATTATGTTTATTTCTTTTCAAGAATGGTTTCCCATTTTGGTCCTTTATTTCAATTAAGTAAGAAATTTTTGACATGGGTATACTTATCAACTAGATTAGTCAAATCAAATATCAGTTCTAGTTCAACAATAAGATGCAAAGAAGGCATAACTATAATATTTTGGATATTTAATTAAAGATTTTGAGTCATAGCAAGACATATCATACAAGTAACAAAAGTAACTTAGTGGTAATAATGAAATGTAATGCACAACGACCTGTTGTATGGAATCATTTCAAAAGAATAAGAAAAGCATATGTTTGTTATGTTGTTTGTGTACATTGTAAAAAAAAAAGGCTTAGCGGGTCAAGTAACAGTGGAACAACTCATTTAAGGAATCATTATTCGATGTCTGAAACGATCCAATTACGACGTTTCACAAATACTCGCAGTAAAACGAAAAAGAAAAGAAGCTAGTTACGCACTAATTAATTCTTCTTTTGCTTCTTTGGTGCTTTCTCCACTTTATCATTACTAACCACCGACTCGAGTATATCTTCAACAATGTCTTCAACCAATCAGTTGGGTTAGCTCAATTGGATAGGACCTTGCTATTTTTCAGCACTTAAAGAGGAGGTATAAGGTTTGAACATTTCCGTGGAAGTAGTCATTATAAGTTATATTACAATAAATGCAAGGGTCATTTATTTTTTGAGGCCTATGTGCCATATGGGATTCTATTTTAAAGCCCATCCTAACTAAAACCTAACTAGTCCAACTAAACAAGGGTAAAATACCAAAACACCCCCTTACCCCTACTATAACAGTGAAGAACTAATAAACAGATCATCAAACCCATTAGGGGTTACGGGAAACAAAAAAGCTTTTCACTCTCTCTTTTCACCTTCCCTACACACTCTCACGGTCT
This sequence comes from Nemophila menziesii, assembly GCA_029959085.1. Classification (NCBI taxonomy): domain Eukaryota; kingdom Viridiplantae; phylum Streptophyta; class Magnoliopsida; order Boraginales; family Hydrophyllaceae; genus Nemophila; species Nemophila menziesii. The sequence goes on from JARWIR010000007.1 coordinate 53,135,802, forward strand.
CACCTTCCATCCCCACCAGATCCCTTGCCCAATCCCTCACCACCAACCCCAAGCCCTTCGCTACCCTCACTACCATACCTTCCCCCCCCCCTCTGACCATCCCATCACCCTACACCCACAACCCCCTCTCTCTTTCCCCGCCACATGGCCTCCATTTCGTTCTGTCATGGCCATCGATGCTTCCCTCAACACCACCAACAACGCAGCACAAGATGACCGCCCCACCTTGACCCAGCTATCCTACATCATAGCCGCCCTTTTCCCACCATCTCCACCGCGGTTCACCTTCCCACCATTTCCAGAAGCACGTGAACCAGATCCATATCTCCACCACGACGTCGAATCCTACCTTCCCGTCGAAGCCCACCTTCCAGATCCGTAGTTTGTTCTCTGACGCCGCCAAACCCTCTTCTGCTCACCATCATCTCCACCAATCCACTCTCCTCTGCTCACCATAGCCACCATCTCTTCACAACCATCATCAGCAGCATCACCATATCCACCATCATCTCCACCAACAACAAATAGAAATCTCTTCACCATCCACCTTCCCGATTTGTATTGCAGATCGAAACCCAAAAAAAGTAAAATCAACTCTTCGCTGCAGAGGAAATATCGCCGTCGTGGGTACAACCCAAAGAAAAATACCATCATGGGTACATCCCCGTCAAGGGAAATTCGAATAATGGGTCCAGCCCTATCGTGATCAAGACGAAGCCGTGGGTATAGACCCTGAGAAACGATCCTGGATTTTTTTTGTTTATTTTTCATTTACATTACAATTTTTTGTTTAGATTGTGTGTGTACATAATTGTTGTTCTTGATGAGTTTAATTTGTTGTTATTCGAATTCGAATTCATCTATTTTTGTTGTTTGATCAAATATTGAGTTTGAAGAAGGTTATTATTGATTTGGTTGTTCGAAAACTAATTATCTGATCTGAGTGTTGCTTTTGGGATGTGAATTGATATGTTATTGGGTTTTGTTCATCTTGGGTACATCCTAATTAGATTTGTAGCTGCAATATTGATGTTAATTTGCCATGGGTACAACCCATCTTATACATACTGGGAGTGGTTGATTGCCTGTGAACTGTTTTTGTGTGTTGATGGGTACAACCCAAAAAAGAGGAAAAGTTTTGTTATTGGGCCAAGGCTACAACCCCATATTGGTTATGTTCTAATTAGGTCTAGACTCATGAAGGGAAACTGGGTGATATTGTTCTCGTGGGTCTGTATCTATCGATAAAAAGGGAAGGATATACATTTCTGACCAAGTAGGGGTAAAATAGTAAAAAAAAAACAAAAAAATTGGAAAATAGCCTTAAAATATAACTTTATCTGGTTTGGATTTATAATATAAAGATGAGATATTTTTGGCCTAGAAAGTATTTTCCTCTAAATATAACAATCTGAACAATAGAGCAATGATATATATCATGTGTCTGAAATGACTACATAGGATAAAGCATATCTATCCCAGACAAAGTATAATTATATTAATAACAAAACAATAATAATAATAATAATAATTAAAAAAACTACAATGTGAGTTATAACTCATAGCTGAATATTGATAATATAAGCGATAAGCAAACAAATAAACTAAATATATAGCCAAATAACCCATCAAAAGTAAAACATGAGACAATGAAAAAAAACAAAAGGCAATATATGATTGTATTTGTCCAAAAAAAAGAAAATATAACTGGTGATAAACAAATAGAAAAAACAGACGCAACAAAAAGAAATAATACAAATAAAAATCAAATTTCAAAAATTTAACTTTAAATTTTAAATAATTTGAGGTATTTAGCTGTTGTGAATATATTTAATCGGCTAGTTTAGTTAGAAATTTGGGAATAGGGATTAATTAAATAAGTTCAATAATTTTTTTTGAACCTTTCAGTTATGAACTTGAACCGCGATCGGAATCGTATCAAAGCAATTTGAAACGACCTTTGATGATTCAAGATCAATTATGGTCAGAATATGATCCTAAGCATAAATCGAAACAATGTTTCATCACTTCGTATGATACGATTCGAATCAGTGAATCTTACGATACTGTGAAATATGTTGGAAACCTCAAAAAAGGTCATCTGAGCAAAATTATACAACTTTAAAATGAGAAAATAATCTAAGGAACCAAGCCATGATAAAATAGAAACTGGCAGTCCTCTAATAATTAGAAATAAGTGCATGCCGAGTTAACAAACTTTACCCTTTAGTCACTAAGCACCTATGTTTGTCACAAGTAAATCATTCAAGACTACCTTTCATGGGAAAAGAGACAAATGGAATTTTCTTGGTCAATCGACGATCAAAGGGGAAACGAGAGGGGAGACTAATGATAGAGTGGAATGGGATAGGAGGTGGAAGGTTAAGTGTCTGCAAAAGGTACGAGTTTTAATTTGGTGTGCAATAAATATAAGCTTGTTACACGGAAAAACTTGAGTAAGCGGGGTATGAATGTCCGAATCATGTGTTCGTATCGTGGGGATTCGGTTGACGATGTCCATCCTTTATTCTGTTTTTGTCCGAATACACAACAAGTATGGGTGAGAATCAACCGAGAAATTAGTAATCATTTGGCAAGAAGTAAAAATCCTGGCATTTAGGGACCATCAAGGTTTATTGAAGAGCAACCTGACTCAGCTTATATGTATAGGACAAATTGTGATCCCAATATGACAACAGGGACCTATAAAAGCACAACTTGGACAACTACGATATGGACACAACTACGATCTTCAACCAACCTGTGATTATGAAGTATGTTCCTATGTAAGTAACAACATATCTTTGATCGGTCTTGGGCAAGATCTATTGGGGGATGCTCGAGTAGAATAGAACGAGTAAAATTAGTGGGGATAACTATGCCTAATTATGGATTGAAACTTAACACCAACGTAAGTGTAAATCTTGAGAGCAATGTAAGGGGTGTAGTGTGATTTGAGATTCTAACGGAGTTTGGATACAGGGTTTCTCAATGAAAATTACTTGTGTTGAGCAGTGATTGTGGAGATTATTGGCCTCTAGTTGACAAAAAAAGAGATTATTGGCTTATACGAGGGTCCCATGCTTGCAGACAAGTAAGAGGTGGGGAGTTAAGTATCAAAGTTGATTCAAGTGAAGTTCTTAAAGTCTTAGAACTCTTGGTACAAGGTAGGGGACCTAGATCTCTATGGGTAGCCAATATCCTAGCATACCTAAGCGGGAATATATTTGTCTAAGATTCCATGCGCAAAATGGATAGCGCGTAGCGGGGGTAATCAAATGTTTTCATGACCGATCTTTGTCAACCCAACAAATAGGATATGACGACTCTTAAACCGAAAAACTCCAAGAATGGTATTTAAATAGATTATGCAAGGTCGATCATGCCTACATTTTTTTTGACTATGTTAATATTTAGTGTCATAACTTACTTTTCATCCTACCAGACTTTTCCTAAAACAAATTCTCTCTCTCTCTCTCTCTCTCTCTCTCTCTATATATATATATATATATATATATATATATATATATATATATATATATATATATATATCTATATTATATTTCGAAGTTTTTCCTACGGTCTTGATTTACCCACTTAAGTGGTGGCCAGGATCGATTCTGGGAAAACATAAGTGGTGGTCAGGATCGATTCGGGCAAAACATAAGTGGTGGTCAGGATCGATTCTGGCCCCCCTTTTTAATGGAAAATTCTTCCATCCAATATTGGATGATCCTACACCAATTACATTCATACACATACCCCATGTTTTAAACTTGCAAAAGTAACTATCACATTAATCTAATGACATGTGTTTTGTTTTAATATTCAATGACAGTGATTTAAATATTGGACCATCCTATATTGGATGGAAGTATTACCCCTTTTTAATACACAACACGATAAAAAAAAAAAAAACCCTCATTTCACTCTCCTCTCGAACCCTAACTCACTAATCTTCTCCACAGAGCCGCTCGCCACTTCTCTTTACCACAGCTACACATCACCGCCGCTGAATACCATTCTACACCATTCTCAACCTCTCTTCACCACCGCTACCCATCACCGCTGCTGAAGACCATTCTACACCATTCTCAACCACCGCTCGAAGACCATTCTCCACCACCGCAGCTCGAAGACCATTCTCCACCACCGCTCGCCACCACCGCTCGAAGACCATTCTCAACCATCACGGATTCAAACCCCTCAGGCCACTCACTGAATAACCCCTCAACCCTCATCCCCTTTACAAAAAGAAATCTCTTCACACCCGCCTTCCCACAGCCCTCTCCTGCACAAGAAAACCGTGGCCACTCAGGAACCATTATCCACCGTCATCAACCGGCCTGCTAAGAACCCAAATTAAGGTAAAAATTAATCTTAGCCTTTTACCGTATAGTGATAATCATCACTGATCAATTATGCATTTCATAATTCTCACGGTTAGTCTTCTTCTTCACATGGTAATCGGGTATTTGTGTAAATGTCATATTACTAATCTATTACTACTTATCTATTTCAGATTTAACCCAAAATAAAATATGGTATGGAACGAGGAAGAGATTTTGATGGATTTTCTTTGAAGGGCTGGCCTTGATGTTGACGTTCACCGTTCACCGCAAATAGTCTATGAAAGTCATGTCCTTGAGTACATGAAGGTGAGTTCATGTTTAAACAAAAAAAAATTAAAATTAAATTTATATTAAACCTTAATTAAAAATCGAATATTCAATTCAATTGATTCTCATTCATATGAAATAAAATAAAGGTAATTTTTTTTGAATTGATTTTAGAGATCTTTACCTGTTTAACTTAAATTGATTTTATTTCATATAAATGAGAATTAGTTGAATTAGTGGCTCTCCTATGTAACAAAAAAAAAAGAATTAGTTGAATTAAATATTCGTATTTTACTAATTGAGATTCCGAATTTGGGTGTAAATTGCAATTGTTAGCATGAGTTTTCTTGAAATAGATTCGGCTAGGTAAAGCAAACAACTGATCTGGCCCCCAAATTATTAGCTTTGGTTTGGCCTGAATAGATGTTAATCTGCATAACATAATTTTTTTTGTTCAAATCTGCATAACATTATTTTGGAACTAATAGTTTCTGCAACATTTACCGAGGTGAAAGTTGTTGTTAGAGATCCTTTTCTGTTCCTGTTTGGGTGTTTTTTGTAAATTGCAGGAGCTTCTGTGTTATTAACAGGTCATGGCTCAGGATCCGAAAATGATGAAGAATGAAGAATATTAGCTGAAACATTTCTCTCCAACTTGGAATATTTAATGTATGTGTAATTAATCCCATAATTTATTCCAAGATCTAATTTTTGTAAGCTAAATCTCTTAATGTTTCATTTTTTTTTGCAGAAATTGCATGAAAAAACTGAAAAACTGTTCGCTAATGCATCATTTGCTACTTCCTCAGGTCTGTAAAAACTGTAATCTTTATTTTTTATTAAAAATTGCTAATTGTATATTTAATTTTTACTGTATGACTATAAATTTTCACATACAATGATTTTTCATGGCTTAGGTGTCAAGTCCATCGCGAAGAGCAATCGGTTTTCCGCCTCAAGAACTAGCGAGGTATTTTCTTTTAGTCCCTAACAGTTTTCTTTCTTTGTTTTTAAGTCCCTCATGTTTCTTTAATTGCAGTATAGGTCCCTATATACTTGCTTTGCTTCCATGCTTTATGTGCAATATGATCCTTCAGCTTACTTTGCTTCCATGCTTTATTTGCAATATGATCCTTCAGCTTTATGTGCAATATGATCCTTCAGCTTACTTACTTCAGAAGTGCTGGAGAAGTATTTGCTAATGTAGCATCAGGTGTATTAAACGTGCGTGTAAATCCTCGAGGTACAATTCTATAATTTTACACTTTTTTTGATAATTTTTTTAGGTGAATTTTGACTTTTTAGGTTTTGATTATTAATTTTAGATGAAATGCTGAGACGCGATGAAGAAATCAATTATTCCTCTACGCAATATCGACATTTACCCCAGGTAGGGGTTTTAAATTCCAGCTTTTATCGAATATAATATATTAAATGTCTGAACTCACTCACTCAACTGTTATATATGTTTTGCAGAAAGAAAGTATTACCTATGGAATGCTACTAATGGAAAAATTAACAAGCTATCAGAAGAAGAAGATTATATTTCGAAGTTAAACTCTGAGCATTCACCTTTGGAATTGCTTGCGAAGGCCCTTGCTAAAGCAGTTGTATGTATTTTACTTAACTTTGTAATTTAACTTAATGCTAATTTATGTATTATTGAGGGTATTGTATTCTTTTGTACAGGGGTATACAGAGATTAAGAATCGGTCACTTTTGAGTTATATTATGTTAATTGCATTATTGGTCCCTGTGACCTGTGTTGCAATTATACTTTGCTACACATGATATTACATAACTCAAACATTAATTAATATACATTTATTTAATCAGGTATGTGAATCGTGCTTTATTTCTCCTTTACTTCACGTGTGGATTATCACATCCAAACACAGCTGCTACGTATATAAACGTAGCCATGATGGAAGAAGGCATGGGAAATGCTCAGATTGCGCTAAGGTACCTGCATGATGCCCTAAAGTGCAATCATCATATTCACACTTTGCATTGAAGGTGTTTGTTTGGATGTCACAGAAGGTGGCCTTCATTTGCACAACTTTCTCCCTTCCTCCTGGTAACATTTACATATTCCTAACTCAATATTTGTGTTGTGATATAACGTTTGAAGAATATTACAGTTATTTTTAATTTGATTTGTATTCGAAATTGATCGAGCAATTTCTTAATAGTATCTCTACTTTTAGATCGATTATAATTTGATTAGTGAAATGGGTGTTGACAGGTTTTCTTGAGAATCAGCTCTGTTTAGCTTTGCTTGATTCAGAATTGAAATCGTTTTTTATCTAAAGGTACATTATCTCCTTTAATCTGCGATTTGTATTTTTTTGTAGCCTGTGTGCGTGTGTTATCAAAAGCTACACCAAGTGTTTGTTGAATTTCCTGAAACTTATCAAAAGCTTATCTCGATACAGTGTCTTGATATAAGCACTTTTTAGGTTCTTTTACTACAATCTATAATTGGAGGTAATCACAAGTTTTATGTATATAAAGAGCTAATTGAACCATGTTCATAATATAGAAACTTATGGGGCAATTCTTACATAATTTAGGGACCGATAGTGAGCTTTTATCATAACGTAGGGATCAATAATGTAATTTTTGTATATCATGATATAGGGAGTGTAATTTTTGCATAATATAGGGACCTGCAGTGCAATTTTCACACAATATAGGGACCTGTAGTGCGATTTTTGCATAATATAGGGACCTGGAGTGCAATTTTTTATTCCTCAGATTATTTTGTTCCGATTGAATTTTTTTATTATTTAAAGAAAAACCAGAATGTTAACAATTAGTTATTATTTACAGAAATGTTTCATTTTGAGAGTGATTTTAAAGTCTTCGAATTATATGCAGGCTGCATTGCATGAAGTTATCGGAAAGCCAGTGTCGTATTTTGCTCAAGTCGAAGTTTAAGTGTCAAATTTGCTTAATTTAGTGCTCCAGCGAATCAAAGTAAAGGGTTAGATGCTGAATCAAAGCTTGCTAAAGAGGAGAAGAATTAAAGCTATTCTGATTGCGAAGCCAAGGAAAGAAAGGGCTCTGTGGTGAAGAATCGAAGCATTCCGTGTGTTGTAACTGATATGTCTTTAACTACAGGAGCATTATGCAAAATTAAACAAGTTGAATATAATAGCCAAGTATATGTTTGTGGGGAGAGAAAGATTTGCGAGTTTATTATTGATGAGGCTTACGGAGACTGTGATTTTATGGATTGCGGGAGATCAGACTTTTTGGGATGGTATTGAAGATGGGCCACTGCCTTTGTGCCTACTTGGCATTCAACAGTTGTGAATTTTTTGCTTAATTTAATTCATTGGTTTGAGTATTTGTTTTCTTTCTATACAGTTTTACTTGGATATGGAATTTGTTTCTTTGCTTCACAAGGACAATACTTATCTAGAAATTTGCTTCGATAACTGCCTTTTTTGTAATATGGATCGATCCATATAGGTATTTGTTTTGATGTATTTTCTTTAATTTATCTATCTATATGTATAACATGTATGTATATATATATATATATATATATATATATATATATATATATATATATATATATATATATATATATATATATATATATATATGTGTGTGTGTGTGTGTGTTGATGTATTTGTTTCTTTGCTTCTCAATGTTCATACTTAGTGAGATGCAGAAAAATTCGGAGCTGAAAGAGAAGTGTTTCGGATCATGCATTTGTGCAAGTAGGCGTTTTTTAGTGTACACAAAATAGATTTAACACAAACGGATCTCTAGGTGTTTTGTTGAAAGAAAATGGATTTTTTCAGTCGACCATTTAAGAAATTCAATGTGATCGATAGCCTAAATCTTTGTTGATATAACTTTTTACTCGGTGAAAAGTACAAGTAACTCAATTCGAGTCTCAAAGCTCACGACTCTTAAAGGAAAACAAGCAAATGCTCTTTATTGGTCACCCACTGGTCGCCATATCATATTGGCTGGGCTTAAAGGATATACCGATCAGTTAGAGTTTTTCGATGGTGATGAACTTTAAACATTGGCTTGGTCAGTAATAAATATGATAATCATCTGAGCTTCTTAACAACTTCAATTTTACTTAACGAAGCTGTTTATTAAAGAGTAGAATATGAAACAGGTCAATTTAGTTTCTCTCAGTTGTTTATAGTAGAGTAGTTAGCTTCATAAGAAAGGTTTATTTGTTATCTTTCTTTTTTCGTTTTCAAATCTTCATCTGTTAATCTCGACTAAAGCATATGTCGAGTTATAATAACCTTGAACTAGAATTTACTCTGAATGGGCTTTCAATCTCAATGAACATTCTAGATGATGTTTAGTGAATGTAGCACAAAAACTGAATTTTACTCAGAAGTATTGGTCTCCATTACTGAGCATTAGTTTTGTCTCATTAGTTAGGGTCATCTAAACAAATATGACATGATATGCTTTTTTAATACTTACAATGTTAAGAGCTCCTTAATAGAATGAATCTAATCATTGGGCTACTAAGGAGACCCAAACCAGTCTCTTGATTGTGCAAGCAAAAGTAACGATATAGACACCATTGACATCCTTTGTTGTAGCCAAAAAGTTCACTGGCAAGTAAAATTTGCAAAAGCAAGTAATCTCAAAAGCAAAATCAACAGAACCCCTTGATGGTTTGATTTGCTGATTGAATGACAGATGAGGATAGTGAATATGAGGGAGTGGTGATTTGTTTGTTAGTACTACATTTTATTTAAACACGCAAAAACATTTTCTTTTAAAAATTATGAATATATCTCTTTGATCATATTAATGGGAACATGTTATTATATATAATTTTTATTCAAGTATTAGTATAAATTAAATTATAAATTTTGCACTATCAAGTATAATTTTTATCCAAGTACCTTCAAGTACCGGGTTTTTTTCTAGAATTAGCTTAACAAATATCACAAAGTCTTATATAAAACACACGTATAATATTGTCCAAAGCTAGAATATATATATGAGATAAATAAATATTTTATAATATAGCAAAATATTGGATAGATATTCTATCTTATGTTTGTAGAGTTATGAGAGAAATGTATAAATACATATTATAACATGGTGATTATATGTATAGATATATTTTATCATTTTTTAAACTTATTATTATAAATAATAGAATGATTTATACTTCTTTTATATAATTCAATTATCAATTTTGCACAATCTATTATAGCTTTATATATATATATATATATATATATATACATACACTTTAGTTTCTCTAATTTGTATAGTAGCCTTTGTCACCTACAATATTTTCTAATTTACCTTTAAAAAGAGAAACCCATTTGTATAAGCATTTAAAATTAAATCTTTAAGTAAAACTAAAAAATAAAAATTTACAATCTACTTTCAATATTTTCTAATTTACATCGTTGTATGCCATCTAATTTGTGCTTTTATCATTCTTTTGCAAGAGGTAAGTCCACTTGACATGTTAATCAAGTATTATACTTTATAATATTCTTGATGAACCAGAAATACAAACAACAAACAAGAGTGATCAATCACCTCATCCACCTAACATTAACCAGATGGAACCTAAACTAAACAACAACTGAGCTATGAAACGAACGAATGAATGAGGTATATTATTTGTTATACGGGAGTTTGTGACACATATTATTGAATATACGGTCTTTGTGCATTTTTATTATATCTTAACTTCTCAACGTGGCAACTCAAAGTAAGTAAAATTAACGATGAATTGGATTTTTTTCCCGAAGTGACTTCAGGCACGGGCAATACCTAGTATATATATATATATATATATATATATATATATATATATATATTGGATGGTATGATGTACGGTGATTCTTGAAATCACCAAGGGTCACACATTTCACTATAGTCAATCCATGGTCGTTATCATCAAATTGTTAACTCTCGGATAGTCATGTAGATTTACTAGAGCCTTTTTATCCTTTAAAGTGTTTGTTATTTTTTTAAATATATCAAAGAGCTATTTGGGGATTCAAAGTTATATTGACTCTCGTAAAATTTTATTTTAGGATCTTTCAGTCAATACATAGTATTTTTATGCACTTTAATCACTAAAACAAATATCAATCTTTTACTTTTTTTTTATAAGTAAGGAAGTTTTTTTTGGGATTGTTCTTTCTCTCACCAGTATTAGTTGACAATTTTTTTTACACTTTTATGTAATTTTATCTTAGTCAATATTAGTAATGTGGTTTGAAAGAAAAAAAACTGAAACTACATTAGTCAAAACATCTTTCTACCAAATCCTTACCTTTTATATTCTTTAAAAAGGGTTAAAAGGAGATAAAATATAACTCAATAAACTAAAATTTAGGGTTATCATTATTAATATAAGGATATTTTGATTTTGATTTTTATCAATTAAATAGTATTTCAGGTAAATATTTTTTATTAAATAGTTAGCATTAACTCTACTACACATGATCTTACTATTTTTTATGTATTAAAAAAAATGTGAAGTGAGAAATATATAATTCGAATCTTCTTTTTAATATGGATAGCTTAGTTCTAATTTATTTGGAATATGTATGAAAATACGTACTCATTTCGTCCATTTTTATTTGTTATTCTTTTTAAAATGAGGTGTCCAACAATATTTGTCCTTCTACATTATCAAGACATTTTCCCCCAATTTTTATAATATCATCATAATTAATTAACTAAAGCAATGATGCGATAAATAACATTATACTTGATGGATAAGAGTAATATAGTAAAGAGAGAGTGTATTTAATATCTTTTTCAATTATTGTGCCACAAGTAGGACAAATAAAAATGGATGGAGGGAGTACATATTTCTCATAAAATTAGTCGTGGTACAGACAAACTGGACCGAAACATCCACGTACCATACAAAAAATCTATTTTAAACTTCATTCTTTTTTTTAGTCGAAAGCATATATATTAAAAGAAATCCACAAAAAATTCATTGCAAATTAGCCAATTTCGAGTTGATCAAAGTCTAATGAGAGCAACTTAGCTAATTTGGAAGGCGGGAAAACATTCCAAAGACCAAACAAACCTCAATGAAATTTTTGTTTAACCACCTAATCAGCTATCTATTGTTTGATCTCTTCATATAAGAGATCTTTATCTAGTACCGAACTTTACAAAATATGATATTCTTAACCAAAACTTTAGTTAAATAAAATAAAATAAAATATTTGCTATAGTTTTTAGGCGAAATTCGAAAATAAAATAAAATCCACCACTAGTGGAACACTGAAGTTTCTTTTTTTGGAAAAAGTAAAAAGTTAAAAGGGTCCCATTTTTCCTCAAACGGAGTCTCACAAAAATTTCCAATATCATTGCATAGGTTTTCTCCATTACCATACAAGATTCTAAGAAGATTCGAACGAATCATCCTATTTCCGTCTGAGCAACATTATATTATCTCACACCAACCTCACTGACATACATTACGATCACAACACGTGTCAAAAACCCAATAGCTAAGCCATTAGATGCATATCTTTTGTCACCTACAAGTTAAATTAGCCTATCAACTAACCGAATTTTCACATAAATTATTACCTAACGACTCAACTTACTAGCCTCTCTATAGTAAACGAATATGCTGAGAATTCCAAATTTTCCATACTACACACTACATCACGCCAAGGATATGCTTTCTAAATATTCTACCAATCTCTTACTTTAAATTCAAGATTTTCATGTACCTATTAATTTATTTCTAGTTAGAAAAGAATCGTGCTAACTCATTAAACGAGTCAATGAAATTCGGTAAGAGATTGAAACAACAGATTCAAGAAACGTTACCGGGGTGGCATGACAAATTCTTGTCTTACAAAGAGTTGAAGAAGCTTGTAAGAATATTAATTTCTTCGGTTCCACCAATGTTATATGGTTCATTAGAATATGGGAAGGCAGAAACAGAATTTATTTACTTGTTGAATAATGAGATCGAAAAGTTTAATGCATTCTTCATGGAACAAGAAGAAGATTTTGTTATTCGGCATAAGGTACAAGTCTTATATACTTTTTATAAGTGGAAACTCGATTTGTGGAGTTTGATTATTTTTATATACAATACAATAGTCAAGAGTATTTTTAACATTTTTATAAGTGATTTCCATGTGAAATAATATACTAGTATTAGGATTGGTTTTGTAATACAGTAAGTGTTAATTTTTAGTTGTTAAGACAAAACAAATTGATCAATCCACTTTGAGGAATGTCAACTCAATTAGAGATCCTTGAGCGAACAAACAGATTTTATTTATCTATTAACACTAGTTTAAGTTGATGGTTTCTATGTGATACCTTCAAGCCCCGTCGTTGGATGGTATTTGAATGGTATATATATCATTACTCTTATATGATTGCTTTTTTTTTTTCAAAAACATTCTATCATTGCGAGATATGGACAAGCATATGTACCAGATCTCAACTCATGATAGTGAATTTATAAAATGGGATTTACTACGAAAATCTTTATTATGCTCAACAATAAAGGAACTCTTATTTGAGAATTTTTCATGCATATGTAACATTGCTCAACAGTCACTTTATTATAACAAAAATCATTACAATAAATTTATAAAAGGGATTTTTGTTAGATGTATGAGTGTCCGGGCCAGTTTACACGCACCACAGCTATTCCTATAGAAAATATACACGTCTCCCCATGCATACTCCCACTTAATTAGAACTAGGTTACCCTAAATGACACTCGAACTTAGTCATTCATTTAGTAAAAAAAAAAAGTCATTAATTTGACTTACATATATTTTATTTTCAATTTCTTTTATCGTTTTTCAACAACAAAATAACTTATCACAAGAATATATTATCGATTTAACACATTATTTTTAACGAAAAATCATTTTTAACATAATTAAATTATTTTATGATCAAATAATTATGAATTGATATTATATTTGTTAAAAAAATATTAAAATTAATAATATTATGATAACAAATTAAGTTATAGATATATAAAAAATAATTTTAATTTTTTTATAAGTTAGATATAATAAAAATATTAAATTACTTAAAATAGAAATTTGTTAGAATAAGGAGTCGAAGCAAAATTGATTTAGAAAATCTATAAGTCAAGAAAATAAGTGTTCGTTTTTCTCTGTATTTGAACCAAATTATAGATAAACTATATTTAAAGTATTAATAAAATTTATAGATAGACTATTCGTATTAATAAAAGGGAAAATGACCCAAAAAATCAAAATAATATTATTTTCAGCCCAATAACATCAATGACAAAATTTCTGCCCAATAACATCATTAACTAAATTTTGTCCTTGATGGGAATCGTCCTTGACGGGAATCGTCCTTGACGGGAATCGTCCTTGACGGGAATCGTCCTTGATGGGAATCGTCCTTGACGGGAATCGTCCTTGACGGGTAAACATGTAATCTTATAATAGTAAGTTAATGGATGATTCTTTGGGGCAAGTATAATATTATTTTGATTTTTTGGGTCATTGACCCATTATAAAAATTAGTTTTTTCTAAAAAAAAAAAAATAGAGTAACATGTCTTAAAATGAATTTATCATATTATAATAATGATCTCTTTTAACTAAAGTCAACGTATGATTGCAGGAATTGCAACAAAGGATTCAGAAAGTGATTGATCCATCAGATATTAGAAAGGATATTGTGGATTTTCATGGAGAAATGGTTCTTCTAATAAATTATAGCAATATCAATTACATAGGTGATTCACAAAGCTCCACTAAATTCATAATGCCAAAACAATTTTAAAATAGTAATGCTAAATATCATCTCAAATTCAATCGTTTTTATATATATCGCTATTTAGGTGGATTTTAAATGAACTAATTATATGAATTCATTTTTCCTAATTTATCATTTTTTCTCGTTTTTATGATTGGTATACATAAAAAGCGATATAAAAATAATACAATTTGAGATAATATCTATCGTTACTTATTTTAAAATTCTACATTATACCTTTTCTTCCTCTTTATCTTATAGACTTGTTTTAGTAGAGAATATTTCAGAATCTTATATTTCTTATTAATTAGCAATAGCAACATAATTAGATATCCATTTTTTTTCTTTAGTGGAAATTAAGCTTTAAAAGATTAAATTAGATTGATTTAAAAATTTGAAGATTAAATTAGAATTCATCTAAAACGATTATACTTCAAGGACTATAAAATTCTCCACTTTTTTTAACTTATATTCTTGAAAATTTGCACTATATTTCAAGATCAATTAGGAGGGACCGGATTGTTGCTCTTCTTAAGTCCGACACGACCTACATGTATAATTTGGGTAGATATTCGAAAAATAGACAAGGTCTACAAAAGAAAAGATGAGTTACAAATAAAGTTAGTCCTTGAACTCTAATACCATATTAATATTAAATAAGTATGTTTAAAATTTTATCCTAAAATCAATTATAATAGGTAGTTTACTTATTAAATGACGAAATAGAAGAATTGGAAATCACAAAATCTGGATTGTGGGAAATTTTATCAACATGTCAAAAATCATAGTGAAATTTAGAGGTTTGAATCAAGTTAACATGATATATATGGGGTTTTACCTTTTTAGCTTTGTTTGTGATATATATGGGGTTTTAGTTTTTGTTTTTCTATTACATCATAGGTGTTGATTCACGTGTCATCATTTATTGATATGATAAAAGACTAAAACAATCTCAACAATTTCATTTTGACATCGATCGTAGTGTGTTATGTCACCTTGACATGTAAATTTAACTTCATAAAATAAACTCAACGTTTTCACAAATAAAATTATAAGAGACTCAAACATTACATTTGAAATTGTAGGTTTGGCTAAGATATTGAAGAAGTATGATAAACGAACCGGTGGATTATTGCGATCACCGTTCATTCAGAAAGTATTACAACAACCATTTTTTACCACCGATCTCATTTCGAAGCTCATAAAAGACTGTGAAAGCATCATTGATTCAGTTTTTCCAACTTCTAAAGAAGAAAAAAGAAGTCATGAAAAAAGAAGTCAAACAAAAATTACAATAGCTGGAGAAGGAATTTATAGAAATGCAATTGCAGCTCTTTTAACCATGCAAGAGATTAGAAAGGGTAGCTCTACTTATAGTCAATTTTCTCTTCCACCTCTTGATTTTACCGAGTATGATGTAATTTCGGATGTTGTTACTTCTGAAGTCGGGTAATTTTTTTTGTCAAGAAAGATAATATCATATACATAAATTAGAATTTACCAGTTCGGAAGATAAACAATCTAATTTTTTTTACATAAAAAATAGGGTAAAGCCTTCCCGTGTCTCTCTAACTATGGTCAAAGTGCAGCATCCGCCCCTGATATTTGTTTTTACCCTTTCGCGCCCTTGACCTAACTAGTGTTTGTCACCGTTAGTCATTTATCCATTATTCTGTCAATTGACCGTTAGTCAACGCCACATGGTGTCATATCATCGCCACCTAAGCTCCACCTCAGCGCCAACTAAGCATTACGTCACCTCAACCTGATTGGGGTTTTCTTATGTGGCAAGGGGCAGTTTTGTATTTTTACACCATTTCTACCCATTTACCAAACCTAAAATCTATTACCCGAAATCATTTACCCTATCCCCCTTCCTTCTTCTTTTGTTCGTCGTTCACCTTCCTTCTTCCTCGCTTCTGATGGCCGGATCCAGAAACACCAACCCTTCATCTCCACTGAGTGACCCAGGTAAGGAAGACTAGATATGCTATTATGGTCTACGTGTGAAGATCAGCACGTCGTGGACGGACATGAATCCGGGAAGGCGTGTCATCGGTTGTTCGAAGTATCAAGCTGTCGTGAAAAAATGTTCATTCTTATGCTGGTTAGATCCTCCTATTTGCGATAGAAGTAGGGTGGTGATTTCTGAGTTGCTTAGGTCTTTGTCAAGGAAAGATGAAGAAATTGAAGGACTGAAATCCAATGAAGGTAAAAAACCGAAGATCTGGAATTTGTTTTTCTACTTTTTGTTAGGGTTTTTAGTATCTCGAATGTTTTAGGGAGTTGGTTGTTGTTTTTAGTGTGTGTTCTTGGTGTATTGTGTTTCTGTGATTTAGGGTTTTTACGTATTTGATTGTTTTGTGATGTTAATGAGGTTCGTGTGTGAATGGGGTTTGCTAATGTAGTATGATTTGAATTTGTCAATGGAAGTAGTTTTATGAATTGGGTTGTGCGTGAATGTTATTCCGTGTTTTGAGTTTCTGTTTTTGGATTCGCCGGTGTCGTTTGTTTTTTTAAGAAATAAGTGCTGAATGTTGAATGAACAGCTGAATAGGACTTATTCTGTTAAGAGATGGTGTCTGAATGATTCAGACTTAGTTTAAAATCTTAATGAAACAGACCCGTTAAGAGCCATTCAGATCTGAATTGGACAGGAAAAACAAACAGTCTTATTGATCCAGTGTCTTAATGAACCAGATTAAGATATCATTAAGTGCAAACAAACACCCCCGTAGTGTAAAAAGTGAAACTGTGTCCCCTAAATTATTTTTGTTGGTAACCCTTTGCCCCTTGATGTTTGTATTATTGTAATTTGTAACCCTATAATTTTTATTAAGTACAGGGTGGGGCCCCTTAGTTTGTTAATAAATTTATTGTTGGACACCACGTAAGTGTGTCAGTTATACACGAAACAGTTTTTTTTTGTGGAATATGAAGCGGTTTTGCATGGGGAATAAAAGATTACTCTATGGAACCCCAAAGTGTTTTCTAGGGGAATAGAAAAGTGGTGGTCCTTTGTGTGTTCTAAATAAATGCAAATAATAATCGAACCACAACCGCAAGTGTACGGTTGTCCCAAGTAGTATATATGATAAAACAGATTCGTTCCAAGGACGGGATGGTTGACTACAATGTTTAGCAGATAATGATTGGTTGCACTTATGAAAGCAAGTAAATAAAATATGTTTGTTTGGTTTTGTTTATTAAAAACTACTAAATGAAAGATAAATTATAAATGCAAGTAAAAGCTAAGACGCAAGTAAAATGAGTGAAAACGCAGTATGAGAAGTAGTACTTGAGAACGCAAGGATCCTCCCTATCCTATTTCTTAACGTATGTTGTTTAAGGGCTAAATTGGTCAATTACAATGGTCGGGATTCTAAATTCCTTATACCCCCGTCAGGGTGGACTATAAGGCGATCCTAAAGTGTCACTAGTCCCTTTAGGGTAAATATAATCCACCGTTGGATGTTTAAAATTTATTACCTCATTGGCCCTAGAATTAGCTAAGTTCGTCAGAATCAATAGCTTCTATCCTAGATTGAATAAATGGTTCTGTATTTAAACCCTCCGTCAGGATGATCCAATTGCCACTAATTGGAATAGCCTAAATACTAACACCTGTTCCTAGTTCATGACGCTAAAAACAGTAAAATAATCTCAATTTATTGAAAAGAGTAAAAGCCCTAATCTAGTTTAATTTAACAGAATCCCAAATTCATCATTCGTTATTTAATAAAATTGGGATTCACCCATTGGTTGTTCTCAAGCACTATGAAAAGCTTAGCTCATATTAAAATTAAAAACTAAATTAAAATAAATGGAATTCATAACTGATTACAAATAAAAGATAAAAGAAACCTAATTTCCGGAATTGGAATGACTGAGAACGGAGCTATAGACCCACTCCAGTTCTAGCAGCTTCTTCTTCCTTCCTTCTGTTGCTTCTCTCTGATATTTTTAATTGTAAAGAATGAATTCTGTGAAAAAATAGAAGTCCAGACCTCCTTTTATAAGCATAAAAACGGATTAGGGCTTGGACCAGAAAATAAAACACTAATTAAATGTCCAAGCCCAATTTCTAAGCCCAAAATCCCGTAACTGCTGATACACCTTCACTCAAACGGCTTTTCCCGATGCGTTATGACTCCGATTGACCTCATTCCAGTTGCTAAAGTTCCGTAACTCGATAAGGAATGTTTTCTCTTCAAAGATCAACAGCTAAATCATCGCTTAAGCACCTCGAAATCAGCAATCTATGGCCTGGAAAATGGATTTTCAGCTCTAAAAATAATATTTTCGGGATTTATCTTCAAGTCTTGACTCTAATTCACGATCTTTGACTTTCTCCTCGGATTCTTCTCCTAGCTAACATCTAAAACCTGTAAACTTTTCACTAAAAATACCAATATTACGCGCAAAAGCTTAATAAATTAAAAATGCTAGATATAAAAAGGAAATTCCGAATTATTGCATATTTAGTCCAAAAGTCTATCAAATTAGTTAAATAAACACCAAAAATGATGTCTCCCAAGGGTCGAAAATAAGAACAATTAGGGAGACATCAAGACCCCCAACTCAAACCTTTGTCGCCCCGACAAAGTAAAACAAAACAAAGGGATAGAAGTAAGCGTATAAACAAGTAGAAGCTAGCAAATAAACCCTAAAGCAATTCTCAAAATAAATCTCATATAGCAAACTTTAGAAACTAATATACACATACATCTAGAATGCAACATCAAACATAAATAATCTCAATCATAAAATTAAAGTTGCAATGCTTGAAGGTTACACTTGTACTCATCTCTGTATGATGGCTATAGGGTGGTCATTAATCCTAAATCGCTTTGAACGCTCCACCTAGTGTATTCCCTATCAACAGAATAATAATTTCACTATGCACTTAGGAATCACGAGGTCTTTACGGTTATAATATTGGCTTAAGGACGGGTGTGGATGTATATTTGGTAAATTTGAAGTGAGCTTTTGGCTCTCTCCTCACTTACCATCAACAGTGTCCTCGAGCTTGAGTTAACGCTCAAAAGATGTTCTCACTCACCCATATACGCAACAATTTAGCGTCCCATGTCTACCCACTATTAACAAGATGATTTTCATAAAATTCCACTTTGCCGGATGTTTTATTCATTCATATATTTTTTTTTCTTTTTTTTTGTACAGAAGCAAACCGGGTTCCCGGTTTTGACGAGTCCGGGTTCCCGGTTCCTACTGTATGAATTTTCAACTTTTTTCATTTTTTTCTTTCTTTTTCATTTTTCTTCATTCCCGGCAAAGGGTTACAAGTATATATCATCTGCAATTGTGCTACAATACAAAGCATATCAATCCCAACCCATTAAATTCCCCATATGTGGTCCCACCACCCCAAACTCAAGCTCGAGACATGTCTCAGGATTGTGATTCAAGTGCGGGTCATATGGTCATGTCTAATAATCTAAGGGATAATGGCTTATAACGTGGCTACAAAGAAAAGGCTAAAGGCTCAAAGTGGGCTAAGACGGATAATAATTAATACAAGGA
Source organism: Nemophila menziesii (assembly GCA_029959085.1). Classification (NCBI taxonomy): domain Eukaryota; kingdom Viridiplantae; phylum Streptophyta; class Magnoliopsida; order Boraginales; family Hydrophyllaceae; genus Nemophila; species Nemophila menziesii. Next base: position 53,155,729 of record JARWIR010000007.1, read on the forward strand.
ATAGAAGGCTAAAAAGGCACAAATGGCTAACAAAGAACTGCCCCTATCATTTTCCTAAGTACATAGCTTGTCTTTAGTTCATATCTAGGTGGGTTCTCTACTAATTAGGATTTCACGTTCTACACACCAAACACATTCCTTGAGTACAAGCTTACTTCATTTGCATTGTTCATTAATTTTTCCTATTAATTACCTATGTTTGCATGCAATTCTAAATGCGTTTTATATCAATCCCTAAAGTCCACTATTTACTATCATAGATTCATCAAAAGTATGCTTAAAGGGACATTTAAAATCTTCTACAGTCAAACGCAACTCCGAAAATTATTTTATTGAAAGCAAATAAAACATATAACACATAAAAAACTGGGATGAGGCAACGGACCCCACCCCAAACTCAAAAATGAGTCGTGTCCCCACGACTCGAAAAGACTCAAAGCAATAAAATAAACTACACTAAATGAGAAAGGATAGAAAACGTATCTGAACCAGCGCGAGGCTGGTTTTCGGTGTTGCGTCCCTGAACTTTATCTCGCGTCTAGACATCGTAAGTTGTGCTTTGAACAAATAAAGTTCAACATGTTTGTAACGTTTCCTAAAATAGCGCACCTCGTATCCCGATTCTCTTCCAACACCTTGATTTTCGATTCCAACTCATCATCGGATCATTTTCTTCCTCACTTTCAGGTTCTTTAATCACTTCCCTCTTCTTAGGATTAACTTTAATTTTTACCTCTTTAGTCTTGTGTTTGAAACATGAAATAGGAATCTCAATAGCTTGTTCTTGAATAGTATCAACAGCGTTTCTGTTTCATGGAGAATTCCTTCGATAAGCACACATGAAAACGGTTCTGATCAGCGTCTCTTTCCACCCCAAACTCAAAACTTCAAATAGTGAGAAGCTAAGGCTTAGAACTTTGATGTTTTGAGGCTTAAGACTTGAAGATTATGGTGGAATATGAGATGGGTAAAGGCTAATTGATGTGTGGGAAGAGAGAATTGGATTTAAGTTGAAGATCAGATGGAGAACAATCGGAGGAAAGTGGGAATTTTATCGTATTTTGGATGGGAGATGAGTTGATTTCATGTTTTTGTGGTGAAAGAGAGTAAGATTTGAGGGTTGTGTGTTTGTAGATGATGATGTTCAGGAAATTCTGGGTTTTGGGAGTGTTTTTGGAGGCTGGGTTGAAGAAGGAGGTAAAAATCTAGGGCTAAAAATCTTCAAAACGGCCCTATCACAGATGCAAACCGGGTTCCCGGTTCCGCGTCGCTGTGACGGCGCGGAAAAAAATAAAAATACTCTTTTTTTTCTCTTTTTACCTCGAGACGCACCAAAACGCTGGACCCCAAAACGCAGGGTCAGAACTTATACTCGCCGAAACCGGGTTCCCGGTTCTGTGGAATGCGGGTACCCGGATTTTGTCGATGGCGCGAGTCAAGACGCGCCAAAACGCAGCTACTCAAAACGCCGGGTCAGAGAATTCCACCAGTTACAGCTCCGAAACCGGGTACCCGGTTTTGCCAAATGCGGGTTCCCGGTTTTGTGTCGATGGCGCGAGTTAAAACGCAGTAAAATGCAATCACCAAGACGCTGGGTTAGAAATTTACAGAAGTTACAGCACCAAAACCGGGTTCCCGGTTTCGAAAAACCGGGTACCCGGTTCCGACGCTGTGTCGTGAACCAAGACGCCAAGTGTTGCGTGTATAAGGTTGGTACCAGCTCCAAAACCGGGTTCCCGGTTTTGCGAAACCGGGTTCCCGGTTTCTCCTGGACATCCAACCTATTTTTCTCCTATTTTCGCCTCATTGACCCCAAACTCGTGACCTTTTTACCCCTGAAATCATCAAAAACAACTACCCTTCCTCATTTCTTAATAATAAACACTAAAATTACGAAAATCAAACTATTCTAAATTGCAAAAATTTAAAAACTCAGCTAATATACAAGAAATTGGCTTTTGTTTAACGTCGTTAAGCTCGACGGGTTACCTCATTCATTAGTCATTGACATAACCTCCCCAGCAGTGAGTGAGGTTGTCAATATTTGCAACTCGAAATTTGCATCCCTTAGCTTTTATTCCCACTAGTTTATCTGAGATAACCTTCGCGACCATGAATGGTCCTATTTAAGAACTTATTGATTCACGTACCTTTGGAGGGGGTTTAGGATTTTTCATAGCTACCTCTTCACCTACTTTGAACCCCTTTTTCTTTCTTTCTTTCTCAGGTTCCTTCGGAACCTTCGTGGCACGTGCTTTCTCTTTCTTCTTTGCATGATTAAGTTGTGGATTTTTAGGGTATGGAGGAGCTTTAATTGGTGGTTTCTTTCGTAGCTCTTTCTCCTCCACTCCTAAAGTGTCCACAACATTAATTGGCTCTTTTCTTACCGGTTCCATTATATCTACACGGAAACATTCTTCCTTGGAATCCGGAAACTTCATAGGTCTAAACACATTAAACTTCATCTCCTCGTCTTGGATTCTCATAATCATTTCACCGTTCTCTACATCAATCAAGGTACGCCCCGTGGCTAGGAATGGTCTTCCCAAAATAATGGGGACATTCCTATCCGCGTCGTAATCAAGTATAATGAAATCAGCGGGAAAAATTAACGTACCTGCCTTAACGAGGACATCTTCGATTCGGCCTTCCGGATGTGCAAGAGATCGATCCGCCATTTGCAAGACCATAGAAGTGGGTCTTGCTTCGATATTAAGCTTATCAAAGATCGATTTGGGCATCAAATTGATGCTTGCCCCCAAATCGCATAATGCTTTTCCTTTCCATTCTTCTCCAATTGATATCGGAATTGTGAAACTCCCCGGATCAACTAACTTCGGAGGTAATTTACCTTGACAAATAGCACTACATTCCTCAGGGAGACCAATCATCTCATTATCACAATACGGCCGTTTGTTGGTGAGGGCTCTTTTCGGAAACTTAGCATACTTGGGTACATCTCTAATAGCTTCTAATAACAGAATATTTATGCTAAGACCTCTTACCTTGTTAAAGAATTTTTGATAATCAGCCATATCACCCTTCTTTTGAACTCTCGATGGAAATGGTGGAGGAGGACGGTTTATTATAGTATCATCTTTCTTTTTCGGAACTTCACTAGACCTCTCCACTTCTTCTACTTCAACTTCTTTATCTTTATTTACCACCTCTTTTTCTTTTCTAACTTCTTTTTCTTTCATAACCGGAAAAGGAGGTGGAGGAAGGTTCTTACCACTTCTGAGAGTAATAGCTTTACAATCTTCGATTTGGATTGGATTCTCAGTATCGCTAGGGAGTTGCCCTTGTGGACGTTGATTCAGTTGTTTATTTATTTGACTTAGCTGATTCTGGAACAACTTCATATTTGCTTCGGCTGCATTTTGACGTTCCATAGCTTGTGTCTGAAGAGCAATCAAACTCTCAACGGTTTTCTGAAGGGTAAATACTCCTTCTTGTGGATGGGCAGGTAAGGCTTTCTGGTTCATTGTGTCATCATAATTGTCTTGAGGAGCTTGTCTCTGAACATAATTTCCCTGATTCTGTCCTCCTTGATAATTATTTTGTGGTCTTGGATTGTAGTTGTTACCTTGGGGACGTGGCTGATACGCATAGGTAGGATTGGCTGCCCCATTAGGATTTGAGTATTGAAGCCCAGGATGGTTTCTGTTAGGCTGATATCCATTACCACTCGAATTGAAGTTACCTCTATTGGACATAAACATCACGGACTCTTGGTTATTCGGACAACTTTCCTCATCATGATCATCTACCCTACAAATCGAACACATATACACCTCTTGTGCAGCATGCACAGCTACCTTCTTACCCGAAAATCTTTCTTTTACATAATTTCCCTGATTCTGTCCTCCTTGATAATTATTTTACAGCTATATTCCATGTATTAATCCTCTCTTTTTCCATATAACAGGGACATATAGTGCAAATAGATGAAACAAATTGGTGTTGTTATACATGAACCCCATTGCCCTCTCCTGAACCTAAAACGATTTAATGACAAGTGGGGCTCTGGTAGCCCTGGGTAAGTGCAAAAGAGACCACCACACGCAGGATAGATAAAAAAACCTAATTAAATTTGTGTGTTTCTAGTCTATTACAATATACATACAAAATAAATTAAATTGATCAATTTTAACATACAACCATATAATGAAAAAATACTTATCAATTTCGCTCTTAATTAATAATGACTAGACACTTAACATTCGTCTTTCTAGACAACAAGGTTTTTCAAAAAAAATTGCCCTCAGTATTTTTATTTCATTTTCTCATGCATATAACCAAAATTATTATAATTTTTAATTTATTTAATAATTAGGTATATATGAAATGTAAATATTAACAACTTTTTTATACTTTTTATATAATATATAACTATTATCAATTTGACACTAATTGATATACATTAATGTTAAAAGCTTTTTATCATAGATATAAATTATATTCATAAATATATATTGGATACAAGAGTTATTTAAGTGAATAAAAAATTATAAATGTTAATAATAATATATAAGTTTAAGTAAGTTTGTAGTAAATCGTAAATTTAAAACATATCTAATTTTTGTTTTGATTAAAAATGAGATGTTATGTTAAAAAATAATTTAATAATTTAATTTATCCTCTTATACATTAAACCCAAAACTCTATAATACATAGAAGACATTCTTAACTGGTTATTACAAGACGTTAATTTTCAATTTTTTTTTTTTTTTTTTTTTGCATACATGAGAGGCTTAAAAGCCGTTAAGAACTTTTTATTTCATATTGAATATACCGAAAACTTTTTAACAATATTAAATATTTTTTTATTTTAAAATTTTGTTCAAAACCTTTAAAATTTAAATGTTTGGGTAGAGGATATCCATTACACCTAAAGTTTTTAGGTAAGTCTAAATTACTACTTAGATTTAGATTTAAAATGATAATAATAATATATAAGTTTAAGTAAGATCGTAGTAAATCGTAAATTTAAAACATATCTAATTTTTATTTTGAATAAAAATGAGATGTTATATTAAAAAATAATTTAATAATTTAATTTATCCTCTTATACATTAAACCCAAAACTCTATAATACATAGAAGACATTCTTAACTGGTTATTACAAGACAATGATCTTGTGATTACACCAGATCAAAACTCAGTCTAGCAAAAAACACTCAAGAGTTTAAACTTGTTGCTAAACTTCTTTTTCATGAGAAAACAAACCATATTTTCATAAAAAACCATATAAACAAATATTGGGCTCTCATTGATCAAGTTGAAGTGGAAAGAAACTCAGCTAACACCTACACAATCATATTCGGTAATGAAGATGATAAAGCGAAGGTATGGAATCAAAGACCTTGGACTATCCAGGGTAAACATCTAGCAATCAAAGAATTTATAAATTTTGGAAGCAATGAAGTTACACATACAACTCTATGGATTCAACTAATGGGAGTTCCAGCTTACCTCTTAACCCATCAGTGCTTGGGTAAAATGATGAAGTATTTTGGTACAGTGCATAAGATTGAGCTACCTGGAAACATTAATGTAAACGAAAAATCAATCACAAGAATCCAAGTTGATTGGAAATTAACAAACCCTCTAATCACGGGTATCAACTATTGGGAAACGGAAACAACAGCAACTTGGATCAAATTTACATATGAAGATATCGGAAAAGTATGCTACGGGTGTGGATTATTTGGCCATGAAGAGGGTAACTGCTCTAACCCTAAGGTTACCCCAAAATTGGGTGCTTGGATCAAGACTTCTACAAGGGGCCCATCGTATACAATCAGACCAATCATCAATGTCAACAAGAAAAATGAGAAGAATGGGAGTAATAAAAGTAACAACATAAGGAAAACCTCTGATTTGCAGGTGAATCGAAAAGATCAGTTGTTCAAACTCGTCAACGACTCGGCCACCGAACTCGGTCAAAACTCAACCACAGAAAAAGACAAAGGGGCGAGTTTGGAAATTTTTGAATTTGGTACTACGATCAACAGCAGCAAAGGAAAAGGACAGCTAGTGGAGACTATGAGAGAGAAAAAGAAGGACGGAAATGGCGGTCCTTCTCGTTTGTCTTCTACGGGTATGAAAGAGAACAAAACAAAAGATGGTTTATATTCAGAAAAAGAAAAGAAATTAGCTACTTTGGCGGATACATTTGTTAAGAAATTAAACTCTCCTGTGGCCCAAACAAATGAAATTGTTTTTGGCACATATATCAGCCCAACACAAAATTTAAAAAGCCCAAATGTTATTTTCCCACCCAACCATAACCAAAGCCCAATTAACTCAACCCCCATCTGCCTTAACCCAAACAAAACACACCATACACTACCCGATGACACCAACCCCAACCCTAACACTACAACACCAACTCTATCTACCCCCAAATCAACTAACCCTAACCCGTCTTCGCCGATCAGTAACCATAACACCTCCGACGATGGCTTCATCACTCCCAAACCCACCATCACACAACAACTCTATACACCATCCCTCTTCTCCAACCTCTTTGGGAATTCAAACAATTATGAAGAAACACAAGTCCATAGCAGTACAAGAATGGAGATTGGTGATGTATCAAATAGAATCTCAGTTAAAGCTAGAAGTAAGAAAACTAAGAGAAGTAATTCAACTCAGATTAACGCAAAGAGACAAAAAATCCTTTGGGCGGCTAGGAAGGGTGAGGTGAAAGAACTTCAAAGATCGGCTGAAGGAAATCTATTAAATGAGGAAAGTGAGGAGAAAGAGATCCGTATTGACGATAGCAATGGTACTGGTAAGATGAAAGATGACACAAGTGCTCATAAGGCTTGCGGGGTTGACCTTGAACAACCCCACCCTCTCAATGATACAAGCATCCTGGAACTGTCAAGGTATTGGCAACACCTTGACAGTCCAGACCCTAGCTGGTTTTGTTACTAAATACCGGCCACAGGTACTATTCCTTTCAGAAACTAAAAATTCGTTTCCTACTGTTAAAAAACTTGAGAAAATTATAAACATGAACCTTATTAATACTGTTGAACCAATAGGTATTAGTGGAGGCCTTGCAATCTTTGCGATTAGTAACTTTGATATTGAAATCATTACATCATCTATAAATCATATGCACTGTAAAATAAAAAATGAAGGAATTGAGACCTATACCACATTTGTCTATGGGGCCCCATTAGAAAAAAACAAAGATGAATGCTTAAAAGTCTTTAGTAATTGTAAACCTGCGAATGATGACCCTTGGATGCTTATAGGGGATTTTAACAATATTAGATACTGTTCTGATAAAAAAGGAGGCAATAACAACATCAATAAACATATGAAAGCTTTTAATGGTTTTATAAAACACCACAGTCTTGAAGAAATTATAACAAAAGGCTGTAAATTTTCTTGGAGTAACAAAAGGGATAATGAGGATATGATAAAAACCCTTATTGATAGAGGCCTTTGTAATAAAAATTGGGGGAATCTCTACCCTACAGCATGGATTGCACTACTTCCTGCCATTGGGTCAGATCATTCACCCCAAATACTACACTTGGAAGATAACCATATTAAGAAAGATAGGAGATTCTACTTTGAAAACATTTGGACTGAAGAAAAAGAATGTTTAGAAATCATTAAAAAAGTGTGGAAATTAAAAAATTATAACACTGGAAAATGTAGAAATGCTTTTACTCATAAGTTGGGTAAATGTAAAATTCTCCTTACTAGGTGGAGTAAAAAGAAATTTAACAACAATAAGAAAATGATAGATGCGCATATTAATAAATTAGAATCTATCTATAATGATCCCAACACAAAAGATTGGAAAGAGTATAATCAAACCATTAAAAAAATAGAGGAACTATGGAAAAATGAGGAGGATTTTTGGGCCTCTAGATCTCGCAATCTATGGCTTAAGAGAGGGGATAAAAACTCCTCTTTCTTCCATGCTTCCACAAAAGAAAGAAGAAAGTTTAACAAGATAACTAGACTTTTAAAAGATAATGGTGAATGGGTGGAAAAATATATAGATATTAATGATGAAATAAAATATTATTTTGATAATATTTATAAAACCATAGGACCAAGGGAGTATGCTCCAATTCTTAACTCTATTAAACCCTCGGTTACAAAATTTATGAATGATAATCTCAACAAAAAATTAGAGATTTGTGAAATAGAAAAAGCAATCCACGAATTAGGGGCCAACAAGGCCCCTGGGCCTGATGGATATCCGGGCCTATTTTATAAGAAATATTGGGATATTATAAAACTTGATGTTATTAGAGTAATTAATAACTTCTGGTACAATAATTCTTCAATTGAGGATTTAAACATGACCTTTATTTCTCTTATACCTAAGATTAGCAAACCTACTAGTATTAAACACTTTCGACCTATAAGTTGCTCAAACTTTATATATAAAATCATAGCTAAGATTCTTGTGAATAGAATGCAACCAATTATGAATGTTATCATTGACGAAAGTCAATCAGCATTCATGCCTGGAAGGCATATCCAAGATAATACTATGGTTGCCCATGAAATAATAAATTTTATTAAGAATAAAAGGAGTACTAAAAAGTATTATATGACTATTAAAACTGATATTCAAAAGGCTTACGAAAATGTAGAATGGGATTGTTTACAAGATGTTATGCTTCATATGGGTTTTAATGATTTATGGGTGAACAAAATAATGAGATGTGTCAATACAGTAACTTATGCTATTCTTGTGAATGGGAATCCTGTAAAAATAGACAAACCCCAAAGGGGTTTGCGCCAAGGAGACCCATTGTCCCCACTACTTTTCTGTATCACTACTCAACTTTTATCAAACCTTATAAATGATAAAAAGGATTTGGAAATGATGAAAGGTATAAAAATAGCGACACTTGCCCCTACAGTAACCCACCTATTATTTGCTGATGACAGTATATTTTTTATGGAGGCAAATAATATGGAAATTGAAAATTTTAAAGATGTTATGAATAAGTATAGTTATGCTTCTGGTATGAAAGTGAATTTAAATAAATCTGGTATTAAATTTAGTCCCAATACACCATCCTACTTACAAAATGCTATGGCTAGAAGATTAAATATACCTATTATGAATAATTTGGGAAATTACTTAGGCCTTCCCACTGAATGGGGAAGGTCCAAAGTGAAAGACTTAAATATTCTTGTCGAAAAGACTTTACAAAAAACTGAGAATTGGAAAAACCTATACCTATCAACAGCTGGTAAGGAAATTTTAATAAAATCTGTTATTCAAAGCCTTCCTAATTATTACATGTCTTCCTACCTTATACCACAGAAGATCTGTGATCTAATTACCTCCCAAATTTCCAACTTTTGGTGGGGAAGCAATGGCAAGAAAAAAATCCATTGGAATAAATGGGATGATTTAACTGATAGTAAATTCTCTGGAGGACTAGGTTTTAGAGATTTACATCTCATGAATCTAGCTCTCTTAGGGAAACAGGCCTGGAATATTTTGAACAAAAATGAGTCACTCCTTTACAAAATACTCAAAGGTAAATATTTTCCACTTTGTGATTTTCTTGATGCTCAATTAGGATGCTCACCCTCATGGGGTTGGAGGAGCCTTTTGAGTGGCAGAAATGCTATAAAGGATGGAATAAAATGGAAGGTAGGGAATGGTTACACCATTAACCTAGCTACTGATGTATGGATACAAGGTCAAAATAAAGTTATAAAGCCTAAACATGGTAATGTTAATAAAGTTTATAATCTTATGGAATGTAATAATAGAAAATGGAATGAAAGGATAGTTAGAGAGGAATTTGAACCTGATATTTCAAATACCATTCTAAGTACCTTTATCCCATATTCTGGGGGGAAATATATTCCTTATTGGGATTTTGACCCTAAAGGTATATACACGGTTAAAAAAGGCTATCAAATCCTTAAAAATGAGAAAAATAAAACCATGAGTATTAAAGACTCTTGTAAGCCATCCTCCTCGCATATCATTCACCAGGATATATGGAAGCTGATTTGGAACTTAAAAATAGCCCCAAAAATAAAAAATTTCATGTGGAGAGCTCTTAAAAATATACTCCCCACAAATGAAAATATTTACAAAAAAAAGGTTATTCAAAACCCCCTTTGTAGTATTTGTAATAATGAGGTAGAAACACCTGAGCACTTATTGCTTAACTGTGAATGGGCTAAAGTAATTTGGTTTGCCTCTCCATTTAACCTACAAACTGGCAACCAAGAATCCACTAGATTGGATGATTGGATGGTAGGTTTGTTAGGTAAGGTTAAAAAACAAAAAATGGATAACCCCTTCATTATGGAGAGAATATGCACGCTATTATGGTGTATTTGGAAAGCTCGGAATGATAATAAATACAAGTTTATGAAATTGGAACCTCTAAAAGTTATCGAAAATGCTCATAAAGAATGGGCTGAATACAAAAATGCTAATTATCCTAAGGATGTAATCAATATACTGAAGGATAAAAATATAAACGTAAATCAGGTGACTGAATCTGAGAATACATCAGTGAGTGAAAATAGTACAGGTTTGAAAAATTGGGAACCACCCCCAAAAAATTATATAAAGATTAATTGTGACGCAGCTTATAAAGATAATAAATCGGCAATTTCATGTGTAAACAGGGACTATTTAGGTAAAGTAGTGGATTACAATGCTTGGGAAATAAAGGCAGATTCTCCATTGGAAGCGGAAGCACTTGGAATACTCAAAGCTTGCGTGGTGGCTCGTGATTTGAAGGAGTCAAGGGTGATCATAGAGAGTGATTGTCAAGATGTAATGCTTCCCTTAGAGAAAAACTTATTAATTTCTATTCCAAAGCTTTGTAATATTGTTAAGAGTATTTACTTTATCGCGGAAAGTTGTAACCCTATCTTTCGTTGGATTAGTAGAGATAGAAATAGATTAGCTGATGAGTTAGCAAAACATAAGCTTCATAGCAACATGTTTAGCTCGCAACCTATTGCGTTCTCAAGTAGGCTAATTGAGATAGTTAAAAACGAAACTGTCCCCTCAGGGATAGGGTAATTTTGTAACTTTACGTTGATTTTAATATATTTACTATTTGGAACAAAAAAAAGGTTATTACAAGACGTTAATTTTCAATTTTTATTTCATATTTTTTTTTTGCATACATGAGAGGCTTAAAAGCCGTTAAGAACTTTTTATTTCATATTGAATATACCGAAAACTTTTTAATAATATTAAAAATATTTTTTTATCTTAAAATTTTGTTCAAAACCTTTAAAATTTAAATGTTTGGGTAGAGGATATCCATTACACCTAAAGTTTTTAGGTAAGTCTAAATTACTACTTAGATTTAGATTTAGATTTAGATTTACATAAATCACGTACGACTTTAAAATTTAATTTACATAAACTTTTTCTTATAATACAAAAAGTTGTTGTATTATTAGTAATAACAATTAACACATTATCAATACTTTTTTTTATCTATAAATAATGTTTATTTAATTTTTCATATATATATATATTAAAAAATATAATAATTACTTTCATTATAGTTATATTATAATAAAGTAATGATAGTAAAAGTTGAAAAAAATATTTTAAAATTTAAAATGATTAATATTTTTGAAACAACAATTTTAGCAAGTCAATATTATGTTGGAAAATAGAAAGTAATAAGTCAAATATTCAAATCGATGAACATCAAAATCGAAATTCATTGGTGTCTTTTTTAATCGCAGGAGAAATCAACAAAGTAGAAACTCGAACACTTAACAGCTCAAACCGGAAATGAAATGGGTCAGACTCAATTATTCCATCGGAGTTCAGTAATTCGGTCTTCTATCATTGGAGTAGCCACATGATCATAAAATCTGCCATACTCATAGTAAGTAATTAACAAGGCCATCTCATTCCAATGAAAACTCGACCTTAACACCTCGTACACCTCCTTCACAAACTTTTTTCCAATCACCACATCATTTGAGGGAGATCATTCATTTCGTCGGAAAGGCTCAACGTGGAAATACAACTGCTTCACCACCACGTAATTCGGAAGGATCCCTAATTTCGCATGTAATTTAAACATTAATGCATAGTTAAGGAAATTAAGTATATTATTTGGCTTTCTCAAGCTTTTGAAGAGAAGTGTGGCACAGATATTTGATAATATATACTGAACGGGGGGTCATTTTCATCTTAACATTGTGTTAATATTTAGAGTCGAATGAAATTACATTTCAATGAACAATATATTTTTGTTGTGATTCTATATCCAACTAGTCCTATGATGTGAGGAAGGTTAAACTTAGACAACATTGTTTATTATTTCTATTATATATAAGTGGAGATGTAATTTAAGATCATAAGATATTTTTCTTTATACATTTGAGAGTCAACTTTAATAAGATTTGATCTTAAAACTTTTTTGGTCTATGCGGCGGAATAGTTTAATTACTAGATCAACTATCGATCTTAAAATTGTATGATGTTTTATTAGTTAGATACATTATTTATATTATAATAATACTTGGTCAAATAGAATTATCTTTTAATGCTTTCTCAAATGTCATAGGCATAAATTCTATCAACAAACAATAGAATTTTGTCGTCACTTTATGTCACTTGATGTCACTTTATATCCAGCTAACCTTGGGTAATACCTGTCAAAGAAAGCAATCTCTAATTGGTCCCAGTTGGTTATCTTCGTAGGATCTTGCGTATCGTGCCATTCACTCGCTCCATCAATCACAAAAAATTTAAACGCAGCAAAATACATCTGTTCTCTTGAAACTCCTTGTGCGATATAAGAATCACATATTTGTTTAAAATTCTGTACTGCTCTAAGAGGATCTTCTGATGGTCTACCACGAAAATTCCCAAAATTTTGGAATTGAGCTAACATACCCGAATCTGGACGGAATCGCGGAACATTGATGTCTGGAGCACCTACTCCTATGGCAGGAGCACGGAACGGAACTTCTGGTGGACCATTAGTAAACCACGGATCTTGATTCATCACTATTTGGACTTGAGGATTTGGATTTAGTGGTTGAACTTGAGGAATAATGCCTGGAGCTAATGGTTGGCCATTTGCATCTAGCTGGCCTTGTCCATTATTCTGTTGATTTTGAAGATTGATATTCTCCATTCTGTTAACTAACTCCTCTACTTCTAAAGCTTCTCGTTTTTTCTTCTCTTGTTAGCAAGTCTGATCAACGATTCTGGATTACTAAGGATCGGAGGTGTTGGCTCTAGATCCCTAAAGAGTCTCCTTCGCATACACCAAACCTAAAAACCTGAGAAAACTAAACAAGCAAAAAGCGTAAAACTGATAAAAACAAAAATAAAAATAAATGCAACTATCACTAAAGGATAAACACCGTGGTCACACGCTACCGTCCCCGGCAGCGGCGCCAAAAACTTGGTGGTCCTTTGTGTGTTCTAAATAAATGCAAATAATAATCGAACCACAACCGCAAGTGTACGGTTGTCCCAAGTAGTATATATGATAAAACAGATTCGTTCCAAGGACGGGATGGTTGACTACAATGTTTAGCAGATAATGATTGGTTGCACTTATGAAAGCAAGTAAATAAAATATGTTTGTTTGGTTTTGTTTATTAAAAACTACTAAATGAAAGATAAATTATAAATGCAAGTAAAAGCTAAGACGCAAGTAAAATGAGTGAAAACGCAGTATGAGAAGTAGTACTTGAGAACGCAAGGATCCTCCCTATCCTATTTCTTAGCTTATGTTGTTTAAGGGCTAAATTGGTCAATTACAATGGTCGGGATTCTAAATTCCTTATACCCCCGTCAGGGTGGACTATAAGGCGATCCTAAAGTGTCACTAGTCTCGTCAGGGTAAATATGATCCACCGTTGGATGTTTAAGATTTATTACCTCATTGGTCCTAGAATTAGCTAAGTTCGTCAGAATCAATAGCTTCTATACTAGATTGAATAAATGGTTCTGTATTTAAACCCTCCGTCAGGATGATCCAATTGCCACTAATTGGAATAGCCTAAATACTAACACCTGTTCCTAGTTCATGACGCTAAAAACAGTAAAATAATCTCAATTTATTGAAAAGAGTAAAAGCCCTAATCTAGTTTAATTTAACAGAAACCCAAATTCAACATTCGTTATTTAATAAAATTGGGATTCACCCATTGGTTGTTCTCAAGCACTATGAAAAGCTTAGCTCATATTAAAATTAAAAACTAAATTAAAATAAATGGAATTCATAACTGATTACAAATAAAAGATAAAAGAAACCTAATTTCCGGAATTGGAATGACTGAGAACGGAGCTATAGACCCGCTCCAGCTCTAGCAGCTTCTTCTTCCTTCCTTCTGTTGCTTCTCTCCGATGTTTTTAATTGTAAAGAATGAATTCTGTGAAAAAATAGAAGTCCAGACCTCCTTTTATAAGCATAAAAACGGATTAGGGCTTGGACCAGAAAATAAAACACTAATTAAATGTCCAAGCCCAATTTCTAAGCCCAAAATCCCGTAACTGATGATACACCTTCACTAAAACGGCTTTTCCCGATGTGTTATGACTCCGATTGACCTCATTCCAGTTGCTAAAGTTCCGTAACTCGATAAGGAATGTTTTCTCTTCAAAGGTCAACAGCTAAATCATCGCTTAAGCACCTCGAAATCAGCAATCTATGGCCTGGAAAATGGATTTTCAGCTCTAAAAATAATATCTTCGGGATTTATCTTCAAGTCTTGTCTCTAATTCACGATCTTTGACTTTCTCCTCGGATTCTTCTCCTAGCTTACATCTAAAACCTGTAAACTTTTCACTAAAAATACCAATATTACGCGCAAAAGCTTAATAAATTAAAAATGCTAGAAATAAAAAGGAAATTCCGGATTATTGCATATTTAGTCCAAAAGTCTATCAAATTAGTTAAATAAACACCAAAAATGATGTCTCCCAAGGGTCGAAAATAAGAACAATTAGGGAGACATCAAAAAGGTACATTGGGTCTAGTTTTCAGAGTAGATGTACTAATTATGAGTTATTGTTTCCCTTGATTATATATATACGCAACGCCTCCTTCGTGTTTTTCCTAAACAAAAAAACTGAGAGCGAGATTTTGTAAGTCATTTTGAAATATCATGAAGGATCAAAAGAAGGGTCAACAAGTTGTGAATTCGAAGGGAAAACATAGTAAGTTTTTTATTTTCGTTTTAATTAAAAAAAATAGGTAATAATTTAAGTAATCAAAGTATTTCTCTATAATTTTCTTAAACTATTGTATGTTTACGTTATAAATATAGGGATTTTTTAGTTTTTACGTATGAATAATTAGTGGTAATTTGTTTCAGAAATGGATTCTAATTCCGCTCCACTAAGAATCCGACCCGCTCCGAAGACCTATAGGAGGCAAGACCTGGGGTATAGATGGAGTGTTCGACTGGCACCAAACGTGGTTCATGAGAAGGTCAAAAACCAAGACCATTCCCTTACCATATGGGCAGGAGATGATCGTGGTTGAGTCAAGTTCCGAAGACGAAGACACTATGTCCCCTAGGAGGAGGAAGGTTGCTCGTCAGGCTCCTATTGGCATGACTTCGCCTAGGTTTTTCAAACTTGAAGACGAGGAAGAAGAGTCCAAGGCCTGAAGGATGCTGGTTTGCTTTTTGTTGTTGGTTTCAGTTCTTGTTAATTTTCGTAATTACGAATTGGGTTTTAGTTTAAATATGTTTTGTTGGTTTTGAAGGACTTTTAAGTTGGTTTTGAAGGACTTTTAAGTTGGTTTTGAAGGACTTTTAAATATGGTTGGTTTAACTTTAAGTATTAAGGATGTGAAGATGGAAATTTAAGTTGATCTTGACTTTTAGGTTTTAATATCCGCTTAATTATGTAATTTGTTCTTTTGGTCTCTAAGTATTATGAAGGTATTTTGGTTTGAATTTATTTAGTTTAGTTTGTTGAATTTCATTTTTGTGTTTATGAGTAAAAAGGTCTTGTCTGAGAAACATATTTTCTATATAAGCAACCTTTAAAGCGTAATTAAATAAAGAAGCTTTTACTTAAAGAGTCAAAATATAACAGTTCAATATTTCATAGCAGATTAATTAATAGCAACTAAGTCATAATATTACATAATTATATTAGTTCCATTAAAACAACACAACATACACAAACACTAGATTGAAAACCATACAAAACGTAAACATAACCAAGAACATCAAATCAAGGCTTTATTACTTACGTTTACACAAATTTTTGGCATGGTCTTCCGAGCTAAGAACATCCTTACTTGTCGACGGAAGAGGAGGTTCATCTGGTCTAGGTAGCCAAACGAAGAAATCACATTCTTTTTCAGGCAAATATTGGTATCGAAAATCCTCGAAATGACAACGAAGTGAACTAAATTTCTTATTACATCCTAAGTCAATGGTAACAATCAATGCAGGCATTCCACACTTACAAATGGTTGTGGATGAGTAGTTCTCTGGTGAAATGTTCATTAAAGGTGAAGGCTTGATTGTCAGGTCACTTGGGGTGAAATCTGGAAAGAGTTGTGACCTAGTTGACCATTGGTCACTCCCACTTGAATTGTAGTTAGACATTAGTGGTTATTTCTCTAGTTGGCAACACTTCTGTAAGAGGAAGCTGCAACACAAGAGAAGAAGTCTGGAGGAAGCTGTGCAACAATCATGTCTCCTTCAACCTCTTATTTTGTAATTCTTTCTTCTTCTTTTCTTTGTATGAACTAATTCTCTTAGCTTAGGTTTTGCATAATGTATAATCTATGAATTCTAGTTCTTCTATCTAAGTTCTTTGGGAATTATATGTTTTAATCTGATATTAGCTACTTACCCTTATATTTGATTATGTGTTTTGATTTAATGACTGTTTTCCTTGCTAGTGCACGAGTATAGGATTACCTTAATAGTAGTTAGATGGTCACCGTAAATGGGTGTTTAACTATTGAACCACCACATAACGTCTAGTGTCGATAGCAGTTCTGACAAAACATACTTCTAACTAGATAGTCATTAAGGTTTGTTTTAACCACCATATCACCAAGATTGCAGTATTTGCTTAGGGCCTTAGTGGCGTTTGATAACCCTATTTTAAATCACTTCTTGGTTGTGCCGTTGCCCCCTTAGTCGCTCTCAAGGTCTAAGGTAGTGGAATTTAGAATCCTGACTAAGTATACCAAGAGCTAATATTCTCCCTTATGAATTAGATCTAATAGATAGAATTAGAAGGATTAGTGCATACTAGTAAAACCTATGTTATATCGTTCATACTATCTTCTTTTCTTTTCCGTTATTTATTTTCTGTCTTTAATTTAGTAGTTTAATTTTCTTATTAAAAACCAAATAAATATCTATCTTTCTCTTCTTTCTACTTGCGTATTATTATCTATCTTTAATATCTGCACTTGATAATTTGCATAAGTTCTCTCTAACTTTCGTCAGTCCCTGAGGAACGAATCTTCTTATCATTAAAACTTGCATACGTCCTGTAATACTTGCAGTACAGTGTTAGTTTAGGGTGTGTATTTGCACTTATTTATATCATTATTTTATCACACCTTAGGCCACACCAAGTTTTTGGCGCCGCTGCCGGGGACTACATCGTTAGTCCTTGTGCAATTATCTTGTGCTTATATTTTAGTTAGTTCTATTTTACGCTTTTCTTTTTAGTTTTTGTTCTACAGATTTTTTTTAGGCGAAAGCAGATTTATTAGGAGATAAAGGTTTCGTGTTATTAGATCCTGAAGAAGCTAATTCATGATGGAATCTCTAAGGCTCAAGGAGTTGAGCCGACAACTTGAGGAATTACGAGAACTAGCTCAGAGGAATCTAGTACATACATCACCTTCATGTCCTAGTTGTGGAGCAAGAGATCACTCGTGGGGACGTTGCATGAACAATCCAGCCTCAATTTCCTTCATGCCTTATCAAAGAGACCATTATTATAATGGTTATTATCAATCTCAAGGAAATTACGCTGACTATCAACCCCCACAGAGTTACAATTGGGTCGGAGATCAACAGCCATGTCATTATGATAACCATTATCATGATGATTATTATCAACCGCGACCACAAGCTTATTATCCTCCACAACCTATCTATCAAGAAGCGCCGATTTATGATGAAGCTTATCAAGAACCACTTCCTTATTCAATGCAGCAAAAACAACCTTCGAGTTTGAGTTCAAGTTTGGCTCGACTGATGCAAACACTTGATAATATTGAGAGTCGCCAGCAAGAATCCCAAGACTCGCAGAATGCGCTTATGGAGAAGTTGCAGAGAATGTCACAAAGGATGAATGAAACTCTAATCCCTGCAAAAAGGCAACTCCAAAGTGATACTACTGCTCCAGAAAACAAAATTTGTCATGCAGTTGAATTAGAAAGTGGAAAACAACTACCTCCAACAAGACCAGAACCAGAACCAGTCCCTATTCCAGATCAGAAGGGGGAAGAAGCAACAGAAGATAAGGTCGAAGAGGTAGTTGAACAAGAACGTGTCCAAGAGAAGACACCAGAAAAGAAAGAGAGCCCAGTGGTAACCAATACATGTCCTCCTCCACCATTCCCTTCACATGTCAGAAAGGACAATGACCTGGAATTCAAGAAGTTCGTTGACATGATGAACAAATTAAAGAACAGCAGCCCGTTTGTAGAAGCTCTCACAAGAATGTCAAAATACGGTCAATTCATGAAGGACATTCTTTCTAACAAACGAAGATTCGAGATGAATGGATTACCAGAGGAGTGTAATGCTACACTTGGAATTGAGTTACCACCTATTCCCACGAAATCTTGGATGGCACCATCCATGATCATTAAGAATCGAGCTGAAAAGTTCGTGGGAATTAAAGGCAAAGGGTGGAAATTTCGTCATCCTTAATCGAGGTAACACGTCTAACTTTAGAAGACGTTAAACAAAAGTGCTATCCGGGAGACAACCCGTAATTTCTTTTATGTTTTTATGTTTTTAGTTTTTAATTTATGTTTAGATTAGTTAATTTTAGTTGATATTGCATATTTGAGAAGGGTATTAGTGTTTTTGATGATTAGGTATTGGAGAAATCGAGTTAGGGAAGCGAGCAAAGTTTTCGGAACAGAGAAACTTCAGCAAGTCATATCTTTGCGCTCGGATATCGGAATCAGGTGATTTTTTAGCCTAAACTGCATAACTTTTCGAGATCTAGCTGCTGGGGAGGTTTTTGCCACGTGCGGTACACCGGACCTCAGCCGCGGTGCACCGCGTGGTCAAAAACCCGTACTACGGGTTGCTACCGCGGGTTTTATCCAGAAACGAAAAAAAAAATAGCTGATGAGTCCGGTATACCGGACCCTATACCGCGCCATGCACCGCACAAACCCGTACCACGGGGTCCTACCACGGGTTTTTTGACGTAGGAGGCGCGGTATACCCCGCGGTACACCCCATGGTCCGCAGGGGTAGTCCGCAGCGCCGCAAGAGAGAGGAAAACCTACGGGATTTGATTATAAAGGAGGTATTAAGCTTTTAGTTCCGAATTTTATAAACCCAAACCCTCTTTTTCTTCTCCACAACCCTCCCAACTCCATTAGAGCTCATAAAAACCTTCACCAATCATCAAAACACTACCCAATTACCATGAAAACACATCCAATTCATTCTCCACGTCATTACAAGGAAGATTCAACCACCTATATCATCCCAAAACACCTTGAATCCAAGAATCAGAAGCTTAAATTTCAAAAATTCATCCTACAATTTCTTAAATCCAAGCCAATCCATGAAGAATCCATATTACCCACATAGAGAATCATCATCAAATCACCTTTCCTAACCCAATTTAAGCTTGTACAACCAATAATCAAGAGTTTCAAATTTCAAGAGTGGTTAAAGCTTTGAGTTGGGGGTCAATTAAGATGATTAAGACATTATCTACTGTATGGGAGATGAAGAAATCAAGGTGTTGGATTTAATTGAGAAGAAATCAAGTGAGACAAGTCCTAGTTCCAATTCAAAGGGTAAAACAAGTCAAGAGAAGAGAGGTTAGCATGCTGTGTTTGATTCAAAGAGCAAAAAGATTCTAACTTTAGTGAAGAAGACAACACAACCTCTACAAATCAAAGACCTTATACCCAGAAGAAAAAGAGAAAGCTTCAATGGCCATGATAGCTTCTCCGAAGTAACAATTCAAGGAACTACCTTTTTCTTAGGAGAAAGTATTTGAAGAAGAAGTTGAAGGTGAATACATGAAGGTTCATGGAGATTTGGAATGCTTGGGTTGTTTGTGAATTGTAATGTGTGAGGAGAAGAAGGAGATGTGGCACAGTTGATCTATGAGGAGGTGATACGATTTTTTCGATCTCTCCCATGACGTTATTTAATGCAATATCCTATTATCATCACGTGTCCTGAACATAAAGCGAATAAGAAGTTGGGTGAAGAAGATACATTAGATTTAATCCGAGTATCGTCTAGGCGAGGTAAAAGCCTCGAAGAGTATGTTTTCTTTCTTCCCTACCATTTCTTTATGTGCAATATTTCTGCTAATTTTAAATTTTATTTTTCTTGAGTCTTTTTCGAGTCGTGGGGACACGGCTCATTTTTGAGTTGGGGGTGGGGATTCGTTGTCCTCATCTTCCTTTTTGTTTTTCATAAAATTTAAAATTTTTTTGGGTTGAATTAGGCATGGAATATCTTTGAATGTACCTAGTTGAGCATGATTTTATTAGGTCAATGATAGTAGGTAGTATGTTTTTGAAAGATGTCATAAGTATGTTTAGATGCATATATGAAAACAGGAAATAAAAGATAGAAAAGTTAATGAGCAATGCTAAGAAATATGTTGAAACTTAGGAATAGTTATTTGGTGTGTAGAACGTGAGGTTTAAAATTAGTTGAAAACCCACTTGTCTATGAACTAGTAGTGAAAAAGTAACGAAACCCGGTAGTTAGAAAAATGAATAAGGCAGTTCTTTCATGATTAAAACACTTGAAGCCTTTTATACTTTCTCACCCTTTTGTTTGATATTATTGTTATTTATCCGTCTTAGCCCCTCTGAGCCTTTCTAAAGCCTTTATTGAAACACATTATAATCCATACCCTTAGTTTTTAGGACTTATCTATATAACCCGCACTCGAATCGCAAAACCTGAGACAACTCGTTTTAGAGCTTGAGTTTGGGGTGGTGGGTTTCATCATTCGGAAACATTGGGATTTGGAATTATCTTTGTGATTTTATTGATGATGGAATTGTTATTATTGTAACCCTTTGCCGGGGTAATAGTGAATGAAAAAGAAGCTACGAGCTAAATTTGCCAACAAGGGCATAAAAAGAAAGAATATATATATATATATATATGAAAAAAAATAGCGTGATATCTCGAACCTCAAAAAGAGAATCATAGTTATACAAAAGAAAACAAAAGATATGAAAAGAATATATATTCGGACCGGCAAAGTGGATTTTAAATCATCAAAGGTTTTAATTTGGGATTATTGGGGATGCACATCAAAAGCATCAATAAATTGGGTTGAGTGAGAACATCTTCGAGTGACAACTCAAGCTCTAGGGCGATTCGTTGATGGCTAGTGAGGAGAGAGCCAAAAGCTCACTTTTCATTATCCAAATATACCACACCCGTCCTTAAGCCAAGTTATAACCAAGACCTTAGGATTTCTAACTGATAGATGGAGAAACAATTGAGCTATTAGGTAATAGGTAAGTGGACCATTGGATGCTGTATTTGGGACCTATGAACAACCTATAGCCATTAACCTGAACTAAGTTATCATCCTCTCCTTCTGGCATTGCGAAATTAATCTTGACTTGAATTTATGAATTGTTGATCACATGTATATTAAGCATCTTTGTGCATGATTTCTTGAGCATTACTACATGAGACTTTTTAGATATTTTGCTCTAGGATCATTCATTATGTTCTGTTCTTATTCTCCTCCTACTTCTTCTTCTTGACTACCCTACTGTTCTTTACTTTTATTGTATCGGGACAATACAACTTTGAGTTGGGGGTCTTGATGTCTCCTCATTTGTGATAGTAAAATACACTCATGAGACATCATTTTAGGCTTATTTATTAGTCTATAGGTTGATTTTAGCTTAATTTAGTGCACTTTCCTATTTTGGGTCTTGATTTGTAGAATTATTATTTTTAGAGCATATTGGGTTTAAATGTTTATTTAGTGTGAAGCTTTAAAGATAATTATGGAGATTAATTAGAGTCCAAGTCAAAGATTACAACTTAGGGAAAGAGATATGCATGGAAATTGGAGATAGAAGGAAACTGAGTTCAATTAGGAAAAGGAAAAGCTGCCTAAATCTGGGATTCTGCAGAACACGTCTAAAGATTGGTGTTTTTACCTAAGAAATAGGCCGAATTTGGTAATTTCCTTCTAAAGGTCCTAGATAATTCTGTTGCGATTCTTTTGGTATCTTGTGGAGCAAAATCCGACCAATAACAAAGAAGTTATGACCAAAACAACGCAGCAGTGTTTATCTTACGAATTTGGGTTGGGCCAGGAGCCCATTACTTGAAGTTATCTCCAAGAAACGAATTAGGTCAACCTCTAACCTATAAATACAGCCTCTTAACACTCTTAAATCATCCTTGGCCAGACCCTAAGGCCAAGAGGAAGCTGCAACACAAGAGAAGAAGTCTGGAGGAAGCTGTGCAACAATCATGTCTCCTTCAACCTCTTATTTTGTAATTCTTTCTTCTTCTTTTCTTTGTATGAACTAATTCTCTTAGCTTAGGTTTTGCATAATGTATAATCTATGAATTCTAGTTCTTCTATCTAAGTTCTTTGGGAATTATATGTTTTAATCTGATATTAGCTACTTACCCTTATATTTGATTATGTGTTTTGATTTAATGACTGTTTTCCTTGCTAGTGCACGAGTATAGGATTACCTTAATAGTAGTTAGATGGTCACCGTAAATGGGTGTTTAACTATTGAACCACCACATAACGTCTAGTGTCGATAGCAGTTCTGACAAAACATACTTCTAACTAGATAGTCATTAAGGTTTGTTTTAACCACCATATCACCAAGATTGCAGTATTTGCTTAGGGCCTTAGTGGCGTTTGATAACCCTATTTTAAATCACTTCTTGGTTGTGCCGTTGCCCCCTTAGTCGCTCTCAAGGTCTAAGGTAGTGGAATTTAGAATCCTGACTAAGTATACCAAGAGCTAATATTCTCCCTTATGAATTAGATCTAATAGATAGAATTAGAAGGATTAGTGCATACTAGTAAAACCTAAGTTATATCGTTCATACTATCTTCTTTTCTTTTCCGTTATTTATTTTCTGTCTTTAATTTAGTAGTTTAATTTTCTTATTAAAAACCAAATAAATATCTATCTTTCTCTTCTTTCTACTTGCGTATTATTATCTATCTTTAATATCTGCACTTGATAATTTGCATAAGTTCTCTCTAACTTTCGTCAGTCCCTGAGGAACGAATCTTCTTATCATTAAAACTTGCATACGTCCTGTAATACTTGCAGTACAGTGTTAGTTTAGGGTGTGTATTTGCACTTATTTATATCATTATTTTATCACACCTTAGGCCACACCACATACCATCCATGATATTAAAAATTAAAGTACTCTAACACAAACAACCCAAACAAGGGAGTAAACTTAAAGTAAATAGACTTCTCACAAAAACAAACCAAACAGTAAATTGTCTTCTCACAAAAACCAACTCCAAGTTTTCACATCTTTTCCTTCTTCACCTTAACCAACTTGATGCTCTTACCCTTTCTATTGGATTCAACTTGGCTATTCATTTGTTTGACACGTGTGGACTTACATTTCTTCTCTTTTTCAGTCACTTTCTTTTTTCCATTTTTCTTTTCTACTGACTCTTTCATCTCTTTTTCTATCACAATGGTACCTTCTGTAATATATTTTTCCTCTTTTTAATTTGGTGGGCATGGATTTTATTCATCATTCTTTTGTTTGGTTTTTGAACTTGAACCTCGGTTAAAAAGGTCCTTCATGTAGTTTGCCATGTTCTTATCGAATTCCTTGAACGCTTCATTCGCACCATCCATATCAAAACCTGTTTTACCTTTACCCGCAGCTCTCAGAGTTCCCAAACTAACACTTTGTTTTCCCTTATACAAGAAAGGATTTCCAGCAATCTTCTTTGTACCAATAGTAATAGAACCTGTGGTAGTGATTTGTGTAGGAGCTCTTGTATACACTCCCACTCCAGCTGGTCTAAAGGGAGGTCTCCTAGACATATCCTACAAAACAAGTAAAAAGGTTAAAAAATATGTTTCACAACTTCTAGTGCTAAATTAAGCTTACACTTGGTTGTCCTAGTTTCTTGACACCCGTCGGTAGAAACCCTTCCATAACCTCTGGGGCACAAAATTTGTTTATCTCCACGCAAGGCCTTTTTATTGGGGGTAAACTACATCACAACAATAAAACATTGAATTACAACAATAAAGTTATTCCAAGCACTTAATTTCATGATGATGTATACCTTTTCATCGTTTGAGGGACCTTCAACTCTTTCTCGCTTCTTTTGTGAACCCACCCACCCAACTGGTTCGTTAGTACTACCTTGAGTCATTATTACAACTTGTTCATCATTATCAAGAGTACCCTAATTCAATTACAGAAAAAAAAAACCAATTTAAGAACTATAAAAAGTAAAGTGTAAAGCATCGTATTACCTTAGAGGCTTGACTAATATCGTTAAACAAGTTGGTCTCTCCCTTTGACTCTAGTCCTTCGCCAATGTCTTGAACATCCACTATTTCTTTATTAGAATTGGTAGGTGTAGCTCCTCTCTTTGCTTTAGATTTAGGTCTCCTACCCGAAGGGCTTACTACTTGGGTATAATAAGAAATGGATCAATTAATCATGAGGTGTGTTATTTCTGTTTCATATTCCATAGTGATCAATAGTACTCCACACAAAATGGACAAACCTCTGAGAGGTTTGAGGCAGGGGAACCACTTCTCTCCCCATATTTTTAGTATTGTAACTCAAATGCTTAGTGTCTTAATTAAAAATAAGATTGCGTCTGGCCTTATGAAGGGTATTAAAATTGCAAAGTTAGCCACTAGTGTTACCCACTTGCTATTTGCAGATGACAGTATATTTTATACGAAAGTTAAGAACTATGAAATAGATAGCTTCAAGGAGGTTATTAATAAATATGGATATGCAACTGGTATAAAACTTAATTTAAATAAATGTGGGATATAAATTTAGTCCTAATAACCCTACTTATATCCAAAACACTACTGCAAAATGACTCAATATGCAGGTTAATAATAATTTGGGCAGTTATTTAGGCCTTCCCACTGTATGGGGAAGGTCTAAAGTTAAAGATTTGAACCTATTGGTTGAAAGAACTTAAAAAAGAATAAACGACTGGAAACCCCTCTTTTTGTTAGAAGAATGAAATGAAATATTAATTAAAGCTATTCTACAATCCCTCCTCAACTATTTTATGTCCTTCTACCTTATTCGTAAGAAAATTTGCGATTTAATAACTTCACAAATTGCAAATTTCTAGTGGGGTAGCAAGGGTAGCAAAAAAATCCATTGGGGAAGTTGGGATACTTTAACAAGAAGTAAACTATAAGGAGGGATGGGCTTTAGGGATTTACACCTAATGAACCTTGCACTTTTAGGAAAACAAGCTTGGAATTCATATAACAAAACTAATTCGTTACTTTATCAATTATTAAAGGGTAAGTGTTTCCCTTTTTGTAATTTTACTGAAGCTAAGGTTGGTTCATCTCCTTCCTAGGGATGGAAAAGTTTAATAGCAGGTAGAGATATATTACTAAAAGATATCAAATAGAAAATAGGCAATGGATACAAAATAAAATTACACTCGGATATTTGGATTCCAAATAGTTAAGTAGTTATTAAACCAAAAAACAATGACTTATATAAACTCAGTGACCTAATGGTATTAAACGAAAGAAAATGGAATGTTGATTCGACTAATGAGAATTTTAGTAAAGACATAGCAAATACTATTTAATTTACTCTTATCCCTTTATTAGGGGTGCTGATATAATAGTTTGGAACAAAAGTCAAGATGGCACATACTCAGTTAAAAAATCCTATCAATTACTTAAAGCTGAAAACGATAAAATAGAATCTGAAAAGTGTAGCACTAGGGCTAATTCATCTCACGACTCACATAATTGATTCTAATGTGTGGAAGCTGATTTGGAACCTTAAAGTTGCCCCCAAAGTGAGAAATTTCATGTGGAGAATGGTAAGAAACTTACTATTGAAAACATGTGTAAAAGGAAAATTATTGAATCTCCTATATGTTCTATATGTAATGAGGCTATTGAAAGTACTGGATATTTATTATTGGAACGTAGTTGGGCTAGAGTAGCTTGGTTTGTTTCACCATTGAATATCTTCACTTGCAACCAGTTCACAATGAGAATTAATACTTGGATCGCAATGATCTTTGAAAATTCTAAAAAGGAAGGTTATAAAAATGATTATATTATGGAGCACATATCGATTATTGTGTGGTATATCTGGAAGGAAAGAAATAGTAATAAATATTGAAATACAAAGCCTGGCCCGATTAATATAATTCAAAGGGATATGAAAGAATGGGAGGAATATAAAGAGGCTAACTATCCTAATGATGAAGTTAAGAAATTGAAGGATATTATATCAACAACACCAAGTGAACAAATAAGAAATATAATGCAAACAGAAGTTAAAAATGATGAAAATTCATTAAATATGAAAAAGAGGTGGGAACCATATAATCAAAATAAATTGTGATGTTGCTTATGCTGATAATAAAGAAACAATCTCTTGTGTATCCAGGGACTACTTAGGAGAGGTACTATCGTGCAATGCGTGGGACATAGCAGCTGATTCTCCGGTGGAAGCGGAAGCTCTAGGTGTTCTTACAGCTTGTCTTGAAACTCGAAAATTTACAAATTATAGAGGTATCATAAAGAGTGACTGCTTACAAGTTATGCAACCACTAGAGAAAAATCTGCAATTTTCTTTCCCCACTATTTGTAATATTATTAAGAGTGTTTATTTAGTTGCTGAACAATGTGAACATATTTTTACTTGGGTTAATAGAGGTAGGAATAGGCTTGCGGACTGGGTAGCCAAACATAAGCTCCACGACAACATGGTTGGCTCATGTATTTTACGTGCAATCCCGGATAGGCTAGCTATTTTAATTGAAGAAGAGTCCATTTCTTCGGGAATTTGTTAGTTTGTAACTTTTATGAGCCAATAATAAAAAACTGTCTATTAAAAAAACTATAATAAAAAAGTGTCTAGAATAAGACTTTTTATAAAAAACAACCCAACCCAAAATACCCATAAAAATAGTAATTAAAAAAAATTAGAAAAAAACAAAACAAAAACTAATACATACACGCATCCATATTTTTTTTAAATCATCCTAACTAATTCTAAAAAAATCAAAAAAATAAAAAGTTTATATATTTAGATAAAACAAATTAATATTTACATCTATGATTTATTTTGGAATTTTTTGATTTTTTTCTTTCACAAATACGGAATTTCATGTTTTGAACAATGAATTTCATGTTTGCGAAAAAAAGAAATCACTATTTCAAACAGTGAAATCTAGGGGTGAGCATGGTTCGGTTCGTCTTGGTTTTCGGCCAAAACTGAAACCAAACCGGATAACTCGGTTTTTATATAATTTAAAAACCAAACCGGATGGTTCATTGTCGGTTCGGTTACGCGATTTTTGGTTCGATTTATTCGGTATCGGGACGGTTTTCGGTTTATGACTTCTTTCTTTGGGTGTGATTTTTTTTTACCAAGCTGAAATTTTGTGTTTTTTAGAAAAAAAAAATATTAAATAATCTTGCATATTTGCAAAATTTTATAAGAAATTTCATAAACTTGAAAAAATAGAAAAAAGTATTCGCCTGAATAAAAAAATAAGAAACTGTTTCTTCTGCTGCTGCTTGCCTTTGCACTGAGTTAATTCTCGGCAACCAAAATAAGGTTGATTGGTTTATGTCATTAGTTATAACTTATAAGGGACGTTGAATCCGCTATCTAGTACCCTACCCTTCAATTGCTAGATCAAATGGATTGTTAGCATATGTATGAAATAATATTAAACTAGTGTAACATAGCTCAAACAAAAGAAAAACACGCAAATTAAGAAGTAGAAAATGCATGTGGGAACTTAGGACATTGAATTAAGATGTATTCATGTCCCAAAAAAGAAAAAGAATGAAGCTGTATTTGGCACATAAAGCTGATGCTTGGCTTCAGTTATAACATTTATAATTTTTCTAACAATTACTTCCTCCGTCCCAAAACTAATGTTTACATTACTAGATATGGTGTCCTAAAAATAATGTCCACTTGCCATTTCGATACAACTTTTTCTACTTTTTTCCCTTATTACCTCTACTTTTCTTTTAATTTATAATTATTTAAAATATTATTTTATACTTGATTGCATTTTCCTAGACATACGAATAGGTGTGCATTATCATTAATGATGACATTTATTAGGGGTATTTTTGTACATGTAGGATTAAATAATGACATTTCATAATTTGTGTGAAAATGCTAGGTGGACATTATTTTTGGAACGGAGGGAGTAGCTCATATAAAAATTGTCTGATATATATCATATGTGTAACTGCTCTGTACTTAATAATAATTTTTAAATCCTATAATAAACAAGTAATTTATTCCTTTAAGAAATTATCTACTGTACCGCAAATAAATAGGACAAAAATCAAAAAATAAGTTGACTCGACGAACCTATACAATATGCATATAGTTTGAAATTTTCAATGACTATGGTTCTTGATTTAGGTTTTTACAATTCGGTTTATTTTTGGTTTTTCAGTTCGGTTATTGCGTACAAAACCAAACCGAACCAGATTTTTCGGATTTTTATTTATTAAAAACCGAACCAATCGGTTTTTCGGTTTTCGGATTTTTTGGTTCGGTTTTTTTCGATTTTTTGGTTTGGATTTGCTCAGCCCTAGTGAAATCCGTGTCTGCGAATTTTTAAAAAAAAAATCATAGACATAAATATTAATTTGTTTTATCCAAAAATGCAATTTTTTATTTTTATGATTTTTTAAAACTAGTTATGACGATTTTAAAAAGAAATTACGGACGAGCGCGTATGTAATGAAATTAATAGTAGTAGGTGGTGGTGGTTGTGGTTGTGGTGCCTGTAGTGGTGATTAATACATGGTAGGGTGGTGGTAGTGGGGTTAGGGGTGGTGGTGGGAGTCCCCCATTATTTGTTTAATATTTAAAAATAAATATTGTATTAAAAATAAAATAATATATTTAATAATAAATATAGTAAAAATATAAAAATATAAAAAGAATGTAAATTTTATAATTATTATTTTATTAGATATTTTTTTATAAAATAAATTATTAAAAATGTAATTTAACAATTAAGTAATTTTATTATATTTTTTTTAGTAAATACCTTAACTTTTATTTCTATGGTAGTTATTCCCAAAAAAAATGAACTTACACTATACTCCACTTTCTAAACTTTATTTTTAATTTTTATAATTGTTTCAAAATATACTTTCCAACCGAGCGGGTAGGCCTACCATCAATTGATAGTATAATCATCCGACTCCTACAAAAGAAATATTACAAAAATAAAATAAATTAAAGTTAGGGTTACAGAAACTTTGTCAACACTTAATCGTCGTCGAATGATGAATGTAAATTGAAGGAAGTAAATCTTGGTTAACCAGGTAACTATGAACCTTAATCATTCATTTTGTATTATTTCTCAATTTTAATTTAGTTAAATAATTTATCATAGTTTTAGATTTTCTTATTTTCTACTCACGGTTGGTTTAATATCCTCATAAACGTTATTCTGTTAGCTGTTACAATAATTTTAATTATTAGATTTTTTTATGCAAGTTTTATTTTTACAAAAGCTGATTTTGCAGGAAGTTAATTGAGTATAATTCTTGATGCTCTTCATCTAAATCATGCATCTAATAATTTAGAGTATTCTATAATAATTGAAGGTTTTGGCCGGAACTTTAAATTTAATTTCTTTGACTAGTAGAAATGGTTTGTATTAAAATTTAACAAACATTTATAAAAGCATCAAAAAAGGGATTATTTAGTTTGAGAGTAGAATGATATATAAAAGACAGTTTTAGGAAATTTGAGTGAAGGGGATATTGAAACCTATGAAGATTAAAGTTAAGCATCTTAATAGCTTAACTGAAAGATTTGTGAACAGTTTTGAACTGACACCTCATTGCTATTTGAAATACAAGTTACATTTGTCCAAAATTCACAATTTAATAAAAAATTACAACAAAATAATAATAAATTCTATGTTATTTAATTATTTTATCTTTGGCTATTGAGAGAGAATTGGAGAGGGGAGGATACACAATTAATGTAAATTAGAAGTTAAATTTCATGCTTTGGCCTTCGTATATCTATAAACTGTTTGTGTATTTTGCTGAAGCAGATTGTTCAGATACATTCAAAAACAGTTCCGTGATTTAACCGAGAAATGGCGTGTCTAGGCAAACCTTTATGTACTCTAGCTGGAATTACTCAACCTCGGATAAAGTTTCAGCCCAACAAATCCTATAGACGTCTCGGTTTTAGGCGTCTCGGTTTTGGTCTCAATCGGGTTGTTTGCTGCACAAACCCGACTCCATGGCAACCTTCCACCATCACATATGATCCGGTTAAAGATTCCGATGGAAAATTACTGAAAGAGGCTACTAGTATTTTCGATACATTGAGCACAAACGAGTCAACTGAAGATTCATTAACGAAGAATGAAGAAATCGCTAAAGAAGCAGTTAAAGAACAACCGTCGTTTCAGTATCTACGGTGGCCTCTGTGGCTTTTCGGACCGGGAATGCTTTTAGTTACAGGCATGGTACCTACTTTATGGTTACCCCTTTCATCAATTTTCCTTGGTCCAAACATAGCTAGTCTTCTCGCTTTAACCGGACTAGACTGTATTTTCAATCTCGGTGCTTTTCTGTTTCTCCTCATGGCTGATTCAACCGCTCGTTTTTCCAAGAATACAACCAAACCCCCCTCTGGTTACCAATTCTGGAACATGGTTGCAAATATAACCGGAGTTATCGTACCCTTGGTTGTGCTATTAGGTTCTCATAAAGGCTATCTTTATCTTCAACCTCAGTTGCCTTTCATTTCCTCAGCCGTTTTATTAGGACCATATTTTCTTCTACTTTCCGTGCAGATATTAACGGAGATGCTGACGTGGCATTGGCAATCGCCTGTTTGGTTAGTGACACCTGTTGTGTATGAAGGGTATCGATTGTTACAAATGATGAGAGGTTTGAAGCTTGGTGTTGAGGTAAGTGCACCGGCTTGGATGATGCATACTATTAGGGGGTTAGTGTGTTGGTGGGTCCTGGTTCTTGGTGTACAGCTTATGAGAGTTGCTTGGTATGCCGGATTTACGACTAAACGACAGTCAATTTCGGTTGCTAATAATGATTAAGGAAGTTTTTTTTTCCTTTTAATCTTGTGTTTTCATTATAGGTTACATGTATATAAGATGTGAATGTTTTTTTTTGTTCGCAATATAAGATGTGAATGTTTGATGTAATCAAATAAATGATTATAGACGTTTTATTGGGTGTTTTGGAATTTACTGTTTGATTTTCAGTCAAATTCTGTTACCTTACTCCGTAGTAGGTGGAAGACAAAAAGCTTTCTAAATCTCTATTTATATATAATTTTTAGAGATTATTTAAGTATAAGGAGAGTTGAATGTGGACACTGGACAGTAGCTTTAATATATTAACAATTTTTTTTTGGTTACATAGGAGAGCCACTTTGGACTCGGAGTCATTGACTCGGTTCGAACCTGCACCACTAGATTGGTAGACCAAGGCCCTAGCCAGTGAGCTAATCCCATCTGGTTATATATTAACAATTTATAACCAACTAATTCACACCATGTTATTAGGTTCACGCCATGTTATTGGGTGGTATTCGGATGGTATATATCATTACTCCTTAGACTATCTCCAGCTGATGCCTTATTTTTATACTCTATATTTCATTATACCGTATCAAAATACAGCTACTCTATAATTATACTGCATTAATTTCCAGTATTACTATTTCAGCTACTCTATAATTATGCCGCATCAATTTCTATTATTACTATTTCAGTTACTTTATACTTATACTTTATATCTATTATTTATTTATAATTTTAAATTTTAATGATACTTTTATAATAACATAAATAATAATAATAATTTTTATAATAGCAATAATAAATTTTTATTGGTACTTGTATTATAAAACAAAAATTAAAAATAAATTAGTATAAATTTATATATATATATATATATATATATATATATCATAACAAATAATAAAAAAGAAATATTAAAAAATGTAAAATCAAAGCACCAAAAAAAACCGTGCCTTTCTTTGAAGGACTTTTTTTTGGGACGTTGGCTTTGAAGGACTTATAGTACAATTTCAAATAAATTCTTAAAGCACTAAAAAAAACTACCTGCCTCACATATATATACATATATATATCTATTTGGCAGATAGTTAAATAAAATAGAAAACCACACCTTCAATTTGAGTCTTTTGGGTCAGTGACAATAAGCTTCCTAAGGCAAAATCACAAATCTTGGTATTTATATATGCAAATGACAATGATGGGTTCTGTAAGGTTCTCAATTATTTGAACATTCCCGCTATATCATTTAGTGTTTTAATGAATGAGGTATGCAATGTCTCTGTTGATTATTTTCAACTATATATTTATTAATAGTATTTTTATGTTTCTATGAAATTCTAGGATAAAAGAAAGGAAGTTATACAAAGGTTCAATGATGGCGAGTTTCAGGTGCTGGTTTTGAATGATGATCATACTCGAACTTTTGAAGTACAACTTAAACCTCATTTTCCATCCGTGGATGCAATTTTCCATTATAACAAGACTGATGCCAAGGTTTTTAAGTCACCTTTATAACTATTTAGATTTTGTTTATATATTCATTAAATTCTCATGATAAAATCTATGTGCAGTGTTTTCAACAAAGGTTAGAACTGGTGGATCGTGAAGTTGTTTCATGTTTTCTGTTGACAGAGGATGAGTGTTCCGGACTACGAGGATGGGTTGGTAAATAATTATAATGTGGCTAGAATACTAATAACTGTGAGTTCCGCGGTTTTGGTAACTATTATCCGGTACATTTTTAATCAGGCATGGAACATAAAACTCTAGCGCTACTATATGAATATAGTATCAATGAAAAAGTTAAAGACAAGACAATGAAATATCAATTGAAAGTCTCCCAAGCTACAACAACGGTGAAAAATTATTCTATTACATGTAATTGTTTTCTTATGATCTTGTCTTTCAATCAGATTGGCATAGATAACATGGAGTACTTCTCTTTAATATACTCCAGTATTTTGTTTCCCGAGCAAGATCAAGGAGATAGATTGAATTGTTCTATTTTTGCAGCATTAAGTTGTATAAGTGCCACATACGCCAAAGAAAAAGGCATCAGAATTCAACTTTCAGTACAACAAGTTTTGGACGAGGGATTAGAAGTGGAACCCTGGGGAGATGGTGCTACTTTCACAACTTTAAGTTCGAAACCGTGTTCAAATTTGCACAAAATAAAGGTGTGTGTTTAGCAGCTGATTACTAATATACCCTCAAGAAAATGAGTGCTCACAAATTGAAGATTCTACCAATCATCCAATAATGAAAATTAAACAATATGTGCATTTAGATAATGATACTAACATATCTGAGGAGATGTATCAGAAAACAGTAAAGGATATTTTAAGAAAAGGTCAACCTTTAGTTGTTTACTCTACGGTTTTAAATTTGATAATCTTGGTGAAAATGAAGTATATAAAGGGGAAATACAAAATGAAGTAACGATGGATCATGGCGTACTGATAGTGGGGTATGGGGTTGACAACATAATAATTTTTTTCTCGAGTTACAAAATTCTTGGACAAGAAAATGGTGCCGTGATGGATTTGGGAGAATAGATTTTCCATTAATCTCGAACTTGATTTACCCGGTGGGTCCCGTGTTAAATAAATCTGATGATTATGATCCTTGGAAATATGAAGTTAAAATTGAAGAGTTTCATTTGCAAAGCATAATCGATAGTTTCAATAATGAAATGGTGAATATCAGCCTTTTCTTACTTATATGATATTTATTTAGTTAAATTAAATATTAGATAAATTTTATTTGTTTAATCTCATTTTAGGAGAAGTATAAGGAGCAACTTAGACAAGTACAAGCACATGACGAAAATACAGAGTTCAGGGCAAAAAGGTAAAATATATATAGAATAGGGATTTGTTTGGCACTAACAAAAACTCTTTTTTTGGAGCAGGGGCGGAGGCCGAGGAAGCAGTTCCCGAGGTAATGTACAAAGGTGGAGGGAGGTGTAAATAACTTCATGATATTTATGCACAGGCCTAGAGAAGTCTGGATTAATTGAAAATTTTGAATAAAAATTAATTTTTCATAATAAAAATGGTAAAAAAATTATTGAAGTTGTGAGAAAATGTTTTATTTAATTGAGGTGTAAAAATGATTATGAAAGAGTATTACTGGCATGTTTAGAAATTTTGAGCGATTTGAGTATATATCTTGATAGTTTTAAAAAAAAAAATTATATTTATTTATAGGAACACCAAAAAATAAATTAAATTATTCTTTAACATGACACTATATTATTATTTGATATACAAATTAGATTGTCATAAATGAATAATTTACTAAAAAAAATTGTACAAAATTAATATAATACTATTAAGTTTCATGGTATGTTTTAAATATTGTCATGATATCTTTTAAATATATATTATACTTAATATATATATATATATATATATATATATATATATATATATATATATATATATTATATGATGTTTTCTTTTTTGTAATAGAATAATCGTATCCAAAGATATTTGGAGTTTATGTTACTTTTGAAGATTTTGCGCCTAATTTGTGTGTTAAGTGTACAACTCTTAGGTACTTAAATGCTACGATACCGCAAAACGATTATAAGAAGTCAAGAAAACAATATTACCCCAAAATCATGGTGTTAGAGAACGATTCAACCACTTTCAGACAGTTAGATCGTCCAGTGGCGAAGCCACGTGAAGGGTAGGGGGAATGGCCTCCCTTATTGTTATAAAAAAAATCAATGTAAAAAAAATAGTTATATGTTATTTTATCTCCTAAATTTACAAAAAAAAAATCTTTGGCCCCCCTAAATTTTTAAAAC
Organism: Nemophila menziesii; assembly: GCA_029959085.1. Taxonomy (NCBI): domain Eukaryota; kingdom Viridiplantae; phylum Streptophyta; class Magnoliopsida; order Boraginales; family Hydrophyllaceae; genus Nemophila; species Nemophila menziesii. Next base: position 53,191,065 of record JARWIR010000007.1, read on the forward strand.
AATCATTTGGACCCCTAAATTTTCATAATCTTCATTTAATCCCTTAATTATTAAATTTATTTTATTATACTTATAATTATATTATTTTTTGATAAATTATATATTAATTTGTATTAAATAAAGGATAATCAATTTAAAAAATTATATTAGGACTTATAATGCAGTTTTATATAATATAAAGATTTATTTTACAATTATTTTTATAATATATGGAATTATAGTGCAAATAAGTGTAAAAAAATTCAGGAGCGTTGCCCCTAACCCCTTGGGCCCCCTTACTAAAGATTCCTGGCTCCGCCCCTAAGAGCGTTTACCGATAAAACTTGGAAATCGACTTATTAGAGTCACCACACGCAATCAATTAGGATTCTAGACGAGCACTTGGATTTCATGGTAATGCTAGAAGTTAGGAGTGTGTGAGAACTGACGGTTCGTGATTTGGTGTAAAAATGAAAAAGTGCAATTGTCATGGTTCAACCCAGTCCAGACACACTTGGAAACGTTTTTGGATTTTGTGTGTGTCCTTGTCCCTTCCTCTATGTGTGATATATATAAGCATTGCTTACTTATCTTCCAAGTCACCTACCTAATAACCCTAATGAACTTCTTTAAGAGGCCCAACCTATAAGGTTACCAACTAAGTTGGCTATGGATTCATAATAGTACCCTTATCGACTCAAGTAAAGGGACCAATACTTATCTTTGACAAGTCAGAACCCTTTCTTAGGTGTAATCCTTTTATGCCGTATTTTTTTCACTACATTAGTGCAATTGAATTAATTTATGATTACTCATTAGTATGCCATTTCATTTTTTTGTTTAAAAATAAAATAAAATTTATCTTAAATTTATAATTTATTTAAAACTTTACAAAACAAATATAATATTAAATATCGTGGAATTCTCATGATATATTTTAAACGTATCCAAGATATAACTAAATGTATCGGAACTTGATTTTACTTGTCACGCTAATACTATGATTTAATATGTGCTTTTTACATTGAACAACAAAATCTGTATATAACAAAGGACAGTGGTGAATTCAAGAATACAAATAAGGATAGGTTTCGATTATAAAAGAGTAAGGAGCTATGTTTTTTTTTTTAATCTTTCATAAAAATAACTAAAAAAATAAATATACTAATAAATATTAAAATACACTATATTAAATAAAAAAAGTACCATATATAGTCCGAAAAATAACAAGTAACAAAATATCCTAAATTGTTTTTCTTTTTTCTAGGTGCAATTCATCTAAAATTTATTCTATTAAGAGTAGAAGTAAAGAGAAAAATCATAATTACATCCGGAGTAATAATATATACCATTCAAATTTATACACCCAATATATCAATCATGACGAGACGTGATTTAAGTGGAAATAAATTGTTAATCTATTTATTTTTCCGATTTGATTTGTGATTTACTTTTAATCAAATCACGTCACGTCACGTCATAAGTGGTATATTTAGAAATATAAATTTGAATAGTATATATCATTACTTTTAAATTAGGCACAATAAAAATAATTTGAAAAGAAAAAAGTTTGACAAAATGAATTAAGTTATAACTTTTCTAAATTTTTGATGGTGGGCTGAAGCCCAAAAAGCCCTTACTATCTCCGACACTGACAAAGGGGTGCCCGGAGGAAGAGTTTTAGTTCCCGGTAATATATTAGTAGAAGATTCATGAGATGTGCAAAACCAAAATCACCAAACGGTGGGTGAGGATTCATCTAAAAGGAGTCTAGAGTCTTTTTCAAGGGGCTCGCAAGGAGTCATATCAAGGCTAGTAGGCATTTCTAAGGGAAGATTCGATCCGAAGTTACAAGAGGCCTGGTGTCCAATAGACTTTTTCGGTTGGATTTCAATCATTACGTTAATTAACAATAGCTTATATTATTGAAATGAAACGAACTGAAATGGATTGGTCAATTTAATTTGTTGTACTTTATTAAGTATATACTATAATAAAAACCAGTTTGGGTTTGCACACTTTTTCAAATCTCATAAGACTAAAGTGGACTTTTGTAACCTCCAGGAGGTAAAACTCAAAAAATAACTCGTTAGCCCGTAGAACATGTCATATGAGTTACTGAACAATCATGAATGGGTTGCTTTCGCACTCTATCATAATTTGATGCTTTGGCTTTCCGGCGTGTGTTTTGCTAAAGCAGATTGTTCATTTTTTTTCAGATACATTCCAAAACAGGTGAATGAACCGACCTTTATGTACTCTAGTTGAAATTCTTAACCCCAGATTAAGTTTTAACTCAATGAAGGCATTATTTCTTTTAAACAACCCTATCAATATAATGAGTAATTACAAAGTTATTGGTTGTTTATTGCACAAATCTGACTCCATATGAACCTCCATCCATCACATATGCTCTGGGTAATGATTCAGATGGAAAATTACTAAAAGCGACTACTTATTGATTTATTGAGTTGAAATAAGGCAACCAAACCTTCTTTAAAATAACAAATAAATCACTAATGAAGTTGTCCCGTTTCAGTTTATGGGGTGGCCTATATGGCGTCTCGGTCCCCGTTACATACTCTATTTCTTATATAATAATTTTTGTTAATATATTATCATATTTTAATTCGCAATGACTAGGGATGGCAATAATTAGGGCCAAACTGTTTAAAACTAATTATTTAATCATTCTTGATACTTTAGGGTATGTTTAGATAGAAAGATTAGAAAGACAGGGCAGAAATTATAAAAAATAGTAGATATCTTTTTTTTGTTTGTATTATAAAATTTTAAAAAGACAGGGTACTAAAGGATTATAAGTATACTTTTTAATTCTTTATATCTTATCTCTTCAAGAAACATATTAATTTTAATGGTAAAATATCTTTTTAACCCTTATGTTTTATTTATTATATATCTTATTAGGGGGTGCAAAAGTAATTTAGTTATGAACTTTCTATCCATTACTTGTATAATCCAAACAAAAAATTCAGAAAATCATTTACTAATACTATCTTTTCTTTTTCTACTCAATCCAAACAATATTAAAAACCATCATTTCATTTTAATATACTATTCTTTTCTATCCTTTATTAAAAAAAAAACCCTATCCAAACAAACCCTTAAGGTCATAGTTTCAAAAAAATTAATCGACGGTTAAAAAAGTAATCTGTTAGGTTATGGTTTGACTTAAAAATTACAAAATATAGTTTATTATTTTTATAATAATATAGATACGTATTTTCTATTTTTATGATAATATATATTAGGAGTGTGTTCATATCTTAAAATTCAAATCATTAGGTTTCGGGTATATGATGGTATTGAAAAGTATATCCGATTAAAATCGCTATGGTATGAGTAAAAACTCGAATGAATTAAATGGTTATGAATTTTTTTTTTGCGGCTATTCGATCTGTATCCCTAGTTATGACAATCTTCGAAAAAATAATGCTTTTTTGAATAATATATTTACAAATTATGATTATTCATAATAAAATATATATTTATGTTGATCTCGATGGGAACTTGTAGTTAGTAGTCGATGATATTATCATAAGAAACGAGTCTTAGTGGAATAACGGTCTTAAATTAAATTTAAAATTATACCTATAAAAGATATGGATTGCCCAAAAAAAGTGATGGATTTTCCCATCAAGATTTTTGATGATTTTTATTCATTGGGATTAAAACTTTTATTGTCAATCCATTATTTCCTAAAAAACCTTTTAGGTCAATCCATTATTTTCTAGACCTTCTAGTGTCAATCACATAGTATAAAAAAACTAAAACAAATTATAGGAAATAGATTTTTTTTCTTTAAATGTAGAAAGGAAATCATACTCATTGTATTCACTTTTTTAGTTTATGCTAGATTATTAGAGTATTAATTTTGACAATCGAATACCCAATTCTTTCTTTATTCACTTTTTTAGAAGGAAGAATTTTATCAAAGAATTATATATATTTGATGTTTGGATTAGAAAAATAATAAAAAGAAGAGATTTTTTTTTATAATTAAATAACTCTTATACCCTTAGTAATATATCTTATATATAAAAAGTAGAGATAATTTAGACATTATGACATAATAAAAGAATCTTTCCCTTCTAATGACACTAAATTAGAAGAATTGAATATATAGTATAGTAAGGGATTAGAAGAATCATTTAATAAACTTTCCTTTCAATTATTTCTAATTCAAACAATTAAGCGGATTGCTATTATCCTTTTTTAGTCCTCCAATCCAAATAAATCTTTAAGGTTATAGTTTCAAAAATTTTAATCGATGATTAAAAAAGTAATCTTTTAGGTTATGGTTTGACTTAAAAATTACAAAATATAGTTTATTAGCAGTTACTTTATACTAGTATTTTCGTTGACCAGTTAAAAAGTGCCAAATAAAATGATAGAGTATGTAATAATAATAATAAGAGATAGATTTAGCTAGGACCTTGTCTCTCATCTAGGAGGTACAAGGTTCGAATCCCCTCAGTCTTGTTATTTCTTGAGCCCTTAAAGGGGTAAGCTAGAGGTGCACATGGGTAACCTACTTCTGATTAAGTGGGAGTATGCATGAGGAGGAGTGTATATTTTCTATGAGAATAGTCGTGGTGCGCGTAAACTGGCCCGGACATCCATACATAAAAAAATAGATTTATTATTTATTTATTATTTAAAACAATGAGATCTACAAATTAAACATCCCTAAGGATGAAATACACAAATGTCTAAAAGAAAAAATAGCAAAAAGAAACTATAGCCTAAAATAAAAAAACTGGCGCAACAAACTAGCACTTATAAAGACTTTGACTAGCCGAATCATATTGAAGCCACCCCCAAATAGCTCGTAAACCTCCAAAACAAAATTCTACTTGGATTTCATTGTAGCTTCTTTTACCTCCAAAACAAAATTTCACCTGGGTTTCATAGCAGCTTCTTCTACCTCCAAAACAAAATTTCTCTTGGGTTTCATAGCAGCTTCTTCTACCTCCAAAACAAAATTCCACCTGGGTTTCCATAGCAGCTTCTTGTACCTCCGAAACAAAATTCCACTTGGGTTTCATTGCAGCTTCTTCTACCTCCAAAACAATTCCACCTGGGTTTCATAGCAACTTCTTCTACCTCCAAAACAAAATTCCACTTGGGTTTCATAGCAGCTTCTTCTACTTGGCGATTCAGTTTTTTAGGTATATAAATTTTTTTATTTCTTTACTTCAAATGTTAGACTCGAATATACTTAGATTATCAATTTAATTATACCCATTACTTTGACTAGGTTCAATTTCTATTTCGAGAAATTGAAGCACAATATAGAGACTTATCAAGGTCTTATGGTGAAAGATGTAAATTATGATATTAGAATATGTAAGGTTAGAATTCTTCTTGACCCTCTTGCATTAGTTTCTTTGTGTATTTTAATTTAAATGTTACATTTTGTGTTTATATTGGGATTTTCCAGATTGCGTGCCTGGATATTGATTCTTAATCCTGAAGAAGTAAGTCTTGTCCTAGTATCAACGCCTAATGAAGCAAAATATGTACATGTTATCTAGGTTGCACGGGAGCGGGTGCGGGTGCGGGGAAGCGATGCGATGCGATTCGGGGATTCGGCATCTCCAAAAAAGCCGATTCGGGGATTCGGCTATATATTTAATTTTTATTTTAAATATTTTTTTTTGTTTTTAAAGTAGAAAATTATAATATAAACATTCGCAATATCATAAAATAAAACACTTCAATTGAAATAGAACAAACATTTAGTTAAACACTTTCTATATTGTATTATATGGTAAAGCTTCTGTCGACCGTCGATAGGGATTAGCAAGGGCCGACTCGGTAAAGCTTCTGTCGACCGTCGATAGGGATTAGCAAGGGGCCGACTCTTGGATTTTCACTGCTCTTCTTTTTTTGTTTTCACAAAACGTAAATAATATTTTTAATAAGAGTTTAGTTAATATAAACTTTTAAATATTCAATTTAACCCCTTAAATTTTATGCATTTATAAATTAGATCTTAAAAAAAATTAAATGAAGCTTCCGAAAAGAATCCTAGCACGGAAGCGCCGTTTCCGAAAATGGTCAAAGCTTCCGAATTCGTTGACTCAAGGATTCGCGAATCCGAGCGAATCCGAGGAGAATCGCTTCCGACTCCGTATCCGATTCGCGATTCGTCATCGTTTTGAAGAATCCGTGCAACATAGCATGTTATGTTAAATCATAGTCTCGTTCGTACACTCAAGATTGTAGATAAAGAGGTACAGAAAGATGGACGTTCCATTTATTGCATTTTTTAATTATATTCATTAATCAATCTATTTTTGCAATTGGTAGGATTCGAGATGGGTCAAGGAGATTAAGTTAAATGGTTGTGGTGTTTTAGTGGTTGCACTGATAACATTAGTGAGATGAGGGACCTTCTTCCTGCTGCAAGCCCAATAATCAATTATGATGTAGTCACGAACTTTAAGGTTCTATGTTCTTCCTTCTCAAATTGTTTTTCTAAATTATATTTAACTCGTCTAACATTATGATATATATGAAAGGACTATGAGTATATTCTGAGCAAGATAGCTCCCCGAGATGACCCTGATTCAAGAAATATAATTACTTTACTGAGTCAAGATGAGTTTGATAAATACAACACATTTCATGAACACTTTCGTAAGTAATATATTAACCACAGGTTGAACGAGTTTAATGTATTTAACATGTTTGTTTGACTTTTCAGGTAATAAAGAAGAGTTGATTATGCTTACACTTGAGGATGAGGATATCTCAAAACATAAGACTTATGTTGAATGGAGGGTAAGAATATTTCCCATACTTAACATGAAATTTCTTTTGGGAAAATGTAGAATATTCATGAAAGAGTTAATTGCATCAATTTTTAATTGTGTTTTCCTTGTGTTCAGTCAAGTACAACAGATAAAATATTTTCTAAGCAATGTCAGTATTCTGACTTAACTGTGCCGAAGGTTTGACCATTTATTCATTTTTCTGAGTTTGTTTTGGTCAAAATAATTTACCAAATCTTTACTTTTCTTTTTTCCCATTTTTTTCATTACCTTCCTTCAAAATTTTATGTAGGAACTAGTTTTGTACAACTTAATTAGTGACAATAAGCTTCCTAAGGCAGAATCACAAATCTTGGTATTTACATATGCAAATGACAATGATTGGCTCTGTAAGGTTCTGAATTATTTGAACATTCCCGCTATATCATTTAGTGTTTTAATGAATGAGGTATGCAATGTCTCTGTTGATTATTTTCAACTATATATTTATTAATAGTATTTTTATGTTTCTATGAAATTCTAGGATAAAAGAAAGATATACAAAGGTTCAATGACGGCGAGTTTCAGGTGCTGGTCATGAATGATGATCATACCCCAACTTTTGAAGTACAACTTAAACTTCATTTCCCATCAGTGGATGCAATTTTCCATTTTAACAAGATTGATGCCAAGGTTTTTAAGTCACCTTTATAATTATTTAGATTTTGTTTATATATTCATTAATTTCTCATGATAAAATCTATGTGCAGTGTTTTCAACAAAGGTTAGAACTGGTGGATCGTGAAGTTGTTTCATGTTTTATGTTGACAGAGGATGAGTGTTCCGAACTACGAGGATGGATTGGTAAATAATTATAATGCGGCTAGAATACTAATAATTGTGAGTTCCACGGTTTTGGTACCTATTATCCGACACATTTTATATCAGGCATGGAACATAAAACTCTAGCGCTACTATATGGATGTAGTATCAATGAAAAAGTTAAAGATGAGACAATGAAATATCAATTGAAAGTCTCCCAAGCTACAACAACGGTAAAAATTTATTCTACTTACACAGAAGATGTAATTGTTTTCTTATGATATTGTCTTTCAATCAGATTGGCTTATATAACATGGAGTACTTCTCTTTAAAATACTCCAGTATTTTGTTTCCCGGGCAAGATCAAGGAGATAGTTTGAATTGTTCTATGTTTGCAGCATTAAGTTGCATAAGTGCCACATACGCCAAAGAAAAAGGCATCAGAATTCAACTTTCAGTACAACAAGTTTTGGACGAGGGATTAGAAGTGGAATCCTAGGGGAGATGGTGCTACTTTCACAACTCAAAGTTTGAAACCGTGTTTGAATTTGCACAAAATAAAGGTGTGTATTTAGAAGCTGTTTATAAGTATACCCTCAACCAAAATGAGCGCTGACAAATTGAAGATTCTACCAATCACCCAATAATGAAATTTTAAGAATATGTGCGTTTAGATGATGATACAAACATATCTGAGGAGATATATCGGAAAACAGTAAAAGATATTTTAAGAAAAGGTCAACCCTTAGTTGGAACTTTACTCTACGGTTCTAAATTTGAAAATCTTGGTGAAAATGAAGTATATAAAGGGGAAATGCCAAATGAAGTGACAATGGGTCATGGCGTATTAATAGTGGGGTATGGGGTTGTCGAACATAATAATTTTTTTCTCGAGTTACAAAATTCTTGGACAAGAATATGGTGTCGTGATGGATTTGGGAGAATAGATTTTCCATTAGTCTCAAACTTGATTTACCCGGTGGGTCCCGTGTTAAATAAATTTGATGATTATGATCCTGGGAAATATGAAGTTAAAATTGAAGAGTTTCATTTGCAAAGCATCATCGATAGTTTCAATAATGAAATGACGAATAGCATCCTTTTCTTACTTATATGATATTTATCTGGTTAAATTAAATATTAAATAAATGTTATTTTGTTTAATCTCATTTTAGGAGAAGTATAAGGAACAACTTAGACAAGGACACAGAGCCCAAGGCAAAAAGGTAAAAACCATAATAAAATTATACAATAGGGATTTGTTTGGCACTAACAAAAACCCTTTTTTTGGAAGAGGGGCCAAGGCCGAGGAAGCAGTTCCAGAGGTAATGTATAAAGGTGGAGGGAGGGGTAGAAAAGTGAAATATAACTTTATGATATACATGCACAGGCCCAAGAGTCTGGATTAATTGAAAATTTTGAATAAAAATTAATTTTTCATAATAAAAATGATAAAAAAAAGTTATTGAATTTGTGAGAATTTTTTTTATTTAATTGAGGTGTAAAAAATGATTATGAAAGAGTATTACTGGCATGTTTAGAAAATTTGAGCGATTTGAGTATATACTTTGATAGTTTTTAGAAAAATTATATTTATTTATAGGAACACTAAAAAATAAATTAAATTATTCTTTAACCTGACACTATATTATTATTTGATATACAAATTAGATTGTCATAAATGGACAATTTACTAAAAAAAATAATACAAAATTAATATAATACTATTAAGTTTTATGGTATATTTTAAATATTGTCATGATATCCTTTAAATGTATATTATAATTAATATATATATATATATATATATATATATATATATATTATGATGTTTTCTTTTTTGTAATAGAATAATCGTATCAAAAGATATCTGGCTTTATGTTATTTTTGGAGATTTTGTGTTTAATTTGTGTGTTAAGTGTACAACTCTTAGGTACTTAAATGCTACGATACAGCAAAACGATTATAAGAAGTTAAGAAAACAATGTTACCCCAAAGTCATGGTGTTAGAGAACGATTCAACCACTTTCGGGCAGTTAGACCGTTCAGTGGCGAAGCCAAGTGAAGGGTAGGGGGCATGGCCAACCTTAGTATTATAATAAAAATATCACTGTAAAAAAAATAGTCATATGTTATTTTATCCTCTAAATTTTCAAAAAAAGAAATTCTTTGCCCCCCTAAATTTTTAAAACATTCATTTAGAACCTCTAAATTTTTAGAATTTTCATTTAATCCCTTAATTTTTAAAATTTATTTTATAAGACTTATAATTATATTTTTTTTTTTGATAAATTATATGTTATTTTGTATTAAATAAAGGATAATCAATTTAAAAAATTATATTAGGACTTATAATGCAGTTTTAAATAATATAAAAATTTATTTAACAATTATTTTTATAATATATTGACCTATAGTGCAAATAAGTGTTAAAAAAATTCAGGAGCGTTGCCCCTGAACCCTTGGGCCCCTTTACTAAAGATTCCTGGCTCTGCCCCTAAGAGCGTCACCGATAAAACTAGGAAATCGACTTATTACAGTCACCACACGCAATTAATTAGGATTCTAGATGAGCACTTGGATTTCATGGTAATGATTGAAGTTAGAAGTGTGGGAGAACTGACGGTTCGTGATTTGGTGTAAAAATGAAAAAATGCAGTTGTCGTGGTTCAACCCAGTCCAGACACACTTGGAAACATTTTTGGATTTTGTGTGTGTCCTTGTCCCTCCCTCTATGTGTGATATATTGGTGTGGCCTAAGGTGTGATAAAATAATGATATAAATAAGTGCAAATACACACCCTAAACTAACACTGTACTGCAAGTATTACAGGACGTATGCAAGTTTTAATGATAAGAAGATTCGTTCCTCAGGGACTGACGAAAGTTAGAGAGAACTTATGCAATTTATCAAGTGCAGATATTAAAGATTGAAAAGATAATACGCAAAGAAAGAAAAGGAAAATAGAATTTTATTTGGTTTTTATATAATAAACTAAACTACTAAACTAAAGACAATAAAATAAATAAGAGAAAAGAGAAGAAGATAGTATGAAAGTGATAGCTTAGGTTTTACAAGTATGCACCAATCCTTCTAATTCTAGCTATTAGATCTAATTTATAAGGGATAATATTAGCTCTTGGTATACTTAGTCAGGATTCTAAATTCCCCAATCTTAGACCTTGAGAGCGACTAAGGGGGCTACGGCACAACCAAGACGAGGACTCAAATAGGGTTATCAAACGCCACTAAGGCCCTATCCAGCACACTACAATCAATTGGTGATATGGTGATTAAAACAAACCCTAATGACTATCTAGTTATAAGCATGTTTTGTCAGAACTACTATCGACACTAGACATTATGTGGTGGCTCAATAGTTAAACACCCTGTCAAGGAGACCATCTAACTACTATTAAGGTAATCCTATACGCATGCATTCGCAAGGAAAACAATCATTAAATCAAAACACATAATCAAATATAAAGGTAAGTAGCTAATATCAGATTAAAACATATAATTCCCAAAGAACTTAGATAGAAGAATTAGAATTCATAGTTTATACATTATGCAAAACGTAAGCTAATAGAATTAGTTCATACAAAGAAAAGAAGAAGAAAGAATTACAAAATAAGAGGTTGAAGGAGACAGGATTGATGCACAGCTTCCTCCAGACTTCTTCTCTTGTGTTGCAGCTTCCTCTTGGCCTTAGGGTCTAGCCAAGGATGATTTTAGAGTGTTAAGAGGCTGTATTTATAGGGTATAGGAAGACCTAATTCGTTTTCTTGAAGGAGAAGGAAAGTAATAGACTCCTAGTCCAACTCAAATTCGTATGGAAATAAAGATAAACACTGCTGGACCGTTTTGAGCATATCTTCTTTGTTATTGGTCGGTTTGAGCTCCATAAGATACCAAAAGAATCGCAACAGAATTATCTTAACCCTATAGAAGGAAATTACCAAAATCGGCCTATTTCTTAGGTAAAAACGCACATCTTTAGGCGTGTACTGCAGAATTCAGATTTAGGCAGCTTTTCCTTTTCCATCTTTTTAGCCTTTGTTTCCTAATCTCCAATTTCCATGCAAATCTCTTTCCATAAGTTGTAATCTTTGACTTGGACTCTAATTAATCTCCATAATTATCTTTAAAGCTTCACACTAAATAAACAATTAAACCCAATATGCTCTAAAAATAATAATTCTACAAATCAAGACTCAAAATAGGAAAGTGCACTAAATTAAGCTAAGATCGACCTATAAACTAATAAATACGCCTAAAATGATGTCTCTGAAGTATATTTAATTATCACAAATGAGGAGACATCATATATATAAGCATTGCTTACTTATCTTCCAAGTCACCTACCTAATAACCCTAATGAACTTCTTTAAGAGGCCTAACCTATAAGGTTACCAACTAAGTTGGCTATGGATTCGTAATAGTACCCTTATCGACTCACGTAAAGGGACCAATACTTATCTTTGACAAGTCAGAACCCTTTCTTAGGTGTAATCCTTTTATGCCGTATTTTTTCACTACATTAATGCAATTGAATTACTTTTTAATTACTCATTAGTATGTCATTTCATTTTTTTTTGTTTAAAAATAAAATAAAATTTATCTTAAATTTATAATTTATTAAAAACTTTACAAAACTAATATAATATTAAATATCGTGGAATTCTCATGATATCCTTTAAATGTATCCAAGATATAACTAAATGTATTGGAACTTAATTTTACTTGTCACGCTAACTCTATGATTTAATAATGTGCTTTTTACATTGAACAACAAAATCCGTATATAACAAAGGACAGTGGCGAATTCAAGAATACAAATAAGGATAGGTTTCGATTATAAAAGAGTAAGGAGCTATGTTTTTTATTTTTTTAAAACTTTCATAAAAATAACTATAAAAAATAAATATACTAATAAATATTAAAATACACTATATTAAATAAAAAATTACCATATATAGTCTGAAAAATAACAAGTAACAAAATATCCTAAATTATTTTTCTTTTTTCTACGTGCAATTCATCTAAAATTTATTCTATTAAGAGTAGAAGTAAAGAGAAAAATCATAATTAAATTTGGAGTAATAATATACACCATTCAAATTTATACACCCAATATACCATCCATGACGTGACGTGATTTAAGTGAAAATAAATTGTTAATCTATTTAATTTTTCGATTTGGTTTGTGACATACTTTTAATCAAATCACGTCACGTCATAGGTGGTATATTGAGAAATATAAATTTGGATAATATATATCATTACTTTTAAATTAGGCACAATAAAAATAATTTGAAAAGAAAAAAGTTTAACAAAATAAATTAAGTTATAACTTTTCTAAATTTTTTATGGTGGGCTGAAGCCAAAAAAGCCTTTACTAGCTCTGACACTGACAAAGGGGTGCCCGGAGGAAGAGTTTTAGTTACCGGTAATATATTAGTAGAAGATTCACGAGACGTGCAAAACCAAAATCACCAAACGGTGGGTGAGGATTCATCTAAAAGGAGTCTAGAGTCTTTCTCAAGGGGCTCACAAGAAGTCATGTCAAGGCTAGTAGGCAATTCTAAGGAAAGACTCGATCCGAAGTTATAAGAGGCCTGGTGTCCAATAGACTTTACTTTTGTAACTTCCAGGAGGTAAAACCCAAAAATAACTCGTTAGCTCGTAGAACATGTCATGTGAGTTACTGAACAATCATGAATGGGTTGCTTTCACACTCTATCATAATTTGATGCTTTGGCTTTCCGGTGAGTGTTTTGCTAAAGCCGATTGTTCATTTTTTTTCAAATACATTCCAAAATAGGTGAATGAACCGAGAAATGGAGTGTTTAGGCAAACCTTTATGTATTCTAGTTGAAATTCTTAACCCCAGAATAAGTTTTAACTCAATGAAGGCATTATCTCTTTTAAACAACCCTATCAATACAATGAGTAATTAAAAAGTTATTGGTTGTTTGTTGCACAAATCTGACTCCAAAGGAACCTCCATCCATCACATATGCTCTGGTTAATGATTCGGATGGAAAATTACTAAAAGCGACTACTAATATTGATTTATTGAGTTCAAATAAGGCAACCGAACCTTCTTTAAAATAACAAGTAAATCACTAATGAAGCTGTCTCGTTTCAGTATATGTGGCTTCTCGGTCCCCGAATGCTCTTAGTAACAGGCATGGGACCTACATTATGGTTACCCCTTTCATGATTTTTCCGCGGTCCAAACATAGCTAGACTCCTTGCTTTAACCGGACTGGACTACATTTTCAATCTCGATGCTTTCTTTTTTCTCCTGCATTTTTTTAGTCAAGCACTATGCTCGATTCAATATACCATTAGAGAGAGGAGATGGGTTGCATCAATTTAAAACCACATGGAAGAGCGCCTTTTAAAAACATCATGTGCACGCTTTCAAAATTTATGAAAGTAAAGTGCATATTTATAGCCATTAAGGGTTAGGTTACCTTTTTACCAAAACATAGAAAATGCAAAATAATTCATTAGCCCGTAGAATATGTCTTATGGTAGACGGAACAACTATGAAATGGTTGATTTTACACTATATCATAATTTGATGCTTCAACCTTTGGTAATCTATAAACTCATCGTCTGTTTTGTTGAAGTGTTCATTCATTATTCAGATATGTTTCAGAACAATCAGTGATTGAACCGATAAATAGTGTGTTTAGTCAAACCTCAATATAGCTGGAATTACTCAACCATAGATGAAGTTTCAACTTAAAATGGATCAAGTACGACAGAATGAACAATTCAATACACATATCTGCATATGGCCTACTGACTTTGATTTGATTCTTGTTTATTGGGAAAAAAATACATGTTCGAATGAGATGGTAAAATAGGGATTAGGCCACTCGATTCACAAATTTAAATGTAAGTTTAGAACTATATACAATTACAAGAATATATTATGAAGAACGTCCTATTATTCATTCAACTACCATCTTAAACCACTATGATAAATAATTCTCGCAACAACCACATAATAACAAAAATCTAAGATAAAGCAGATGAGCTCAATCTTGAATATAAAAACCAACAAATATAATATTTGATGTTTGTCACGATTAAAACACCATTAATCCTTTGTTTTAATTATCATTTGATAATGGTCAACTAAACCGTCTTTATATTATGGAACAAGAATTCATATTATTCCATGGTCAAAGAATTACACTACTTTTTGAACTAATGACAACTTGCAAAGATGGTTTGCTTTCACATAAAGACGCTACTATTCCAATTCCACGATACAACATAGTCTGGAAATAGCTCTCACACTAAATTTCTCACGTTTTCTTCGTGAAAAATATCAAACACTTATATGTCGCCTGTTCGTAAACCATCCTTTCCTGTCAATTGTTTTTTAAAACTAAAAATATCTTAATTTAATCAAAAAAAGAGTGATTGACTGACAGAGTCCACGGATTATTGTTAGTTGTCCTTCAGGCCTGACCCACCCAAAACGTCTGAATTACCCTATATACTAATTAACAGCTATTGACTTATCAAAATGAAATTCCTTGATTCTAAGTAAAAAATCAAATAATTGATTTTTGGTTGTCTCTGATTTATTGTAACAACACATCAGTATTGACAAAAAGAGATTCTAAAATACGGAACACTACTCCATTACTGCAAATCCTCCAACATATTTAATCTTTTCTATAATCTCATTTGCCTCTTCTTTAGTCGCTTATTGCTTAACTTAAACATGTACCTTCTCAACCGGATCTTTAGCTCCTTTTAACCCAAACTTATAGAAGCTCGTATATGTGTATCAAATGATGATTTATTACTTTGTTAACCTAAAAAACAAGTTATAAGATTGGAAACATACCTTCTAATCGAATTGCCTTGTAATATAATGTCTGCTGCGAAATAGTGGTGCCTCTACTGGTGTGAATACCTTTGTGTGTGTATGAGTGTAACAAAGTTTCCATAATATCAGCTATGATTAAGGGATTTATTAGATACGCAGATGATATTTTTAAATGCAGGGGTATGATTGGTATACATTTTATAATATTGGACCTTATGAAAGAGAAATATCACGTTAGACCTGATGAGGTGGGTTATTGAGTTTGTAGATCTTTTAAACTAATATCGTTTTAAAAAAAACATCATTTTGTATAACCTAATACATTTTTTACTTTGAAGGACGAACCTTAGCTCTCTTCAATTTATTTGAAGTATTGGTAAAAAAATACATCATAGAGCCATTTTAGATTTAGAGTCATTAATTCAAAGTATTAGTAATTTAAATTTACTACAAAAAAAACTTATTTTAAACTTTATTAAATTATTAATAAATGAATAATCGATATATTTAATCATTAAATTAGTACATTCAGTAAGATGATATTAATTATAGTGGTCATATTATATATGTTGAGTTACAAACTCTCAAGGGCGGATACAAAGGTAGGCTGGGGTGGGCTGCAGCCCACCCCAGCCTATAAGATAACAGTATTATTTAGCTTGATTTTTCTTTTTAAAATAGATAAAACAGGAATAAATATATTAGAGTTAGATTGAAAATTTATTAAACATAATAACAATATATTCAACTCATGTCATTGTTTTTTTGGTTTTTCTTTTGGCGGTTGTATTAAAAGGAAAAATGTACACTATACAAAGGAGTTATCTACCTAGGCCCGAAAGGTTAAGGTAGCAACAAAGAAGCAAAATACAACTAACTCATACTAAACTAATACAAGCTAGTTTCCCACTCTCATCGATAAAGGAATGACGAGGGAACAAGGAAAATAATAGGGAAAATACACACCATTTAATTTTCTTGGTAACCGTTTCTCGTGTCATCGAATCCCCTCTCATAACTAGGTGATTTCTCGTTTTCCAAATGCAATAAACGGTTGCTCCAAACCCAATTCTTCATGCTTTTCTCCTCCACTTTTCTCTAGGTTTAAAATATTTAAGCCATTTCAAAACACGAAGAATCGTATTCATCTCCTTATTTAATCCTAGCCATGATTTAATCTCATCCCAAATTGACCTTGCATAAGAACAATTGAAATAGGGATGCTTATTCGATTCGAAATCTTCCCAACACAACTCACAAAGCGGATCTAACTCCATATAAGTAATTCTATCTTTGTTTTAAGTCTTTCCCTCGATGCCATCCAAACAATAATAGCATTCTTAGGAAACACACTCGAGATCCAAATAATATTAGCCCAAGGCTTCACAAAAGTTTTACGACGAAATAAATCGTATGGTTTTTTATATATATCATAAAACTCTTTACTAGATACATTATATGTTAGTTGACTCACATTTCTGGATGAAAACCACAAAACCAAGATTTTTTCTCTTCCTTCTTCTTCTTCTAAAGACACTCGAATAATTTCTTTTTACTCCCAAACATTTTTCAAAAGAAAAGAATTACTCTTTTTAGGATGCCATTCCCAAATGCCACAAGCATTAAAATACTCTCCATGAATCCACCTAATCTAGAGCGAGTCTTTTTTATCAACAATTTTCCAAAGTATTTTCAAAAGTAATGCTTTGTTCCACGCTTTTAAATCTTTTAGTCCAATTCCACCTTTTTCTTTAGGCACACATATCTTTTTCCAACTAACTCATGTCATTATTAGTATAGTTTTAGTGATATATGATTAGTGTAATGTACTTATTCTTGTCTTAATATAGTATCAAACTCCACAACAAAAGTTAACCACCCAAATATGTCATTTAACACGATTTTTTATTTTATTCTAAAAGCCATTCCAAACCACCTATAAAGCTTTTGGCAACTCTTGATTGTATATATATTTTTTTTTGTTCCAAACTCTTGATTGTATATTTATGCACAAGATGTTAATTTTAGCATCTTCTTAAAGAGCAAGTCTAATAGAATAAGGGGTAATTGGAGAAAAATGCCTCCTTAATGAGGCTACTAATTTTTTTAAGCCTTTAACTTTTTTATTTAGAGATAAATGCCTTCCTAATTAAGTAATTAGAGAAAAACTCCCCTTAATTATTTCTTTTCCCTTTTTACCCAATATAAATACTACTTATTATAAACTAGGTAATTAATTCCCCAATTATTATCACACAATCCTCTCTATCTATTTTCTCTCTCTATTTCTCTCTCCTCTAACAGATTTATTCTATCTCACGCATCTCACTCCTCCATTGATAAGCTACGCGAAGCTCACGCAGCTCACTCACGAAGCTAACTCACGAATCTAACTCGGTTTTTTCTTCTTCTCTAAAGGTAAACTAACCTCTCTTCTACCTCTCACGCTCTCTATCTCTCTCGGCTCTTCTTTTTTTTTGAATTTTTGATTTCATTTTGTTGTTTTGCTGATTTGCAGGTTTTAGTTTTTATATATACGTATACATGTGTATGTATTCTCTGTTTTTAAAGCATTTTCATTCACATTTTACAACTTGTACCAAATCTACTGTTTTGAAGCTTTTTCTCTTCTGATTGCTTGTTTTGTGTTGATTTTGTGTTTAAATTCTTAGTTTTGTTCATATTTTGCTTTGATATTAGCAAATTTTTGTGTTTAAGCTCTTTTTGTTATGATAATGTGTTTACACTCTTCATTTCTTCATATTTTGCTTACTTTTCTGTAAATTATGTGTTACATTCTTCATTTTGTTCATTTTTTGCTTCTTTACTGCTAGATTCTGTGTTTAAACTGTTTTACTCGCAGTATATTGTGTGTTTGAGCTGTAATTATGTGAAGAGGTTTGTGCAGTTGCAGAATTCCATGTTTTAAACATGGAATTCCATGTTTTATACAGTACGAAACTGTATGAAACATTGAATTCCATGTTTAAAACATGGAATTCTGTGAAGAGGTTTGTGCAGTTAAAGAATTCCATGCTTTAAACATGGAATTCCATGTTTTATACAGTATGAAACTGTATGAAACATGGAATTCCATGTTTAAAACATGGAATTCTGCGCCTGCACAGAATTTTTTCCCTTTTCTACTTCTTCCTTTGTTTGTGTTATTGTATTCTAGTACTTATGTCATGACTTGTTTTCTGCAGATGGTTATGGTTGTAGTAAAGTTCGGTTCTCAACGTTATATGTGTTCGATTACGTGTTTCCACGATCCCAAGTAGCATACATTTGGTAGTCACAAAGATTTGGTTCTGAAAAGCAACCGTTGGAACCAACTAATCAGTCACGTCGGTCAATGCCAAAAATTGTCAAGTTGCTCTATGATTATTTTTTATGATCATTATATTCTTGTAATAGTTTAATATTCACCGGTTTAACAATTTTTACAGTTTCTATTGTTATGTTTTGGATCCTTTTTGTTTTTATATTGTGTTGTGATTCATTCCTTTATAATTATTATCTTTCTGTATAGGTTTCGATTCGAGTAGCTTAAGTGGTTAGTGTGCAGGTTAGTAAATTTTCATGTTCAAACATGGAATTTCATGTTTTCAAACATGGAATTCCATGTTTCAAACATGAAATTTCATGTTTTCAAACATGGAATTCCATGTTTTCAAACATGGAATTCCATGTTTCAATCATGGAATTTACAAGTCATTTTTATGTGTTGCGGATTTTGCCTGCCTTTTTGAGTTTTTTGTTGGTATCAAAACTGTTCTAATCAAATCCTTCACAATATGAAATACTAATCAATTTCCATTTCTAATCAAATTCTTCATAATACTTAATAAACTAACAAGTCATTTTAAACATTACAATCTAAAATATTCCAAAATAAGTACAATTAAATACGAAATACTCTTTTCAATACAATAATAGAAACGTCAACACATTCATCAATATTCTTTTAGATAACTGATTCTTTGATCTTTGAACTGCATATACACTCTTCAATGAACATAATCCACTGAGGGGTTGCTCATCACTTAGAAAAGCTAGTAGTTCTTCCTTTTCACTGCTTGTATCTTATCATCTTCTTGTTCATCAGTAAATCTTCTTCTTGGAGGCATTTTTACTTGTATTTACACAAACTCCAACCACAAGAAACAAATTAGTAGTCTTGACTTGATAACTTTTCTTCTTGGTGCCATTTTCACCTGTTTTTACACAAACTCCAAGCACAAGAAAACATATTAGTAGCCTGAATTGAGTTAATTCCATGTTTAATACAGTTATCAAAACATGGAATTTCATGTTTAATACAATTATCAAAATATAGAATTTCATGTTTTGATAAATGTATTAAACATGGAATTCCATGTTTGATACAGTTACTAACAACATTCTGCAGAATTCCAAACTATACTGTAATTACACTTAAGGTCCCTAAACTACACATTCTATCTTAATACAGTTATTAACACATGGAATTTAATGATTTGATAACTGTATTAAACATGGAATTCCATGTTTGATACAGTTACTAATAACATTCTGCAGAGTTTCGAACTATACTGTAATTACACTTAAGGTCCCTAAACTACACATTCTATCTTAATACAGTTATCAACACATGGAATTTAATGATTTGATAACTGTATTAAACATGGAATTCCTTGTTTGATACAGTTACTAACAACATTCTGCAGAATTCTGAATTATACTGTAATTACACTTAAGGTCCCTAAACTACACATTCTATCTTAATACAGTTATCAACACATGGAATTTAATGATTTGATAACTGTATTAAACATGGAATTACATGTTTAATACAATTATCAAATCATTAAATTCTATATTATGCAGTAATTACACTATAAGGTCCCTAAACTACACATTATGTCTATAATACAGTTTTCAAAACATGTAATATCATGATTTGATAACTGTATTAAACATGGAATTCCATGTTTAATACAGTTACGAAAAACATTATGCAGAATTCTACATTATGCAATAATTACACTATAAGGTCCCTAAATTACACAATTTGTCCTTGTATATCTATATTTTACAGTATTACATCAAATGTTTGGATATAATTGCAATATAGGTCCCTGTTTTACAGACTAGTCATGTTTATCACTCTAATCTTATTTTCTTTCATATTAATCACATTATTCAATCATATTCATCAAAAAATCCCATTATAAACCCTAGAAACTACCAAAATCGTTACTATTTTACTTAATCAAACAAAAATCAGTAAAAATCAATCGAAATCAACATGAAATCAATTTTCGTTTTGATTTTGTTCATGAATCACACAATAATCAATTCGGAATCATAAATCACTCTAAAAAATATCAGAATAACACAAAATTTGGGTTTAATGCTTACGGTTTTTTGATTTTGTATGACAATTCTTTGTTGTTGTTGATATTTTACACTTGTTATTGGTTTGAGTGCTTGATATTCACCATTTCCGTTGCTTGTTTCCTTTGGCGTCGATTTCTCCTGCGTGATTTTCATCTTTCGCCGCTTAGAGCTTTGTTGTGTGTGTGTTGTGTGTATTTGTGTGTGTTGTGTGTGTGTTTTAAACGCTTCAGGTTTTGTTTTTTTTTTTTTTTTTTTAACAAAAGATATATACACGTTTTTTTTTAATTGGTAGTTAGGGGTAGTTTTGGGAGAGGCTGTTTTCTCTAAAATGTTTTATTGGAGGCACCTTTTTTTAAATAACTTCTTTAATAGGCATTTACCTCTAATTGGCTCATAGAATAAATGAAAAGCTTTAAATTTCTTCATTAATAGAGAATCAATACGAAAAGTAGCTATACAGGCATTACAAAAAGTGTTAGCAAAGTTATTAAGGTGCTTCAGTTGAACAAAAGTTTGTATACCTTGCAATTAATAACAAATAATTTATTTTTAAAAAGGAATGGATGAGAGTTATAGGTGATAAATAAATCATTTTCTTGGTTCTTTCTTTTTTCCGTGTTGTTTTCCAACTATATAGTGGGGCAAAAGTATATTTTCTTTGTACTCTTTTGTTGGCATTAAGATATTTTATTGTTTGAGGGACTTAAATTATGCTACTAATTTCTTGATTAAAAAACATTCCTTATGACAACGATGTGGAAATTTTTTGACCCTAAGTCATTCTTTACATTTTATATAGATTTTTAAGAAACCATTCTTTAGGACAATTATGCAATAGGATAGCCTGTGATGTTTGTTGTTTGAGAAATTCCAATAATATTATTATTCTTCAAAATTTGTTGTTATTAATATTATTGCAGAAATTTTTTGCAATGATAAACGTGGACTTTATTTAGTCTGAATGAAAATTTTAATAAAAAATATATTTATATTTAATATGTAAAACACACAAAAAATTTGCTAGTTTCGTTATAACATAAAACTTTCAAATATATAGATAAAATTGTGCATAAAAATACTAAACGGACAAAAAAATGAATGAAATTCACACGTATGATAAGATAAAAGAGAACATGAGACATAAGGTTTTAAAAACATTTCTTTCTTCTCAATCTCAACCCCTCTTTCCCTCTTTTTTTACTAAAGACCTCATTTTAAATCTTACACTAGAATTTAAAAATCCAATTACATTTTTACCCTCCTTTGTTTTTATTTTTCCTATATATATTTGATTATTTTATTTTTTAACCCTAAAGTTACACTTTCTCTTCTCCCATTCCCGTCAAAGCATCTCTCTTATCATATTTTGTTTTCTCTCCCGTCAAAGCATCACGCTGAAAATCGCTCGTCTCCCTTGATGCATCCTCGAAGCACTGATTCGAAAGAATGATCCCCACTTCGCAGTGAAGCTTCAAATCCGGAGAAGCTCACCGTTCGAGGCGTACGAGCAACAACAGAGGTAAGATCCGTTCGAATTTCGAAGCCCTCCTCTCATCACCGTTGTGAGTTTGACGTGAGTTCATGGTGTGACATTCATCTCGCATAGGAAACCACCATGGATGAGTGCTCAAGCTCCATGGATAAGCTTTACCGTTCTCGTGTTTGTCCTTTCCATTCAAGACCTGACCAGATCTACTCGTCATAGCCGTCGACAGAGCTCCTTACCTTAGCCAGCAAAGAAGATCATAACATCTGAACACCAACGACCTTCGAGCTTCCATTGCCGACCTTCGAGCTTCCATTGCCGACCTTTGAGCTTCCATTGCCGACCTTCGAGCTTCCATTACCGACCTTCGAGCTTCCATTGCCGACCTTCGAGCTTCCATTGCCGATCTTCGAGCTTCGATTCTCTTCTCTGTCGCACTGCTCTACTGATTCGCCGAGTAGAAGAGCTCCGTTCGAGCGTGAGAAGATGCAGCAGATTGCTGTCTTTTTCCTTTTTTCCGTTTTTGGTGATTAGCGTACTGTGTACGCGAGAGAGTAGGGCCTTTTTTTCCAGATCTGGTTTGACCAGATCTGGTCCAACACGAATTTAGCTAGTTTTCTTATTAGTTTGAATTGGTTATTATGTTGTAATTCATTTGAAAATGTATAACAAAGACTGAAAAGTAAATAAAGTATTTTTTAGCTATCTATTCTTTGATTTTTAATAAAACTCGTCAAATTTATAAAGTATTCATCAAATTTACAGAGTACTAATCAATTTTACGGAGTACTCATCAAATTTATCGGGAGTATTCATCAGAATTTATAGAGTACTTCATATTTAATTCCGATACTGATACTCATCAATTTTTTTCTGATACTCTTAGTTTTTCCGGTGACTGGTGATAGGTGGTCGGAGGTCAGAGGTAGGTGGGTAGTGGAGAAATGAACAGTGACATCACTTCTTTTGTTTTTTAGTGTTAGTAAGGGTATTTTGTATATGATCATCAACGAGGTCTATCGAAAGAATTAAGATTGATTTTCCTCTTTATAGAGAATAAACTTTGTCTCTAAGACCTTATCTCTCATTCACCCTAAGATAAAACACAATAAAAAAGTATCAAAAAACTGTACACAATAAAAAAATACTCCATCCGTTTCAAAATATTTGTCCACTTACTAAAATTGGTGTTTCAAAATGTTTGTCCACTTAATATTTCAAGACACTTTTTCCCAATTTTTTCCATTACTACCCCTATTAAAAAATTAAAATTTATATTTCTAATACACATTTAAGATATCAAGACACTTTATGAAGGGTAATTTTATAATAGGGATTGTAATCATTGATTTTCTTAATTCGTGTGAAAAGCAAAGTGGACAAACATTTTAAAACAGATGGAGTATTGAACAATCTTATTTATTTGAAATGTATTAAAACTTGTGTTTTTTTTTTTTTTTTCTGGTCTTTAAAATTTGTGCTGTCTTTAATGAAATTAAAAAGAAAAACTTTAAATAATATTTTTTCCCATTAATGAAATGTCATAAACAACCTTTAAGCTTTAGCACACAAATGTGTAACGGTAGCACACACAAAAATACTGTCCCACGTTTCACTTTCCCATTTAAAACATCTCTCTCTCTCTCCCCACCGTTAAACACCGTTCACCTTCTTCTTCTCCGATACCATATCCTGCCGTCAATTTCGAAAACCAAATCTCCGGCGAACACGTCAGCATAGCTAAACAGATAACATTCACGTTTAAACAAAATGAGTAACAGCGAGCTCCTCCGCATCGAGCCTCTCGAGCTTCAGTTTCCATGTAATTTCAACCTTTTAAATTCATTAACATTTACTTTACTAATTCTGAATTTCTCAGATCTATATCCAATTCAAACTTCTCTAATTAATTTCTCGTATTGTCATAAAATTAGTTGAATTGAAGAAGCAGATCTCATGTCCCATGCAATTAACGAACAAAACTGATAACTACGTCGCTTTCAAGGTAATTCCACTTCAAGTCCTTCATTTATTTCACTAAATTATAATAATTAAACAATTATTTTCTCAAATCATGATTTAAATTAGGTGAAAACTACAAATCCTAAGAAGTACTGTGTTAGACCTAACACAGGAATCGTAGCTCCTCGTTCTTCTTCTAATGTCATGGGTATTTACTATTTAAATATGTTTAAACTCCTTTTTTAAAATTATAACATTTAATCATATAATTAATTGTATTAAATATGTTTCAGTAACTATGCAAGCACAAAAAGAAGCTCCTTCAGATATGCAGTGTAAGGATAAATTTCTACTTCAAAGCGTAACTACAGATTCTACAGTTGTACCTAAAGATATCACACCTGAAATGGTAATAATTGATCTTAATTTTTAAAGTATGATACGAAATTGAAATTATTTATATTTTTTTTAGTTTAATAAAGAATCAGGAAGTGATGTAGAAGAACACAAATTAAAAGTTGTGTATGTGCCACCTCATCAGCCACCTTCACCTGTACGAGAAGGATCTGAAGAAGGTTCTTCACCTAAAGCTTCAGTATCTGAAAATGGAACTATTAATGCTTCTGAATTCAATAGTGTTAGTTTTAAATCTTTTATTACATTAATTATAATATTATTTTCGAATTTATTGTGGATTAAATTGTATTAAATTATATTATCAGGTTTCTAAGGCAAATTCTGAGCCACAAAGTAACACATCCGAGGTAATTTTTTATTTTTTAATATTTTGTTTATGTTATAGTAATAAATTTCAGCTATATAAAAAGTGAATTTAATTTATTTTTGTTTTAATTTCAGGCTAAGGCTATTATGTCGAGGCTTATGGCTGAGAAAGCTTCAGCTATTCAGCAAAATACAAAGCTTAAGCAAGAACTGGTAAGGGTGTTGACCAAGTCAACCCTCCCTCTCAAAGTTTTAAAAATTTGGAAGTTAATTTTTTTAGTCAAGCTTATCTAAAAATCTGCTTCTTTTTTATTAGTATAGAGACTTGTAGTGCAATGAGTAAAAGAAAATATAGGTTATTTTGCATAATATAAGGACCTATAGTGAAATTAACTAAAAATGAGCTATTTTGCACAATATGAGGACCTGTAGTGCAATAATTAAAAGATAATATAGGTTATTTTGTGTAATATAGGGACCTATATTGTAATTGAATAAAAAATTAGGTTATTTTGCATTATAAAGGGATCTGTAGTGCAATAAGTTAAAATAATATGGGTTATTTTGCATAGTATAGGGATCCATAATGCAATAAGTAAAAGAAAATATAGATTAGTTTGCATTGTATAGGGACCTATAGTGCAATTTAAAGGTAAAGGTTATTTTGCTTAATATAGGGACTATAGTGCATTTACTAAAAATTTAGGTTATTTTGCATGATATAGGGGACCTGTAGTGCAATAAGTCAAAGAAATATAGGTTATTTTGTGTAATATAGGGGACCTGTAGTGTACGGAGTAAAAAAAGTATAGGTTATTTTGCATAATATAGGGACATGTAGTGCAATAAGTAGATAAAGAGGGTTGGTATGCATAATATAGGGACATGTAGTGCAATAAGTTAAAAGATATAGGTCATTTTGCATAATTATAGGGACCTATAGTGCAATAAGTAAAAAAAACTATAGGCTACTTTGTATAACATAGTGACTTATAGTGTAATGAATTAAAAAAAATTATATAGTATCAAGGCTTAAAATGCAATTTTTGCTTGCATAATATACAGGGACCTATAGTGCAATTAACTCAAGAAAAAATGGCTTAGAATCTTCATTTAGTTCCCTCCCAGTTCTTCAAATTTATCTTATTATGTATTAGATTTACTTTTTCAGTAAAAAAAATAGTATCAAGCCTTATACTTATAATGCAATTTTTGCATAATATAGGGACCTATAGTGCAATTTACTCGAAAAAAACGGCTCAGAATTTTCATTTAGTCCCTTCCCAATTCTTTAAATTGAACTAAAAATTAGTATCAAGCCTGGTAGTTATAGTGCAATTTTTGCATAATATAGGGACCTATAGTGCAATTAACTCAAATTTAAATTTACCACGTGCAGGAGCTTTTACGGAGGGAAAGTAACAAAAGTCGAGGTGGAATTCCATTCATGTACGTGATTATAGTGGGCATTCTCGGAATTTTACTCGGTTATCTATTGAAAAGGACATGATTAATGGAAAAAGATAATTCCCAAGTTAAAAAGAAAAGATTAATATTCATGTTTTAATGTGTGGTTTGATTTGGTTTGATTTGGTTTATATTCTTGGTGTATTTGTTAGTTAATTGTTAAAATCCTCATATGGTAATTTCGAAATTTACATGTTAAAAGAGAATAGGGGAGGGTGAAAATTAGGGTTTGATGAAATTATGTAATTGTTTGCCTTGATTAGGTTAATTTCTGTGACTAAATTTATTCGTATGGTTATTATATATTCGTTTGAGTTTTCGTGTGTTAATTTGTTATTTCTTGTCTATTTTTACTTATTGAAAGAAATTTTCTAGATTTTGCTTTTTACAAAAACCGTGTTTGATTTGCATTGGAAGTATAAAAACATTGCAAAATAAATTTTTGAGTAAATTTCATTTTTACTTATGACTTAAAAACATTTTTAGGCCATATGTACCATTTTCAAGTCAAATTCACAAAACGTTAGGCTATTTTACTAAAATTTCATGAGATATTGCGTAGATTTTAAGAATTATTTGGATGTTTTAAATAGTCTTGGTTTGTCAAATTCACAAAACGTTAGGCTATTTTACTAAAATTTCATGAGATATTGCGTAGATTTTAAGAATTATTTGGATGTTTTAAATAGTCTTGGTTTGTGATCTAACCAAATAAAGATATAGTCATATAGTTAATTTGAAATATTTAAATTATTCTTAAAATCTATATAATATTTCACGAAATTAGTAAAATAGCTTAAAATGGTCGTTTTGAATAAACTTGGTTTGAAAATGATATGAACTAAACATGGACTAAAAATGTTTGAAGGTCATAGGTAATGGCCTAAAAGTGTAAATTTGCTCTAAATCTTTACATTATTAAGTTGATGTTTTTAAAAAATTACGTATTGAACTTTAAAGTAACATTATAGAGCTATAATTGATTTCAAAAAAATGTATATTAGTAAGTATAAATCTAACCTAAATTGTAACAATATTAAAAATATAGTTAAAAAGCTCAAAAATGGTGACCTAAAAAAGAAAATACAAAACTTATTTACTAGAACAATCATTGATTATGTCCCAAGCAAAGGATGGGTTTCATCTGTTCTTAACCAAACCAGACATATTTAATATAGTGACAAAATGATCTTTTGGCATAATATAAGGACCTATAGTGCAATTAACTCAAAAATTGCCATCCCAATCATTTTTCTGGAACCTTTATCAAGTTGCATCGACTCATAATCTTGCGAAAATCATCCAAACTCAGCTGCAAATACAACATTCATAGACATAGTTAAGGATACTAACTAAAGTTTTGGGGTAAAAATGCAATTAACCAAACATTATAAAGAGTGAAAAACTAACTTTCCCATCTTTATCAGTATCAAAACAATTTATCATATCCTCCATTTCTTTATCAGACCATGTAAAATCATGTGCAGCTGCTAATCTTTGTATATCTCTCCAACTTATTTTCCCTTCCCCAGCTTCTGTAATAAATAATTCAAAAATATAATCAAAAGTGGGACCCACACTGTCCTTAAAACACAAAATAAAAAATATACCATCAAATTGGAAGAAATGTAAAATTACTTCATCTTCAGTCATTTGTACTCTATTATTAATCTGTTACAAAAAAAAAAACATTATCAAAAAAAAAAAAAAATTGGTCTATCTTTTATAAGTTTTAAGCCATTTATCTAAGTTATAACCAACCATTTTCTTCTTCTTTATATTCTTCTTCTTCTCTATATCTTCTTGAATTTGAATATTTTCTGTGTTTACATTACTTGTACTCTCTTTAATTTGTGAAGAGGAGCTTTGAGATATATTTAAAAACCCTGAAGAATCTTGTAATGATAAAGAAATGGCTTGTAATAAAGCATCATCATCATCTACATAATTTGGATAACCATCCGATTTTCGACTTGTAGCTCTTTTTTTAGGTAATGGTTTCTTCTGTGGAGTAGTTTTTTGCTTTTCCTGGAATAAGAGATTCGAAGTTACTCTCACAGACATATACACAAACACTTGATACACACTCTCATAGATTCGCTCATTCAGTTAATATATCAAACACTTCATAAACCTAAAAATATTATACCTTGTAATAGCGAATATCCTTTGGATCTTCTTCTTCATCGTCATCTTCATCGTCAACTGGTTTATAATCTTCATCATCATCATGATGACCAATTTTTCGTTTTCCTTTCTTATTTTCACTTAATTTTGTTGGTTTTTGAGAAGTACCGATCATTGATTTCACCATTGTTTTCAATCCTAAAGCTTTCATTCTTGCTTTGTTCTCTTCGATTCTATTGAGTCTTTGCTGCTCGTAATCAGATATTTTCATCTTATTTGTTTGGCTTTTTACATTACTCTTGTTTGGTGTTTCAATTTCTTCTTCAGATTCAGATGAGCTTTCTGATGAATCTGAGGGTTCGGATTCGGACATGTTTTGATTTTCTTTTTCTTTTTTGTGTGAGAAATCTGAGAATTTGTGTCAAAACTCAAAAGGGTTCCTAGTTATAGGAAGCGGGAACTTTAAAACTCCTTTGTTTCTCCTTTTTAATTAATTTTAAAAATTATATTTAAGTCAAATGAATTTCTTGGTTTTTTAAGTCAAATGAATTAATCATGCAATTCCTTGTGGTGGTGGTTACCCCTAATTATATTGTAGGTTCATATAGATTTTTATTACATGAGACTAATTTTTATAGAATATAGTTCGAAATTAATAGAATTTCATCTTTAAATCTTTTTTAACACGGTGATGTAAATGATAATATAGTTCAATCATAACAATTCTATTATGATAAATATCTACATAAGATAAGTATAGAATGGGACGGAACGGGATTTGTAGGGTTAAAATATTTTCTATTTCACAAACCTTCTATGCCTTTATATATTTTAGATTTTATTCATAAAATTACTAAAAATATAAATAATTATGAAATTTAACTAAGATCAAACATTATAAGTTTAAAATCTATATTATAAAATTGAATTTTTATCTATGGTTTTAATTTTAACATAAATGATGGCTAGATCATTTCTTGCCCTACTTATAGGCACAATTATTATTATTTTTTAATTGTTGATATTTATTAATCAAATATTTGAACATTTTATATTAAAATTTTAATATGATATTTAATAAAAACATAAGTTATTGTACTATTAAATTATGATCACAATTTATGACTTTTTCTACACCTACTTCCAAATAAATAAATAAAATCAAATAATTAAGTATTAAATATTAAAAAATTGAGAAGTTAGAATTGGAAAGTTATGTAATAAAATTGTAATATAATTAGTATTTAATATAAAAACTGAATATTTAACTCTCAATTATAATTGCATCGACTGTTTTGTGAGGCGTGACTTAAAGGAATGGCAAGTACTGGGCTTTTTAAGCTTAGCTATTGGGCCTGGGTTATATTCTTCCTTTTGAGCCTACTTGAATGGGTGACCTTCCACCGCTTATTGGTCTTTCGTTATTGAAAAACAAAAAAACAAAAATATGGGTAAGACTTTCATTATTATGCCTAAAAAAAAGGACTTCCAAAATTAACAATATAGTAGTCAGTAATTGTAATTATAGTGATAAACACTTGTCATAACACTAACTAAATAGTTACGCTAATTAGTTTTTCTATAATACTATAGACATTGGATATAGACCTCGGATATGTTTCATCATATTAGAATTAGACTATTCAATAATGAAGTTGTATCTGTAAAAGAGTATTTTAACTATCTGTAAAAGAGTATTTTAACTAAATTAATTAATACAAGTCTTGAAAAATTGCTGTAAAATTATATCTGACTCCATCCCTTAAAATGTAGATCCTAAAATTCTTTTAAAGTTATAAAAAATTTACATAACTTGCCGAATGTTTTTTTTTCTTCATAAAGACTAAACTAGTCTTCATATTATGTTGGATTGTAGGAATTCGTTAAGAATGTTTTTTCTGAATTAAAAAAATTTTTAAACATGTTTCCAAATGATTTTTTATCTTTTTTTATTTTGGATAAACTATTGTATTAATCAGGAAAAAATATACATTGCATATGGAGTTATAGTAGAAAGTTTAAAGTAGTAATTAAAGTCAAACAATTAACACTATGTGTGTCCCCATCGCTAATGAATTCATTAGGAAACTTTGTTTCCTCACCACTTAGGTCTCATCTGTAAAAAAAAAAAAAAAAAAAAAGCATTATAATTCATCAGGACATAATGAGAGTAATAATATTCTAAATATGTATATTTTCATTTTTTTTAAATAATCTTTCGAGATGGTTTTTTTTAGTACAAACTTATTTCTTGTATGCCAAATATTTCGAAATGATTTAGAAATATTTTACATGTACTTTTATAAAAAGTATCCTCAATCAAAATTTTAATATTCTAGACTCTAATAAATATCATGAAAGATTTTTTGTAAGAGTAGTAGACTAGTAGTAGTAGTAAAGGGGTCTACCATAAGTGGCTTTACTGGTTAAGAAGGATATGATGATTGAAGAGCGCTTCCTTTTGATTTTTGTTAGTTATACAATGTGGGAAGCAAAGAATGCGTAGTTTCAAAGCTGACTAACAAGTGGATCCAAAAAGGAATACAAAACAAAAATGAGAGAAACTTAAAGTCGACTTAGATTGATAGATAGATTTTTTTTTTTTTGTTCGAATGCATAATAATATAGAAATAGAAAATAGGTTACAAGGTCTAGCCTACCCCGGAGGGCTCGGCTTCATTACAAATCATAGTAGCTAACTGGGGAGGGATACATCTATCCCAATTACCAAACAGGGTGCTAAGGAGCTCCTGTTTGGCAATCCAGTCAGCTGTCCCATTTCTACTCCTAGAAACAAAAGAGAAAGAAGGAGAAGATAGTTCAGCAAAATAATAAATGTTACAAATTACATTCTTAATTGAATGACTCAAAATAGGAAGTCCGGAAGAAAGAGACTTCATAATAGTTGCTGAGTCATTCTCTATAATCACGCTCCCAAAAGGTAATTTTGAAGCCATCTCCGTAGCTTTCAAAATTCCCGTAGCCTCTGCCTCTAACACCGAATCTGCCCCAATTTTCCAACTTTCACCTGATACAAATTCACCATTAGAGTTTCTTACTAAACAAGCAATTGCAGCTCCTTTATCGGAGAAGGCTGCATCACAATTAATTTTAAATTTATTAGGAGGAGGTTTTTTCCATTTATCTTTAAATTTTTGATTTTGGGTGTTAGGTCCATTATTTCTTATCAAGATATTATTAACCTTTCCTATTTTATCAAGAAAGTTAATATCGTTAGGGTTTGAAATTTTATAGTATTCTTTCCAGCTATCCGTAGCTTTTTTAATTGTGTTCATGGGATTACATTTTTTACCATTATATAAAATTATTCCTATCCTTCCAAATATTCCACATAATGATACATATAAGTTCAAGAGTTCTATCATGCTTATCAAAATTTTTAGCTATATTTTGTACATGGTTCAAGAGCCAGAGTTCTAAGCTATTGGTTGAATCATTATCTGTTTTTAAGTTAAGGGGGCTAATAAACCATACACTTTTAGCCCAAGGGCATTTAAAAAGTATATGTTCTACTGTTTCAGTATCATTATCACATATTTTACATATCTTATTTTTACTACATTTCCTTTTAAAAAGATTTTCTTCTGTAGATAGTAGGTTCCTAACTGCTCTCCACATGAAATTTCTAATTTTTGTTTGAGTTTCCATTTTCCAAATTATATTCCAAATTTTTTTATCTCTGGTATTAGAGGATGTTGGGTTATTGATTATTTTATTATTCTGACTAATAGTTTCCTCTTCTTTTAGTTTATGATAAGTTTCTTTGACTGTATAGGTCCCTGTATTACAATAATTAATGCAAATTTGATCTTCACATTCAATCTTAGGTATTATCATTTTTTCAATTTTTTCTTTGATTTCCTTAGGATATAATTGGTTAAGTAATTGAGTATCCCAAGTTTTATCATTTTTGAGTAGTTGATTAACCCAAATTAAGTTAGATCTTCTAGGATTAATATATTCTTTTTCATTACATATCCAGTTATGTTTATAGATGTTAATACTATTACCATTCCCTAGTTTCCATTTTATATTGTTTATGAAGGTATCTCTACCTATAAGAATGCTTCTCCATCCCCATGAAGGTGAGCTTCCAATTTTAGCTTCAATGAAGCTACATTTTGAAAAGTATTTCCCTTTTAGGAGTCTAAAGAGAAGAGATTCTTTTTTATTTAGTAGGTTCCAAGCTTGTTTTCCTAATAAAGCTTTATTCATTAGGTGTAGATCTCTAAATCCTAACCCACCTTCAAATTTTGAGCTAGTGAGTGTTTCCCAGCTGGCCCAATGTATTCTTTTTTTGCCTTTATCACCCCACCAAAAGTTAGCAATAATGGAGTGGATTTTGCTAATTATATTCTTTGGAAAAATAAAGTTAGACATTAAATAATTAGGTAAGCTTTGAATAATTGCTTTTATTAAGATCTCCTTACCTCCTTCTGAGAGGAAGAGTGTTTTCCAATTTTCAAATTTATTTAGAATTTTATCAATTAAAAATTGGAGGTCCTTAGATTTAGATCTACTCCATTCTGTTGGCATTCCTAAGTAATTACCTAGGTTTTTGGTTTTTTTCATATTTAATCTCTTTGCCATTGTGTTTTGTACCAATGTTGGTGTATTAGGACTAAAAATGACCCCACATTTATTAAGATTAAGGCATAATCCAGAGGCATTTTTATATTTGTTCATAATATCATTAAAAGAATGTATTTCACTATTATCAGCATTAAGGAAGAAGAGGCTATCATCAGCAAAAAGAAGATGAGTGATGGTTGGGCAGTTGTTCCCAATTTTAATTCCTTTAAGTAGGTAATTCTCTTTTTTGTTTCTAATTAGATCATTTAAAGTTTGTGATATTAGACAGAAAATTAGGGGGGAGAGTGGGTCTCCTTGTCTTATTCCCCTAGTTGGTTTATTTATTTGGTGGACCTCACCATTAATCAGTATTGAGTAGGTTACTGATGTAATACAAATCATGATTTTCCTAATCCAGTCTTTATTAAATCCCATTTTATCTAGGAGGTCTTGTAAGAAATCCCATTCTATGTATTCGTAAGCTTTTTTAATATCTGCCTTTACAGCAATCATATATTTTTTAGTTTTTTTCCTTCTTTTTATATGGGTTATTAGTTCATGTGCAATCATTGTGTTTTCCTGTATCATTCTGTTTGGGATGAATGCACTTTGATTTTCTCCAACTAGGGAGTTCATATATGGTTGTAATCTATTAACTAATATTCTTGCTATAATTTTATATATAAAATTAGAGCAACTGATTGGTCTATAATGTTTAATATTGGTAGGTTTATGGATTTTTGGGATTAAAGTTATAATTGTTTGATTTAAATCAGACAAGTCTCCTTTATTGTTCCAAAAGTTATTTATAACTCTCATAAGGTCTAGTTTAATTATATTCCAGTATGTTCTGAAGAATATACCATTATATCCATCTGGGCCTGGTGCCTTATTAGGGCCTAGTTCCCAAGTTGCTTTTTTAACCTCTTCTTCATTAATATATTTATTTAAAATGTCTGCATCTTTTTTATCAATTTTAGTAGAGATTAGATTTAAGGTGTTAGTGTAATCTCTTTTTCCTACTGTTGAGATTAGACTTGTTTTCCTACTGGGATGAGCTATGGTGGCCAAGCATCTATAAAAGTTGTGCTAATATTTTGAGTGAATGACAAACAAGTCTTAAAAGCCTTGCGCATAGGGAAAGTCTAGTGTTAGTATTGGTGTACTAAATAAATTAGGTGCAGGAAAATACTAATAATTAAATAATAATGTAAAACAAAATTTTTAAATGAGTTTTTTTACGTGGGTGATTTGGTGTTTATGGACGCGACGACTAATCCCACAAGAATATACATGTCTCTCATGCGTACTCCTAGGTCCATGTTCTGGGAGAAGATTCGGACTGATACTTCTCACTTTCCACCTAATAGGTAAGGATTCGAACCATATACCTTTCTTTAAATGCTGAAAAAATAGTAAGGTTCTGGTCAGTTAAGTTAACCCAATTTGTTTTAAATAAGTGTGTTGTTATTGGAAACTGGTCTAGGAAGTCGGTGGAGGTTACAACCTTCTGACTTTGAGATTTATATAGGATGTGACAAAATTGAATTTGGCTTGGTTAAAAAAAAATTATAGAGTAAAAGATGACATAAAAATTTTCTTTGGGGTTAAAGGAAGACGACGTTTTTTTTATCGAAATACTTTGGTGAGATGGAGGTAAAAGTTGTGAGAAATAGATCTATTATTGTTAATATTAAAGATATGATATCATCTTTGTTGTTTAAGGGTTGCATCACTTAAAAAAATATAAAAAATAGAGAAAATTTTGCAATTTACAACAAGTTTTATGATATCTTTCGTCGACGTACTTTGTCTAGACATGTGATCATTGTATGGATAACCCTATAAGAGAGTTACATACTTGTATGTAGAGTCGGTCCAAGGAACCAAAATACCTAAAGCAAGTTTTTTTTCGGGCCTTTTATAACTATATAAAATTTATTTTGATAAAACTGGGGCCTAAAGCGGCTGCCTTGGTGGCTTTGTCCAAAGGCCGGCCCTGGTCGTATGATGTACACGAAACTGGACCCGATTTATGGTATGTGTAGTGATAATTTTGAAATTAACAAACAATTATTCTTTGACTATGAAATCTCAAATGTGGTTTTGAGTAATTTTGAAAATGACTTGACGTCACTGAAGAAACAAGTACTATTTTGATTTCTGTTAAATGGTTTAAAAAGATGAGAGATGAATAAATTTGGAGAAAAAAAGCGAGGTGTATCGCCTTTGCGTCAATGATATACTTCATATGACAAAGGAGGAATAAACTAGTTTTTGAGAGTTTGGCCTCATCTCACAAAGGCATACTTATAAATTAAATTTTTATATCTTTCGTATCTTATTTGATTTGTACCTTTATCTTTTCTTTAAGGATAATAACAAGTTTATTCGAGACGTACATAAAGTTTTGTAGATGATAAGATTAGAAACACTACTTTAAAATTTTGTCTTGAATAATATATTCAAAGTACAATTTTGATTTCATTTATACAACCTTAATCATACCATAATAATAAAAAGAAAATTTATGTGTTTTCTTCATGTGAGAATAAAGAAACGTTTAAAATAAATACTCAACACTATGTATATTTTTGTGTTTTAATTCCGATTCACTAACGTGTGTGAAAATTAAGCTTAATATTTTTCAGGACAAAGGCCTTGTTTCCATCCCACTTAAAAAATCATAAACCTATCCCTAATTGTTATTGAAAGATATCAAAATAAAGAAAGTATATCTTAAAAAGAGAGATTTAGATAAAAATAAATGATAACATATTTTTTTTATTAATAAGGAAATTTTATTCATAACAACAAACCTTACATAGATAAATTTCAGACTTAACGAATGCAGATAAATAGACGGATCATAAACAACAATATCACATAAAACCCAACAAAAAATAAGGTAAATTTCCTGCCTCTAATAACTATCTAAGTAATGTAATCATACATTCGAGTCCGCCATCGTTGAGTAGCGAACGAAAGTTAGAAATCTTAGAACTGAGCGAAGTATCCTAATCACGATTTACAGACAACAATCATGACTTGTAGCAACAAAAAATAACATAATTCTTCCAAGATACCCATCATTATACAAGTAGGTTAGGCCCATGAAAAATTCTGAAAATATACACAAATAACACTAACTTTCAAATAAAGTACATCCGGCACCATCTGACCATTAAAAAACAACAAAGGAAAAATAAATGAACCGTAGATCCAAATCTATACCAAAATTTAGTCAAGTAAAATCAAAACTAGAGTTTGATATGGACAATAGAGTTTGATATGGACAAATGTATGACAAACAGACTTGGTTTTAGTATTGAAAATAATAAGAAGTGAATATTACTATTTTGATATTAGTAGAAACTTGAATATGGAGGTTGAAGATCAAAAGGTGAAAAAAAAAAGTAGAACAAGATAAAAATAATTAAAAAAAAAGTAAAAAAAAAAAGAAAAAGAAAAAGACAAGTAATAATAATAATAACATGTTTTAACAACATGGGCAACCTAATTCTGATTTACCATGAGAATATATATGGGGAGGCATGTATATCTCCGTGGGATTAGTCGGGTACGCGCAAGCTAGCCCTGAATCCATGTAAAAAAAAAAAACATGTTTTAACAATATTTAAATTATAAGGATACGTGTTATAACTTTTTTGATATAGTTATGTTTTGGTAAATATATATTTAAGTAGTTTATTAATAGATTCTAGTAGATAAGTATTGTTATAAAATATTATAGTGATATTCATTCAAATGTAATCTAATATCCAATGTAATTTAAATTACATTTGAATGAATATCTCCCTAATATAATATTTTTGTTTAAAAAAAATTAAATGTTAAAGTTTATATATGTGTACAAATATAAGATATAATATCTAGTTAATTATACGGAAAGCATAAAAATTTCTAATCAATTACAAATTTAATTTAATTTTTATTTAAACACAAAAATTTAAAAAATTACAAAATACCTATAGACTTATGAATTAATTACTTTAATTATATAGACATTTAATTTTTATATCTTCATTATTTATTATAATAATATTTATTTATTTGTTATCTTTCACCACCACCCCCACTACCACCTCCACTATCACCCCCATCACCACTCCCACCCTCTACCACCACCACCCCCACCCATACCACCACCACCACCAATCACTACCGACTAATTTAATCACACGCACGTGTTCGTGATTTTTCTTAAAAAATTCATAACTAATTCTAAAAATATCGTAAAAATAAAAAAGTTGCATTTTTGGACGAGACAAATTAATATTTACGTCTACGTATTTTTTTGAATATATTTTTTGATTTTTTTTAATTTCGATAATCCGTTTTATGTGTTGCTATAGCACACAAAAACAGATTTTCTAAATTCCACAACACGCGCGCGCCCGTGAATTTTTTTTATAAAAAATCATAATTAAATACAAAAAAATCAGAAAAATCAAAAAATTGTATTTTTTGACGGGGAAAGTTCATATTTAATACATCAGATAATTTTTTTGATTTTTTGATTTTTATTCAGTATTCAGATTTATTTGTTATACAACACACAAAAATATATTTATGTATTCCTGTAACATACAAAATTATAAAATCAATCTAAAGCATTTTCTTCTTTAACAAAATCGTTTTTTCTCTTTATTAGGGCCCGTTTGGAAGTGCTTATTTTAGAGTAAAAAAGCGCTTTTGGAATAAAATTCAAAATTTTAAAAATTTATCAAAAATAATTTTGAAATCTAAAATTATTGAAAGTGCTTTTTTCAAGAAGCACATATTTGGTGCTTCTAAAAAAAGTGCTTTTCAAGATAAAAAAAACTTTTAAAATGCTAAAAGCACTTTTAAGTGCTTCTCAAAAAAAGCACTTCCAAACGGGCACTTAGTCACATATACAATATTTTTACTTGTTTGTAACTATCTTGATGTATTAACTTTTTGTCCAACTCTTTTTTGTTATTTTATGTGTTGTTGTATTACACAAAACAGTCATTTTTGTATTACAGTAACATATAAAAGAACCATACTAAACGCTAAACTCTAAAATTGTGTGTATATATACACATAGATCACATCAAAAGGGATGTAAGACAAACACAAGTGTGTAAGACAATTTGTGTGGTGATGCAAACCCTAATCCCCCAGTGCAATTTGTTTAACACAAGTGCTAAACTCTAAAATTGTGTGTATATATATATTTGTAACTATATTACAAATGAATGAAATCCAATCCCCTTAGTACTAGGGGTAACCATCTTTTCGGACAACCTTGAAATTATTCAAGGTATACAGCAAGTGTCGGCTGCTGATTGGCGGCTCAGGCCATGGATCAGACACATCAAGAGACGGGCTATGGAGATTGGACCGGTTTTCTTTCGACATATCCCACGAAGATTCAATGGTCGAGCAAACAGATTAGCTAAAGATGTCAAACACATGGCAACCACGGAATACGACACATTAACAATGTTGAAGGAAAGGTTTTTGAAATTTGGTATCTACTAATATTCTATATAATCTTTGAAAATCTTTCCACCTAAAAAAACCAAAAAAACCCTCAGTACTCCTAGGAGGCTTCTCCATGACAAAAGTTGCCACTTTTTTCCTTAGTAAAAAGGTGTTTACCATCTTCACCAAATAAAGAAGGTGTAAATAATTATATTTCGAATAGAAAGGTGTGACTGACAAAAAATAAAAAAAGGAACAGAAAGGTGTTTTTCATAACTAGCAAAAGTGCTCCACTTTTATGTGGTTCCAAATCTACAAGATGCTCTCCTCCTCTATTACTTCAAAATCTGCTTTCATGTATTGAAATGACCAAAGGCAATATTTAATGAATGGATGGTAAAAGAAAATGAAACATTTTGGCCGTTGAGGGTGATAAAGGAGAGTCCCTGTTCCATTCCTCTACATGCATCGCTTTCTTTTCATTTATTTTCTACTCCGTCTGTTTTCAAAATGTTTATTTATTTTACTTTTCATATAAAT
This sequence comes from Nemophila menziesii, assembly GCA_029959085.1. NCBI lineage: Eukaryota > Viridiplantae > Streptophyta > Magnoliopsida > Boraginales > Hydrophyllaceae > Nemophila > Nemophila menziesii. Next base: position 53,230,259 of record JARWIR010000007.1, read on the forward strand.
TAAAAAATATAATTATTACATTTTTTATTACAAAAATACTTTCCATAATATATTTTAGGGTCAATGACCCAAAAAATCAAAATAATATTATACTTGCCCCAAAGAATCATCCATTAACTTACTATTATAAGATTACATGTTTACCCGTCAAGGACGATTACCGTCAAGGACGATTCCCATCAAGGACGATTCCCGTCAAGGACGATTCCCATCAAGGACGATTCCCGTCAAGGACGATTCCCGTCAAGGACGATTCCCATCAAGGACAAAATTTACTTAATGATGTTATTGGGCAGAAATTTTGTCATTGATGTTATTGGGCTGAAAATAATATTATTTTGATTTTTTGGGTCATTTTCCCTATATTTTAATATTTTAAATATGTATTGGAAACACAAAATTTAATTTTTTAATAAAAGTAATAATAAAAAAGAAAAAAAAGTATCTTGATATTTTAAGTAAACAAACATTTTGAAACTATATTTTTAATAAATGGACAAATATTATAAAACGAAAGGAATAATAACTTTCATTAATAATAATTAACGGTTACAAAATTAATCTATACCCAATGAGTTGGTTTCAAAATCTAATAGTTTTACTAATCATTAAAATTTATGAATTTTTCATTATCAACATTAATAAAAGATAAAGTATCATCTATAAATAATATATGATTTTTCATATATTATCACCCTAATTGTGCTAGAATGGGTTTGAATCACCTTATTTTTGCGGATGATTGCTTAGTTTTCTTTAATGGTGATAAAGACTCGGTTATGAGACTAAAACAAGGCCTAGATCTCTTCTCTAGACTCTCCGGCCTTAAAATAAGCCCTGAAAAAAGTGAGCTCTATATGGGAGGTTGTAATAAAGACCTTCATGATGATTTGAGTTGTATTCTCAATGTTAAAAAGGGCAAACTTCCGGTTAGATATCTTGGGGCTCCTTTAACTACAAAGGGTCCTAATAGCCTAATGTGTGCTACCCTTATTAATAATATTGTGGGAAGTGTTGAAGGGTGGATGCATAAATTTCTTACATTTGCGGGAAGGCTTCATTTAATCAAAAGTGTTTTACAAAGTAAAGCTAGGTATTGGTGTAATGTAATGATACTTCCAATGGGAGTTATTCATGAGATAGAATCACTCTTGAGTAGATTCCTTTGGAAAGGTAATACTAATGATTTCCATGGTGCTAAAGTGGCTTGGAAAGAACTATGTCAAAGTAAGGAAAATGGAGGACTAGGCATACCTAATCTTCTCCAAATCAATCAAGTTGCTATTCTCAAAGCTTTTTGGAGAATGTATGGCTATAAAGATAATATTTGGTCTCAATGGGTCTACTCAAATTGGCTTAGGAACAAGAGTATATGGAGCATTACTTGTGATAATAGCCTTCCTTGGACATGGAGAGCTATGCTTAATATAAGGTACCTTGCTTTTAAATATATTGTTCATGAGGTTGGAAATGGTAAGAGAACATATATGTTAGATGATAGATGGATAAAAGGGAAGTGTGTAGGTGATATTTGTGGAAAAAAGGATACTATCTCTTTGGGAAATTACAATATTAACAAAAAGGTGGTGGACTATTATGTGGGAAAGAGGTGGAGATTTCCACCTAGGCTTAATAAGGTGTATGAGGTGGTAAGGGATATGGTGCTTAAGGATGAGCATGACACTATTAGATGGGGAGATAAGGGCTTTAGGACCTCGGATGTTATGTATGATCTAAGGGGTCCTAATGAGGAAACTAAATGGTATAGTGTGGTGTGGCATAAATGGAGTATGCCAAAGCACAAGTTTTGTGCTTGGCTAATTTGTAAAGATAGGTTAAGTACAAAGGATAGGCTTAGCAAGTGGGGTATGGAAGTGGACAAGATGTGCAACCTTTGCTTTGAAGATCATGAATCTAGGGATCATTTATTTGTGAAGTGCAAGTTCACAACTTTGGCTTGGAAGGAGGTTTGTGCTCTTCACAATTGGCACAACTCGGGTGGTACTTGGGAAGAAAGGCTTGACTTTATGATTAAATTCAATGGTAACACTTTAAAGGATACTATATCAAACATTTCTTTCCTTAGTTTTCTTTATTGTATTTGGGATATGAGGAATAAACATGAGTTTAAGAAGATATATCCCAAATATGAGGATATTGTGAAAATAGTTGTGAAAGATGTTCAACATACACTTTGGAATAGAAAGTTATTTAAGAGGAGTGTTGAGAATATGAGATTGGTGGCAAGATGGAAGCTACATGGAGTGCTCAAGTGAGGAAAGCAAGAGGATCAAGGAGGATAGATTGGAGCTTGGACCTAGTATAAGACTTTAGCAATTGTTGTATAGGTTCTCCTAGCAATGGTTGTATAGGGTTTTATTTTTTTTATAGCAATGGTTGTATAGGTTATTTGCAAGTTGATAGGTTTATTTTCTAGTAAATGTTGTATAGGGTTTGTTTTTCCTAGCCATGCTTGTTTTTGAGTCAAAAACAAGTAGGGGTTTGATTTGTACTTGTCGTTTTGTGGATATAAAATGGTAAGTTTGATCAAAAAAAAAAAAAAAATATATGATTTAAGATAGGTCACTTTTTAATAATTTTCATACCTTAAATTATTTATTTCTCCATTAGCTCTATTTTAATCAGAGATCTTAAAACTTGTGTAAATATAGAATATAAAAGGGAAATAGGGAGTCTCCTGTCTTATTTTCTATACGGATTATTGATACATTTTTCCATTATTCTTTCTACAAGCTTTAGTTTATTAATAAAGTTCTCAAAGATTTTTCTTTGATGTGGTTTCCTTCCAATTTGTCTTTCAGGTATCCAATAATATTGAAGTTTCCTAATAAATTTCAAGAAGACAACTCAGAGAGGCAAGCTAATCTATTAGCTAATCAACCTGTACTCGCTTAGGTTGAATCTATATATCTTAATTCTGTTTAAAAATCTTCACGAATGATCGAATTCTGTTTTGAAATAAAATTTTGCAAATTTTATGAGTATATGATCTTAATTCAGACTTTTATTTTGTTTTTTTTACATAACACTTCAATAAATAGTATTATTAGAGACGACATATATTGAAGCAATACTAAAATGACCTCTAATAATATTTTTAACAGTAATATTTATTGCGTCAATACCAAAATGATCTTTAATTATATTTTTAGCAGCAATATTGCCGTTAAAAATAAAGTCAATAGAGGCAAATATATATAATTTGCTACAAAATGCGTCTTTAAAGACAAACTTATACTACAAGATATTGTATCTTTAGCGGCAAAAAATCTAATACTAAAAATCTTAATTTTGCCGCTAATAGTCGTTATTTGTCGTCCCTATAAGTTCGCTAAAAATACCTTTAGTAGCAAATTATTTGTTTTTGCTCCTATTAACTTTATCTTTAGCGGCAAATATTGCCGCTAAAAATATAATTAGAGGCCATTTTAGTTTTTAAAAATATCATTAGAAACCATTTTAGTTGTTGCCACAATAGTTTCGCCCTTAATGCTACTATTTCTTGTAGTGTTATTACGACGGACAAATAGCGATGACGTTTGCCACTAATGCTTATTAGCGACAAATTCAAGATTTTTAGTAGCAATTTTTTTACCGCTGAAGATGATTTTTCTTCTAGTATAAGATCACCTAATAATTTACCATATCAGATCTTATAATCTTTTTTTTTCTGAGCAAGAATTGATATTTAATACGTCAAAATCCTCTAACGAAATACTCCACTAACTCTTTCTCGATCAGATATAGAGACTCTTGGTGGAGGTGCAACTAGTTCAGAGCTACTTGCCGACCAGCGGATAGTCAAGGGATATAAATATCATCAAGTGGTGCTATTTGCTAAGGAAAAAGTATATAAAACATTTATCCAGAAGTGCTTTACATAAAGTGAAAGCCCAAATCAGTAATAACAACAAGAAATTTATTTGAGTAAGCTGAAGGGTAAAGTAAAGTCACATGTTGTTCCCACCTGCATACTAATGGAACCCAAAACTTCTTTAATAAAGATATGTTTTTAATATTTATAAACCAATTAAACACCCTTAACAATCCATTAAAGAGACCTCGTTACAGAGACCTTATCAGAAATTAAGGTTATTATATGAAATATTTGGAATTTATCAAGGTAGGTTTTGAAAATAACAAAGGAGCCAATGTCAAGAAAGTTCAACTGGAGATGATTTTATAATCATTGATATAAAATATGTATTACATTATGTATTCAGATTAAAATGGAGTTTTTTTTGCCTTTGGCTTTTATTTTCAAAGTAATTGGCAATTAAGCACGCTTTGAAAAATATTTACGAGTTTAGCACCTGGGCGGAGGTCAAATTTCCGCCCCTATAAGATGGGCGAAGTCAAACAATCAGCCCTTAGTTAAAATTCGGATTAAGGAGAGGGGCGGACTCCCGTTATCCACCCCTAGTATAAATTGTAAAAAAAATTAATTTTAAACATGGGCGGACAGTTGACGTCCGCCCTTTATTATTCGTCCTTTCCTTTTTACACTCCTTGTGATTTTTTAGGTGCCACCTACTAACATCCAACAATAGAGCACGCCTAGAAACGTATCGCTCACCCAACGTAAGATTAAGTCCTTTCACCATGGAAGATGGTTGACTCTTTTCCCAATCATGACATTCAACATTTTCGCTCATATCAAGAGGACCAAAATTGTATTTTGTTGGATTAGAACAATCTTCATCTTCATCGTCATCGTCGTCTTTACCACTTTGCTCATTCTCATCGCTAGAAATATGATAACACTCTTCATCAGATGCCTCCTATTCGGTCTCACTATCGCTTCCACTTTCACCATCATATCCGCGAATTGTCTCGCGAATCGGCTCAAAAGGTGTGGATGTATTACCGCGCTCATAAGTTTTCTTTTGAACCTTCTCACGAGAAGTGGACGCTTGAGATTTACGAATTTCTTTAATGTCGACATAAATCTCGATAACATGGTATTGTCCGTTCTTCGCCCCACCTATCATCGCATTTATCGTGTCCTCCCCTACTACTAAAGCATGAAACCGTGGGTGGTTTGACGAAATCGGACATCTCCATATCAAATCGAATATAACCTCGTTTTCGTTCCACTTGCATTTCGCACAAACGGCTTTTTTTAAACCAAGTAGACCAATATCACCTCCGGTCATAAAAGCATTACAATCTCCCCCATTATACTCAACAACGCCATTTCCACTTCGAACAATATCTCCACCATTAAAACATAACCACATGAAATTCATTTTTACCTAAAAACCCAATAAACATCACATAATCAATACAAAATCATACACAATAAATAATAGTAAATCTAAATTACTCAATTTAAGTAGCAAACTCCTATAATTAATTACTCTTATATAAATCAAAAACCTAATTTTTTTAACTAATAATACATGTAAATAATAATGAAAAAAGGGTAGAATCATTACCTCTAATATGAGATGTTCAACTCTTTGATGAAATACTTTAAGAATTTGTGATGGTTGTGATTGTAGAAGATCAATGAAGGGGGCGGGTGGGTTGAAAATTTCAGAAATGGGTATTTGGTTAGGGTTGGGGAAGATAAAGGGGGATAAAACGGTGTAAAAAAATTTCAGTTTTTTTTTGTACTAAGGGCGGAGAGTTACTTACCGCCCTCGTGGCGGAAGCTAAATGAACTAGGGGCGGACGTCAACTGTCCGCCCATGCTTAAAATTTTTTTTTTTACAATTTATACTAGGGGCGGATAACGGGAGTCCGCCCCTCTCCTTAATCCGAATTTTAACTAAGGGCTGATTGTTTGACTCCGCCCATCTTATAGGAGCGGAGATTTGACCTCCGCCCAAGTGTTAAACTCGTAAATATTTTTCAAAACGTGCTTAATTGCCAATTACTTTGAAAACAAAAGTCAAAGACAAAAAAAAAAACTCATTAAAATGAAAATAATGTATATATTTCATTGGAAAAATAAGGTCTTGATCTAAAAAACATGGTACACTTCAGTTCAATCTAAAATTAGTTTCTATAATTAGAAATGACTTCAAATGTAAAACAAATTAGAATATAGAACATAATTATGATTTTTATATTAAAGATTAAAAAAATGCTATTATATAATGAAAATTATTGAAAATTAATAAGAAATTGAATATTAAAGTTTAAAAACCACCCTATAACTAGAAAATTAAAATTAAAAAGATTATAGCACATAGCGAGATCCGAACCCATTATACAAGGTCACATATCTCCATAAATTATCTCCAAATCGAATCTGACCTTCTGAGGGCATATAACCGGAAAATTTATTTAGGTAAAAAACTATAGTAAAAATAGATTCCAACCCCAACTTTCATTACAGTATCCTAGTTTAAATATCAGACTTTTAGTCCTCCCGAATTTCATATGTTTTAACTTTTAGCCTTAGATAATATGAATTTACTTCTAATTATTCTACCATCTTTTCATTTTCTGGAAACAGTTGACTATCTAAATGTTTTCGTCTATGTTTTTACAAAATTTTAAAGATGACCTCCAGAGAGAGATAATTCTATTAAATTTGTTGAAATTTTAAATATTCGTATGTCAGAATTTTTTTCTAAATAGTTTATCGTTGAATTTTGAAGGTTAAAATCAAGAAATATAAGACAATGTTGATACATGACCTAATATCTTATAAACATATGATCCTCTCCAAATATCGAGAAAGTAAAATTTAATTTTACATATTCAATTTTATTCTTTTTTTAAAATTTTAAAATATGTTTTTTTTATTTATACAAATAAAATATAACATTATTTAATTTGCATAATCGTTTTATCATTTTCTATAATATAAGTTAGGTACGTATTATATGGTAAAAAATGTTATTTATTTATAAAATAATAATATATACGTACCATCTAAAATTATACTATTTAATTATTATTTATAACGTGATATAAATTAGTTGGTTATAAATTATTACATACTCCATTAATTATATTATTGTTACAATTTTGTCTACCTATATTTTCGTCATTAATTATCTTCTTGATAATGCTCTCTCGAGAAAGACTTTAAATTAAATATGTGGGGATCCAATATTAGGCTACCCATGTGATTTGGTTATAAAAAGTAGATGATTAAGACAGCTAATTAATGAGCAAATCAATGTAGTTAAAAACAAGTGTTGCCTGTCAACGTAACATGAGTGATTATGTTTTTGATTATTAAACGTGCATAGATCGACTTTCTTTTTTATCGAAAATCTCATATAATAGCCAAAGAGGCTCAAACAATACAAGGATTAATCAATATCCATAGGCTCCGCATATAAAAGTATCACTAATTAGGAGGGAGGATAAGTCGCGCATAGCTAAACAATAAATCATATAAATTTAGTTTTATAACCCAATCAACGTCTATTAGGGGTTAGAATGATTCGGTTGTCTCGGTTTTTTACCAAAACCGGAACCGAACCGAATATTTCGATTGTTTATAATTTAATAACCAAACCGGGTGGTTCATATTTGGTTCCACATTCAGTTTTTTGTTCCGAATTGGTTAGTTTCGGTTCGCTTTTGGGTTCGCTTCGAATTCGGATACTTGATCAATAATATTTTTCACCCCGCTTCTTGAAATAAATTGTCCAATAGAGACTAATATTACAATACAATTAGATTAATGTTACTTGTCTATGAAGGCTATTAATATATCAATTAAATAAAAACCTATAATCTAACAATACTTATCTTAATTTACAATACTACATAAATTTGTAATTTTTTTTCTATTACTTCCTATTTCATACAATCATGATTTATAAAATCAATCAAGTAATGGATACTTATAACGAAAAATTAAAATTTCATGTAGATGATAAATTCTCAACAAAAGTTGCTCCCACATAATTCTTATTAAAAAGTTCACACATTCCCCATTTTCTCCTTAGTTAGATCGGGGTTTTGTTCGGTTTTTCTGGTTCGGTTTTTGCATAGTAAACCAAACGGAACCAAAAAATTAGGATTTTGAAAAATTGAAAACCGAACCATTTGATTTTTCGGTACAGTTTTTTCGGTTTTTTGGTTCGGTTTGGTTTTCTGGTTCTTATTTGCTCACCCCTAACATCTATGTTTTTCTTTCTAACTACAAAAAAGAAAGAAATATTAGACAAATTTTTATAATAAATGACCTCATCTAATATATTACAACATCTTTTGTCGTTTTTAAAACTTGGGTCCCTGAATGGCATGTATAACATTAAAACAATCGTTCTCAGCGGTATTGGTTTCTATAAGGTAAAGTGTTGCCAACTTGTTTGCAAAGACGATACCTAAGGCTTCCGCTTCTACCGGTGATTAAGTGTTACACCTCCAAACTTTACAATCGATCATACTTCCATTACCGTTCCTGGTAAAACAACCCACTGTAGCTAAATTCCAAGCTACATCACAGTTAATTTCAAAACAATTAGCGAGGGGGGGGGGGGTCCAGTAAAAATCTGAGACATGTTTCATCACTTTCTCACTCAACAAGTTATAATTATAAAAAAGCCAAGGGTTACTTCGTACATCCAAAACATAACTTATTCCTTTAATGGGACTATGGGAGCAACCAAGCAGTAGACTCAAGAGGAACTAGTCGAGGGGAACAAATAGGTATTATCTTTATTATTGAAACCGCTATTGAGCATGTAATACTCATAAGATCTTGAAAAATCTTATGAGTGAAAAATCTTTCCATCTGAACCTTATTTTCTTTGGCGAAGGTGAAAAGGCTTTAAGATGCTCGACATAAGATCGCATCACACTGTTAACCGAGCTTAACAGATCTGGTGCAATATTTCTAAAAATGGCATTATTCCTAGTAAGCCAGATATGCCAAACTAGGAAAGCCGCAAACATACTGTCTCCAATCTCTTATGTTAAGTCCTAGAGGGGGGGGGGGGGGGGCGGTTAATATGACTCTAATCTAATTTATGCCGAATTAAAAATTAAGGATTCCTAAATAAGGTTATTTAAACCTATGGGTCAGATTCCTAAGATATGATGATATGGAAGTTCTATGAGTTATGAATACGGAAACTAAACTTTAGGAATGCAGGGGGATAGTTAACGATAAGAAACCAAGGGATTAAACTAGATAGAAATATGATAGTGAAGCTACAACTAAGATAAGTTCTAAATGATTATTTATCTAGGGAGATTAGTAGGACCTAAGTATTTCTATTTTAATCAAAGATCTAAAGGTCACATAAATACACATCTAAGATTGGGGGTTTCTCTAGTCCAAGTTGGATAATTCAATTTAAGGTAAAGGGCTAAAGGCAAAACTATTGAGCACCTAAGGTTGAAGTTTTTTAAGCTTGATGCCTAGTTCTAAGAGAAAGTAAGCACGTGTAATATAATGAAAGAAAAACGGAAGTGATAATTTGAGAGTTAAGCAAAGAAATTACGCAAGTGATTTATAGTGATTCGCTTTCCCTACATCCAATACCTAGGTCATCCCCATATGATTTTTAAATTTTTCCATTAAATTTCTCGATATCACTTCCAGATGAGACGGTAATTATTTGACGAACATAGAACATGCAAGACATATTTATGTTCATAAAGAATAAACATGTTATGCACGTGCTAATTTCTTCGAATATAAAGAAATTCACATGCCTTACATGTACCAATTTTATCAAATAATTATTAAATTAAAAAATATAACATAAAATGAAAAATTTAGAAGATCAGTCACAAACACAAAAGATAAGAGTCTTTTTGGGATTTTTTATCCTTGTAATTTTATCCCCTAATATATATATATATATATATATATATATATATATATATATATATATATATATATATAGAGAGAGAGAGAGAGAGAGAGAGAGAGAGAGAGAGTAAATACCATTTTTGCCCCCTGAGTTTATACGCGATTGACAGGTTGCCCCCTAAGTCTTAAAATGCGACTCGTTGCCCCCTAAGAGTCCCTTTTGTGCCCCGTTACCCCCTGGCCCCTATTTCCGTCCATTTTTTCAGTTAAAAGTGACGTGGCAATTCCATGTCACAATTTTTCTTTTTTTTAAATCCTAATACTAATTAATCCTTTAATTATGTTAACCTAAGGGTAAAAAAGAAATTTTATAATAGTTTTAATATTATTAAATAAAAATAATAAAACCATCCCCCACCCCCCCACCCCACCCCACCCCCCACCCCCCTCTATTCCCCTTCCATTCTTCTTCTTCTTCCGACCTGCAATTCTTCTTTAAAAAAAAAAATCAAATTTACACTCACACTCACACTCACATAGTTCACCGAAGAAAAACACCAAATTCCAATCCAGACCCATATATTATTCCAGCACAATTTACTCCATTTGTACCACAAAAAGATGAATTTCGAGGATGATTTAATTGATCCAAATAAGGTTACTTTAGTAGATCTTGTGGTGCCTTAACCCCAAAGAGCAGCAAAGATTAAAGAGGCCGAACCGTTGCCCAAGGTGAAATTAACAAGAATTGATCTTGAATGGGTACACGTGCTTAGTGAAGGGTTGGGCTAGTCCATTAAAGGGTTTTATGAGAGAAGTTCACTATTTGCAAACTCTGCATCTCAATAGCTATATACACGATAATGGTTCTGTGATTAAAAATCAAAGAACCCAATTCCGTCCATTTATGCCTAATGTATTGCAATGCCATTCTAATTGGAGTTCTTGATGTTGTATTGTATTCATACACAATCGAAGGACCTAGTATAAGCTTGAAGTTGCGATTGGTTGCTGCTAATGCATTCATGATTCTTCACCTGCTAAAAACAAAACACAAGACAATAAAATCACCGGGAGTAAAAAACTCTTCTTTCCTTTATCTTGTTCTAAAATTAGAAATAAATATGTCTGTTAGAACCCCAAGAGGACTAATAGTGCAGTTATACCTGACTGAGCAATTGATATCCAGGTGTGTTCTCCAAGACTTCCAAATCTTTGGTGCTAAAAAAAAGTCGGGTTTCTGTCAAGAACAGTAGAAGATGGGAAGAGTTTTTTATTCAACCACCAATGAATTAGTCCAGGAGCAAAGCGAGTGATCCAAACAGACCATCGCGAGAGCTGATTTTTTTGATCATCCTTTATCAGATGATAAGGAAGAGAAGGCCTTTTTGATTTGTTTAAGAAGCTAACTGTTTAAGAAGCTATTTGTTGTTTCTTTTGATTTGTTTGCTTTCTATTGGTAATGATACATTAAATGCTGAAACGTATAAAGTAAATAACATTTGCTTGATTTTTTTTTTTTAAAAACCAGAGGTGTAGTCGGGGAAGAAGAAGAAGAACGGGGAAGAAGAAGAAGGGGAAGAGAGGGGGTACGGTGGGGTGGGGGGAGGTTATTTTATTATTTATATTTAATATTAAAAACTATTTATAAAATTTCTTTTTTTCCCTTCTTTTAACTTAATTAAATGATTAATTAGTATTAAGATTAAAAAAAAATATGACATGGAATTGCCACGTCACTTTTAACGGCAAATATGGACAAAAATAGGGGTCAGGGGGTAACGGGGCACAAAAGTAATTCTTAGGGGGCAACGAGGGGCATTTTAAGACTTAGGGGGCAACCTGTCAATCGCGTATAAACCCAGAGGACAAAAGTGTCATTTACTCGTATATGTATTTTGGTTGAAGAAAAACAATGCAAAATTAGTTTAAAATTCAAATGTATAGAAAATAGCATTCGTAATGACTGTGTATTTGATTTGGTAAACTTAAAACAAACTTAGTACTATAAAAGATGTATTTTTTAATTTTAAAGACCGTATCAAAAATATTAAAATTTATGTTTAACATTGTCTATTTTAATTGTATCTGTCATATTTCTACCTGGGAAAAAGTAGATTACCTTTTGTTACCTCATATTAGGGATGTCAATGGGGCGGGTTTGGGGCGGGTTTACCTATCCCTGCACTCCGCCCCACAAAAAAATAGAAGCTCCACGCCCCGCCCTGCCCCCGCGTTGTTCTTCCCCGCACCCCGCCCCGCCCCGCCCCACTCATTTATTCCCTGCGGGGTGTGGGTTCTACCCGCGGGTTTCAAATTGATCGTTCAAATTTTTTTTATTACTACAAATTTTATTATTTTTAAACTCTCAAATATTCCATTCTTCAGAATTTGCATTTGTATTTTGATTTTTAAACAAATTCTGCCCTTGGAGTTGCACTTTGATTTCAATTATACATTATAAATGAAATATATTAATTATATATTATATACATGCGGGGAGGGTTTGCGGGGTGGGGAATACTTATCCCCACAACCCGCCCCGTCTCGTGCGAGTTTTGAAAATCCATCCCCACAACCCGCCCCAAGCCCCATTTAGTACATTAAAACCCGCCCCGTTTAAAGTGAGGTGGGGCGGGTACCCGCAAACCCGCGCCCCATTGACATCCCTACCTCATATTGCTATAAAAACAATGTACATATTATAATTCTTATTTATTAATATATTTATTAGTCCGATAAAAAATTATCTATAATTTTTTATTTTTTGTCTGATCCGAATTCTAATATTTAGGTCAGGCTAACTCAATTTTGTTTGAATAAAATATATATATATATTTCAGCCTACTCATAAAGAAAATATATACTTCAACTACGAGCGTCTCACGGTTCTCCTCCTTCTCTCTAGAATGAGGTTCCTTTCTCTCTCTTCATGAAGCTTCTTTAATGGAGTCCTCTTTTTACAATCCCTATTCACCTTGGTCTCTACAACCTCAGTTCTCTCTCCTCTCATTTCTTCCTCCACGCGGTTAATCATTCCCTACTTACATTGTTTAGTGTATCTACGCAGCTTAGCTTCCCTTCTTAGTATATCACGCCTCTTTAATTTATTTTTTACCTTGTTAGTTCCCGAGACGTATTTGAGACGCATCCTCTCTTTTTAATCTTCTGCTTATCCTCATTCTATCATTTTACCCAATCTTCATATTCTCCTCTCTGTCTTAGCTCTGTGCTCACCAACACTTCTTCCGCCATGGCTTCCAATCAGATTATCTCTATGAAATTAACACCCTCATTCAAACAAGATGATCTCCTCTCTCGCCGGTTTATGCTCCTATCCAAAATACTATCCAAATCGGAGGTAACCCCTTCTATGGTAGAATCAGCAGCCAATAGATCTTGGGGTCTTAGATCTCGTATGCATGTTACAGCTGCGGATTTTAACACCTTCTTCCTTGCTTTTGAATCTCGTGATGATTTACTGAACACTTGGAACTTTCGACCATGGTCCATTAATGGCCATTTGCTCCTTCTTCAAGCATGGCATCCTGAGATGTCCATGACAGAAGCGGATTTTTCAACAGCTACGTTCTGGGTCCACTTTCTTAACCTTCCTACTGCGTTTGCTACCCCTGATAATGCGAAGGATATTTGTAAAAATCTTGATTGCACCCTCCTTGCGTATGACATTTATAGAGTTAATGATACTACTAAGCTACTTAGGGTCCGCGTTTTATGGAAGGTTGATAAACCCCTCATCAAATCCTTTAATATGGAAAGGCCCTCTTTACCTACGCTGGAAGTTAAAGTCCGATTTGAAAAACTTAGCAAATTTTGCTTTTTCTGTGGTCTGCTATCTCATACCGCCGGAGAATGTACTTTCTACAAAGAAGAGCAAAAAAGACTCCGGGGTAGAGTTCAGTTTCCTTTCGGTGATTGGATGAGTATAGTTCCAGTAAAAGGTAGAGGTAGGAATATTCAGGTGGTGGATGATCTTGATGACCCGTCTCATATTATATCTGGGAGTGAAGAGTCCTTTATTCCTTCGTCTGATGATGTTACGTCCAAGCCTAGACAAATTAATGGTCCCCCATCAGTTAATACTACTGGAAAAGAGAAAATTAATGATATTAATGATGATAATATTCCCCCCTTCTTACGTGGATGTTCCTCTGATCCTGAAAAGGCTTATGGTTTGGTAGTTAAAGAGCTTTTAAAAGATGTTTCCTCGGATCCGACCGGGGTTGACCACATCTTCAAACCTTCTTCGAATATAAAACAAGATTCGGTACAGATCTCTAGTCAAAAGTCTCCAGCTGGTCGGAGACCTGAGTCTAAGCCCACTTCCATTAATGCTAAACCCAAACCCTCTTCCAACTGGTCCGGATCTAAAAGGAAATTTATGGGAGAGCCCTCTAAGGAAAAATGGCCTGCCTGGCCCATTAAGAAAGAAGGGTCTCAAAGTGCTAAACCACAATTTGGCAATCGGTGGTCTATTAGAACCTGGTCCAGATCCAACCCTACTCTTGGGAAAACTAGTCGTCAATGGGTTAACCCGGATGTTAAGAGAAACCTCGCTCATACCTCTCTACCCCCAACCCCTCCTCCACTCATCCCTTCCTCCCCGCCTACACCTTTCAATACTCCGCTACCATCCACCCCTTCTCCTTCGCCATCCCCCACCAAACCCATCCCTATTCCTATTCTCTCATCCCCTTCGCTCAATAATGAAGATACAGCATCTACACAGTTGGAGGATACTCCAATGGCGGACCCAGTTCAAGTTACTTCTCCTCTGGTGGCAGAAAACCCTAAGTCCCCCTCGTCTGAATCTTCTACTCCTATGGTGTCACCCAGCTCTTATTTGGTTCCAGATACCCCTATTCATGATAGCTCATTAACCCTCACAGAAATTCCTATTGCTATGGAAAGACCAGTGAATGATCAAGTTGGTCCTAGTGCTAAAAAACGGAAAATCCTTCATACTGAAGTGGCTGGGTTCGTAGAAGGCGAGGACGGTTTGGTTGAGGTCCCTCTTCTGGATATGGCTATTGATGCTGCTCCCTTATTGATTGTGGAGCCTGATAATGTGGGTGGTTGCATTGAGCAACCCCCACCTAACCCATGATCGGAATCTTTTGGAACTGTCAAGGTTCGGGGTCACCCTTGACAGTCCAGAACCTTAGAGATTTGATTTCTAAGGAGAATCCCCGGGTTATTGGTCTTTCCGAAACCAAGACGAAGAAGAAGAAATTACTTGTTTTTGCTAAGAAGTTAAAAATTAAGCTGCTTTGGAGTGTTGACCCAGTTGGGATATCAGGAGGCCTAGCTATCTTTGTAATGGAGGACTGGCATGCTGAGGTAATTTCTTACTCTATCAACCATATCTCCCTCTCAATCCCTTCTGATTTAAATTCGTGTTGGCTCTTGCATTTCATTTACACCCTCCCTAATCCGGATAGTAAAAAATTACTCTGGGACTTTATTGATAATACTATTATAGATAATCCCCTCTCCCCCCATTTATTCATAGGAGACTTTAATGATATCCGATATGCTCAGGAAAAGTTGGGGGGTTTGAATAGAAGTCCCTCAGAATTGAGAATCTTTAATAATAATATCACTCGTAATGAACTTAATGAGATCCCCTCGAAAGGCTGCTCCTTTACCTGGAGAAACAACCGTAGTGATGATGACCTTATCCTGCAAAAACTTGATAGAGGATTGGGGTCCTCCCTTTGGTTCAATCTTTTCCCTAATGCGTGGGTTCATAACCTCCCTCCTATTGGTTCTGATCACTCCCCAATGGTCCTTCACTGGGATGATCAAACCAATTCCATCCCTAGACCCGCATTTAGGCTTGATCCTTCATGGTTGGATATTGATACATGCTCTTCAGCTATTAAGGCTTGTCTCACCTCTTCTCGGCTATTTGCGGGCCCACCTTCATCCCGTTTTCCTAAAAGGTTAATTAGATGCAAAAAGACTATCCTTCGTTGGAAAAAATTTAATCTAAAAAACAATGCTGTCATCATCAATATCCTTTCTAAGAGGTTAGAAGCCCTTATGCAAGATAACCCCTCTGGCCTGAATGGATCTTTAAAGGAGCAATTCTCTTCAATTTCGAAAGAAATTGAATACTTTTGGTCCCTTGAAGAAAAATTTTGGGCTACTCGCTCTAGGGTGTTGTGGCTTAAACTAGGTGATAGAAATTCTAAATTCTTCCACCTATCTACTCGTTTTAGGAGAGCTTCTAACAAAATGGTTTCCCTTATCAAAGTTGATGAATCATGGACCTCGGGCAGAGTTGAACTCCACACCCATGTTATTGACTTCTTTAAAGATCTCTATTCTGATACAGAGTCCCGTTTGATTGACCCTATCATCAATAAAGTCTATCCCATTATTTCACAGTCTCAGAATAATATGCTTCTTGCTCCTATCACTCCTGAGGAAATTAAGAATGCCACCTGGCTACTTGGAGCTTCTAAAGCCCCAGGGCCTGATGGCTTCCCAGGTTCTTTCTTTCGTAAATTCTGGGATCTTCTTAAGGATGATATATTGGCTATTTGTAATGGGGTCCTTGATGGATCTATCTCCCTTGGTCAAATCAGCGAAACTAATATTGTCCTTATCCCTAAATGCAATAACCCACAAAGAATTGGCCAATACAGACCCATCTCGTGCACGAATTTTCTCTACAAAATCCTTTCCAAGGTAATTGTTCTTAGGCTGGCTTCAATCATCCCCCAAATCATATCCCCTTGTCAATCAGCCTTTATCAAGGGTAGGCTTATCCAGGATAATATTATTATTGTCCATGAAGTCATTCATAAATTGAAACATCTTAGGAAGAACTCTAAGGATAGCTTCTCGATTATTAAAGCTGATCTTCATAAAGCTTATGATAGAGTTAGCTGGCCCTTTCTTTTCTCCATCCTTCATAGACTTGGATTTAATGAAAATTGGATAGCCCTCATCAAGGAATGTGTCACCTCGGTTACTTTTAATGTGTTAATCAATGGTCAGAAAGCTGGTAGCTTTAAACCATCCCGTGGTCTTCGCCAAGGTGACCCCCTCTCACCTTATCTTTTCACCATTGTCTCCAATGTCTTATCCCTTCTCATTGAAAATGACTTTATCTCTGGTGACATTAAAGGTATCCAGTTAAGCAAAAATGGCCCTCATATTCACCATCTTTTATTCGCAGATGACTCTATATTTTTTCTAAGGAATTCCCCTTTAGAAATTCATGCTTTTAAAGAAACACTCTATAAATTCTGCTTTGCTTCTGGATTATCTATCAACCTTAATAAATCATCTGTTTTCATTAGTCCCAACTGCCCTCCTCTTATGAGGAAGTTAATTTCTGATTCATTTCGTATGCCTTTAACTGAAGATCTTGGCCTTTATTTGGGTCTACCTACAGCTTGGGGTAACTCTAAAGTCAAAGTCTTTGATTCCTTAATTGCGAAAACTGCTTCAAAATTGAGCGGTTGGAAGAAATCACTTCTATCAATGGCTGGGAAAGCCGTCCTGATCTCCTCTGTTATCCATGCCTTTCCCACTTACTTTATGTCTGTTTTAGCTCTACCTAAAGGAGTCATAAAAAAAATTAATTCCCTCACGTGCCACTTTCTTTGGGGCAATGAGGATGATCAGGGTATTCACTGGATCAGTTGGAATCGTGTTGCCTCTCCTAAAGAATCTGGAGGCTTGGGTATTAAAAATCTTGAAGCCTTCAATCTTGCTCTCCTCTCTAAACAGGCCTGGTCAATCCTTTCGCGCCCTGAATCTCTTGTCCACCAAATTCTTAAAGGTATCTACTTCTCTGATAAAGACATGTTAGATACATGTGATATTAGGGGAGGATCTTGGATTTGGAACAGTATTCGGAAGGGTTGTTCCTTTCTTAAGTCCCATTTAATTAAACCCATTGGAGATGGCCATTCCACCCTTATCTGGGAGGATAATTGGCTGGGTAAAATTATTGGAAAACCGAGCTTTTATTCAGATGATCCCTTCTTCCCCAAATTTGTAGCTGACTTGTTTCACTCATCCTCCAAAACCTGGAAGATGGACATGCTGAATCCTCTTTTTTCTCCTGAAACTGTCGCTACAATTGTTAAGATGAATATCCCTTGGACTAACCAAATTATCAATCCCATCTGGCCCTATACCAAAGATGGTACCTTTTCTTGTAAATCAGGATATCATTTAGCTGTTGAAGGTTTGATCATACCCCCATCCCAGCCTGGTCCCTCATCACAGACTAATTCTGACTTACTTAAACTGTGTTGGAGTTCTAATGCCCCCCCAAAATATAAATTCTTCTTTTGGCGAATTATTATGAACGCTCTATCTACTGAGCAGAATAAATTCAGTAGAAAATGTTCCACCACTGATCTATGCCACATTTGCTTAAAAGAAGAAGAATCCTTAGAGCATCTTTTCCTTAAATGTGAATGGACCAGGAGGTTTTGGTTACTCTCCCCTATTCACTGTCACATTCCCCACTTTTATGACTTTGGGATTAATTCTTGGATTGGAAATATTGTAGATACAGGATGTAACTCGAAGGAGAAAATGAACTTGCTATTAACTGTTATCCTTTGTTTCTGGGTCATTTGGTTGACTAGGAATAGCTTTGTGTTTAATGCGTCCCCTATTAACTTTGATTCTTGCTATGAACTTATTAATATTTTTCGCAGGCAAATTTTCTTTGTTAATGAAGCTGATATAGCTGATCCCTATTCAACCCCTGATCAAGTAAGAAATGAATGGCTCTCTACTATCCCCATTTGGTCTCCTCCCCCTCAGCAAGCTTATAAGATGAATGTTGATGCTTCATTTAAAGATGGAAAAGCTACGGCAGCTGCAGTGATCCGTGACTCGAAGGGCGAAATTATTAATGGCTTTGCTATGAACATATCTGCCTCTTCCAGTTTTGAAGCTGAGGCTAAAGCAATCCGAAGTGGCGTTCAGTTTGCGTTAGATCATGCTCCTCTTTGCAACAGTTTAGAGACTGATGCAGAAGCTGTTTTGAAGGCCTTGTATTCCTCAAGCGCGAACTGTCCTTGGAAGGACAGGGCTATCCTTGAAGATATTAAAAACTTGGCTAAGGACCACATCAACCTTCGTATTTGTGGTATTCGAAGAACAGCAAACAAAGTCGCTGACTGGCTCGCTAAGGCTTTTTCTAAATCTTTGTTATCCCCTTCTTGGGTTTGTAATATTCCTTGTGCTTTAAGAACTATTGCTTGTAATGACGCTATTGACTCTGCTGGTTTTGTGGTGACCGGGGTTGGTTAACTCCTCTCACCTTTATTTTAATATATTAGTCCCTTTGATTAAAAAAAATAAATAAAGAAAATATCGTGAATTAAATTCTTGTGCTGCTAGACATTTCCATTGATATATTTTATTTTGTTTCTCATATTTACCAATATATATATATGAGATTCGCATTTTTCCAGATTAATATATAGTTATTCATAGCATTTCTTTGTAAATAAAATCCAGTTATAATCCGTTGGTTAGTTCGTAGCTTTTAAGTATGGATCAACTAGTTTTAAACAAACAAGGATTAACCCTTTCGAGAGTTACTAAAATGTGGATAATCTTCATTAGCTATAAGCTACTCAAAAACCATAAGAGTTAACATGAAAACAATGCAGATATAAAACAAAACGAAGTCTATACTACAATAACCAGTTACTAAAACATCTCGTTCCATTTATAATTTCGGAACAATCTTCCTAAAACCAAATTAGTAAAACAATAATGAAAATAAAATAAATTTTTCCAATGTTGTGAATTGAAAATTACAAAGGACCTTCGCGCAATTTCAACACCTCCAAGCAGAAGCTGATATGAGTTCTTTCCTTTGCCAGCATAAAACAAGTGAAGATTGCCTCTTCTCAACATGAAATCCCCGAATCGGAGTTCTTTTCACCACACATTCAGCTTGTGTCTCCGTTAAATTACTGAAAGTTAAAGGTGAAAAACCTGAAGATAAAAACAGAGTTCTCCAATGTTGTGTCTTTTCAGGAATAACATACCGACTCATTACTATTTTCTCGATGCCTGGTTGGATTAAGAACCGTTCGATCTTTTGCAAAGCGTCTGGATTTACATTTACGGCGTCTAATGATTCGAGAAGATTTGAGTAAGATTGTAGCGCGTGAATAACGTGGTTAGGAAACGGAAGATCCGTTCGGTCACAACCTTTGTCTACCGAAACAACTACTTTTGGCGACAGTTGTTTAATGAAACGAAGAACTGTCGCTAAAGAAAGTTGACAATTTGAGAACGAACTAACGGGTAAATTCACGACGATTGCCTCGTTTTCCGAAACATGGTAACCGGAACTTAAAGAATCGATGTTTAAGATATCAAACTCAATCGCCATGTTGATTTCAGTCGCGAAAAGTATTAAGTTTTCGCGGATTAGCCCGAGTTCTAACGGGTCGTGAGTCGAAGGTGACGCGAATGCGGTGATTTTTAGCGACGGTGCACCACCCGTTTTTAACGAAAGCTCTTGCATAAATGATGCCCATTGACCACCATATCCGATATCGAAATCTATAACATGGATATTATCATACCCTTCTAACACTTCTAACATGGCTTGATTACACGAGAAGTTCGCGAATTGTACTACGGGTGAGATATCGGATAATGATTTATACGCGCCGATTTTATAAACGAGACTAAAAGGCGACGACTGAACGGTGAGGTTGGAGGTGGGGCCTGAATTAACGGTAAGCGATTGTAAAGCTTCCTTGAAATAGTAAGCGGCCCGATGAAAAGGCTTACCAATCGGAGAAAGGTGTTGATTGAGCCGCGCCAATATCCCTTGCGCGTGTACTAGGTTTCCTGTTTGGATTAATTCAGCAGATTTGTATAGTTGATCTATCATCGCTTGTTGCGGAATGGGCCCCACCGGTCCAGGGTTGTGCCGCTTTGGCGGTGGTGGTGAGATTCCGATGGTGTGTTCTTGTTGACTATATGATAATGGAAGGAAAAAAGATGGGTTTTGTGTGTTGTGAGCTTGGTGTTGATTTATCATCAACTCAAATGGTATAGAAGGCTGATTATGATTCTGATTCTGCATAGTAAACATATTTTGTGTTGGGATAAAACTTTGATCCACATCGGTAAATAAATTTGCGTTATGAGTAGTGAACTCGAAATTATCGGGGTGTAGAACTTTGTTGATACTAGTCGGATCTTCCACATCTCCGGCCATTAACCAGTACTGATCTTGTCCAGGGGAGGTAGCACCACCACCACCGGCTGTCGCAAAAACACTCTCCCATTCATCTGTGGTGGTGGCGGTGCTAGGACCGGTGGTGATGCCGCCTATTTCGAGAGAAGGTGGCATCGGTTGAAGCTCGGATTCAACCCCCACAATGGCGGTGGTGGTTGTAATGGTCGGCCATTTAGAAGACGAGTTACCTGAAACCTCCGCCACACCGGAAATATGTTTTCTAACCACCACCTCACCAAAGATATTATCAATAGTTCAGTGAACGGAACTTTTAACAAGAACGAAGTATAATGAAACAAAGAATTGGTTAAGTTGGAAAAATCGAAATTTAAGATGACCCCTTTCCCCTCAAAATCAAAGGGTAAAGGTTTACTCATTATCTAAGAAAACACACACCTTGATCACTATCTTTAACTCCAGATTTGCAGCCCGAAGAAAAAGTAAGTGAAAATGGGGATTATATGGAAACAAGATTTGAGTGATGATGAGAAAGAAAAGTTGTTGAGAACCTCACGTTTTGTTTAGATATCTTGTTGGTTTTTGTGGTAAAAGCTAAGAGTTGATTGTGGCTGTAAATGGTGGTTGTTTTGAAAGTGTTTTCTTCTTCTCTTGCTTTTTCTTGTCCTTGTAGTATTCTTCTGTCTTCCTTGTGTTTTCTGCCATGGATGCGTACAACATAAAAAAGTAAGTAAAGTGGCCTTCGTCCTATCTCTCTCCTCCCTTTTTTTAGTTGTTTCCTTCTCTCCACTATCTACTTTATTCCTTTTTTTTTTTAATCATTTTTAGAAAAATATTTACCCATAACTAGGCATTAAATAGTCATTCTCGATCTTGCTAACAATTTGAGGGTTAATATCTTTTAACACCGAATTCTCGACGATTATTCTTGTTGAAGTATTAGTTTGAGTGTTCACTTCTCGTGGACTATACGAGTGATGAAGAATAAATAAAAAGTTATTTTGAAATTATCGATCTTAACTCGATACTTGTTAACTTGAACAATAATAAATTGGGAATCAGAAAGACTTCCCTGAGAGAGGTGACATTTTAAAACCCAACTATTAATGAGTGTTTAATACTCGGATTTGGTGTTAAATGCATTGAAGTTGAATTGAATGGTAAACATGAATTCTTCTCTATTCGAGCGGGTAAGAGAGAGGACAATCTCATTTCCGTTAATTTGCAACACTTAGTCTACTTTGATTTTTCACGGCGTAGGATCGAGGAGAATACCCACATCGTAGCCTTAAGCTTAGTATTCGTTGAAGTGCTTTCAACGATAAAATCTGCACGACTTTGTGATTCGATGGGAGTGTGAGTCTCATACTAAAGAGCATACAAGCCGAGTTTCATACTCTGTTTGATCAAGAGGCCTTAGACTTCAGGTTTAGTCAGTCTTCGAAGACAAGATCGTTTAGCCGCCTAGGCGCTCCGTATAGGAGTTCTTAAGTGCGATCTGCCGAGATTTTTTCTAGAATGTAGCAAGAAAGTTCGTCTCCGCATAATCTAATTAATAAATTACCCAATCAGATCAATGAGCCAGCCAACTTGAATACTTCCTAGCATGATAGTCCATATATAACTTATCCAATCTAATCCAACCCAGCACATGAGCAAAATATAAAGGAAAAACTACTTAGGTTAAAGTTTAAACGCGCAAGAAAAGAAGAAGGTAGATTTTTTTCAAATTTAAAGTCTTTATTTCATGAATGGTCATTTTTTTGGTTAATAATAATGAATTATTATTATTTTATAGTTACATATATGTTATGTATATTAAATTGATCTACTTTAAGGATATTTGGACGTAGATATTATTCAGATTAATGTAATCGTAATATATATATTTAATATAAACTAATATAAAACCCGCCTAGGTACAAAGCACCTAAATTCAAATTAATGGGCCGCCTAGCTATCTAGGCGCTCGAAGGTGTTCGACCGCCCTAGTAACGCCTAGCGCTTTTTTGAACAGTGGGTTTAGCCAATACTTATTGCAAGGTCATGTCCATGCGGACAATCACCTTTCTTGCAGTGTAGTAAGGCTTCATTATGGTAGTGGTATGTACATTAGTACGAGACATCCTCTTGATCAAAGTGTACCTTAGAGGCTTTTTCTAACATAATAAATTGGAATTTAAACTTTCCTCCTCTATCGAATGAGGACCAAAATGACATTTTACTAATTGTTCGAGATATATTAATAAAGTCTTTCATCTGGTCTGGACTTACCAAATGTCGGTTGTGGAGGCAAATGTGCTTGAAAAACCTCAAAGACTTGTTAAAATTGTTCCATCTAGTGGACGTATTTCGGTTTGCGCGGGAGTTGAAGAGAGACACAAAATTCTATAGAATTTTGATAAATATGTTGTGAGTTGTTGCTTTATTAGCCAAAGACTGAACTTCATCAATGATTTTTTGTGGTTATATACTAATAATTGCTTGAATCTTGTTTGAGTTGTTCTCGATCTCTCAGTGTATGATCATGAAACCTAAAACTTACCAAAGGTCACACCATAAGCACATTCATTAGGGTTTATGTGAATTCCCACTCGTCTCATGACAAAGAATGTCTTAATTAAAGCCTCAGGATGTTCCCTGAAGAAATAAATTTTAATCATCATGTAGTCGACATATATATGCACATTACAATCGATCTAGTCCTCAAATTTTTTTCACCATACGTTGATATATTGTTCCAACATTCTTAAGATTGGTAGCCATGTATCGATAGTAGTACAAACCATGTCCCTTAACTAATGTCATATTCTTCTCGTCCTTTGGATCCATAAGGATTTGGTTGTACTCTTTATGTATCCATAAATATGAGGAATTCATAACCAACGGTAGCATCGACTAAGCAATCAATCTTGTGCATCATAAAACAATCATTTATGTATAATTTATTGAGATTTGTAAAGTCAATAAACATACATTATTTATCAATTGGTTAGGCTATTATAATAGGGTTAGTGACCTAACCAAAATAATTCACTTTGTGTAAGTTCTTAATTTGGAGAAGTCATTCGTCCTTTTCCTTTATAATCAAATTATTCACGTCAAATAACACCATTCGCTTATGTTGGATCAGGCGTGCATATTGATCTACATTTAACGTGAAGACCATGATGTAGGTGTGAATATCTACCACGAAAATAAATCACGGTGTTCCTTTAACATTTTTTGAAGAGATCTTATTATTCCGGATGACATTGTATTGAGCTATCAATGAGTCAATTCTATGAGTTGTTAATTTTCCATAAACGAGGCCAGGCTAATAGGAAAAACAAGTGTCTTTTCCTAATATCTTGTTGAGGTATAACCATGTCATGACGGATTTGCTTCTTTGATCTACCAGAAACTAGGCGAACATGTACAACAAACAAAGTCATTAGCACCCCCGAGGAGCAGGATTCCATCAGACTCCAACACGGTGAAATTTTATGATAGAACTCTCTTGAAAAATTTGATTTAAAAAATTTGTATACATTACAGTATAAAAGATAGATATGAACTCAATTACCTCAGCATAGTAAGACGACAACTTAATACCTACCTTAACGGATATCTACAATGATGAAGTTCATAGAAAAATCGTAGATGGTTACTCAAAATCAGTTACCATAGAACCATTGAATCGAACTATATGGACTAGTGATACCTTAATCTTCTCTATTTGGATAGGACATCATCTCATTGTTCAATCGTTTGAGTGAAGTAAACAATATGCTTAAGTTATTTGAATGATCGATACGATCGTAGCTATAACACTTGAAAGACTGGGATGATTACGCTCAAAAGATCAAGATACTTACGTGATATTATCAATGACATACACTTTTATAATGAAGGAGAACAGTAATGAAGCCATGTTAAGTTGAGGGGAGCCATGCCCCCCTCCCACTTCTCCTTCCTAATTTTACAAAAAAATAAAATAACTACTTTTTAATAAAATTAATTATACGCTATTGTCTTTATTTAGATTTTTTAGAATTTTTATTGGTGTTCTTAATTTTTAAAATTTATTTTATTAAATTTATAGTTATTTTATTTATATGAATATATATTCTTTATAATAATTTACATGTTATTTTACATAACACATAGAGTAATCAAATAAAAAAACATTAGAATTTATAGTATAGTATTTACATAATATAGAGATTTATAGTACAATTTTACATAATAAAAGGACCAATTTTGTAATTTTTTTAATAATATATGAATCTATAGTGTAAATAAGTACTTCTTCCATCTATCAGTATTTGTTATACCTTTTTTTCTACACAAATTAAGAAAAAAATTAATTCACTCTATTTTTACTAAACTACCCCAAACCAACTAAGTAAATGAGTTTAATGATGATAAACTTTTAAACATTAAATAAAGATAAAATTGATAGAAAAGGTAAAAAAGTTCATCAATATCTTAAATAGACAACCTTTTGTGGACATCTATTTTTAGAATTTATGACAAACATTGATAGACGGGGGGGGAGTAAAAAGAATTTAAGAACGCTCTTGTGGTTCCTCTAAAAAAAATTAACAAGACTTTCGACTTCGTCCTTGAAGCAGGGGGTCGGGGGGGCGGGGGGGGGGGGGGGGGGGGGGGGTCTATGGCCCCCCTGATTTTTAAAAAAAAAAAATATTATAACTATCATTAAAAAAAAGTTTATAACTAATTAATCCCTATTTTTTTAAAAAAAAAAATTAATTTGTCCCTCCTTAATTTTTTATTTTTTCTAATTACATAACAGATCATAAAGATTCTGAAAAAAATTCTTCTATAAAAGACAATTAACTATCCCGCACAAGCAATCGCCATAGGCCATCTGGAGGATCGATATACTCTTTTAGCTCCTCTGAACTCCGTAACCCACACTTAGCCATCCAATCCGCACAATTATTTGCTTCACGATAGCTCCATACTAATTCGAACTTCGTTTTATTTCTCAAAATGTCCTGGCACTCCTTAAATTTATTTTATTAGGTTATAAATAATTTTATTTATATGATTTTTAATTTTTTTTTTACAACAAAAACATATTATTTTTTATAAAAAATAGACTTAGAGGATAATTAATTAAAAAAATTAATAACAAAATTTATATTTTAATTTTTACTTAATATAGAGACTTATAGTGCTATTTTGCATAAGATAAGGATCTATTTTACAATTTTTGTATAATATATTGATTTATAGTCTAAATTTAGGCAAAAAAAAAAAAGAAAAAAAAAACGTTGTTCCTTAAAAAAAAAATCCAGCCTCGGCCCTGAAGAATGAGGAAATTACATTTTCCAGCCTACATAACCTGCAACATTATAAAAGGAGGCCTGGTTCCTTACTATTCCTTTTTAAAGTCCTTGGTTACCAAACTAGTTAGAACAGTTTACGTTTTTACCCTTACCATTAAATAAATTAAGTTATTTCATTTTTTTGTCATGAGTTTCAGATTCGT
Source organism: Nemophila menziesii (assembly GCA_029959085.1). NCBI lineage: Eukaryota > Viridiplantae > Streptophyta > Magnoliopsida > Boraginales > Hydrophyllaceae > Nemophila > Nemophila menziesii. The sequence goes on from JARWIR010000007.1 coordinate 53,256,746, forward strand.
AATATATGTTTAAATGGGTACAGACCCATGCCCGGATATGGGTTGATTCAAAACAAACAGTGCATATGATTCAATCCATTTTGTCACAAACAAAAGTGCATATGATTCAATCTATTTGTCACAAATGTTTCCATGTTCTTTTTTACTATTTTTGAATACATCCCCATTTACAAAAGGATCAACTAAAAACATTTTCCAGTTCTGGGTTACAATCTTTTTACTTATGGGGCTGTACCCATTTGGGTCTATACCCATTTGGGTCTGTATCAAATGGTCCAAAGTCATATGCAGTCCTGTTGTGGTCAAATAGGAATTTCGGATGGTAAAGGGCCTGTGCCCAGTGGAGGGTTCATCTGCAAAAAGATAACAAACTAGTTGATTAAATTAAAAAACACAGAAAGAAAACAAATAGAGAACATTTTGACTCACCCATTCGGGCCTGCACCCATTTGGGCCTGTACACAGCCACCACTGTGACCTCGGCAGGGCTGCGGATGTGGGGCTGTCCCCACTGGGTCTGCACCCACCTGCAACAGCAGCTTGACTGAATCACCACTAACGAGCAACACCACCACGAACGACGGCGAACCACCACTAACGGGGGCGAACTAGACCTGCATCACCGAACCACACCACCATCACGAACTGCAGCGAAATCGACCCCCCTTTACCTGCAATGACAAAGAAAAATAAAAAACACAGATGGGAAGGGAAGGATTTGGTTCTCGAAGGTCTGCAACGGGAAGGATCTGGTTCTCGAGGGTGGAGATTGGATTCGAACGGTGTCTGATTCGTCCTCGTGGCGGCGGATCTGGTGGCTTTTTTCTGATTCGTCCTCGTGGTGGTGGATCCGGTGTCTCGACGGTCAGCAGCGAAGGGTTTCTCGATGGTCAGCAGCGTCGTGGTGGTGGATCAGTCTGGCGGCGTCGTGGCTTCGCACGTTGGTTGGTGGTGCTCAGATCTGGGTTCGCGCAACAGTGGTGGTTGAAAGGTGGTTCGGTGGTGGGAAGGTGGCTCTGTCGTGGATGCAAAGCAGTGGCTGTGGTGGGTTTATTGTGCAGCAGTGGTGGGTGGTGGGTGGTGGGTTTACAGGCCATGAACGTGTTCGTTGGTGATGAAGAATGGCCACCACCGACGGCGGTTATCCTAGCTATGATGGAGGAGCGGCGAAGCAGAAGCAGAAGGTTTTATTGGGGCAGAAGAGGTGGTGATTACAGTGCTTCAGAGAGTATAGAGATGGAGAGAGAAGAAAGACGGCAAGGAGAGAGAAGAGAGATAAGAGCAGCAACCTGGAACGATGATTCGTAACAATATAGGGTTTTGATTTTGGGTTTGGGTTTCTCACTGTAATAAAGATCTGATTGGGAGGGCATTTTGGGTTTATTGGGCTTCTCTAACTAGCTAGTTAGGGGGAGGCCTTATATTATTAACCGTATGTTGTGGAGGCCTTCTTTTATAATTCACCCCTGGAAAATAGCATCCACTAGAAATGGTGACGATGGCATTAAAGATAAATGTTAGAGTTGGGTAAATCAGAAAGAAGTATATAGTTTTTTAAATAATAATTTACCTAATCTTCTTTGAACGTTGGGTTTCATCATGTCGTCCTTGCATTAATTTCATAAAGTTTTCAAGTAGGCCTTATACTACTCCTATCGATTTAATAATTTTTCACAATTATCTGGATTTGTCAGAGAGAATGCTTAATTAATCTTCCCCTCCATGTGATGGGAGACAACTTCTTTCTTTTATGAAGTGGAAAGTGAACCCTAATAAACAAATTACTTTGATTAGCCAACCTATGTTAATATACTACTATTTAATTTTCATGGGTTCTTACTCGTAATCCTCTCCTTCTCACAATCTTGCTTAATTTATTGTTTTTGACGGTTGGATGACATGTTCTTTTCTCTAATTTCAAGGCACCTTTCTCCTTTGTTCTTTTTCCCTTTCGGACTTGAAAATCTAATTGAAGATCTTCAATTAAAAAGTGAAGGATCACAACCATTCTTATCAATCTTGAAGTGAAGGTATTTTATATATTTATGACTTCTAAAGTTCTATCATTGATCTTGATATAAATACGAACACAGAAACTAAGATGTTCTTTATTTTTTTGGAAAGAGTACTTCTTTATTTTAAAAATTGACAAATAAATATCTAAGTTTTCAAATATAATAGATTAAAAACTAAGTTTTTATTTTATGTTTTCAGTTAATATATATCGTCACTTTTGGCATTAATTGCTACGTGGCGATTGTATGGCGCTCTAAAAGTGTCTAAGTATTTCAAAATTTGATAAACAAGGGTTAAAGTTTACACATGTGTTTGTCTAATAGATAAGAAAAAAAAATACTAAATTATCCATAAAACAACTGATATTTACAAAAAACCCAGAGTCATGTGCTAGTTAATGTCACAAGTGACAGTGGGTACTAATGGAAGACAAAAAATACTAGTATAAAGTTAGGTATCTATTTGTTATTTTTGAAAATTTAGACACTTATTTGTAATCGGTTTCTGTTATCTATATTACTATGCATTTAAACCAAAAAAAAAAAAAAAAACTTTGAAACTTTTTTAACAATTCTTTTTGGACTAAAGTGACTATTTTGATGGTCCCTTAAAAAAAATAAGGACTATTATCCTCTAAATCTATATGTTGTTTTTTATTGACTTGACAACATTTTGTTTAACATAACGATTGGTAAGTTATTACAGATAATAAACCCCAAAAACATTAAAATAAGATGGTTTGACAATTAAAACATATATAAAAATAATGGATATTATAATAATTTGCAAAGATAATGTAAAAGGAAGCAAGTTCAGAAATAAAAGCCCAATAGAGAGAGACATAAAAATACATGTCTTGGCTGGCCCAACTCAAAATTCACCAAGCATATAGTATTAAAGAAGGGGAGACGGGCCTGTTAAGGATATTGCATGGACCAAGTTAAAACTAAATAGATCATGAATTAGGTTTGCGTGGGTAACTTTAATCGGCCTCTTTTATTTTGGTTTTGCATTTATATTTTGTAAAACTAGAGCGAAAATACTTTAATTCAATATTAAATAATACAATATCAATCATAACATATCTTATATTTTAACTATATGAAATCTAATTATCCTAACTACCTACTTAATTTAATGATATGTGTTTTTTTAACATATTGTATGATGTAAATATAAAATAGAAGTTTAACCCAACCAAAAACATCAATTTGATATATTGTACTCGAATTATGCTATGTTTTAGTCAATTTTCAAAAATGCTAAATTCTGTTAGGATGGTAAATTAATCAAGTTATTTATAAGTTAAGTTAGGTTAAAAACCTTATTTGAATCCCTTCACTTATTTGAATAAATAAACTCAAATTCAATTAAAAAATATTAAACGAGACAAATCGAACTCATTTGTGAACTACTTTTCAATCTTTACAAACAATATATAATATATTTATTTGCTACATAGGTATTCTTATTAATCATAAAATATTAACTAAGAGCGGGAGATGCATAGGAGAAGTGCGAGTTACCGCCCCAACTAACCTTGTGATGAATTTTTGGTATTTTTATTAAAAATTAGGTTCGGATCCCGTACAATCTACATGAACATAATTCAAGTTAAAAAATTAAATTGTAATGTACTATCTTAATCAGAAAAGTTTATCTCAAAATTTTTATATTATAAATTTTTGAGAAAAAATTAATAAAAGATATATTTCATAATTGAAAAATAATAACAGATACTATTTAACAAAGTAAAATAACAAATATAAAAAATAAAATAATATATGAAAAAAGTCAAATAACATATAGTATATTCAACTATTTATTTTTATTCTATATATTATATAGATATTGAGAAAAAATACATTACGATATTTTTTTATTCTGTAATGGTTATTATATATCTTTCTTACTGCGTATTGATATTGTTAACTCCTATAATATTTGGTTTAGCTTCAAAAAAACAAAACGTGCATGTAAAATTTAAACTCAAACGATTACATTTCATATTAAACAAAATAATGTAAACTGAGTCATTACAACCACTATCTACTGTACCAATATTTACATAAAAGAAACTAGTCACACTACTAATTAGAACACCTATCATTTAACTATCCCATTGTAACTATCGTAGAATGCAAGATGTGATAGTTGTCGATAAAGAACACCAATCCGTTCGTAGATCGCAAGTCTTATAACCCCTCGTGAAAGGAACAACAACAACACCGCACACACAAAACCAAGAACCAGAAGGAGGTACTTAATCACGATTAGTATCGCTACCGTGACTTGCCCCAGTGTAAAACACTAGAAGTCCTCCCAATTAAACATAACCCAAATTTGGGTTTGAACCACGGAGGATAGGACAGACGAGGCCGGTACTCGTACTTGAACTAAATAATATCATTTTTACTGATTATCCCGATCGCACAATATATCCTAAATTGGAACCAAACCTAATTCAAATGTCCCTTTATTACAAACATAGTTCTCAAACAATATGCCATCAGTAGTATAAGAGTCATTACATCAAATATCTCATGTTGATCACTGTAAAACCAAATAGAACCTTGTAACATGGAATCAAGAACAGCACTAGCAGAAAAGCTGGCCCTATCCGACCCATCACTTTAATCCCAGAGTTGTCAAAGTCCTATGTCACTATTGATTCTAAAAGTACTAGAAGTATAATAAGGTTATATATAAGAACATAAATTAGCAGATGTCCAAGTCTGATAAAGTTTACCACTGTATCCATGGGAAAAAACTTACAGATACCACAGTTACACACCTGCGTTTCCACTGGGTCCAACCCATCAACCATAGTGTTCAGTCAACCCTTCCTCCGAATCCAACGTCTCTGTCCTGTCGAGCAACCAAACCCCATAGACCCAACACAATCCCTATCACTCCTTCCCTCCGCAGCGCCTCTGACAAGCTTCCATCCCAAAATTAAAGTTCCAAAATCAGTCGAGAATAATCAAAAATCAACAAGGGGCTCACGGGTGTCTGCCATGACCATCGAAGGAGTAAGAGATTTAATTAGAAAGGTAGCAAATATATGATGTTTGATAAAATTGAAAATTTTGACTACAAACCTTAAAAGAGAGAAGAGAGAAATTAGAGTTTCTCTCTCTTCCCTCCAAAACAAAATAATGTTGAACATCTAATGTTCACCTTAATTCAACTTACAAACATTTCTAAATGGTTACATGTAAAGCTATAATCGTCTCAAGTATACTTAACTCGAATATTAAATCTTCAAATTTATGTCTTTAATTTAAAATTCAAATTACACGAGTACTAGACAGGGGCGGAATCGAATATTAAATCTTCAAATTTATGTCTTTAATATAAAAATTCAAATGACATGAGTACTAGACAGGGGCGGAGCTACGTTACTCTTAAGGGATATCATGGATCCCTTATTTATTTATTTTAAATTTCATTTATAGAAAAAAATAATTATAGATTATTTTACCTTTTAAATTTAAAAAAATTTCATTTGGCCCTTCCTAAATTTTTAGAATTTTCATTTGGTCCCCTTAACTTTTAAAATTTATTTTATTAGACTTATAATTATTTTATTAGATTTTTATAATTATTTTATCTATATGAATATATTTTTCTAATAAATTATATATTATTTTGTATTTTACAAAGAGTAATTACTTAAAAAATTTATATTGAGACTTATAATACAATATTTACATAATATAGGGATCTATAGTGTAGTTTTGTATAATATAAGAATTTATTTTGCAATTTTTGCATAATATATGGACCTATTCTACAGATAAGTCCTAATTTTTTTCTAGGAGCATTGCTTCTATATCCCCTCCCCCTTCCAAACAAAAATTTCTGGCACTGGCCCTTATACTAGATGTTCAATTTTGTTTATTTAAATTTTTACAAAACATTTGACAAATTTTTCGACTTAATCACAAACACGATTTGTTTCTTCTATAATTAACTTAATATTTTCATAAATTATTTGTATAGGATAAAACGTGCAATTTGAATTATAGATGATAATAGAGTATTGATAAAAAAAGTCTTCTAAAAACATAAATTATATTATTTAGCTCAGTTTTCTAAAAAAAGACCGCCTAGCCATCTAAGCGTTCCAAAATACGATCTTCGTAGAATATTTAGAATGTGGCTAGAAGGTTCGTCTAAACATATTCTAATTAATAACTATCCAATCAGATTAATGTGGCGCCCAACCTAAATACCACGTATCATGATTTTCTATAAATAACTAATTTCAATCTAATCCAATCCAACACATAAGCAAAATATAAAGAAAAACTATCTAAGTTAAGAGTATGAATGCGCGAGAAAAAGAAGAAGGTAGAAATTTTTAAATCTCAAGTTTAGATTTCTTGAATGGGTCATATTTTAGATTATGAAAAATAAATTATTATCATTTTGTAGTTAAATATATGTTATATATGTTAAATCAATCTACTTTAAGTATATTAGGATGTAAATATTATTCAAATCAATGTATTGGTAACTTATTTAATATAATATGATTAAAATTCGCTTAAAATCGCCTAAATTTCGAATAACGAATGTGTTCGACCACCCTAATAGCGTTTAGGGTCTGTTTGGATTGAAAGAAATGGAAAAAAAAGAAAAGAATAGAAATGATTTTTTACATTATTTGTATTAGAAAATTTTATGAAAAAAAAAAGGAATCATTTCAAAAATCACTCCTGTATCCATTTTTATTATCACCCAAAATTAGAAATAAATGAAAAGAAAAGATTTTTATTAATGATTAAAGACCAAAATTAGCATTTTTTTTCTTTCTTTTTATATTTATTTCGATGCAAACAATATATATTAAAATTATTTGTAAAATCTTATTTTGTAAAAATTTCTAATCCAAACAAAATAATTTCTTTCTTTTATTTTATTTTTTATAATTATTTTTTGTTGTTTTTTTTCCTTTTAAATACAAACAAACCCTTAGTATTTTCTAAACCACGATTTAGCTAAATAAATATTAATTATGAATATAAATAAGGTGTAATTAAAATTTGAAGTTGTTATAAGAATTAAGAACTGGTTCGTTCGTTTTACATCCTTAGCTAAATGAAAACTTGTAGATTTACAACAAATAATTGCATGCGAATATGCAAATACATTTGGTTTTATTTTTAATAACTAAATTATTAATGGATGTCGTGTAGACAACGGGGATGAGTTTACCAAGAATGCTTGGCTTTAACAAGACACACGAGTTTAAGCAAATTGTCAACTCGACCCTTAGAATGTGTTTGTGAATCCCTATACCTTCTCGGTACCCATTGTTGTCCCGCCCGCCGTCGCTCTAAACCAACACAAACCCACCAACAATCATGCACCTTTATGCATGTATAGTAATTTAGTTAACTTGGTGATAGTAGTTATACTATAGTCTACTCAATAATTTTAGTTTGAGTAATTACTACTCTATACCATCTAAATTCATATTATTTAGTATATCATTTATAGTGTGCGGTAATCTAAATAAAATTAAATCATAATTTTATCTATTTATTGTTTTAATTAATGATTGTTTTTAATCAAATCAGGTCACATTAGGAGTTCAAATATTATTAAGAATTGAATTACAAATTTATATGTTACTCTTAGACTGTATTATAAATCTTTAAATGGTACAAAATTACATATATTTTTATGAGGAATATACATTTTTAGGCCTAAAATTCAAAAAAAAAAATTTTAAGGGCCTAGTTAGATCTTATGTTTTTTAAGGGCCTAACCAGATATTTTGGCTGGTTAGGGTCACGTTTTAGGGGGTTCGCACCCGCTGTTTTTCGATTTTTTGGGGGTAGATCCCCCTATTTTATTTTTTAGGGGGTACACGCCCACCATTTTTTACGTTAATTCCATTTTTTAGTTAAGTCCTTTAAGTCCATATTGTCCAAATATCACATTACCCCCTAAAATTACCACCTTAAACCCTCTAAACCACCACATTACCCCTAAAATACTATGTTTGCCCCCCAAATAACATCTTCACCCCTTAATCTCCACTAATTACCCCTAAAATATCAAAACAGGGGGTATATACCCCCTGATTATCAAATTCTGCCAAAAGCCACCCCTGAAAAAAAAAAAAAAAGGAAAACACAGATCTGATGAGTGGGGCTTCGTGGAGATCTCGATCTGTAGTTGGTGGTGGGCCTCGGAGTGAAGAGAATGAGGGTGGTGGTGGTGGGGATCGGAGTGAAGACCAGCAGGTGGTGTTGAGTGGTTTGGTGGGATGTTGCTGCCGTGGTGCGCTGCGACGGAGGCCATGGTGGTGGTGGTGCGCTGCTACGGAGGTCGCGGTGGTGCTGGCGCGTTGATGTGATGTTGGTGGTGGTGTCGCGAGATGGTGGCGAGAGGTGGTGGCGGATCTGAGGCGCGGATCTGGTGTTGGGGTTGCTGTTGGTGGTTCTGATTCGATGTGGGGGCACGAGTGGTGGCGAGAAGTGGTGGCGAGGGTTTTGTTGTTGGTTCTGATTCTCGACGGAGGTGGGGTCGCTGGTTGGTGGTGGCTCGTCGTGGTGGTGGTGGATCTTCGAAATCACAGCAGCAGTGACGGGTTGGTGGTGCTGTCGAGATCTCGAACGCGGTGGTGGGTGGAGATCTGGTGGCTCGTCAGTGTCTAGATCTCGAACGCGGTGGGTGGTGTCGCTGGTGGATGCTGTCGAGATCTCGAACGCGGTGGGTGGTGTCGCCGCTGCCTCTGATTCGCGCAGCAGAGGTTGGTGGTGGTGTCGCTGGTGGATGCTCTTCGCCGCTGCTGTGGTGGATGCTCGGTACGGGAGAGAGAACGCAGGGGAGGGGGTGGGTTTTCTGGTTGATTGCTCGACAGTAATGGGGAGGGTGGGTGGGTTTAACGGGGTGCTCGACAAGGGAGGGGGGTGGGTTTATATTGGCTTTTTTTTAGTTGGATCCTAACAAGGCCCTAAAAGAATAAACAAGGTTGTAAATGGGCCTCTATTCCTCTTTTACCCATATTTTTATTATAAAAAATAAAAAACTTAAAAAACTATGCTAAGTTATGTAAATTTCAAAAAGTTTATAATTATTGAAACGTAGGTAATTACACGGAATTTCAAGTAACTTTTGGGCTTTATTAATCTTCGGCAACGAAGATATTATTGATTTCTGTCATGAAAAAATCTCTTAAAATATATTTAGTGCTAAATTTACCAATTATAGTATCTATTAATGTTAGAAAAATCGATCAACTTAAAATGCAGAATAAATAAATAGATCGAAAAAGAGTAATGATACCTCCGGCCATTGATGTCTTAAGAAACTTTTCTTTATGTTTTGTTTTTCCAAACTCTCAAGCATTCAACTATAGATGGTGTATAATTTTTGTGTGAATGAATTGAGTTTAGGGACCAAAACTCTAGTTTATATAGCCAAGCTCCTATCAAACTTTTTAATGGCAATGAATTACTAGGTGTTACAACCTTTCATTTGCAAATGGTTAATAAAAAAGTGTTACAACTTTTCATTTGCATAAGATTAATGAAAAAATCATTAAGATAAAATTAATGGATGGATTAATGTTGGATCATGAAAATCCAAAAGTTATAAGTTTATTTTATTTATCAATTTAAAATAAAAACAAATAAAATAAAATGAAGTTTTATATTAATAAAATAAAAATGACTTATATCTAACCTTATTTTATAGTCCTAGTTTACTTGTGCGTACTTGTGTTTCAATTTTAATGTGTAATTTATATGGTAATAGGTTACTTATATATAAACTTTAAATTAAAAGTTTGAAACATACTAATACAATTTGTGGTCTAGATTTTACAATAATTTGATCGAATATAGGAAAATATTAAAAGCTATGGTGATATAGCTCTATTTTGTATTTTGTCTTGCTAACACAGTAAGGGTTTTTCATATAAGATATAGTTGTAAAAAAATACTAAACATGTTTGGTTATGGACCCGTCCCTTATGGTATAGGATGTTTAAAGTTCATTTTCCGGTTTCCTCACCTTTAAGTATACGTTTCCTTTCACCATTTCTTTGTTTTCATTAACATTGTACAGAACTTGCGACTTGACAGTAATCATTTCCAATATCTCATCTAATAAGAGAGGGTGTAAGATATTTGTCATTCCCTCTTTGTTTATATTCTTATGTTTTGCTTAGTTTAGTGTTTGGGGGTCAACACATGTCTTCAACCCACGAAATCAAAATTTGTGTTGTCATACCATGCATCACTTGGAAATGGAGCAAGATGAGAAAAGTAACAAACATGGATTGTTTTTTCCTTTTTTTTTGTTCATAAACAAACAAATTTAAGGGAAAGGCTTTTGTGGACCAACTACCAAAAAAAGAAGGCTTGTGTGGTCCACTAACATGAATGAGTTGAGTTTGGCGGCCTTAAGTGGTGGATATATGTCTACATGGCAAGCTCACATGGCATTCAACACGTGGCATACTTGACCGGTATAGGTGGTTAGGGCAGACCCTTATGTCCCCTAGCATGGACAACATAGAGGGACTGGCCATGCGACGTTGTCTTCTGCTGCTTCTCACTCAACGAAGCCTATTCTTTTCACATATGCTAAATCTTTTTTTTCTTTTTTGGGGTCAACCTTTTTTTTTTTCGAATGTTTATATATAAATAGATAATAAAGAGTTAACAAAAAGCAATCACCCAATGCCACTAGAAGACAAATCACAGCACAAAAGACGCACTAACTGGGGAGGGGGGTGCAAACCCCAGTCACCAAACAAAGACCCACAGAGGGTTTGTTTAGCAACCCAGTCAGCCACTAAGTTCCCTTCTCGAGAGATAAGGGAAAAAGAGGGATTACAAGTTTCCGCGCAAGAATACAAAGACTTATAAATATTACAACAATCATATTTAGTAAAAGGAGTTCTAGAGATAAGAGGTTCCATGATGCTTGCATTATCATTCTCGATTGTAATTGAGTTATTGGGGTAGCTTGTAGCAATTTTGCAACCCCAAAGGATACCTTGTGCTTCAGCTTCAGCAACATTAGATGCCTCAATCTTCTTAGACTCCCCAACTATGAAATTTCCAAAATGGTCCCTAACAACAAAACCAATTGCACAACCAGAAGCAGTATAAGAAGCGTCAATATTAATTTTAAAACAATCTTTAGAAGGAGGTTTCCATTTTTTCTTATTCTTTTTTGAAATATTCTTATTAAACTTAATATTATTCATATTAGTATTGGAGGCAGAGCAACCTTGATTATTTTGAAACTTTACCTCACTATTAGGTAGTTGAATGAACTTACCTTTTTCTTTCTTATGATTAACCTCACAAAGTTTATAATTCTTGATTTCATCATCCTTTTCTTTCAGCTCATTCAGATTTGAGTTTGCATCATCAGGAATTTTTTTACTATTGAATTCTCTACAATTCTTAGCAGCTAACTGAGAAGTATATAATGGGTCAGGGTCAATGCCATTAAAGATACAATTATTCCTGCCTTTCCAAATGAACCAACAAAGGTAGCTAATTAACTCAGCCACATCTATGTAGTTCTTATTTTTATTATTCCCACTGTTAATAATCTTAAGGAACCAATCACCAAAGTTTTTAGTACTCTCATTACGAGTATGAAGAGATAAAGGTGAGGCAAACCAGGTTGCACGAGCCCAAGGACAAGCAAAGAAGAGAGGTTCAAGAGTTTCATCCTCCAAATTACAAATTTTACATAATTTTGTTTTAATACAATGTTTATTATATAAAATTTCCCCTGTAGGAATAATATTCTTGAGGCATTTCCACATAAAATTTTGAACTTTGGGAATAGTTTTCATTGCCCAAATTATCTTCCAAACCGAAGGGTCAAGATTATAACTAGAGGAGGGACCTTTAATAGTATTATTCTCAAGAAGAGAATCAAATTGTTTTTTCATATAATGATAAGCCTCTTTAACAGTATAGTTACCATCTTTGGACAGGTTCCAAATTAAAAAATCTGTACACTCAATCAAAGGGAGGGGCATATTACAAATAACATTACTGACTTGAGGTGTGAAATTGGATTCAACTAAATTGGTGTTCCAACTGTAATCAGATTTATTAATAAACTCTCCAACTACACTAATATTATTATCCAAAGGTTTGATACATTTATTCATATTAGTGATCAAAACATCATTTTGAGCTTGTATTTTAGCACCATTACCAAGTTTCCAAGAGATATTATTTTCAAAAACCTTTCTTCCTTGTAAAATGCTTCTCCATCCTAAGGATGGAGCATAGCCAATTTTAGCATTTATGAAATTATCATTAAAATAGTACTTACCTTTAAGAAGTCTAGCAAGTAAAGAATTTTCATTTTGAAGAATGTACCAAGCTTGTTTACCAAGCAAAGCTTGATTCATTATATTAATATCTCTAAAACCGAGCCCACCATGGAATTTAGAGGTGCATAGTGAATTCCAATTTTTAAAATGTATACTCTTTTTATTATTTTTACCCCACCAAAACCTAGCAATGGTATTATGAATGGTATTACAAATATTCTTAGGAAGAAGAAAAGTAGCCATAAGATAGTTGGGGAGACTCTGGAGGACAGATTTTATCAGAATTTCTTTCCCACTCTCAGAGAGGAAAAGAGTTTTCCAGTTTTCAACTTTATTAATAATTCTTTCAATAATCCAATCTAAATCCCTGGATTTGTTTCTATTCCAATCTGTAGGTAAGCCCAAATAAGAACCCAAAGATTCTTTTTCTTCCATATCAAGTTTATTAGTCATAAAGTACCTTATATGGGCAGGAGTGTTAGTGCTGAAAAGAACACTACATTTTTCTTTATTAAGAGTGAGTCTTGTAGCTATTTCATAATCAGACATCAAATTATTGAAGGTTAAAACATCCTTAAACTCAGCTTTAAGGAAAAAAATGCTGTCATCAGCAAAGAGCAAGTGAGTAACAGTAGGACAGTTCCTTTCAATTTTAAAACCATCAAAAAGATTTTGTTTAACTTTCTCCTTAACTAAAGTATTAAGAGTTTGCGAGACAATGCAAAACAAGAAAGGGGACAAAGGGTCCCCTTGTCTTAATCCTCTAGAAGGTTTACTTAAAGGGTAATCTTTACCATTTATAAGAATAGAGTAGGAGACTGAGGTAATGCATTCCATAATATTAGTAACCCACTTTGTATGAAATCCCATTTTAATAAGTAATTGTTCCAAAAAATCTCATTCAATGAATTCATAAGCTTTTTTAACATCAGCTTTTATAGCAAGATAGTATTTTTTAGTATCTTTTTTCCTTTTCAGAAAAGTGACGATTTCATGAGAAATTAAAATATTTTCTTGAATTTTTCTTCCAGGAATGAACCCAGATTGATTTTCATCCACAATAAAGGGCATAATGGGCTTGAGCCTATTCACTAGAATTTTAGAAATAATTTTATATATAAAATTAGTACAGCTGATAGGCCTAAAGTGTTGAACCTCAGAAGGTTGGTCAGTCTTAGGTATGAGAGCTATGAAAGTCTGATTTATTTGCTCCAAGCTTGCTTTATTATTCCAAAAATCATTGATTATCCTCATCACATCAAGTTTAATAATATCCCAATAAGTTTTAAAAAATGTTCCAGTAAACCCATCAGGGCCTGGAGCTTTATTCAGACCCAGCTCCCAAATAGCTGACTTAGCTTCATCATGGGAAATAGGCTTAATCAGACCATTATTCATATTATCATTAATACAAGGTTCAATAAGTTGAAGTATTTTATCAAAGTTTCTTTTTCCCACGGTATTAAAAATGGAATTATAATAAGTTATGAAAACTTCAGCAATATTTTTATCTTTTTCCACCCAAGTACCAGAAGAATTTTTTATAAGCTTAATAGTATTTCTTTTCCTCCTACTCTTAGTACTAGCATGAAAAAAGGAGGTATTTCTATCCCTTTTCTGAGCCAAAGAACTCTGGACTTATCTTTCCAGTATTGTTCTTCTCTATCCCAAGCCAATTCAATATTCTTAAGGATATTATTATATTCATCCCAATTACCTTCATTAGTAACACCATTAGATAAAATTTTAAGTCTATCCATAAGCTCATCAATAACTTTCCTATTATTTTTGAATTTAGCTCTGTTCCAAATATTCAGTTTTCTTCTCGTAATATTCAACTTATGGTTCATAATTTTGATAGGAATACCCCTAAGATTATTATTCTCAATCCAAACTTTATTAACAATATTATAGCAATCAACCTCATTGGTCCAAAAGGATTGAAAGTAAAATCTTTTCTTCTTAGTATTGTTCTCAATGTCTTTATGAAGAATTAAAGGGCAATGATCAGAACCCACAGCAGGTAAAACTGCTAACCAAGCATTAGGGTAGATATCTGACCATTTTTTATTGATCAGTCCTCTGTCAAGAACAAATTTTACTAATTTATCACCCAGCCTTCTATTAGTCCAGGTGAAGTGGCATCCATGTCTTGGAATTTCTTCCAAGACATTATTATTATTAATGAATTTACAAAAACTTTTCATGCTTTTCTTATTAATTTTAGTACCTCCCAATTTCTCAGAAAAATCTCTAATGGAGTTAAAGTCACCCAAGAAAACACAAGGTAAATTATTATCATTGCATTTATAAAATTTGTTTATAACATCACTTTTTTTATCCTCAGAAGGGGCACCATAAACATAAATATATTTAACTTCAGTACCTTCATTAATCATGGTTTCAATATAATTTTCATCAGCATTAAGAATTTTTATATCAACTTCATCTTTAACAAGAAGTACTAAACCCCCTGCCTGCCCCAGAGGATCAAGTTGAAATTTAATAATCATATTCAAAGCAGTAGCTAATTTAGAAATGTAAACAAGTTTTTGCTTAGTTTCAGTTAGGAATATTACCTCAGGATTATGTTTAGCACACAAATCCTTTAGGGTCTGGACTGTCAAAGGATTGCCAAGCCCTTGATAATTCCAGCTAATTTGCATCATTGAGCGTGAAGAGATTGTTGAGGGGCAATCTCGCAAACCCTATAGGATCGAATAATAGCAACCATTTCTTCATAAGCCGCTACCAGCTCGTTTCCGGCGGCAACATGGCTTGAATATCTCAGCTTTTCAATCGAGATAAGATGCTCAATACGAGTATTAAGACTCTCAATTAAATTAAAATCCAAACTTTCTTCAAATTCAAGACCCCTTTTTTCAATTTTAGTACGGAAGCTCCAGATGCGAATTCTTTTAGTTTCACGAGTCTTCTCCACCCTCTCAGCATGTTT
Source organism: Nemophila menziesii (assembly GCA_029959085.1). Classification (NCBI taxonomy): domain Eukaryota; kingdom Viridiplantae; phylum Streptophyta; class Magnoliopsida; order Boraginales; family Hydrophyllaceae; genus Nemophila; species Nemophila menziesii. Next base: position 53,272,051 of record JARWIR010000007.1, read on the forward strand.
TAATTCTCTTACAAGATGATTTTTAGCTTTGTAATTAATACCAAAAGCTTTTGATTTCTCTTGAGAAGAGATCAAATCTTCAAGAAATTTAAGATACTTTCTATCTTTTTCTGCCGGCGTTTCTTTTTTAGGGTTTTGGGGTAAGATAATGATTGCCGGAGATTTTGAAGGTGTAAAAGTAATCGGAATAGGTGTAAAGGGTATCGGGATGGTTTTTTGGATAAGAGTGGTAAAAGCTGAAGTGGGAGATGTGATTTGATGTGTTGAAGACGGAATAGGTATGGCGGAGATGGCTGGATTGACGGGCGTCAGAGTGATGATAGGGTTAGGTAAAGGGGATGGGTTCGGATTAGATTGTGTACAGGTTTGAGATCCACTTTTAATATTCGGGTCAGTTAAAAGGACCACATTACCCTCCACGTTAATAGGTGAGTTAAAAATATCTTGAGGGTAAGGACATAAATTCCTTTTGTCAGCAAATAAAAAATCAATTGAATATGTACTTTCCGAAGGTACAATATTCATTGCTTGAGGTACCATTTTCCTTGAAGAGTTAAAAATGAAGATTTCTTCCGTTATCATATTATCTTCCCCATTTTTCTTCCAGTCTAAATTATCATTGAACTGGGGAAAATTATGATTTTCATTGAATATACCATTACAGAATATGCCTTTCATTCGAGTATATTGAGCAAGAAGTTCAAAGGAGCTGCTAGGCTTAAGAAGAGTAAATTTACCAGCACAAAAAGTTGATTTCAAGAACCAAATTAAAACTTCTCCTTCTCTGACATTAATTTTCTTAGCAGCCACTTTTTTATGAATAACTTCTTTGATTACAGATTCTTTCTCGTTTCCTTTTCTTGAGGAAGAAGGATTATTACCAGCTAGATTAATACTCATAGCTCCTCGGGTTGAGATTTTTATCCAACTTCCCAATCTTGGTGTAACTTTCTTAGAAGTGTTACAGTATTTCTCTTCATGATCAAAAAATCCACAGCCATAACAAACTTGGCCTAGATTTTCGAATTTAAATTTGATATTATGAACAATAGTTTCCGATTCCCAGAACTTAAAACCAGATAAGATTGGCTTAGAAAGATTCCAATCAACAAAAATTCTAGTAAATGAGTTATCAGTTAGTAATTTCTCTGCTGGGAGTTGAATGATTAAAACTTTACCAATAACATTAAAGAATTCTCGTATACTATCTTCATTTAATACATCAATAGGGAGACCATAAATGCGCAGCCAAAGAGTTGTGTTTTTAATACGGTTATTTCCTGTTTTAGTAGGACCCGAGATAGCAAAATGCTTACCAAATACAGTCCATGGCCTACGATTCCAAATGCTCTTTTTATCCTTTCCATTCAAGAGTTTTGATACAGAACTCGTTAATACCAGATTTTTCCAACTGAACCTCTTGGGTAAGTTTCCAATGTTTGTTTATATGGGTATTTATTAATCCCATATTAATCACTTTCTTGTTTAATAATTTCCCATATAGAATATGAGTTTCTAGCATTTTGTAATCAGAGTTATGCTTGGATAAAATCACAAGACTACCACTCTCTGCATTCGGATGTTTAGAAGAAAAGAATTCCATCGAGACAGAGAGAAGGAAGAAAAGGAGGAGGATAGAAGAGAAAGAAGAAAAGAGAGAGGAGGAAGAAAAGAGGAAGAAAGAAGAACCTGGATGATCTTGAGAGGATGAGGATGAAGACGGTGGTTTAAGGGTGGGGTGAGGATTTCTGATGGTGGTGAGGGGGGGGGGGGGGGGTATTTTTTGTTTAGGGATTTGTGCCTGAGAGCACATTTTTACTAAATTGCGAAGAGGCTTTTTTTTTTTTGGGGTCAACCACATACTCTTACTCTACCAGGTTTTTTTTTGGGGTTAGGTAAACGGTTGTATTAATAAAAAACTGTACACTATATAATAGAGTTGTCTACTTAAACTAAAAGGCTAAAGATAGCAACTAAAAAGCTAAATCTATCCGGTTTTTTTTTTCATCAAGTAAGGATAGAGATCACCTATTTCATATTCACCCTAACATTCAATCTTAAATCTCTTAAATTATTGTATCTTTATTTCTTAACAAAATAGTGATATAAATTTTACATATCAATACTCTATCTTATTTAATCTAAATTTCACTTTGTATTTGTAATTATTTTTCTTGTTATGATAAAAAGCTTTGAGTTCAATTTTTTTTTTCGGTTTCTTATTTGAAGTTTGAAGAACTTAATTTTTTTGTTGGTTTTATAGTAGATGATAAATATAGTAAGAACCGAGTTTGAATTGTGGAATCTAATATCTGTTGCTTACCTTTATATGTCTCCATCTAATTGGATTTTTTTCAAAATATTTTAGTAGATACAAAATATAAATGAATGATTAAAAAGGATTATTAGTTCATAAAAAGAATTTAGCCAACTAGATTAACTCAACTGACCATGACCATGTTCTTTTTCTTAAGAGCTACAGGTGTCGAATCGAGTCAAAATGACTTCGAGTCTAAAGTGGCTTTCCAATCTATTAAAAAAAAATTCGAGACATGAATGTGAAGGGAACTTATATATAGGGTGAATACATATTTTTTTCTTTAACGAGAATTGACAATTAAAAAGGTTGAATTAGATTACAAAAATTTAAAGGGTTAATTTCTATATTTATGCTATTCAATCAAGGGCATATTCAAGCTTTTTTTTCCAGAGAGGATTAGACGTTAGAATAATAAGATGAGTTTGGCAACTTCATTCTAGGTCCGCCCCTGTATCCAATAGAGACTAAAGGTATACTTTAGAAAAAAGTAAGTATTTCTCCAATTAAAAACTAATATTTATTTACTCACATTTTTCCTAAAACAGCAAAATCAAGAAAATGTGTATCGCATCCTTGGAACAATAGAGACTTCAACCCTTATTATACATGCATTCTCCCTAACTATATAACACTAGATTAAGTTATTGAACTGTTAAGATTGCCTTTGATTAAATTTTCTCATCTATGTGTGAAGTGTATAAACCAGGTACGTCAATGGAAAACCTCTTCACGTTTACCAAGTATTTGTATTTGTCACTTGTATAAAGCAAACAAATATGACAACATTACTCGAGAAGAACCCTACTAACGATCAAAACATTCAGTGTGAAAGAAACCCACCTAATTAGAATCTAATGTGGATAAAGTGTAAGAAAACTAAGTTACACTGTAAACCATAAATTACAAATGAATCAAGTACCTCTACCATTTTGGAGCAACGCTTATACAGTCATGGAGTTGTCAAATACTTGTTGAGTGATCACATGCCTAAAAATGTGCTTATCGGAGAGCGTGGACTTGTAAGATTCACTTCAACTCTGTAGTGGCTTGATCCACATTGTGTATGATGTACTTGATCATCTTTTCCCAGAGTGAAATGATGGAAGGAATATAGGAAATCCTAGACGAGTTAATCGGAGCATTGAGATTTCCTTATCGAACCAATTTGATTTTTTTTGTATGTCCAAAACATATGTGATCTAATTGGTATGACCAAGAGGCATAATACCTAGTATTTACTTAATATTTAAAAGGTAAAACACAAATAAACCTTACAACCTTATGTTTTATGAAGAATGTTATACGACAATTACTAAAACTAAGATCATAATTCAGATAGAAATATTATTTTATAGTGGGTGATATTGAGTGATGTATTCAAACACCATGTCGTTATAGCATAATTCAGATAGACAAAAATCAATGACATAAGTTGTAGTACCTTTTATGTTTGTGATTTAAAGGATGAGATTTAAATTTTACTAAAGATGATTTGTAATATTAGTGATAGTAACTCTTAATTTTTAGTTGGCTAAAATATATGTTATAATTTATCCCTTTTACTATTTTAAGGATAAAAAAAATTAATATTACCATAGTTTTTTCAACATAATTATAAATTGTGACATGATATTAGTTTAGGTAGTAATATCCTTATATTATATCTTTCGAAGGCATCTTATGGGGAAATACACATCTTCTTAGGCACTGCCTATAATTATTTATGTCATCTCTCCTCACATATTTTGTAAAACCTTATATTCTCAAACTTATTTTTCAACTTCCAACACCATCTACAACATTTTTCTTCAAATCTTCTTGTTCATCTTCTCAAACTCGGGTTAGTTGACTGTAGATCGGTCCATGTCAACTTATAGTTTTAACTCTTTTCTGACAAGGTATTGATATGGACACATATCTGTAGTTGTTCATATTTTATGTTGTTTTTAGGTGGTTGGAAATAGACGGAGGTTCTATTTCTATAATTATTAAGGTAATCTTCTACTCCCTGTTTTTTACATGTACTAACCCACTTAGATAGGTATCTTGGAGAAGTTGTGTATTTTCACTAGTGTAGGTCATGGTTATTGTCTGTTAATCGTGATTAGGATCTTCCCACTGAAAATTCAATGATGGTGGAATCCGAAGTGTGGTTATCTTGGTTGTAAAAGATTAATCCCCCGTTTGTTGTTATTTTTTATTAAATGTTGTAATCTATCTTCCATCTCTATTAATACTTTTTGTTAGTTGAAATATTTATATCTTGTTTTAATGTTTGCTAACTTTGAATAAAATTTCTATTTTTGGGAAAGACATCTTATAAGAAAAACAAATTTTTTTAAGTTTGATGCACAATCTTTAATAAATCATTTTCAAATTTTGTATAACGGGTTTGTATCGTATTTATATTATTTCTTTATTAATTTTCCACTCAATTATCCGATATTATATATATATATATATATATATATATATATATATATATATATATATATATATATATGTCTGTGTGTGCTTCTATGAAGATCTGATTCACCACAATGGTTTCATTGCAATTTAATATTGTATACGATCTCTTTTGACTGGTGATAAATGTAACAGGTCACCGTTAGCAACACATTGACCATTACAACTAGTTGTCAAGAAGATAGCGAAAATAGCGGAGAGAATTGATGTTTCTTTCCACCACATCCCTAAACACTTTAATGGTCAGACTAATCATATTGCTAGATATGCTAAGTAGAAGGGTGGAAGGTGTGCGAAAACCTGCTTATGTATGCTTATTTCTCAAGATTAGAGATAGACTGACTTACATGACTAGGTCCTGAGGTCCTATTATATGTCAAAAAAAAGAAAAAGAGAACGGTGATCTTGCAATGAGACAAAAAAATTATGGGTGGAGATTGAAACATTTCCATTTTTGGTCGAATCTGGTCCAAATTTTTTGAATTTGGAATTAATTGTTTCCTTTTTCAAATTTTCAAAATTTTAAAACTTAACTGAATGTTGAATCTTATAAATTAAGGAAATTGAATTGATATTCTTAAAGGTGGAATACACACCTTGGGGACTATACACACACTCTTATGAATGTAGGAAAGACAAATCACAGAATATGTCTCAATATTTAGAATCTAACTTTTAGAACCTTGAATAATAGCACCTCAGATTGATGACTGGTTTTCACAAACTATTGCCTCTTTGAATGTTACTCATGTTCAAGATATACAGTTTGTTGCATTTTTGAGTTATATTTGTTGGCAAATTTAGAAAGGTAGAAATAAATTTGTATATAATGGAGTTAACCTGAACCTATGTTCATGTGTAATATACCTTACTCTAATTGGAAGGAATATAAAGATGTGAATCAAAATCCAAATGATGTTAACATGACAAAAAAGCTGAAGGATTCAGACCCGGATTCCTCGACTTAAAGTGAAAGAAATGATAAAAACCTTAGTATTAAAATACTGGTAAAGTTAGTAAATGGAGTCCTCCCCCTAACTAATATTATTAAAATAACTACCGATGCTAGCTTCTCTTTATTTGGTTGTGCTATATCTTATATAGTTAAAGATTCTTTTGGCAACTTGATTGAGGCTGATGCAAAATATATAGAGGCAAGAAGTTCGGTCAAAGCAGAAGCTCAAGGTGTTTTGGCCCGCGAGATAACGAAAAGTTTTCCTACCAATTCAACTATTATCAGAAAGTGATTGTGAAGTGATAGTTAAATTCTTAGTTACTAGGACTCCTTGTAATATTCTTGAGTTTTGTAATAATTTTAAGTCGATTTACGGTAGTACGGAGACTTGTAAGTCGTTGTTTTTCTTTGTTATCCGCAAATGTAATAGAGTAGCTGATTGTGTCGCTAAACAAAAGCTTGTTGGCAAACTGTTTGGTGATTAGAGGATTTCTTCGTCTTCCCAATTTATTCAACTTATTTTACTTGATAAAAGATTATGTGGTATCAGGTAGCTTTTGTAATATTTAATGTTATAATGCTATTTTATATATTTAAGCCGTTGACAAAGAAAATAGAATCTAAATATTACCACTATTATTCTAAAAAGATTTGTTTATTGAAAAATTCGAACCCTCACATATCGATAATCTGTCACTACAACCTACATTTGGTTTACCAATTGCACTATACAAAGGGGGTATGATTTTCTTTGAATTAGGATTTAATTTTGTAATTATTAAGTTTGAAAGTTATTTTTTAAAGAATTTTTATAAAACAGCAAAAAATTCATAAAGTTTTTAAAATTTTGAAAAAATTGAAAATTCTAAAAATGAATATTTCTAAATAAAAATAGAGATTTTCTAAAAATAAAATCAAGTATTTTGTTGACATTCGTTTTTTTTTTTTGGATTAGAATCAAAAAAATATAAATTTTTCAGACACATTTTCGATCGGATTCCATTGATTCCATTACTTAGTGATTGGTTATAAATTGTTAATGCATTTATTTCCTTGATTTGATTAAAGATTCGTAACCAACCAATTCATGCCACGTCAATGGTGACATTTGGGTGGTATGAATTTGGGTGGTATATATCATTACTCCATTACTTATCATGAGAAAATGAAAATTGAGATACTCATTTGACTACTTCAAAAAATATTAAAATATAAAATCTCTTTATCTTGATTTATAATGTTAACACATCTTGAACATCATCAAACGTAAAAGGTCAGTTACTTTTCCCCAAGTTTCGAATTTAGAATTAATATATCAATTTGGGGAAAGATTTTCAATGTACAATGGTGGGGATGAGCTAGAAACCAGGAACAATAATCCATGCTTCATAACCTCGGTGGAAACAAAATCGACAGCAAGCTCTTGCTTTATTGTTTTTCTTGTTCTTTTCTCTTTTACCTTCTCTATTGTTGCATTACTACTTTCAAAGGGTAAAATATTAGATTTTCTTTTTTACCTTTTCAAAACTATAATAGATAAATTAAATTAACCAACATGTATAATACAAGAAAAAGTAAAATATATGTCTATTTGGAAGTATTACTTTTTGTTACATAAGAGGTCAAAAGACGAGGAAGAACTTTTCCTAATAATTATTGTCTATCTAGAATGATTCTAGGCATTGCCCAGTCGCATCTATTTTTCGTTAATAGATGCCAAAGGCCCTTTGGTGGTTGTTGATATGGACTCGGACCATCTTCGCTTCTTACTCCTACTTTCGCCGACCAATCTGCACAACTATTAACTTCTCTGTAGCACCAATTAAGCTCAAAACTCTCTCTAGATGCATGTATATCACGACACTTTTGAATTATATCACCCGAAAAACCCCTTGAGTTCACACCGCCCTTCATTAGATGTTTAAAAGTATCTAGACTCTGAAAAACACTTTTAGGAAAAACACCAAATAGGTGCTTCTTATAAAAAAAAATTTAAATTTTTTTTTTTTTTGAATACACGAGAGAGCCATTATGGACTCGGAGTCATTTTTAACTCCAATGAGATTCGATCCCAGGACCTCTTGGTCTCTGCGGAGTAACCTAACCACTAGACCAACTATCAATCTCCACTTAAAATAATTTTAATTTTTTTTAAAATTTAATTTTTATTTTAAAAATATTTTTTTACTCTAAAATTAGCACTTCTGAACAGGCCTTAACTCTTCTATTCTCTCCATCCTTAAAAAGATTGTAAGTGTCTTTCTTTTTTACACAAATGAAAAATAAAATTAATTAGATTTTATATTTATTAATATATCTTTCATAAAATATTTTTGAATTTTGAATTTTTATTAAAAACATAAAATTTAATATTTAAATAAAAATAAATATGATATAAAGAATAAAAAGTATTGTAATTTTGTAAATTAATAATATTTTGTAGACAATTATATTTAAAAATAATAACAATATTTTGTGAATATAGAAAATACATGACAAAAGAATAAAAGATAACATATACATATATATTTTGGAAAGTTACATAATTCAGATAAAGTTTGATCATAAATCACTGTCACTAAAAATTTGCTTCCAACCATCTACGCAACTCTCAACCTTATGAATTATTATTGAGTGTTTGATTTGATTTGATTTACAATTGAAAGGAAAGATCACTCTTTTTGATATTTTTTTCCTCAAACATTGAAATTCAGTTGATGAAACACTTTAACCATTAAAAATGTACAAATTTAACTAAAGATTAGTCAGTGGCCAGGGTCTTGGTCATCTAACCTAGTAGTGCAGGTTTAAATCGAGTCAATAATTTCGAATCCAATGTGACTCTCCTATGTAACAGAAAAAATGTACAAATTTGAATAATTTTTTGTTTAAATTTTGGATATAATTTTAACATTTTTTATATGAATTACTTCAATCAAGAATAAATATAATAAATTGATAAATTAGCCTTAGAAATATACTTCATTTCAAATATTTATTTAATTTTTATTTTACTTGCAAACTTTGCGCACATTCATTTTGTGATAGACTAATCTTAATTTGTTTAGGTTGTTTTTTTTGGGTTGGGTAAACGGTTGCATTAAAAGAAAAACTGTACACTATACAAAGGAGTTACCTACCTAGGCCCGAAAGCTTAAGGTAGCAACAAATAAAACAAAATACAACTAACTCATACTAAACTAATACAAGCTAGTTTCCCACCCTCATCCATAAAGGAATGATGAGGGAACAAAGGAAAATAAAATGGAAAAAACACACCATTTGATTTCCTTGGTAACCGTTTCTCGTGTCATCGAATCGCCTCTCATAGCTAGGTGATTTCTCGCTTTCCAAATGCAATAAACGGTTGCTCCAAACCCGATTCTCCATGCTTTTCTCCTCCAATTTTCTCTAGCTTTAAGCTTTTTAAGCCATTTCAAAGCACTAAGAATCGTTTTCATCTCCTTATTTAATCCTAGCCATGATTTAATCTCATCCCAAATTGTCCTTGCATAAGAACAATCAAAATAGAGATGCTTATTCGATTCGAAATCTTCCCCACACAACTCACAAAGCGGATCTAGCTCCATATAAGTAATTCTATCCTTCGTTTTAAGTCTTTCCTTCAATGCCATCCAAACAATAATAGCATGTTTAGGAAACACACTCGAGTCCCAAATAATATTAGCCCAAGGCTTCACAAAAGTTTTACGACGAAATAAATCATATGGTTTTTTATAAATATCATAAAACTCTTTACTTGATACCTCATATGTTGGTTGACTCACATTTCCGGATGAAAACCACAAAGAAAAGATTTTTTTCTCTTCCTTCTTCTCCTAAAGATCCTTGAATAATTTCTTTTTGCTCCCAAACATTTTTTAAAAGAGGAGAATTACTTTTTTTAGGATGCCATTCCCAAAAACCACAAGCATTAAATTTGTTTAGGTTGTTAAGGAGACATCATCACAAAGTTACTTTTAAAAAAAATTAAATTTTGAACTCCTATCCGCTCAAGATAATAAATTATTTACTATCTGAATATATATAGAGAGAGGGAGAGAGAGCACATCTAAGTTTGTTTCTTTCTTTGTGTGGTGGGGCTTTATGTCTTCAGTACAAGTTTGATTGAGTACAGGAATAAGACATACAAGAGGCCACCCATGTCTTCATTCTCTATCTAAGTTCTCATTACCCATACATTTGCATGTTCTTCACAAGAAATTCCTAACTAAATCATAACCTGCATTTAATGCTAAATTTTTTTCCATTTCATTTACTAAATTATATATATCATCCTCAAACCTCAATTTAATCAAACCAACAAATTTCATCTTTATTATCCTATACCCACTCGCGAGTCATTTCATAAGAACAATCGGGCCATCTTCCTTGCTGGTTCTGTTATTATTGAATCTTCTAAATGTCTATTGTATGCCATCTTGTTCTTTTTCTTGTATATGTTTGTTTACATGCATGCAATGCTCGACAACTTGGAGTTATTGATAGAGATATTGTTGCAGAAAGTTTTCAGTTGCCTAACCAGGTATATATATATATATATTTTGTATTTTATGCTTTTGTAAGCTTAAAAAGATATTAAGTACTATCTTATTACTTAAATTTACTTATAGTGAACTCTATGTTATAATAATTAAATTAATATGGACTTTTTGTTGTTTGTTTAAATTGATAAGGCAGATAGTTGGTTTTAGTAGTTTGAAGCACTCTTTTTTTTTTTTTTTTTTTTGTTCTAAGTTTGAAGCACTCAATTAATGATCATAAGAAAAACAATTGCAGAGCTAAAGAGATTTTTTTACAGTTTTCTGATTTTTCTTGTACAAACACTTCTAGACATGCATTGCTTTTTCTGGATTATTTTAGAAAATGCCTTTTCGTTTTATTAACACTATATACTCCACTCAATATGAGTGATTTACAAAATTTATTTACCAATAAAAATGTACAAAAAATCATAAACCCAACTCTACTGATCAAATTAATGCTTAAGCCCATCTGAATTCTAAACTTTGAATATAAACAATCAAAAAACTTTTATTCTTAAGTCTTCATCTTCTTCAATGTTATCATTCGGCTGCTCAATAATCATAAACTTTAACTTTTGACTTAAACTTTTAGTCCATTATTATGTTTGTGTGTAATGTATAATATATAAATTAAAGTCAACAAATATTTTTATATTTATGATTTCAAATTAACATAAACAAATTTCAAGGGTAATGTCTAGCTACGAAAAAACCCTTTATAATTCAAACTCACTATATTTGTCACTGGCCATCCCATTAGATTCAACTTACAACAGTTGTTAATAATTCTTATATATTTATGTTTAAATAATTTTGCAGGAAAATGAAAGACAAACCCTAGTTAGGGTTTTTGATCCATCAAAATTAAATGAAAATGAAGTTAGAAACAAAAATCATCATAAGAAAGCAGCTAAGCATAAAAACCATGGAGTTAAATTATCATCTTCATCCCTAGAAGTTGTATCTTGGAAAGTGCCAAACAAGAAAAAGAGAGAGCAACAACCAGGGTTTAATTTGGATTATTCACCACCCAAGACACATCCTCCAGTGCACAACTGAGATGTTTACTTTGTCTAGATCACGGGACAGTATAATATATCATTTTAGCCATCCTATCTAACAACTTAGTAAAGCAGTTAATGATCAATTACATCCCTGAGCTCATAGCTTACCTTGAGTAGTGGTGATTGTTGTTAACCCGTATAACGAGTTTGCTTACGTTGTTGTGTAATATATATATGATCTTAACATTAGTTTTCTCTTATATATTGTCAATTAGTGCAAATTTATAAGGGCGCATATCAAGCTAGCTAGCTAGGATATGCCTAGATTTATCACCCCTGTTGCAATGCTCAAGCCCAAAGAGGTTATAGAGTCCGGGTCTCAACTTTTACCATTACAACTATATACACATGCATAGAGTTTTTTGACAATTAGTTAGCGCCATTATAAATAAATATGACGCTTTTCAATCCTCACTTAATCGTCATCTATGAAATTGTCATTGTTTGTCTATTATGACGACAAACACAATCGTTAGAATCAAAGACAGATGCGGATCCATGATTTCGAGTCTGGGAGGGCTATTATTGTTACAAAAAAAAACCACACCTAATAAACCTTTTATATATCTAACAAAATCGCTAAAAAACACCCACAAATTCTTTTTTCCGCACTGCGCAAAATAAATCTTATTCACTAAATAGCTGCAACAAAAAAATTCTCATACAAATGGAATATTAAACTCGCGAACAAAAAAAGTGTACTAAACTGCTAATGCAATATAGTGTATTTTATCGTTGTTCATTTTTTTTTCTCAAATATTTTATCGTTGTTCGTAGAGCTATTAATTCATGGACAGTAGTTATAGTAATGACTATTTCACAAATGGCCATAACTGTTGAAATATGTATCATGTATCACAACTCTAATACTTGTTCACATTATACCCGATTTTTAAGTGTTAGCGGCAGAGGTGGAAAGAACACAATTATGACTGGATTAACACAAAAACGATATAACCCAAAACTTAAAAGGATACAACGAATTTAATAAAAATGCATAACACAAAAATCAAAACAGATAAATTAGAATTTTCTGAATTTTAACTCAAAAAATATAAAATATTGAAAGAATTTTAAGATACACCTAAAAATGTAAGATTTTCAATGAATATATTTTAAAAATATATTCAATTGAGCCAGCCCAACTTAGCCCTCCCAAGCATCCGCCACTGGATGAGGGAGCTTCCTGATCTCGACGACACACAGTGAAAAAAATGTCCGATTGTTTTTAGCGAAAAATACTTACAAAATAGATTTTTGGCTCCGAAGTTTAAAATTTGCCTCCCAATTCTAAAATTCATTCCCAAGTCTAACATTAACCCCCCAAACCTTCCCCAAACTAAATATAATAAAAAAAAATCCGGGATTACCGTTGCAAACCATGTTAATCAATATGGTTTTTTGCCTTCCAAAATCTTATCATGAATCCACCCCTTTGGTCACAATTAAAGAATTTTCTTGACAATTTAACATATCAAAGTTATATTTTTTGTTTTACTATTATAGTATTCAAATAAAGCTCTTTCAATCTAAATAATACTAAAGCTCTGAATGCACCAAAGGGTGCCATGTAAATGACTTTTAGGCATCGACCAACCACACTTGACCTGTAACAAAAGATGTCTCAAAAACCTCCTAGCTCTTAATAGAAAATCTGTTTCCAATGTTGTTGAGATGAACTTAACTTGGACAACCCAATCTGTATAAGAGTTACCTTATCTATATATTTGTACCAAGTCAAACAAAGATTCCACCTCAAGGAGCTCAAAAATTGAGTTGACCAGATTGCCACTAGTTTATACTGATATAATGATGAACTGGTCGTATATTCTAGCCAATCAAGAAAATAAGATGCTCTACATGAATGACTTATTACCCATTAAGGGACCGCAACGCGGTGCGTGAAAATTTGTTTGGGAAGTGACTGGTCGTCATGGTTGAATTGTAGATGTTTGCGTGCCAAGTCGACAATAAATGCCTCTAAGACGATTCTATTATGCATGACACCGCATAGATATATGAATTACACATTAATAATGAAGGATACACCTAAATCAAACAAGATAGATTAAAGCAACAATTGTAGATGATGAGTAAGAGTTGGACGATACTTGGAACAAGTACACAAATAAGGTTGACAGTCACAAAATGATACATATCGATAGTGATAGTGAGTCTATAGATGTATAGATGTTGAGATGGACAAATACGAAACAAATTAGTTATATAAATTGATTATTGTTAATTTGTATACAATAATAACTAATATGTGTTGAATATTCACTTTTGGTATTTTTTATTGATCTGGCAATATTTAATATGCTTGTATATTTTGATTTTAGTTGGTGTAATATTAAATAACTAAAAATTAATAAATTTAAGATTTTCTTTGAATTACTTTTAGCAACCGAGGAGAGGTCGCAAAAAAATAAAACTAACAATGATCATTAGGTGATCGCGAAAAGTACATCAGATTTAGTGACCATTGGGTAATAACTAGAGTTTTGATATATTGTCGAGCACCCAGGTGGTCGACATATCTATGTAACACATACGCTATGACCTTCGTAATCGCTAATAGCATTTCTTTTTTGCAACCATATTGGTCGCCAATGTGAACCTCTAACGAGGAAAACACTAGTTATGAAATATTAACTACCAATAACGGTCACCGGAAGGGATTCCAATTTTTAGCAAGTAATAACGAGACCAGCGACCATCAAAGCTGTCGCTAGAAGTCGATTACATAGCCGTTTATTTCGAGTCTCCTGAAATCAATTTTTTTAAGGGTTAATGCACAATAAGCACTTGTCACCTTACTCTCTTGCCCGTAAAAGGCACTATCTTTTTTGAAGAACAATGAGTTATAGGAAATTTCCCAACACTCGAAATCTGAGTTATGTGAAGCTTCCCATAACTCAAACGACTCTTTTTAAGGTAAAGAAAAGGGAAAAACAAAATATATGTGCCTTTTATGGGCAAAAAAATGGTGGTTGGGGTGAGTGGGAATTAATTCTAAGTTAAGGTATTTCTTGGGCAATAATCCTTTTTTTTAACACTTCTTAAGCTTACTATTATATATAATATTTTATTCCAAAATCAAATATTTTACGTTTTTTTTCTTTTTAGACAAAGGCAACTAATATATTAAAAAAGCAACATGAGTATTAACCAACTCTTGAAGCAACAAAAGAGTTACAATCATTACAGGCTAAGGGAATAAGATCAAGTGGAGTATTACAAAGCCATGTAGGAGATAATAAAGAATTAGAAAAAGTCTTCGCAAGCCAATCAGCAACCTTGTTCGCCGTTCTTCTAATACCACCAATACGGATGTGGTTGTGGTCTCTAACCATGTTTCTAATATCACCAAGGATAGCCCTGTCCTTCCAATGACAGTTCGGGCTTGGTGAATACACAACTTTAAGAACGGCTTCGGCGTCAGTTTCAATACTTTCGCAAAGGGAAGCGTGGGCTAAAGCAAATTGAACTCCAGATCTCAGTGCTTTAGCTTCTGCTTCAAAACTGGAAGATGCTAATATGTTCATGGCAAAGCCATCAACGATATCCCCTTTCCAGTTACGGATTACTGCAGCAGCGGTGACTTTACCAATCTTGAAGGAAGCATCTACATTCATCTTCAGATTAGGCTGTGGAGGAGGTGACCAATAAGGGACAGTGGATAGCCTAGTCACAGGAGGGATGGGGTTAGAAGGAACACCAGTTGGTTCAGAAGAGTTCACATCACCAAAGAAGAACACTTGACTGTGGAATAAATCCAATAAAGTCATGCAGGCTTCTATATCAACAGGGATATGATGGAAAATAACCTTATTCCTGGTTAAACAAATGACCCATAAGCACAGAATGATGGTCAGAAGAAGGTGGGATTTCACCTTAACACTGTTCCCTTGATCAATAATCGATCCAACCCAGGACCCGAATCTCAAATCATTACTAGGGGGAATGTGACAATGGAGGGGAGATAAGAACCAGAATTTCTTAGTCCATTCGCATTTTAAGAAGAGGTGTTCAATAGATTCTTCTTCTTTGAGGCAAATGTGGCATAAATCAGTAGAGGAACAAGAGCGGGAAAACCTGTTCTGTTCAGTGGATAGAACATTCATCATCACTCGCCAGAAGAAGAACTTGAACTTAGGGGGAGCTTGGGAATTCCAACATAACTTAATAATGTCAGAGAAGGGGAAATTAGACGTAGAGGGATGGAAAGAAGGGATGACAGTAGGATGGAAAGCTGACAGGTAACTTGATTTACAAGAGTATATACCATCCTTGGTATGGGGCCAAATCCAGTCCTCATTCTGATTGGTCCACGGGATGTTAAGCGAGGATATAACAGAGACCATATCAGGGGTAAAGAGTTGGTTTAGCATGCCCATCTTCCAAGTTCGGGTTGGAGTGTGGATCAAGTCAGCCACGAATTTAGGGAAAGAAGGATCTTCAGAATACGAATCAGGTTTATCAATAAGAAGACCAGTCCAATTGTCATCACAAATCAAAGTATGATGACCATCGCTAATCGCTTTAATCAAGTGGGGTTTGAGAAAGGCACAGCCTCTACGAATACTATTCCAAATCCAAGACCCTTTCTTAATATCACCAGAATCCATCAGGTCTTTATCAGGGAAGTAAACACTCTTAAGCACAAGATGGACCAGTGATGAGGGACGAGTAAGAATTGACCAAGCCTGTTTTGCCAATAGAGCAAGGTTAAATAATTCAAGATTTTTAATTCCAAGACCTCCTACTTCTTTAGGGGAGGAAATTTTGTTCCAGTTAATCCAGTGGATACCACGGTCCTCTTCATTACCCCAGAGGAAGTGACAAGTAAGGGAATTAATCTTTTTAATTACACCTTTAGGGATAGCCAGGAGGGACATAAAATATGTTGGGAAAGCATGAATAATTGAAGATATGAGGACAGCTTTCCCAGGCATCAAAAGTAAAGATTTCTTCCAACCACTTAGTTTAGAAGCCATCTTATCAATTAGGGAGTCCATGGCCTTAGTCTTGGAATTTCCCCAGTTAGTGGGTAGCCAAAGATAAAGGCCAAGATCCTCAGATGTGGGCATACAGAAGGCTTCAGCAAGCTGGACTCTCATAGAATCAGGGCAGTTAGGAATCAAGAAAATGGAGGATTTATTGAGATTGATGGATAACCCAGAAGCAAAACAGAATTTGTACAGGATTTCCTTAAAGGCGTAAATCTCCAGAACCGAGTTCCTAAGGAAGAAAATGGAGTCATCAGCGAATAAAAAATGGTGGATATGAGGTCCATTTTTTCCAAGTTGAATTCCTTTGATGTCTCCCGACATAAAATCAGCTTCAATAAGGGAGGATAGAACATTTGAAACCATAGTAAACAAGTAGGGTGACAGAGGGTCTCCTTGGCGGAGCCCCCGAGAAGGTTTGAAAGCCCCTACTTTGCTACCATTTACCAAGACATTGATGGTAACAGAAGTAACACATTCTTTGATACAAGAGATCCAACCAGGATTGAATCCCATTTTATGAAGGACATCAAAGAGGAAAGGCCAACTTACTCGGTCATAGGCTTTGTGGAGATCAGCTTTGATGATGGAGTAACTGTCTTTAGAGTTTTTCCTCAGGTGTTTAAGCTTGTGTAATACTTCATGGACTATGATGATATTGTCTTGAATAATCCTGCCTTTAATGAAGGCTGATTGGGCTGGCGAGATCACATGAGGGATAATACAGGACAGTCTAATCACCATCACTTTTGAGAATATTTTATAAAGGAAGTTCGTGCATGAAATAGGTCGATATTGACCTATCCTTTGAGGGTGCTTACATTTGGGAATGAGGACGATATTAGTATCGCTAATAGAACCTAAGGAAATGGTACCAGATAAAACCCCATTACAGATAGCCAGAATATCATCCTTAATGAGCTCCCAATATTTACGAAAAAATGAGCCTGGAAAGCCATCTGGCCCAGGAGCTTTAGAAGCCCCCAATTGCCAAGTGGATTGCTTCAATTCATAAGGGGTAACTGGTGATGTTAGCATGGCATTCTGGGGTGAGGAGATACAAGGGTTGATCTTTTGAATGATGGGATCAATGAGTCTAGGACCAGAATCCTCATAAAGATCCTTAAAGAAATTAATAACCAGATCATTAAGCTCAGAGGGGCTAGTAGTCCACGTTTCATCCTCCTTCAAAAGGGATACCATTTTGTTTGAAATTCTTCTGATTCGAGTAGATAGATGGAAAAATTTAGAATTTATATCACCTAATTTAAGCCAAAGAACTCTGGATCTAGTGGCCCAGTACTTCTCTTCAAGGGACCAGAAAAATTTAATCTCTTTCGAAATAGACGTGAACAGGTCCTGAGAAGAAGGAGGGAGACCATCTGGATTAGATTGCATAAGGGATTCCAGTTTCTTAGAAAGTAAATTAATGATAAGGGCATTGTTCTCCAAGTTAACTTTCTTCCATATAAGAATCGTTCTTCTGCATCTTATCATTCTTTTAGGGAATCTAACAGCTGGGGAACCCGAGAAAGAACGGGTAGATGAGAGACAATCTTGTATTGCCAGGGAACAGGATTCAATATCAAGCCAGGATGGATCCAGTTTGAAAGCTGGTCTTGGATTAAAAAGTGGGGGATCATCCCAATGAAGGATCATTGGGGAATGGTCAGAACCTATCGGGGGAAGATTCTGGATCCATGAATCAGGGAATAGGTCAAACCAGGCAGCTGAACCCAGGCCTCTATCCAATTTTTGTAGGATTAATTTATCCTCACTTCGGTTGTTCCTCCAAGTGAAGGAGCATCCTTTAGAAGGAATTTCAGATAGCTCGTTAAGGATAATATTGTTGTTAAAAAGGCGCATTTCAGAAGGATTCTTCCCTAACCCCCCCCCCCCCCCCCACTTTTTCTTGGGCATTACGAATGTCATTAAAATCACCAATAAACAGGTTAGGGGATAGGGGATTTTTGTTAGTAACATCAATAATATAATCCCACAAAAGTTTTTTACTATTAATATCAGGTAGGGAATAGACAAAATGTAGCATCCATACAGAGCCAGAGGCATCAACAGAAGAAATAGAAATATGATTAACAGAAAAAGAAATAACATCAGCCAGCCAAATTTCCATTGTCAAAATAGCTAGACCTCCTGAAAGACCCACAGCCACAGGGTCAACGCTCCACAGCAGATTCATTTTCAACTTCTTTGCCAAAATAAGCATCTTCTTTCTTTTGGTCTTCGTATCTGAAAGCCCGATGACCCGGGGATTATCCTTAGAGATTATCTCCCTAAGGTTTTGGACCGTCAAGGGGGACCCCGTCCCTTGACAGTTCCAAAACACCCCGATCATGGATCAAGTGGGGGTTGCTGAGAGCAACCACCCACATCTTTAGGGATAACCGTCGAAATAGGAACCACATCAACAGCCATATCTAACAGGGGGACTTCTATCAAAGCACCATCATTTTCCTTAAAGCCAAACATCTCAGAATGGGATAACTTGCGCTTCTTCGCACTTGGTCCTCCCTTGTCTTCCACCGGACGCTCCATAGAAATAGGGATTTCGGTGAAGGATAGGGAGAAATCATGGATCGGAGTATCAGTAACCAAATAAGTACTTGGAGACACCATAGGGGTAGATGACCCAGAAGAGGGAGAGATCGGGATAGAACCCACAGCATCAGGCTCCGCTCTGATTGAGGAGACCACTTCATCTGTATTATGTGAAGGAGAGGAGGATATCGGGATGGGGGTTGCATTGGGAAGGTTAGGAGAGTTGGGAGGAGTATACGGTAGAGGTGTATTGTACGCGGTGGGAGGAGAAGAGGGGTTACTAGAAGGGTTCACCTTGGGAGACTGAGCAGGCGTAGAGTTGATATTTGGGTTAACCCATTGGAGATTCGTTTTGCCTTTAGTGGGGTTAGCACGTGACCAAGTCCGGTTCGATCCACGATTGCCAGAAGTGGGTTTGGCCATAACAGGCCCATCATTCTTATTAGGCCAGGCTGGCCATTTAGTAGAAGAGGTGTTTCCATCAAATTTCCTTTTAGAACCGGACCATGAGGGAGGGGTGTTGGGCTTGTTTTGCTTAGGATTGGGCCTAGAAGAGGATTTGCGTGCATGGGCCTTAACACGTGTAGCAATAGTACCACCAACATTACTTTTACCAGAAGACTTAAATATATGCTCTACACCGGTCGGATCTGAGCCAACATCTTTCAATAATTCTTTGACAACCAAAGCATATCCTTGTACCGGATCATTTGGACAACCTCGTAAGAACTCAGGGACATTCTCTTCCTTTTTGACCTCTTCCTTATCATTGGATAAAGTATTAATGGAAAAGGGACCACCACTATTCCGATTTTTTGAAGAAACATCCTCTGAAGAAGGTAAAAACGAGTCTTCACTTCCCGAAATGATATGGGAAGGGTCATCCAAATCATCGACTACCACAACCTTTCTACCTCTACCTTTGACTGGTGTGATACTCATCCAATCACCAATAGGGAATTTTACGTATCCTCTACTACGGACTTGTTCCTCTTTATACAGACCACATTCACTAGCTGTGTGGGTAAGGAGGCCACAGAAAAAGCAAAATTTACTCAGTTTCTCGAACCTGACCTGAACCTCTAGAGCAGGGAGAGAAGGTCTATCAATGTTAAAGGATTTGACCAAAGGTTTCTCGAGTTTCCACAGTGCTCTAACACGAAGGAGTTTGACAGTAGCTTTGTGTTATTTTTTATTTGGTTATTTTTTTATTTTTTTATTTCTTTTATTAGCTTTGTGATTTTTTAATTGAGGGCCTCTTGTTTTATAGCTTGTTTTATTGACCCCAAAATATGAAAACCAACCCTTTGTGGATTAATAATATACTAAGTAGTAACAACAAAGATGATATGATGATCATTACATATTATTCCCGGATGGTGTTTTTAGATTCCATAACACGATCACCACTTGAAGTTTCCAGAGTTAGCCTAATATTAAGGGGTCTGTCTATTTCGAAATGCAATTTACTCGTGGTTTCGGTTCATGCTATTGTAACGTGTGTTCCAGTAATACTATAAGTAAAAGGACATATCGTGCTCCATCTAAGGGTTTATAAAAAGATGATGAATTTTACAGGTTTCCGACAATTAATACACTCCATCAATTGAGTTCTCACATAAAACAAAACAAAAGCACCCTATTGACAAAAAAAAAAAAAAAAACGTGCACCCTATGGTAACTCTTTATATGCTATTCCCATCATATCCATTTTTCCAATTATTGATTTTATCGTTATTTTCCATGCTTGTTTTTTCTTTTCTTTTTGGGGTTTTAATTTATTGGAACAAATGATCTTAATTTGCTTGACTAATCTAGTAAGAAACTTTGAATCTTATTTCTTTCTTACTACTAAGAAAAACCAACCATCAAACTTATTCATTAAATGGACACCACTTAGTTTCCTTTTTATTGTTCAAAATCATTATGAAAAAAATGTACTTTGTTTTTTCCGTTTTCTGCATACTCCATTACCTAGAAGCACATTCAAGCATATTAATGCTTAGTAAACTGTCACGTTTTGTCAACATAAATATATTTTAGCTGGGAAGCTAGCACAATTTATCGTATATGTATGGATGCTGGCTAATTAAAGATACATTCATGTCTGTTCGTGTGTATTCGTTCTTTGCTTGAAATGAAATAAATTACTGACCAAACACAGACGTAAGAACAAGTGAGGCATGAATCTGTAGTATAATTTAATTGCTTACTTGTTTTGGAGTCTTTATGTAAATTTAGGAATTGAATTCGGTAGAGTAGATATCTTTGTCGTTATTTGTAAATGAGGGTAAGTTTTAAATTAAATGTGCTAGAATTCAATGACTTTTGCAAAATAGCTCGGCCATCAAATTGAAGAGAGTTGAGAAAGAAAAATATTCTGCTCTATATTCCATAACTGATACTCCTATTATTTATCTTTGACTAAGGATGTACGGTCCTTTAAAACAAAAAGACTAATGTTTGGATTGCTTTTTTAGCCATTACTATCAGTTTTATTTTTCTTTCTAAATTGTCCAACAATATTTATCAATTTATATTATTCAGACATTTTTTCTCAATTTTTCCAATATCATCCTTAATTAATTAACAAAAAACAATGGTGTACAATTAGGATATAAACGAACCGAGTTGAGCCGAATACTAGATGTATAAGCTTGTTTGATAAGATTTATGAGTTGAGTCGAGTCGAGTCGAGGCGAGCTCAAATTTTAAAACTTGTTAATATATGGAACGAGCTTTTTTCGAACAGATCTCGAGTTATTAACAATAATTTGTTTTTCTTATAAGTTTAACAATATATTTATTGATAACTAAAACATTAATTTATAGATTATAATTTTTTAACGAGTTAAAGAACGAGCTCGAACGAACTCGATTTTTCAACGAACGAGCTCGAGCGGTTCGCGAGCGACTTGGTTCGTTTACAGCCCTAAGTGCAATAAATGACCTTATACTTAATGAATATGGGTAATATAGTAAAAAGAGAGTGTAATTAATATATTTTTAATCCTTGTGCCACATAAAGTTGGATAAATAAAAATAGACGGAAAAATTAATTATAAAAAGCCTACGGAAGAACTTATTTGTTAAAAATATTTCTAAATAAAATTATATATTAAAAACATTCCTTGACAAAAATATTTTATATAAATTTTTTAATTTTTTTATTATTTAGATGTTAATCACCCTATTACAACTTTCCACCACCATTACCATCATTACCATCACCACTACCACCACCACCACCACCACTATAACCTCAACCACTACCACAACCACCACCTCCACAACCACAACAACAATCACACGCACACCCACAACCATAACCGCCACCACCACCGCCACCGCCACCACCATCATTACCTACTACAAATTCCATCACACGCGCGTATTTTGGAAATTTTTGTAAAATCGTCATAACTAGTTCTAAAAAAACTAGAAACATAAAACAATTGTATTTTTGGACGAGACAATTTAATATTTACGTATATGATTTTTTGACTTATTTTGAATTTTTTTCCACACATGAAATTAATTATTTCGAACCGTGAATTTCATGTTCGGAAAAAAATTTCACTGTTTTGAAAAGTGAATTTCATCTTCGCGGAATTTAAAAAAAAAAATCAAAAAATTAAAAAAAAACCATAGATGTTATTAATTTGCTTTGTCTAGAAATACAATTTTTTTTATTTTTCTAATGTTTTTAGAATTAGTTATGACGATTTTTAAAAAAAATCCTGAAAGCGCACGTGTGATGGAATTAATAGTAGTAGGTGGTGATTGTGGTGGTGGTGGTGGGCGTAGCGGTGGTTAAATACATGGTGGTGGTGATGGTGGTAATGGTGGTGGAAGTGTCCTATTATTTATTTAATATTAAATACTCGGTTCGTTTACAGCCCTAAGTGCAATAAATGACCTTATACTTAATGAATATGGGTAATATTGTAAAAAGAGAGTGTAATTAATATAATTTTAATCCTTGTGCCACATAAAATTGGATAAATAAAAATAGACGGAAAAATTAATTATAAAAAGCCTACTGAAGAACTTATTTGTTAAAAATATTTCTAAATAAAATTATATATTAAAAACATTCCTTGACAAAAATATTTTATATAATTTTTTTTAATTATTTTATTATTTAGATGTTAATCACCCTATTACAACTTTCCACCACCATTACCATCATTACCATCACCACTACCACCACCACCACCACCACCACCACCACTATAACCTCAACCACCACCACAACCACCACCTCCACAACCACAACAACAATCACACGCACACCCACAACCACAACCGCCACCACCACCGCCACCACCATCATTACCTACTACAAATTCCATCACACGCGCGTATTTTGGAAATTTTTGTAAAATCGTCATAACTAGTTCTAAAAAAACTAGAAACATAAAACAATTGTATTTTTGGACGAGACAATTTAATATTTACGTATATGGTTTTTTGACTTATTTTGAATTTTTTTCCATACATGAAATTAATTATTTCGAACCGTGAATTTCATGTTTAGAATATTGAATTTCATGTTCGGAAAAAAATTTCACTGTTTTGAAAAGTGAATTTCATCTTCGCGGAATTTTTAAAAAATAAAAAATCAAAAAATTAAAAAAAAAAACCATAGATGTTATTAATTTGCTTTGTCTAGAAATACAATTTTTTTATTTTTCTAATGTTTTTAGAATTAGTTATGACGATTTTTAAAAAGAAACCCCGAACGCGCACGTGTGATTGAATTAGTAGTAGTAGGTGGAGGTGGTGGGTGGGCGTAGCGGTGGTTAAATACATGGTGGTGGTGATGGTGGTAATGGTGGTGGAAGTATTCTATTATTTATTTAATATTAAAAATAAATGTTATATTAAAAATAAAATAATATATTTAATAATAGGATAGTAAAGATATTAAATAGGGCTGTAAACGAACCGAGTCGAGCCGAATACTAGATGTGCAAGCTTGTTTGATAAGATTTACGAGTCGAGCCGAGTCGAGCTCAAATTTTAACGAGTCGAGCGGAGTTCACATTTTAAGGCTTGTTAACATATCGAACGAGTTTTTTTCGAGCCGATCTCGAGTTATTGACGAATAATTTATTTTTTATAGGTTTAACAATATATTTATTGATAACTAAAACATTAATTTACAGATTATAAATTTTTAACGAGTTAACGAACGGGCTCGAACGAACACGTTTTTTAACGAACGAGTTCAAACGATTTTTTTTTTTCCGTTTATATAAACAGACGAGTTCGAACGAGTTTTTTCCCGAGCCGAACTCGAACGGCTCGCGAACAGTTTGATTCGTTTACCGCCCTAATATAAAATAATAGAAAATAGGTCATATGTAAATATTATTTAGTTAGGCATTTATTATAAAATAATTTTTAAAGACTATATTTAATAATGAGATAATTCCCAATTAATTACATTTTCTCATTTTTCATTCTCAAAAAAAAGGAAGGAGGAAATTTCTTCCTACTTACTCACAAATTTTCAACTTAATTCCCAATTGAACACATTGTCATATTTACCTTCCAATATTACCCTTATATGATTTTTTATATTTTTTATTGCTTTTTATTTTATTTTTTAATATTTATTTTCAGATTTTTTTTTTCGATTTTTCTTTAAAATATTTTTTTACGATTTTTTTTTGAATTTTTTTTTAATTTTTTTTTTCAGAAATTTAGTTTTTGAATTTTTTTTAGAAATTTTTTCCCGGATTTTTTTTTAAAATCGAAATTTCATGTTATATGTTGCTGTAACACACAAAATAGATTTATGTGTTCCTGTAACACACACAAAGTCATAAAATCAATCTAAATGATTCTCTTCTTTAACAATATTGTTTTTTATATTTATTAATCGCATATACCTTATTTTTATTCGTCTTTAACTATCTTGGTATATTATATTTTTGACCAACTCTTTTTTGTTATTTTTGTGTTTATGTTTTAGGGTTTTGTGTTATTCCAATTCTGTGTATTCCTGGAACGCACAAATCTCAGAATTGTGTATTCTTAGAACACACAAATATAAGATTTGTGTATTCATGGAACACACAAATCTCAATTTTGTCTATTCATAGAACACATAAAAATTGAATTTATGTATTACCAGAATACACAAAAATTGATTTTGTCTGTTCCAATTCTGTGTATTCTTGGAACACACAATTCTCAGATTTGTGTGTTCTTGGAACACACAATTCTCAGATTTAATGTGTTCCTGGAACACACAAGTCTCTGATTTGTGCGTTCCTGGAACACACAAGTCTCAGGGTTGTGCGTTCCTGGAACACACAAGTGTCTGATTTGTGTATTGATGGAAAACATATAAATCAAATTTACAAAACTTGATTTTGTTTGTTCCAATTTTGTGTATTCCTGAACACACAAATCTGAGATTTGTGTATTCATTGAACACGAAAACTCAAATTTATGTATTTTTCGAATACAAAAAACTTGATTTTGGTTGTTCCTGCAACACACAAATCTCAGAATTGGAAAAAAAATTTAGAAAAAAAAAATTAGAAAAAAAAAATTCCGGAAAAAAATTAAAAAAAATTCTGAAAAAAAAATATAAAAAAATTTCCGTAAAACAAAATTTAAAAAAATTCAGAAAAAAAAAATTAAAAAAAAATTAAAAAAGATTTCCGAAAAAAATTTTAAAAAAAAATTCCAAAAAGAAAATGAATATAAATAAATTAATAATATTATAATTATTAATTAATTGGCTATGAGCATTTGTGTAATCTTTCATTTTTTTTATACTTAAGTAGAAATTAAGTTAAAATTGTAATTAATTGAATTTTTTTACTAATTGGGTATTGTCTCTTTAATAATTAGATATTTTTATTAAAAAAAAATTAGCAAATACTTTTGCCTTTTATTTAAGTTAAAAGTAACTTTTACTAAAAAGTTAAAATATTTGTTAAAAATATTAGTTCAAAAGTGTTTTTAAAATTTAAATAAGAAACACTTTTAAAAAGAGAAAAGCACGTTAAGATATCTTTTCTTAATAGCGGTGATTTCTTCCCTTATTTGTGAATGAGGATAAGTTTTAAAATTAAATGGGCTAGAATTCAATGACTTTGCAAAATACATTTATATACATCCTCAATGCTCACACCATCAACTAGAATTCTATTATCAAAATTTCAAATGTCTATTTTATGTCATTTTGTTCTTTTTCTTGTTTATCTTTGTTTCCATGCATGCAATGCTCAGCAGCTCGGAGTCATCGATAAAGGTATTGCTGGAGAAATTCAGTTGCCCGAACAGGTATATTTTATGAGCCAATTAGAGATTAATGCCTATTAAAAAACTTATTTAAAAAAAGGTGCCTAGAATAAGATTTTTTATAGAAAAATGCCTCATCCCAAACTACCCTTATAATTAACAATTAAAAAAAAAAGTAGAAAAAAAACAAAACAAAAACTAATAATCACACGCGCGCGTCCGTGAATTTTTTTTAAAATCGTCATAACTAATTCTAAAAAAATCAAAAAAATTAAAAAATTATATATTTGGATAAAGCAAATTAATATTTACGTCTATAATTTTTTTCAGAATTTTTTGAATTTTTTGATTTTTTGAATTTTTTAATTCGCAGAAAATGGAATTCCATGTTTTAAACATGGAATTCCATGTTTAAAACACGGAAACATGGAATCCCATGTTTAAAACATGGAATTCCATGTTTTGATATAAGGAATTTGTTTTCCGCAGACACGAAATTCACTGTTTAAAACATGGAATTCCATGTTTAAAACATGGAATTCCATGTTCTGCGAATTAAAAAATTTAAAAATATTCAAAAAAATCAAAAAATTCAGAAAATTCCGAAAAAAATCATAGACGTAAATATTAATTTGATTTATCCAAATATGATTTTATTCGATTTTTTTAAATTTTTTTTGAATTAGTTATGGCGATTTTAAAAAAATTTCACGGACGCGCGCGTGTGATGAAATTAGTAGTAGGTGGTGGTGGTGGTGGTGGAGGTGGTGATGGTTGTGGTGATGGTTGTGGTGGTTGTAGTGGTGATGGTGGTGGTTATGATGGTAGAGGCGGTGATGGTGGTGGTGGTGGTGGTGGTGGTGTTGGTGGTGGTGGTGTTGGTGGTGGTGGTGGAGGTGGTGGAAATATCCTATTATTTGTTTAAGATTTAAAAATAAATATTGTATTAAAAATAAAATAATATATTTAATAATAAGGATAGTATAGGTATAAAAATATAAAGGGGATGTTTTCTATAAATAATTGTTCTATTAGGCATTTATCTCTAAATAAGAAAATTAGAGGCTTAAAAAAATGAAAGGCATCATTAAGGAGGCATTTATCTCTAATTACCCCATATTTTATTTATGTTTACTATTACAAATTGGATTCAAATCAAAATTGAGTAGATATATATAAAATCACACAAAAAGAAACAATTTGCACAAGAGTTAGTCATCAATAATACTTAATTGGATTTTATTCTCTGGATTCTCTTGTGAAATACAACTAATTCAATACTCATCAATAGCCTGAATACTTGTAAGATTAATTCTCCAAGAGTTTAGAGATGATGAGTTTACACATAAAAGCCTCGATTGGAAAGAATGAAGGAGTATCTATCGCAATTTATTCCAAACATTTGTCAATAAATTAGTAAATAATAAAGAGTAAATGGTATATATTATATATCAATCATGACGTGTGACGTGATGTTTTTTAATTTAAGATCTAGATACTATAAATTATTGGATCTTAATCCGATCTTTAATTTAAGCATGGAGAATGAGTCTATACTCAAAATTGAGATGTATCACTAAACTTCATGTTAACTTTTATTTTTCGAATTAATGGATTCGGGTTAGGCTCCCCGCTTGATCCAGCTTCCAACAATTGGTATAATTATATACAAATAGCCTTCATTAATTTAAACATATATGTTTAATAATTTCTACAGGAAAATGAAAGATCAAGCCTAGTGAATACGAGGATTTTGGATCTATCGAAAGCTGGAGAAGAAAATCTTCACGAGGAAATCCTTAAAGCCATAAATGAACATGATCACCACAAAAAAGAATTTAAGAATTATATAGAAGATTCACCCAGTGTTCTTACAGCCGAGTTGCTTAATCTTGATTTGGATTACGAACCACCAAGGACACATCCTCCTTTAGAGCCTCCTCAAAGTGACTGAGCAGGATTGTGGGTTGGTCTTATATTGTTCTATCTTATTGATATATATTAAATAAAACTGTATCTTGATCATTCTTATTAAACACTTAAACTAGATCAAGTTATATTCATGGGTTCATCAATACCTTGATTATGAAGCGTTAATCTATCATATAATTTATAACGAGTACACTTACATTGTTGTTTAGTATTTACACATAATCATTTATATCATATATATGTTTATATATAGATTGAATAAGTGGTAAAATTCCTTGAGAATTTTGCTTGAAAACAATCTTGATCACTCTTTATAAACTCATCCTCACTTAATATAATATACAGGGTTTAAAACCAATGTGGTATGGAAATGTCACCAAAACTTACTCTAGTATTTCATACAAATCCTTAACGATGTTTAATAAATTCAAAATATTTCTCCAACAGCTTTTACGCCACACTGATTGGATAATTGATTTGGATAAATTAATGGTCGATTTGGAACCTTTTTGATAAACTAATGGTTCTTTTGGAACATGTATTAGTTAATTGGTCCAAACAGGACGGGTGTGATAGTACTTTTGTGACCCTAGGAGCATTTACCCTTTAATTAATTGATTACTTTGTGTATTTTGGGAATAATGAATCTTTAACTAGGTATCCAGGTTTTTTTTCATTAGTATTTCCTTTTAGGGTGTGACCTGGAAATGACAAGGTAAACTAATGGTTCTTTTAGGGTATATATACTATATTGCATAACATAGGGTATATTTTCATATTTGGCTTTTTTGATTAAATACATTAATATTTATCACATACAATATATCAGTTATTGTTGAAGCATTTGGCTCTAAAATGTCTTAAGAAGATGAAAGCAAGGGTTGCATGGAGGAGGAAGGCTAGGCGTATTGCGTTAGCGGCTACCATGTAATATAGGGATCTATAGTGCAATTTTTACACAATATAGGGACCTATAGTGCAATTAACGGGGGTAGGGCCTTTTGTGATTCGATCTCTGCAACTCAATTTACACACCAAGTTAAATACATAAAGTTGTACACAAAACATTTCAAGAGACGTCTATTTGCAATTTGAAGAACTTGTTGGCAAAAATTTCATCTAAAATCGAACTTGAACTAATCTCATCACATTATAAATGTAATATACCTCGAAAGAATTTTAATATCGAGCAGGCAAATTATATCTCAACCTATACTCGACAATACCCGAGTCACAAATACAGTCTCGGACATTGAGTTCAATAAAGGCGGCAAAGATTAAAATTTGAAAACTCTAAACTTAAAATAATCTAGAATTATAGTAGCTTCTTACTTTCAAAGAAAATCTTTAAATGCCATAATTGCAAGGCAACCACAGATAAGCATAATAGGAGAGAAAGGAAACTAAAAGTGGCCATCTTGGAATTAGTTGATCTATTAAGTATTTGCATCGCTTGCTCCCTGCAAATTGCAAATGTACACAAAAGACATAAAAATAGCTTCAATAACTTACTATTTTTCGAAACACAAGTATATTTGGTTATTGTGCATTATGCAAGGACTAGTGATGCTAATAAGATAAATATAAAAGATAGTATATAGGGCAATATACGTTATTAGTCCATGTGTTATACAAAAGTTTAAAAACAAGTTGTTTAACAATAGTTGAGATATACCTATGTTTTAACAATAGTTAATTTTTTTTTTAATTTTTTCCCGCAATAAAACTCAATTAGAAACCTTGAAACCGTGTGTTTAATAAGAAAATCTAAAAAGCTCTAAAAAAATATGTGTAAATGAAATGAAAACAAACAGTATTTTTGTTTTGAAAGGTATATATCACTATTACAAAGGTAACACATTTCATATTTTTAAAAGATTAAATGTTTTTCACTAATGACGCAATTTATCCTCTATTTCGGAGTTACCTTTCTCGAAGAGTAATCATCTCCTGATGAATGGAAGAGGCCGTATCATACAACTTTATCAATTCTAGTTCCATGCCCTGTATGTGGAATTACAAAAAATAAATTAGTTAAATTTAAATAGCAATATAATGATATATAATTTTAATACATACTCTATTTCAGTCTAGATGATATAAATTTTTCTTTTTTGAGTACAAATAAATGATAGAATTGAGCTTACTTCAATCTGGCCTTTTTTAGCAACGTTGGGCCAATCCTTAGCAGCAACACCAGTTTTCCATTCAAAATCAATTGAAAAAGTTGTTGGAGGCCTGTGATCAGGGGCCCAAAAACATGTCACATAATCACCATCTTCTGCTGCAGTAAATGCAAATTTACCAGATTCCACATTATCAGATAAATGGTAATTATTTCCATTAGGGGAAGTAACCTGTACACCACTCCAATAAGAGATGAGTAAATTTCTTTATTATTTATCAAAAGAAAAAAATAATGTCATGTATTAGTAATATTAACAAAATCACTAAACTCGAATTATCTAATTACGATGAATAGTATTTTTGGATTCGATTTAAACAACACTTACACGAATAGTGATTCTATGTGTGTCAGGTAATGGATAACCTTCGTTAGGATTGACTATGTTATATTTGCCAACTGTCATGGAATTGCTCTTAATATCTTCTGTTATACATTTGTTGATTCCGGATTTAAGATCGAATCGCATTGAGTGAACCATTAAAGATGATGATAACCATATGAATAAGATGAGTGTTCTTGATCTCCACATTGTATGTTCACGTTCAAGCGATTGAAAATCACGAAATCAAAGATAAATAATTTATCAGGAATATAATTATTTTGTGGGTTAAAGAAAATCATTTGATACCTAACATGAAAACCAAGGTTATGCAATTTTGGATCTTATGTTCCGTTGTTTTCTCTCATATTGTGATGTTTGTCACAACAAAGTGAGGAATTTGTCTTGTTTGCTCCTATTTTACCTCAAAGTCTTAGTGAGTTATAAAAGTTTCCACTGAAATTATCTTGTGACAATAGAATAAGGAAAAGTTGGTCCAACTAATTAACGACATTTTGGATTTAAATTAAATTTAAATTTCACTGACTCATGTGATTCTTTAATATGTAGTAAAAACTAAAAAGGACCAAGTAAAAATAAATTATAAGATCTATACCTTTAATCCAAGAGGCCCACGTCCACCTGCCATGTTGTGCATTAAGTGGTCAAATGCTTTGATGGTCGCTAGATTGTCATTTTCTACACTTGACTAAGTACAATAGAGAGGATTAAATGGTGACAGTGACATGTAAACTTTTGAAAAGTATATACTTGGAATTTCTTTCACCAAAAACTAATGAAAAGCAAAATAGTTCTACAAGTTTAATTAATTATATAATAATTTACTAGTTTAACATTAATTCAATGTAATTGTGTATTGGATTTAAATTAATTGGTTATTTTCTCGATTTCGTCATCTTCACAATTCGATGTCTCTTAATGTAGCTATTGATATATCATAGTAGACAATACTACTATTACATATTGACCCTAGATTATAATTTTCATTTAACTATTTTTAATAAATTGAACAATATTCTATATTAATATCATATGTACAAAAATATTTTTCATAAAAAATAAGAGAGAACATATACCATATGTTTTTCAACCAATCAATGCACGCCATCTCAAAATTAGATAAAATGGACCCACAACACCATGTATATCGTTCCTTGTTCGCTACCTCCCGAAAGTAAATTACCTTGATGTAAATCAACACGAACATGAATTTCTGGACCTTGGTTTTGGTTTGGCCCCACAAGACTGGACTCAGCCTTACATTTTCAAGGACATGTTGTTGTCTAAGCAGTCCTTGTTTCTACAAGTGGCGAATCATTGATGTGCTGTTGTGAGAAGTGTACTCGTTGTCCATATCCTTCTTCTTTCCCAAGGGTGCAGGCCTAGAATCGAGGTCAGGTTCCCTCAAATGCTACTATCCCACCATAAGCTCCATGGTCGTAGTTGGCCAACACTGTACTTCGTGTCTCCCTCGAATTGCAACTACCTCCACATTTCTCGATTAAACTCAACCCATACTTATCTCGTCACTGAACAAAGCCGGAATAGGTGGTAGTCATCCTCCTCTGCCTCACCGCAACATAGGCATGTAGTTTGCAACGCTACCTCACGTTTACTCATATTCATTCACGTATCGAGTTTATTTTTTATGGCACGACACTCTCACATTTTGTGGACATGTAATCTTCTAAACCCTACCCCACTCCACCTCATCAATGAGCTTCGCTTCGAGTATTATCAATCATACCATTTTAATCTCATCCGATGTTGTGATTAGAGTATTTTGGTAAAACAAAAATCTTTCCTTATTTGGTAAAATGAACATATGCAACAATAATATCTAGAGAAATTTACTTAAATCAAAATGATCCTCCAATGTATTAAAGAAAATAGACAATAAGTTTACCATTTAGTTTCAGACTATTATCGTGCATGGACCGGGAAATGACGAAAGGTTAGTCATGTTATCGAAAAATGATTTTATCGGATGGAAGAGACCGAATAATGAAGTTAAAGTAAATATAAATGAAAATTTTACTTATAATGATTTCTAAGCCATATTGATGGAATATTTCAATGAAAATCGTGATTATTTGGTAGGATTTGTGAGGTCTTACATCATGGGATTCAGTATAAGACAGAATTGAAATACATTTTGGATTTATATTAGCTCAATGCAATAAAGTGAGGTGCAACATGTAAAGAATATTTTTTTTAAATTTAAATAAAAATTATAAAATACGATTTATCGAGACAACTGAATATAAAATTACGTGAACATGGATATAATTAATCGAAACGGTCATTTTATCTTTATCGAGATACAAATACAATATGTACACGTTTTAATTTGTGCAATGAAAACGTAGATAAAGAAAATACAGATATAGTATACGGA
The DNA here is from genome assembly GCA_029959085.1 of Nemophila menziesii. Taxonomy (NCBI): domain Eukaryota; kingdom Viridiplantae; phylum Streptophyta; class Magnoliopsida; order Boraginales; family Hydrophyllaceae; genus Nemophila; species Nemophila menziesii. The sequence goes on from JARWIR010000007.1 coordinate 53,305,098, forward strand.
TCAACTAAAGTTTATGGAACACTGTCAATTAAGATGTGCTACCAAACCTATTATGAAATTCTCTCAACTCCCTCTCCTCACTAACAAACACAAACACCTTTTCTAAACATAAACACATACAAATCAATCAAATCTAGCTTAAATTCCTACTAAATCTCTATTTTAAGCTTGAATCCTCTTCCTCCTTTGATCAAAACCCTTCCTTCTTTCTCTCTTTTCACTTTTCCTTTCGCATAATAGTTCACCATGAATTTTTATGCTTCCTCTCATCCTTTTGCTAAAAACAATCAACTGGTGGTAACACCAGATGAATCTTCAAAGTATAGAGTAGCATATGAACATAAGCTACTAGTCAAATTGCTACACAAAGAGAAGTTCAATCATATATTTATCAAAAATCACATTAATAAGTACTGGGAATTAAAAAAGCAAGCTGAAGTCGAGAGGTGTGGAGATAATACCTTCATTATCAAATTTGGAGCAGCAGAAGACAAGGAAAAAGTATGGAACCAAAGGCCCTGGACTGTACAAGGCAAACATCTCGCTATAAATGAATATGAAAACGGAGATTCAAAAGAAGTTCATAACACTACTATGTGGCTTCAACTTACAGGTATACCAGTAAAGTTACTTACTACTAAATGTATCAACAACATGTTCAGCTATTTTGGTCAAGTTCATGAGATTGAACTCCCGGCCTCTCTTGAAATTGATGAGAAATCGGTAACAAGAATTAGGGTAGATTGGAATATCAAAAACCCCCTAATTGCTGGAATCAATTATTGGGAAAATGAGTTCAAATCGTCATGGATCAAGTTTAAATATGAAAATATTGGTCAGGTTTGTTACGGGTGTGGAATTTTTGGGCACGAGGAGCTTAATAGTAAAAACCCTAAAGTTTCCCCTAAAATCGGAGCTTGGATCAAAATATCAAATCGGGGTCCTACCCAGAAATCAATTAGTAAACCAATAGAAGAACGGAAAGATTACTTCAAAATCAACGAGAAAAATCAGGCAGCAGTACAAGGAAATCAGAAATCATTACCTAAAACCATCAATGGCGGTAACTCGGTCCTGATGGAGGTGAGTGAACCCAATAACGATCCTAACAACGGCGTTAAACTACACGACGCAATTTTTGAATTTAGTACGAAAAAGAGTACCCACAAAGGACAAGGTAGTGGGAGTGGAGCGGCTACGAAAAAGGACGATGGTTTTGGCTCGAGTGGTAGTGGTGTTGAGAAGAAAGAGAAAGGCTTAGGTGTGAGTGGATCGGGTAGTAGCGAGAAAGAAGACAGACTTGCCAAGCTGGCAAGTCAAATGTTGACTCAACTTAAAACCCCACCAGCCCAACAACCATCTATCCAGTTTGGGTCATACAAAAGCCCATCAAACATTATTAAAAGCCCAAATGTCTTAATATCCCCAAAAATACTTAGTAAAAGCCCAAAACAAATAACCCATAGTGATAAACATAATTCGGAATATCAAAATAACATTATCACCACCGAAAACCCCCAATCTCTCTCGAAACCTAAATCGCCCTCTACACCTATTCACCCAAGTATAGATTCATCATCAAACCATATTAACCATAACAACGCTGAAGCTCATAGATTACTAAACATTAATCCGATCTCTATTAACCTATTTCAAAATTGTACTAATGAGAAACAATTGATTAAGAAAAGAGTTGCGAAGAGAGAATATGAAGAGTCTTCGGGTAGACTTTCAGTCAAGCTTAGAACGACTAAATTGAAGAATTATCTTAGCACTCAAGTTAATCAAAAAAGACAGAAAACATTATGGAGCTTTCGTCTGGAAAAAAAGGAAGAAAATTACGAAGAAGGTCATAAAGAAGAAGATAGTAAGAAAAATGAAGAAATGGAGGAGCTAGCTGATTGCTCAGGTGGGGAAGAACATAGCAATCTATCGGATGGAGAGAAAGAGGAGGAACAGCAGGTAATTGCACCAACTGAAGTGGTTTGCGGGGTTGACCCAAATCAACCCCATGATGAACAATGACACAAGCTGCCTGGAACTGTCAAGGAATTGGCTCATCCTTGACAGTCCAGACCCTTACTGGTATTGTTAGAAAATACCAGCTTCAGGTACTTTTTCTTTCAGAAACTAAGAATAATTACGTTACTGTTAAAAAATTAGAAAAGGTAATAAATATGAATTTGATAGAAACTGTTGAACCCATTGGCCTAAGTGGGGGGTTGGCAATATTCGCTAAAAGTGATATTGATATTAAGATTATATCTAAAACTAGCAATCATATGCACTGTAAAATTATAGATGATAATGGTAATGAATTCTTCACTACATATGTGTATGGAGCCCCTACTGAGCAGTATAAGGAAGCTTGTTTGGACCTACTGAATAGTTGTAAGCCTGTTAATGATGAACCTTGGAACTTGATAGGTGATTTTAATAACATTAGGAATCTTTCTGATAAAAAAGGAGGAGACATTAGATTTACTAAAAATATGAAGCAATTCAATGGTTTCTTAAAACATAATAAACTTGAGGAAATTATTCAAAAAGGTTGCAAATACTCATGGTCTAATAAAAGAAGTAATGATGAGATGATTAAGACCTTAATTGATAGAGGATTTTGTAATGAACAATGGGGTAATCTTTTCCCAACAGCTTGGATTGCATTGTTACCAGCTGTAGGATCTGATCACTCACCTCAAATATTATTTATGAAAGATACATTTATTAATAAAGACAGGAGATTTTACTTTGAAAATCAATGGTCAGAAGAGGTAGAATGCTTAGAAATTATTAAAAATGTCTGGAATACTAAAAATTACAGGTATGGACTGTATAGAAATGTACTCAATAACAGATTAAAAAAGTGTAGTAGACTACTTACTCAGTGGAGTAAAAAGAAATTTAAAAACAATAGGAAGGAAATTGATAAGAAGATGGAAAAATTAGAAAATATATACAATGACCCTAATACTAAGTGTTGGGATGAATATCATAATATTATTAAAGAAATAGAAATTCTTTGGAATAAAGAAGAGGACTTTTGGGCTAATAGATCTCGTGTATTATGGCTTAAAAAGGGGGATAAAAATACCACATATTTTCACGCAGCTACAAAAGAAAGAAGAAAGATTAATAAAATTAAAAATATTACTAAAGAAAATGGAACTTGGGTAGATAATTATGTAGAGATACAAAATGAAATAAGTACTTATTTCAACAACATCTTCAAAACTAGTGGTAATAGAGACTATACCTCTATATCAAACCTTATTAAAAAAAGAATTAGTAAAAACATGAATGAATCTTTGGATAAACCTTTACTTATTGAGGAGATTATAATAGCTATTGATGGTCTGGGGCTAAATAAAGCCCCGGGACCTGATGGTTTCTCTGGTATATTTTATAAAACATATTGGGAATATATTAAAAGCGATGTGATCAAACTTATAAATGAATTTTGGTATAATGGAGGTAGTTTAGAGGAAATTAACCATACGTATATCTCTCTTATACCTAAGATTCCAATACCTATTACTATTAAACACTTTCGTCCTATTAGTTGTTCAAACTTCATTTATAAAATAATAGCGAAAATTCTTATTAATAGAATGCAACCGGTAATGGATGTAATTATTGATGAAAATCAATCCGCATTCGTACCTGGAAGGCATATACAAGAAAATACGATGGTAGCCCATGAAATTATTACATATATAAAGGGACAAAAAAGAACTAAAACACATTACCTCACTATAAAAGCAGATATTCAAAAAGCGTACGAGAATGTCGAATGGGATTTCCTAAAAACAATTATGGATAAAATGGGTTTTAGTGAGAAATGGGTTAGCAAAGTAATGAGGTGTGTTACTTCTGTAACATACTCATATTTATTAAATGGTACCCCAATAAAATTAGATAATCCCCAACGAGGATTACGACAAGGTGACCCCTTATCGCCCTTCCTCTTTTGTATTGTTACTCAAATGCTATCTATTCTTATAGCTAATAAAAATGAGGAACAAATATTGAATGGGATAAAAATTGCGAAATTGGCCCCTAGTGTAAATCATTTACTGTTTGCCGACGATAGCATTTTCTTTATGAAAGCTAATATGGTAGAAATAGAAGGTTTTAATGATGTAATTAATAAGTATAGTTACTCCACTGGAATGAAACTAAATTTAAACAAGTGTGGGGTTAAATTTAGCCCCAATACACCTGACTATATTCAAAAAGTATTGGCTAATAAGCTTAATATGCCTATTACGAATGACTTGGGTAATTACTTGGGACTACCCACAGAATGGGGGAGATCTAGAATAAAAGACCTCAATATATTGGTAGGAAAAACTTTAAAAAGAATAGAAAATTGGAAAAACCTATACCTATCTTTAGCTGGTAAAGAAATTTTAATAAAAGCGGTGTTACAAAGTTTACCAAACTACTTTTTATCTTCATATCTTATACCAAAAAGAATTTGCGATTTAATATCTTCACAAATTGCAAACTTTTGGTGGGGTAGTAATGGAAAAAATAAATGCCACTGGGGCAGCTGGAACTCTATAACAAAAAGTAAAAGAGATGGGGGTCTTGGATTCCGAGATCTCAACCTAATGAATGTAGCTCTACTTAGTAAACAGGCTTGGAATTTGATTAACAACAATAATACATTACTATATAAAATACTAAAAGGAAAATATTTTCCTATTACTAATTTTATGGAAGCTCAAGTAGGGAGTAATCCATCATGGGGTTGGAAAAGCTTAATTTGTGGAAGAAATGCAATTAAGGAAGATATTAAATGGAAAATAGGAAATGGATACACTATAAATTTACATACTGATAAATGGATTAATGGTACTAACGGGATTATAACACCTAATAAAAATGATTTACAAAAAGTAAATGATCTAATGATTAGCAATGAGAGAAAATGGAACCTAGATACTATACTTCAAGCGTATACTAGTGAAGTTGCACAGTCTATTTTTAATACGTTTATACCTCTATCTGGAGGGAAAGATATTCCCTTTTGGATACATGATAAAGATGGTAACTTCTCAGTTAAAAAATGTTACTATATTATGAAAAACAAAAAAAAGGGTGAGGAGAAGAATAGATGCTCTGATAAAGCTACCTCCTCGCATCAAGTTGATAAAATGATCTGGAAAATGATATGGGGTTTAAAGGTAGCACCAAAAATAAAAAACTTTATTTGGAAAGTAGTTAAACATTTGTTACCTACAAATGATAATGTGTACAAAAGGAAAATTAATTTGAGCCCAATTTGTGATATTTGTAATAAAGAAACTGAAACTATAGAACATATGCTATTAAACTGTGAATGGACTAGAGCCATTTGGTTTGCCTCCCCTTATCACTTGGTTACTTGCAACCAATCTACCTCTAAGATAGATGTTTGGATGGCAAGTATAATAGAGAAAAGGAGAGAGGCAGGAATGAATATTGAGTTCATAATGGAACAAGTATGTGTCATCTTATTGCATATATGGAAAGGAAGATGTGCATTTAAATATAAGGGCATAAAGCTTGACCCTTTGAGAAGCTTGAACAATGCTAAAAAAGAGTGGGAAGAATACCAAAATATAATTTATCCTAATGATGTTAATTCTAAACTGAAGGATAATAAGAATAAAAATAAAAGTTTGGCGCATAAGAATATAAGTAATGAAAATATTGAATCTGAAGCTAGTCTTGAAATAGATAAAAATATTCAAAAGCTTAAGTGGATTCCTCCACCTAGGAACTTTATAAAAATAAATTGTGATGCATCTACTAAAGATAATAATGGAGCTATATCTTGTGTTGCTAGGGATTTTACAGGAAAAGTGATCTATTGCAAAGCATGGAAGATTAAGGTGGAAAGCGCTAAAGAGGCTGAAGCATTGGGGGTGTTAAAAGCTTGTCTTCTCGCTAAGGAGTTCCCTCCTCAAAGTGTGATAATAGAAAATGACTGCCTCCAAGTGATGAAATCTTTAGAGCTTAGGAACCACTTTAATTCGCCATTAATTTGTAATATTATTAAAAGTATTTATTTTGTTTCCGAGGATTGTAAACCTATTTTTCGATGGATTAATCGTGATAGGAATAGACTAGCCGATGGGGTAGCTAAGTATAAGCTAAGTGGCAATATGCTAGGCTCGTGTTTAGACACGTACCCATCTAGGTTAGAAGAAATAATCAAAACTGAAACCGTCCCTATGGGAATTGGTTAAATTTGTAATAACTGGGTCAATTACCCAAAGAGACTTGAGAAAAATCAATGTGCCACTTAGGAGCTAGTCAATTCCTCTCTCCTTCTTAGAGGCCAATAAAATGTCCAATGTCATAACTACCCTTCTAGTACATATAAGACAAAAAAATAGATTATTTCTCTCTCTTCCACTATCATTACTCTCTCTCTCCTCCATTACCATTAATCTCTCTCCTCCTTTATCATTTTTTCTCTCTCCTCTTTCATTAATTATCAAATATTTTCCAGCTCCGACCACAACCACCGATCACCGCCGACCGCCTCCGGCCACCGCCGGAAAAAGTTCTGAGCATGGAAAAAAGTTCTGAGTCTGGAAAATAGTTCTGAGTCTGGAAAAAAAGTTCTGAGTCTGAAAAAATAGTTCTGAGCATGGAAAATAGTTCTGAGTCTGAAAAAATAGTTCTGAGCATGGGGTATTGGACATGGAAAAAGTACTGAGCATGGGCTACAGAGCATGAAAAAAATTGTTGAGTATCGTAAAAAAGTTCTGAGTGTCGATAAAAGTTGTTGAGTATTCGAATTTTTTTGTTGAGTGACTTTACTGAGCATGCTCGTTTACTCAGTAACTTGCTGAGCGTGCTCAGTAACTTGCTGAGTGTTTCTCGTATAATCAGTAAATTTACTGAGCATTTCTCGTATAATCAGTAAACTGCTGAGCATTTAGACAAAACTTTCGAGTTTAAATAATTTCTTGATTCAGTCATTTAATAACATTAAATAGCAATATTCATTATGTAATCAGTTATTGAAGCACCTAAGAAATGCAATTCTTGTTGGTAAAATATAAAGAAATACAACTTAAAAAAAGAAGAAAAAAAAAGAATACAGCGGTTGAAATCTAAAGAAAACAATAGATGCCTCAACTTGGTCTTTGGTGAGCATCACAAGAAAAGTCAACGAAATTTGCTTGGCCTAGCTTTTCCACTTTTTACATCTGCAACCAATACATGAAATCACATTTTTAACATCATTTAAACTAAGTCAGACACAATTTTAAACAAAACAAATAGCTTTAGTCGCAAGTTCAATAATGATATTAAAGGATGGATAAAAGCTTACCCTTCGGCGGAAGAATAATAATGCATTTCCATGAGCATCTTTTAAAATCATTTCTTCCTTTCTGCCAAAATTGCTGCAATCATATTATTCAAGATCTATTGCTCACGTTGGATCTTCGAAATCGAGCTCACAGCTTCGCCGGAGTGCTGTTTCTAGTATGCCGTCCATGGTTGAACTGTGAAAGAAAAGGCAGACAAAAATAAAAAAGCTGATTAGAGAGAGAGAGAAAGGATGAGAGACGTGAGTGGTGAGTGATTTCTTTAGGGTTTAGAATAAAATGTAAAAAAATTAATATATATATAGGAAAATAAAAAATAAAAAGGGGTAAGAAGGTAATTGGTTTTTTGGCTTATAGTGTTAATTTTTGTTTGTGGCCTTTAGTAAGAAGAGCCAAAAGAGGCGGTCTTGTTAGGTCACGGTGTAGTGATTTCAAGACCTTTTGGGTAATAATCTCATAACTTTTTGAGTATTAGTTGAGAAGGATTTGGAAAAAAAAAAAAAAACTAAAGTTTATGGCCTCATACTTGGTAAATCTTAAAAAAAACATATGGAGACAAAAACATTAAATAATTTAATAACCCTTTACCCAAAAAGGAGAAACAAAAACCTTTATATCTGCTTACCATTTCCCCTCCACATTTCCAATCACCGAAAAATGGCGCCACCGAAAAATCACCGCCGCTCCACCACCACAACATTCTTAATTCTTTCTTACCTCTTTTTACTCCTCCCTAGTAACATATCATCAATCTCTTTCCCTTTTCCCAAAAAACATGAAATTAAAGGCCCAATCAAAACCATAGTGGTTATAGTCATGGAAAATCGCTCATTCGATCATGTTCTCGGGTGGCTCAAAAAAACCCGACCCGACATCGACGGTCTCACCGGATCAGAGTTTAATTTCCTCAACGCCTCCGACAACAGTTCACCTAAAGTCTACGTCTCAAACGACGCCGTTTATATCGACTCTGATCCTGGTCACTCTATTCAAGCTATGAGGGAACAGATATTCGGGTCGAACAGTACTCCGATCACTGACCCGGCTCCGATGAACGGGTTTGCTCAACAAGCTAATAGCATGGGAGTTCAAAATCTACCCCAAACCGTAATGAGTGGGTTTAAACCGGAAGTCATACCGGTTTATACAAAGTTAGCAAACGAATTTGGTGTATTCGACCGATGGTTTGCTTCGGTTCCCGCTTCAACTCAACCGAACCGGTTTTACGTCCACTCCGCCACTTCTCACGGTGCTTCAAGTAACGTACGAAAAGACCTCATCAATGGTTTCCCACAGAAAACAATATTCGATTCCTTAGACGAAAATGACCTCACGTTCGGTATATATTACCAAAATATCCCTGCAACTCTGTTTTTCAAAAGCTTGAGAAAGCTAAAGAACATACTAAATTTCCATAACTATGCTTTGAAGTTTAAAGTACACGCGAAGTTAGGGAAACTTCCGAATTACGTGGTGGTGGAGCAGAGGTACTTCGATGTTGAGCTTTTTCCGGCGAATGATGATCACCCGTCACATGATGTGGCGATCGGACAGAAGTTTGTTAAGGAGGTGTACGAGGTGTTAAGGTCGAGTCCTCAGTGGAATGAGATGGCGTTGTTGATTACTTATGATGAGCATGGTGGTTTTTATGATCATGTGGCTACTCCGGTGACCGGAGTTCCGAATCCTGATGGGATAATTGGGCCTGACCCGTTTTATTTTCGGTTTGAGAGGTTGGGTGTTCGAGTTCCTACTTTGTTGATTTCTCCTTGGATTGATAAAGCCACCGGTAAGTTTTTAATTTCCTATGCTCAATGGAGTTTTTGATTTATTATTTGATAATTTTAATTGATATAATTATAATAATACAACTTTTTGTATTTAAATCATGGTGAAATTAAACATCAAGCAATATTTAATGTAAGTGCTATGCAAGCCTGAGATATAAAATTTAAGTAGTGTTTTAGAATGAACACAAAAAAATGTAACATTTTGTCAACACGATATATACAATGAAATATTGAGAACTTAAGATTTTGAAGATCTTGGGCGAAACTTTAAAATTGAATATTTTTGTAGAAATAATACTAAAACTTAATTTAGTCGGTTTTCATTAACAATGTATGGAATGAAAATTAATGCCTTGTAAAAATTCGTTGAAAAATTTCTCTGATATTTTGTTTTAGTATTCGGGTTCTTACTTATAAGTTTATAAATCAAAGTATCAAATTAATTCTTGACATAACATTTCATTCTTAATTACAATAAAAGCTAGATTTACTTTAAATTTACAATTTACTACAACTTACATTAAACTAATATAATATTTTAATATTTAAAATATTAATTAAGGTTATGAATTATATGAAAAATAAATAAATTTAGTGCTAAATGTTCATGTTGGTTCTTGATTTATCCTTTTTCCTGAATTTATCCATCTTTGTTTTTTGATTGTTTCAATGAATTTTGGTTTCGGATTTGCAGTAATTCATGAACCAATTGGTCCTAAACCAACTTCACAATTCGAACACTCATCTATACCAGCAACTGTGAAGAAACTTTTTAATCTGAAATCGAACTTCCTGACAAAAAGAGATGCATGGGCCGGAACATTCGATAGCTACCTTCAACTTCGGAAAACTCCACGTGATGATTGTCCAGGTTTTTTTTTATCAATTTACGCTTTTGCCCTTTTATCTTTTGGGGTTTTGGGAAACTAAAATGAATGATTGGATCAAGAGATTACGTGTCTTAGGTATAATCAATGGCAGAGTAAGGAATTTTAGTCTACAGGATTTTTTAGTTAATTGCATAGGTCCCTAAATCATGCAAATACCGCTCTATAATTCCCCACATTATGCAAAATTTGCACTAAAGGTCCCTATATTATGCAAAATTTGCACTGTAAGTCACTATATTTTGCAAAAATTGCATTACATGACCTTATAGTTTACATGGTTCCTCTAGCAGGGTGGAGTTTTTCTTTGCGTTATTTTAGTTAACTGCATTATAAGATTTTTTATTATGAAAGTTTCGCACTAGATGTCCTTTTATTTATGTTATTGAGTTAATTGCCCTATGTGCTATATTATTCATAAATAACCGTAACATAAATAAATTAAGTGAAATAAAAAAAAAGTTGGGGGGCTTAGTGAAGATTTTGAAAATTCGGGGACCAGAACTCAAATATAACACCTCTTTTCTTTAGTACATACATGATCAGTAGTTATTTACGAAAATGTCAATAAGAAGAGTTTGTGGTATTAATTCCTTAAATTGGATGTCACACAGAAACACTACCAGAGGTGACAGTAAATTTGAGGCCCACAGGCCCACGAGAAGACGCTAAACTCACCGAGTTTCAAAACGAGTTGATCCAACTTGCGTCACAGCTCAACGGGGACCACGTACTAAACGCGTATCCGGATATTGGAAAAAGAATGACAGTAGGTGAGGCTAACAAATACGCTGAAGATGCAGTTCAACGGTTTTTAGAAGCGGGCCGGGCCGCATTAATGGCTGGAGCAAATGAATCTGCTATTGTTACTATGAAACCCTCTCTAGCTAGCCGGATTGGATCTAGCCGGTATGTTAGCTAGTGTGTGTATAGATAATGGATTAATGCACGTATCTATATGTGTATGTATACATGTAACTTTTGACAGTCGGATACAAGAAGATACACTGCTTGTACTGTAATATAAGCTATGTAAAATATAAGCGTGTGTAGCTATTTCATTTTGTTATTAAACAATAGTTTGGCTTAGCTTAGTTATCTATAAAGAAAATCTGTTATGGATTATTTGTTTTTATTGCAATTTACCTCTCTAGTTTGGTGTATTTAACCGGTGGTTTTCTTCTGTTCCCGATTCGACTCAACTGAATCGGTTATACGTCCTGGCACTTCTCACGGTGCTTTAACGTCCGGAAAGACCTCATCAATGGCTTCCCATAGAAAACCATGCCCATGTTCAATTCCTTAGACGAAAATGACCTCACTTTTGGTATATGATTTAAAAATATCCCTGCAACACTTTTCTTTAAAAGCTTAAGAACATACTTTATTTCCATAACTACGCTTTGAAGTTCAAATTACACGGCTAAGTTGGGGAAACTTCCAAATTACGTGGTGGTGGAGCAGAGATACTTTGATGTTGAGCTTTTTCTGGCGAACGATGATCACTCGTCACATGATGATCACCCGTCACATGATCTGGCGATTAGGACAAAAATTTGTTAAGGAGGTGCAGAAGTTTGTTAAGGAGGTGTACGGAGGTGTTAAGGTCGACTCCTTAATGGAATGAGATGAGGTTGTTGATGTCTTATGATGAGCATGGTGGTTTTTATGTTCATGTGGCAACTCCGGTGACTGGAGTTCCGAATCCGGATGGGATAATTAGGCCACCGGTGATTTATTATTTTTCTATGCTCATTGATTTGAGTTTCTGATTTATTATTAGATAATTTGAATGGTTACTAATTATACAACAAAGAGTCAAACCTTAATGTTTATTCGTTAAACTGATGGAATCTAAGGATCAAATAAAGAGTCAATTTTATTTTTATTTCCCCAATAAGTATAAAAAGGAAAGAAAACAAATAAAAAATTGTAAATTTTTATCGAAACAGGGCCAGAATTTAAAACTTTAAAAATATTAGACAAAATTTTAAGTAGAAATGATACTAAAATAAAAATATTCTATACTTGAACAGATTTCGTTCAGCTAAGTATGGAGTGAAAATTAAAAATTAATGTCTTGCAAAAATTAGTTGAAAAATGTATTTAATATATTGTTTAGTATTGTGGTTTGTACTTATAAGTTGATGAATTAAAATATTAAATTAATTTTTGACATAATATCTCATTCTTCATTAAATAAAAGTTAGATATATTTTAAACTTTCTATTTACTACAACTTATGATTAAACTAATATAACATTTTAGTTTTTTAATAGTTTTTAGTTATAAATTATACTACATTTTCACTTGGTTCTTGATTTATCCTTTTTTTTTCCTGAATTTATCTATCTTTTTTCTTAATTGTTTCAGTTTATTTCGGTTTTTGATTTTCAATAATTCATGAACAAATGGGTTCTAAATTAACTTCACAATTCGAACACTTATCTATACTCGCAACTGTGAAGAAACTTTTTAATCTGAAATCGAATTTCTTAACGAAACGAGATGCATGGGCCAGAACATTCGCATAACAATATCATTGATAAAATAAAAAATTGTTTTCATATAAAAATATTCTGAAAGAATGTAATACTACAACTATTACAATACAATGGAAAATCGGAATATAAAAGTATCCCAAAAACCGTAATACAACAACTATTACAAGAAATGGGAAAAGAACTTACATGGAAATATTCAAAAAATATTCTAGATACAAATACCCAAAAACATGCAGCGTTGAAAATGATATTCCGGGAGTACCTTTATCTCCAACAATCGTATCCCTCTTTTACTCTAATCTCTATGTCAAAAAAGATTTGACCAATCATTGAGAAGAGAGTGTTTCATTTTCTGAATTTTTAGAAAAGTTTTCTATTCACTCTAGAATAATTTTCTTTCTCTCTAGAATAATATTCTTTCTCCCTATAAATATTTTTCCTATTCTCTCTAGAATAATTTTTTCATTCTCTCTAGAAATACTTTTTCCTCTTTACTAAAAATGCAAGTGATAGATTCACTATTTATAGAGGAATTAGGAAGACCAAAAAGAACGTCACATAAATGCTCTTAAATACTCATTAAAGCTAGCCGTCATATTGACCAAGCTTTGTAACTCCCGTAACCATTGAAATAAAGAGCAATTAACTAGTAATAAAAATCCATTAATTTGTCATCAAGAAAATGAATTCATTTTATATTACATAATTTTCAATGGTTTTTTTCCAATTCCTAATTGTAGGACTATTAGTACACACATAGTCTTTTCCACTTCTCCTAAGAGTATGAAAGAATAATAAAATAAATTGTCTTTTATTTAATAATTCCAACAGTTATCCCTCATATTTTCTCAATTTACGCTTTTTCCCTTTTATCTTTTGGGGTTTCGGGAAACTATAAGGTAGATAATGAAGGAATAGATCAAGAGATTACGTGTCTCTGGTATAATCAATGGCAGAGTAAGGAATTTTAGTCTAGGGGACAATGTGGCGATTTTTTAGTCAATTGCACTATAAGTTCCTTAATCATGCGAATCTGCTTTATAAGTGCCTACATTATGAAAAATTTGCACTAAAGGTCCCTCTGTTATACAAAATTTGCACTATAAATCCTATGTTTTGCAAAAATTGCATTAATCCCTATATTTTACATGGATCCTCTAGCAGGGCGGAGCTTTTCTTTGTGTTATTTTAGTTAATTGCACTATAAGACTTTTTATTATAAAAAATTTGCACTAGATGTCCTTTTATTAAGAGACAATTGTTGATTGATGCCTATTAAAAAACTTATTTAGAAAAAGGTGCCTAGAAAAAAGTATTTATTGAAAACAGCCTCCTTATAATTAACAATTAAAAAATAAGAAAAAAACTAATAAACACGCGCGCGTCCGTGAAATTTTTTTAAAATCGTCATAACTAATTCAAAAAAAATAAAAAAAATCAAAAAAAATTATATTTGGATAAATCAAATTAATATTTACGTCTATGATTTTTTTCGGAATTTTCTGAATTTTTTGATTTTTTTTTTTCGCAGACACGAAATTTCATGTTTAAAACATGGAATTTCATGTTTAAAACATGGAATTTCATGTTTATTTCACGGTTTAAAACACGGAATTCCATGTTTAAAACATGGAATTCCGTGTCTGCGAAAAAAAATTAAAAAAAATCGAAAAAACTCAAAAAATTCAAAAAAAAATCAAAAAAATTCATAGACGTAAATATTAATTAGATTTATTCAAAAATATTTTTTTTTAAAATTTTCTGATTTTTTTTGAATTAGTTATGACGATTTTAAAAAAATTTCACGGACGCGCGCATGTGATGGAATTAGTAAAGGTATAGAAAATATAAAGGGGATGTTTTCTATAAATAATTACTTCATTAGGCATTTTTTTATAAATAAGATTATTGAAGGCATAAAAAAACAATTAGAGAGTTTAAGGAGGATGTTTTCAACAATAACCCCTTTTATTAATGTTATTGAGTTAATTGCACTATGCCCTATATTATTTATAATAGCCGTAACAAAATAAATTAAATCAAATAACTAAAAAAAGAAAAATTTGGGGCCCTAGATTTGAAAATTCGGGGACCACAACTCAAATATAACAAGATTCTTTCTTTAGTTCATATTATGATCAGTCGTGATTTTTGGAAATGTCACTATGAAAAAAAAAAGGTTTTATGTATTAATTCCGTAAATTGGATATCACACAGAAACACTACTAGAAGTGACAACAAAAGTGAGGCCCACGGCCCATGAGAAGATGCTAAACTCACTGAGTTCCAAAATGAGTTGATCAAGCTTGTGTCACAGCTCAACAGGGACCACGTACTAAACACGTATCCAGATATTGGAAAAAGAATGACAGTAGGTGAGGCTAACAAATACGCTGAAGATGCAGTTGAACAGTTTCTAGAAGCGGGCGGGCCGCATTAATGGCTGGAGCAAATGAATCTGCTCTTGTTACTTAGAAATCCCCTTTAGCTAGCCGGATTGGATCTAGCCGGTATATTAGCTAGCATGTGTATAATGGATCAATGCATGTATTTAAATATTATGTGTATTCATGTAGTCGAAAGTCGGATACATTGTGCTGTAATATAAGTTATGTATAATATAAGCGTGTGTAGCTAATTCATTTTGTTATTAAATAATAGTTTGGCTAAGCTTAGTTATCTATAAAAGAAAATCTGTTATGGATTATTAGTTTTTATTGCAATTTACCTCCCTCTAGTTCGCTTCGGTGCCCGCTTCAACTCAACCGAACCGGTTCTACGTCCCGTCCGCCACTTCTCACTTCTCACGGTGCTTCAAGTAACGTCCGAAAAGACCTCATCAATGGCTTCCCATAGAAAACAATATTCGATTCCTTAGACGAAAATGACCTCATGTTCGGTATATATTACCAAAATATCCCCGCAACTCTGTTTTTCAAAAGCTTGAGAAAGCTAAAGAACATACAGAATTTCCATAACTATGCTTTGAAGTTTAAATTACACGCGAAGTTAGGTAAACTTTCGAATTACGTGGTGGTGAAGCAGCAGTATTTCGATGTTGAGCTTTTTCTGGAGAATGATGATCAGCCGTCACATGCATTCAAGTTTCTGATAATTTTGATTGTTACTAATAAATAATACAACAGTTTTCGTGTTTAAATTATTGGTTTATTTGTTTTTTTTTATTACATTGGAGACCCAAACATGGATCGTGTTACGAAAATACAGACACTAGTCTATTACATTATTTAGTAACCTAGACTCATATATCAATCTAGGCAACTTAAAGCCCATTCGGTCCTTCGTGAGGAGGCCCCAAATACCATCTGGTGGATCCTCAAAAAACATAAAATCCTCTTCAGACCTCCTTCCCTTTTTAGCTAACCAATCCGCACATGCATTAGCTTCCCTATAGACATTCCTCAACTGAAAGTCCTTATTTCTATCTAAAATTGAACGAACTTGCATAATCCAATGTGCCCCAGGCCCTCTCCAATTCGCTGCATTAAGCACTAGCTCAATCAATTCCTTTGAATCCACCTCGACCATCACATCTTGAAAGCCCAATCTCTCCACTTGTTTGAGACCCTCGCAAAGTGCAATGAGCTCCACAAGAATCGGAGAATTTTGATGCACCTTCATAATAAAACCACCAAGCCAATCTCCGTTACCATCTCTCACGAGACCTCCACCTCCACCTCCCCGTCCTCCACTAATAAAGCTTCCATCCGTGTTAAGTTTGACCCCTCTAATAGGTTTTGACCACCCAACCAAAGATACAACAGATTTCTTTGACACGGAAAGCCCAGGTAAGTGTCCCCACGCTTTCGTGATTCCAATAGCTATAAACCTTGCTTTCCTTATTATAGCCGCTTCGTTGATTGGTGCAACTCCATTGAACACCACCTCATTTCTTTGTTTCCAAATAGTGTCTAGTAATGCGCCGAAGAACACTCCCCATTGAACACCAGCGAAATATATATTACTGGAGATATTTTTGATCCACCAAGCTTTATCTTCTGCCGTCAATTCCACGTTCCAAACCTGCTGAGCTGCTCCATCCGAGTCTTGCGCCGCCTGCAGCCTTCTCTGACCCGCCTCCATATCACTCTCCTCCGTCCTATTAGCAATCTGGATTCCTAGCGCCGAAACATCAGGTCTGCTGCTCGAGTAGCAGCTACTGCCCCTCTCCTGTCCTGAGTATATGCCGTCCCTGTTCATCCAATCAGGTCCCAGGGACCTGTTATGCAAATAAAAAAGACCAGTTTCCAAACCCAACCCCCCACCCCAAATATCACCTCCAAAAACCGAAACAGAACCAGGGTTATAAAGAGATACCTCCTCCTCCCTCATATGATTTAACACCTCGCGTTTAACCATGTCCCAGACCCGTCTCATCTTTACACATTTTCGAAACAAATGGATTGCCGATTCCACTTTCGTCTCGCAAAACGGACATGATACCGGCACATTCATACCTCGCCTAACTAAGTTTCCTCTAGTAGCTAACCTTTCCCGGACCGCACGCCACAAGAACACTCTAGTCCGTTGTGTAGACTTTAGCCCCCAAATTTTCTTCCATATATATGCCATACTAGTATCGAAAGACCTATTCCCCCACCCTACTGATCTTACCGAAAAAACGCCATTAGCTTCCGATAACCATGACACCAAGTCATTCATAGATTCTTCTCCACACAATCTTGACTCCGCGATTTCTAATAATTTCGATGGTGGAAGGAAATTCTGAAAGGCCTCCCATTCCCAAGTGCCATCCGCTCTCATGTAATCGCAAACTCTCTTCGTCAATTCACTAGTTTCAAAAATTCCTATGACATGTTCAATAAGGGGAGAGTCTCCTATCCAAACATCACACCAAAATGCCACCATCTCCCCATTGTGTACCACCCACTTTGAGCCCCTTCTTATCACCTCTAACCCCTCCACAATTGCTCGACACATCCTCGAATCATTTTGCTTGTTCAAATATTGCATAGGCGGCCCCTTGAAATATTTTTCTCTCATGACCCTAGTCCATAGGGTAGAAGAATCATGTATTAATTTCCACCCTATCTTACCCAAAAGAGCTTTGTTCATATCCTCCGCATACTTGAACCCCAACCCACCAGCTTCTTTAGGACTACAAATATCGCTCCAGGACACCCAATTAATACACCTCTGATTCTCCGAAGAACCCCAAATAAAATCCCGTCTAATCCGATCAATTTCTTCACACACGTAACTAGGTAACTTCTCAACTTGCATGATATACATAGGCGCCGCACTAAGGACTGATTGGGCTAGTGTAATCCGTCCTGCTAACGATAATGTATTTCCCTTCCACTTCGCCAACTTTCCTCGAATGTCATTCAAGAACTCACCAAAGAAACCTCTCGGACGCCGTCCCGAAAGAATATTAACACCCAAATATTTACCAATCCCATCACTTCTTTGGTATCCGCTCCTCATCGAGATATCCGCCGCCACATTCTCCTCTACATTTTTGGAGAAATAGATTATCGATTTTTCTTTGCTAACTGTCTGTCCCGCCTCCCTACAAAAAATATCAAGCGATTCCTGCAATAACATAAAACTATCAACAGACGCCTCTGCAAATAAAATCAAATCATCCGCAAAAAAGATATGTGAAATAGGAAACCCCCCTGGACAAATGAATAATGGCTTCCAAGACCCATTTCGCACCAACTCTTGAATAAGTATAGAAAGCCTCTCCATACAAATGACAAATAGATATGGTGACACGGGGTCGCCTTGCCTAATTCCTCGCTTAGGCTTAATTGATTCAAGTGGTGCTCCTCTCCATAAGACACTAAGCTCATTATCCTCCATCCCCGAAATAATTACTGACACCCACATAGGTGGTACTCCAAGGAGCTCCAACGATTCTCGAATAAAAACCCATTTTAACTTATCATACGCCTTGGCTAAGTCAACTTTAATTGCCATATACCCTCTCTTTCCCTTCGCGTGCCGCATCACAAAATCTACCTCGCTTACAAGAACAACATTATCAATAGTTGATCTATTCGGTAAAAAGCTACTTTGATAAGGTCCAATGTTCTTAGCTAATAGAGGCCGCAACCTATTAACCAATACTTTCATACAAATCTTGTAACAAACATTGATCAAACTAATGGGTCGAAACTGTGTAATAAACTCCGGATTTCCTATCTTCGGAATCAAATGAATTAGTGTACCTAACACCTCCTTAGGGAATCTCCCTACTCCCAACGCATCTCTAATCATAACACAAACAGATGGTCCTACTAAATCCCAACACCGTTGATAAAAACCCGCTGTAAACCCATCCGGACCCGGCGCCTTATGAGGTGACATTTGAAAAACAGCAAGGCGGACTTCTTCATCTACTACCACTCCACCTAACCCCTCAATGTCGCTAACCTCAAATCTCCGCGGAGGAGGAAGTCCTCCTAAAGTAGGGGAACAAACTTCATGAGAAAAAAGACCCTCGAAGAAACCTCTAACCCAAACCTTCTCCACCTCCATATCCTCAATCCATACCTGATTATCGTCTCGAATACGCACCTCCTCTATTTTCTTCTTTTTTATTTGAGCCGCACAATGATAAAATCTCGTATTGCGCTCCCCGGAGTTAACCCATTCGGTGTGTGCTCTTTGAAACCAAAACACTTCCTCCTGCTCAAGTAGACTCTCGAATTCACCAACCAACCTCGCCTCTAATCGTACCAATGAAGAATTATATGAAATCTGAATCGCCTTCTGAATACCCGCAATCCGTGCTATTAACCGTCGCTTCTTACGAAAAATATCCCCAAAAAACTCAAACTTCCATACCTCTAGCTCCTGTCTTAAAATTGCGATATTATCACTAAAACTCCTTCCTATCGCCAGCCATTTTTTCTCAACTAAATCTCTAAAATCCTTATGATAACACCACGCAGATTCGAAACGAAAACGCTTCAGGCCAGGGGGCCTTACCGAATGTGAAGTCAGTGAAACTAAAATAGGCGCATGATCCGAATGCACTCGAGGAAGATGTAAGACCTTCGAATCGCTAAACTTCTCGAACCACAAACGATTACCATAAGCTCTATCCAGGCGCTTGAGGATACGAACCCCGGACCTCCACGAATCGCTCCATGTAAACCTAGGTCCCACAAATCCCATATCCTCTAGTCCACACTGGTCCCTCCACCTTTCAAATTTTACCATACCTCGATTCATACCTTCCACACCTCCAACTTGGTCCTCTGTAAACCCTATCTGATTAAAATCCCCTACCACAAGCCAAGGTTCTCTAATCTGATTTGACGCCACCTCAAGTGAGTCCCATAAAGAGTCACGAATCCAACACTTCGGGCTCGCGTAAACTGCGGAAAGCAACCAGGAAACGCATGAGTCTCTAGAAATTCTTAAATTAATTACCTGATTGCTAGCCGATAGCAATTGAACGGATACAGAAGTTTGGTTCCAAAGAACCCATATTCCACCAGCAAAACCAACCGCGTCTACTCGAATAGATTTCTCCATTCGAAGAGATTTGATTATATTAGTCGCTTCAACACCAGATGCTTTGGTCTCCACCACAATCGCAATTATGGGTTTATGTCTATCCGCTAAATCACGGAAAGCGCGTCTAAATCCATCGCTATTAGCCCCCCTACAATTCCAAAATAAAACGTTAACTGAATGGTTAGTCATTGACCAACTTCCCCTATTAATTATGTTAGCTGTATTATTCATAAAAAATTATTCTTGTCATGACAAAAAACAATTAAGCAAAACAACTTATTATTAAAAAGAAAAATAATTCAAACACAAATTAAAAGAGAAAGAGACTCCCCTAAGAATTCTGGAGTTCCCTTTGCCTTATTGATCCAATATGGGCCCCATCCAAGTTTATCAAGTGTTTCTGCTGATCTTGTATTTCATCACCACCAGCAATCTTGCATGGCTGCTCGCTACACTTCTCCATAGCTGCCGGCAAGATCTCCAGCGGTACCCGATCAGAACCAGGTGGATCCGCCATGTTACTGATCTCGATTTGTGGACCTGATCCGAAGGCGGAGCTTGTATTCTGAGTAACTTCCACCTGCATAAAGTCCTCCCCTCGGTCCACTTGTGTCAATACATTAGACTTTGCATTTTTCTGGAGCTCAACATTAGTGTTACTCCCTGAAGTTTCAAGATTTGCAAAAAGGTCCCTGTGAATAACTTCCTCTGTAATATCACTAATATCCCCGTGACGCCCAATTTCTTTACCACTATTAATATCCGGATTCGCTACTGTTTTATCCACTCTAAGACCCTCATGACGTTCCGAATTAAGCTCCTTATCCGCCTGATGTCTCCCGATTTGTTCTAAATATTAGCCCCTTGGAGACATCCTTTTAGGTGAATAAATGACTTGTTTGATAGACTTTTAGGCTTATTTGATCATATTGCACTTTCTCCCCTTGGAAATTAACTATTTGCAGAATCTGAGCTTTTGTGCGTAAATTTGACTATTTTTAATGCAAAGTTAATTGGTTCTTGAATCTCATGAAAGACCAATCCAAGGAGAAGAAGTGAGAATAAAGTCTTAGTGTATTTTAGAGTGTTAGGAAATGATTTTGAGTCGAGTTTCTATTTTTAGAGTGCACTTTCCTATTTCGAATTCTTGATTTATTGATTTATTCTTTTTAAGCATATGAGGTTTAATTATTTATTTAATGTGAAGCTTTAAAAGATAAATGGTAATTACTTAGAGACCAAGTCAAGATGAGGATGAAAGGAAAGAAGATTTACATGGAAATAAGAAGATTTAGGAAAGATTTATTAAAAGGAGGAAAAGATAAAGCTGTCTTTTGAAATCTGAAATCCAGCCACGTTTTATGAATTAAATCATAATAAAAGATTGGCTAGGATTCTGGACGAATGGTCTGCACCAATAGAAAGAGCTTTCCAAGACAAGCAGTTTCATATATTGGAACTTCTCAAACGGATAAGTATTGAAAAAGATATGACCAAATCAAATCAGCAGAATCTTATCTTTTAGAGCTACGAATTTAAGAGTCTTTGCCTTGTCTTCCACTCCAAGCAAATTCGACCTAGGGTCTTCCAACACCTATAAATACACCTCTTAGACCTCATAATTCAGTACCTCTCATAATTCATTCAATATATACATCCTTAGAGAGAGCGTCAAGAGGCGGAAGCAAGAGCAGAAGCTGGAGACTGTCTATATCTCCAACAACAGTTCAAGCCAATTCCTCTATCTAGGTTCTTAATTTATTTATGTTATTAGGAACATGTATATTATTAATTTCTTTATTGTTTTTACTTTCAATATGAGCTAAACATTAATTACTTGAGAATCGTAATGGGATGAACCCTAATTTGTTTAATTCATGTACTTCAATTTGGGATTAGTTTCTAGTTTAATTTGAATTAGGTATTTCATATTGATTCTTATTTTATTTTAATTTCACTATCAATGAATTAGCTAATCGGAGATAGGTCATAGTAATTAAGCTATTCACTTTGGTGGGGAAGTGATCGCCTTGACGGGGGGTTTAATTACTGAACTAGATAATAAACGTAAGGTAGAAATTATTGATCCTGACGGACTTAGTTAACCTTATAGCCAATTGGGTAAAATAGTATTCATTCGAAGGTGGATTATGATCGCCCTGACGGGGTTTGTAACATCTGAGAATAGCTCCTAGGTCCACCCTGACGGGGGCTAGGAGATTATAGAGTCCCGACTAATATAGAAATATCAGTTCTGCCCTTAAAGAAAGCATTAATTAGGTAAGTTTAGGTGATTCCCTAGCGAGACTCAAGTATAGCTCATATCTGCATCTTAGTCCTTTAGTATTTATTTTCAGTATCTTATTTTCTTGCATTCTTAGGATTAATATAAAACCAAATAAATATCTTTTATCTTTTATTTTCTGTATTTGCAATTATTACTATTTATCTGTTGAACACTTGGGTTATACCAGTCCAATCCCTGAGAACGAATCCGACTTGTCGGAGTATTACTTGGACAACCGTACACTTGCGGTATTGTGGTTCCATTATTTTCTGTACTTAATTTTATAACACACCAGGACCCACCAAGTTTTTGGCGCCGCTGCCGGGGATTGCAGCGTGTGACCCCGGTGTTTAATCTTCAAGTAGTTTTAATTGTTTATTTATTTTTTTTTATTTTTTTTCAGATTTACGCTTGGTTTTTGTTTTTGTTTTTGTTGTACAGATTTTTATTCAGGTAATGATCAAGAGGTTTTATTGAAGATGTATAGAGGACATTACCCGGATCCCGATCCATACGAATATTGGGAAGACTCTTCGGGACAACAACAATGGGGTAGTAACTTCTACCAACAATCCTATCAATACCCGCAAGAGCAGGATTGGAACAACCAATGGATCGGGAATAATCAACATCAATCATCATATCACTATCCCCAGGAGCAAGGATGGAACAACCAATGCGTTGGAAACATTCAACAACCTCCACCTCATCACTATCAGCAAGAACTCCAGCGCTTAGTAGAAGAAACAAACGCCATCCAAGCACGCATGCAACAGATGGTAGAAGAATGGGGTAGTATGTCTTACGAAGATTCCACTCCCCCGAGGGATGGAAGAGATCAACTGGAAGAAGTAGTTGAGGAGGAGGTGTTGAAGGAAGATATTAGTGATAGTGATATGACCATCATGCCGGTTATAAATGAAGACCACCATGTGGTTGAAAATCCTATTAGCATGGTGGAAGAAGGAGTAGCAAAGAAAATCCTAGAAATTGAAGCTAAGATTGCTATTCCTATGGTGCGTGCACATGATCCAGATACTGAACGCGAACAAGAAGAAGAGGTGATCGAGATTCAGATTCATCAAGAATATGATGAAGTAATAGTGGAAGATTGGGTTGAAAGCGAAGATGAATGTGAAGTGGTTGAGAAATCAATTGAAGAGTTAAAGCTTCATAATAAAAGAGAAATCGAATTCCCACCACAAAAAGTTCACCAATCACTATCTCCACCACAAATCATCATTAGAGATAGAATATCGGAATCACCTCTATCACTACCAATGATCAATAGATGCTACGCAAGAAAGGTGCTACACCGCGAGAGTAAAGCGGCAAGGAGGAGCACCTACCCACCACACTTTAAAGAGGAATGTGAGATTGAAACAAGGAACAAAAGTGAGCTTATACCGTGGAAAACGGTCATCTACTATTGTGTGGGGGAAAATGAGTTTCGTCGTGAAAATAAGAAGGCGAAACGAAGTACTTACCCACCTCCTTTCAAAGATCGATTAAATAACATTCAAGGTGGGAAAGTTCTTAAGCTTACATGCCAAGGAAGAGGCGGATTTAAGCGGAGGAGAACCGCAAGGGCCTCAATACCATCTTCGTGGAAGGTAACGCGTCGAACTTAAAGACGTAATAAACAAAAGTGCTTCTTGGGAGACAACCCATGTTTAAATTTGCTTTCTGTTTTCAATTCCTAGTGTATAATTTTAAGTTAGTGTCAAGTTTTAGTGTCTACTTTTAAAAGAAATGAGAAAGGTAGTGTGTTATTTGTGCAGGAATTGAATCACTCGGAAAAATTCACAGGTCGGTCCGGTATACCGCACCAGACCCCCGGTATACCGCGCCTGGAAAACACGTGTCACGGGTTACTACCGCGGGTTTTATACAGAAGTAAGAAAAAATTTCGATGCGCGGTCCGGTATACCGCGTGAGATGTCCGGTATACCGCAGGAGGGAAAAACCCGTACCACGGGTTAGGTACCGCGGGTTTTTGGACGGAAAAGATATATTGAACAGTAGCAAAAACCCGTGCCACGGGTTATATATCACGGGTTCTTGGCAGAGACGAAAAAAACAAAACAACAGAAGCTGCGGTACACCGCGGCTTAGGTCCGGTGCACCGCGCCATGGCGGTTTGTGAAGAGTCTTCACCTTATAAGCCTCTCACCTTGTCAAGATTAAACCCTAGCCTCCCCCTATACGAATTTTCCAGATCCCAACCCTATTGTACCTGCACAAAGACCACTACAACACCAAAGAACATTAAATCCTTTCTCCTAATCCATTCCAAACACACATCCAACACCACAATCCTTCAAGAACATCAAGAAATCTTCTCCTTCAAACTTTAGCCTCTTCATCAAAGCTTCAAACCTATTCATTAGACCTTCCCCAAGCCATTACATATTCATTACCCATCTCATATAACACCTAAGACCTTCATTATAAATCCTCAAAACATCAAATTTCAAAACTCTTCTCTAGTTTATGATTATTTGAAGTTTTGAGTTTGGGGTTCATTGAGATGACAAAGATTGGGAGGTCAAGAATACTATGAAGAGGAAGAAGAAGCTGAAGAACCTTGTAGTACTTTTGGTGTGGAAAGATGTAGTTGAAAGAGTGGAAATTTTGGAGGATAATCATGAAGAGGTGTTGAGATCCATAGGAAAAATCACAAAAGAGTTGGAGCTTATGCAATCATATTACGTAGAGTGAGCAATGTTCCACATGCCACCTACGCAACACAAGGAGATCAACCTACACGCAACAATGGAAACCAGCTTCGTGCTGGTTCAGATACGTTTTCCTATCCCTTTCTTATTTGTTTTAAATGTTTAATTGCTTTATTGAGTCTTTTTCGAGTCGTGGGGACACGACTCATTTTTGAGTTTGGGGTCTGGGGTTCGTTGCCTCATCCCAATTTTATGTGTTTTACAGTTTTTTTTTTTAATTTTAGTTTGAGGAATGTTTTGACTGTAGAGCTGTAGAGTGTTTTAAATGCCCCCATCAAGCATGCTTTTTGTGAATTTATGATAGAAAATAGTTGACTTTAGGAGTTAGTATGAAGCTGAATTTTGATTGCATGCAAATATGAGGTAATTGATAGGAAGAATTAATGAACAATGCAAAAGAAGTAAACTTGTGCTTAAGGATAATAGGTGGTTTGTAGAACGTGAGATCTAAATGAGTAGAGAACCCACTTAGGTATGAACTAGAGACAAGTTGTGTAAATAGGAAGATGATAGAGGCAGTTCTTTGTTAGCCCTTTGAACCCTTTTTTGGCCTTCTATCCCTGAATTAATCTTATCCTTCTTAGACAAATTTTTAGCCTTTAAGCCTTTCTTTTGTCGCCACATTATAAGCCAATTTCCCTTTAGATTGTTAGGCATGACCATATGACCCGCACTTGAATCACGATCCTGAGACTTCCTGTCTTGAGCTTGAGTTTGGGGTGGTGGGTCCACTATATGGGAATTTACATTGGGATTGGGAGTTTTGAGCTTATCAATGATGCTTTGTGCTATATATGATGATGATTCACAAGTTTATCATATTGTAACCCTTTGCCGGGGTAATAGTGAATGGAAAAGAAGCTATAAAGCTAAAATCATGAATAGGCATGAAGAAAATAGCATGATATCTCAACATTAAAAAGAGAGTCATAGCTATACAAAAGAAAAAAAAAAAATATATATAGAAACAAAAAGTTATATGAAAAGAATATATATATTTGGACCGGCAAAGTGGAAAAGTTTTGGTGAATCATCTTTAGTGCTTATTGGGTAAATTTGGGGACGCTAATTAAGCGCGTCAATTGGGTTGAGTGAGAACGTTATTCGAGTGTAAACTCAAGCTCTTGGACAGTTTTGTTGATGGTAAGTGAGGAGAGAGCCAAAAGCTCACTTCAAATTTACCAAATATACATACCATACCGTCCTTCAGCCTACGCTAAAACCGTAAAGACCTCGTGATTCCTAGATGCACAGTGAGTTAATAGGGAGTATTCTAAGTGGAACATTCAACACAAGTAAGGATCGAGGAACACCCTATAGCCACCATCTTGAGATAAGTATAAAGCGTAACCTTCTAGCATTGTGAAATTAATTTTGGATTGATATTATTTTGTATTTGATTTTGCATGATAAGTGTAGGTGTATATTAATTCCTAGGTTAGACTATATGAAATTTGTTTTAAGCTTTGCTTTGGGATTATTTACTAGATTCTACCTTCTGCGTTCACCTAAAAGATCCTTTGTTTTTAATTTACTTTGTCGGGACGACAAAGGTTTGAGTTTGGGGTCTTGATGTCTCCCGATTTGTTCTAAATATTAGCCCCTTGGAGACATCCTTTTAGGTGAATAAATGACTTGTTTGATAGACTTTTAGGCTTATTTGATCATATTGCACTTTCTCCCCTTGGAAATTAACTATTTGCAGAATCTGAGCTTTTGTGCGTAAATTTGACTATTTTTAATGCAAAGTTAATTGGTTCTTGAATCTCATGAAAGACCAATCCAAGGAGAAGAAGTGAGAATAAAGTCTTAGTGTATTTTAGAGTGTTAGGAAATGATTTTGAGTCGAGTTTCTATTTTTAGAGTGCACTTTCCTATTTCGAATTCTTGATTTATTGATTTATTCTTTTTAAGCATATGAGGTTTAATTATTTATTTAATGTGAAGCTTTAAAAGATAAATGGTAATTACTTAGAGACCAAGTCAAGATGAGGATGAAAGGAAAGAAGATTTACATGGAAATAAGAAGATTTAGGAAAGATTTATTAAAAGGAGGAAAAGATAAAGCTGTCTTTTGAAATCTGAAATCCAGCCACGTTTTATGAATTAAATCATAATAAAAGATTGGCTAGGATTCTGGACGAATGGTCTGCACCAATAGAAAGAGCTTTCCAAGACAAGCAGTTTCATATATTGGAACTTCTCAAACGGATAAGTATTGAAAAAGATATGACCAAATCAAATCAGCAGAATCTTATCTTTTAGAGCTACGAATTTAAGAGTCTTTGCCTTGTCTTCCACTCCAAGCAAATTCGACCTAGGGTCTTCCAACACCTATAAATACACCTCTTAGACCTCATAATTCAGTACCTCTCATAATTCATTCAATATATACATCCTTAGAGAGAGCGTCAAGAGGCGGAAGCAAGAGCAGAAGCTGGAGACTGTCTATATCTCCAACAACAGTTCAAGCCAATTCCTCTATCTAGGTTCTTAATTTATTTATGTTATTAGGAACATGTATATTATTAATTTCTTTATTGTTTTTACTTTCAATATGAGCTAAACATTAATTACTTGAGAATCGTAATGGGATGAACCCTAATTTGTTTAATTCATGTACTTCAATTTGGGATTAGTTTCTAGTTTAATTTGAATTAGGTATTTCATATTGATTCTTATTTTATTTTAATTTCACTATCAATGAATTAGCTAATCGGAGATAGGTCATAGTAATTAAGCTATTCACTTTGGTGGGGAAGTGATCGCCTTGACGGGGGGTTTAATTACTGAACTAGATAATAAACGTAAGGTAGAAATTATTGATCCTGACGGACTTAGTTAACCTTATAGCCAATTGGGTAAAATAGTATTCATTCGAAGGTGGATTATGATCGCCCTGACGGGGTTTGTAACATCTGAGAATAGCTCCTAGGTCCACCCTGACGGGGGCTAGGAGATTATAGAGTCCCGACTAATATAGAAATATCAGTTCTGCCCTTAAAGAAAGCATTAATTAGGTAAGTTTAGGTGATTCCCTAGCGAGACTCAAGTATAGCTCATATCTGCATCTTAGTCCTTTAGTATTTATTTTCAGTATCTTATTTTCTTGCATTCTTAGGATTAATATAAAACCAAATAAATATCTTTTATCTTTTATTTTCTGTATTTGCAATTATTACTATTTATCTGTTGAACACTTGGGTTATACCAGTCCAATCCCTGAGAACGAATCCGACTTGTCGGAGTATTACTTGGACAACCGTACACTTGCGGTATTGTGGTTCCATTATTTTCTGTACTTAATTTTATAACACACCAGGACCCACCACCGCCCCACTATTAGCTTTAGTTCCCGTTTTCGCGTTCTTTTTCCCTTTCCGACTCATCATAGGACCAAAAGACTCACCATCTACTACACTTTGTTTCTCATTATTAAAAAAACCCCCTTCTAGCGCATTTGATGAAATCTCAATTACACCATGTTTTACCTCTTTTACCCCTGGAGCTGGTTGTTTTTCGATTATTTGTCCCACGGTTACTCCCTCCTCCCCACTCTTATCACCACTACCACTAGGATCCTCGCTTCCCAACCCCGCTAGAATTTCATACCTTGATCCAATTGCCCGTTCACTAGCGGTTCCACTCTTTTTTTAATAGGCGAAGCTGCTTGTTTCTTGTTACCCCCACCATTATATTTCTGATTTGGCGTCGGAGCTAGTCCGCCACCATTATTTCGCGGCCTTCCTCTGGTTCGGTCTACCGTCATCCATTCCCCATACATTGGCGCCCTCTTGTCCACCCCTTTCTCCGCCTCTCTTATCGGCACATCTACACTCACGCCCTCTTTTCCATTCTTGCTACCCTCCGATTGAGCCCACATTCATCCTTAATGTGGCCGAATTTACCGCAAAGAAAACAAATGCGATGAAGTCCCTCGTATTCCACCTTCTGGAGGTGATTCTGGATTCTTATAATAGGTACAAGTGGCTTATCAAGTTCAATCTCAACAGCTATTCGAGCAAAATTACCTCTAGCTCGTGACTTTGTGAACGGATCAATTCGGACCATTTTCCCAATTAAATTACCTATAGCTGTTAAAATTTCTTCGGTATAGTTCATTAATGGTAGCCAAGGTAACCTTACCCAAACTGTTGTCCTAAGAACCGGGGCGTCCTGTGGCATAAAATACGGGTCCCACGGCCTCACTATTAGATATCTATCAAGTATCAACCAAGGGCCCCCATTCAAAACCCGTTCGTAATCCTCTGGGTTACTGAATTGAGCCATAAAATACCCGAAACCCACTTCCACTAGGTCCATATGCGCTTTCGGGGACCAAATTTGCATTAACTTATTCAGCAAATACCTGAAACCTACATTATAGCCAAGTAATCTCAAGATTAGCGTATTATTCCATACCTTGCACCCTCGCTTCTTTTGTTCAGCCGTCCGGATTAATTGAGGGTAAGTGGTATCGGTTAATGGAATATCATCTTCCATTAGGAACTCCTCCAGACCCCTTGATTGCTCCGAGTGGCTGGTATTGTTGTCTCGCCCTACCATGCTAGTAAAGCCTTCTCTTTGGTCACCTCCTTCTCCTGATCCAAATTTCACAGTATCTAAAAATGATAAAACATTACCTTTACTTACCTCCCCCGCGATGGCCAACTTCAAGCGCGGTGCATCCACCCTAGTCATCCCCGGAACAGCATTTTCTGCAGCAGATTTTACGCAATCAATAGAGGGAGATAGAGAAATCATACCTGATGTCGAAAGAGGGCCCTCCTCTGTGGCGAGGTGTGGGGTTGCATTTTGCAGGCCATTTTGTTCCTCCATTATAGCATCAGCACTATTTAAATCAGCATGGAAAGTAGGATTTTCGATCATTATAGCAGTTGCAGATACTATTTTCTCCGTCTCGGAACTCATAGAACCTCCAAGCACAGCCGTTGTCTGTATCACCTCTTGGGAGTCATTATCCAGCCTTACCATTTGTTCATTCGAGGCCGGTGATAACTCGTCTCTGTCCATGAAATCCAGTGCACGTTTGAGTTTTCGTTGCTGCGCTGCATTCACTCCCTCGCCGGCAATTACCAACGCTCGAGACATGTCCTCAGTCTGATCAACCTCGCCAAACATCTTAAGGCGTTTCGAAGACAACCGTTTAACGGAGTTTTCTTTCTCCTTGGTACTAGTGGTTCTGCTTGAAGGAGTGGATGGAAGTGATGCAGAAGAGAGGAGCCCGGTCTTATTGCGTCTTGTTTTATTTCCAGTGGAAGAATCCGGCGGTTGTGGTGGTTGTGGTGGCGGAATCCGCCCCCTCCCCTCCATTTTTGACCGTTACTACCACCCAAGAAGGAAGGCAAAAGTAACTAAGGAAGTAAATCTGATTCGAAAAGGAAAGAAAACTTAAAAAAGGAAAAGAGAAAAGGTCAGCACCACCACAGGTCTAGAGAGAAAAAAGAGAGCCCGTTCTTTTTCTTGGTTTATTTGTTAAATTTATGAAATTAAACCTCACACAAGACTTTATGTAAATGAACCTGAGAAGATTCAAATTATAAATACATATTGATAATTTCTAAATATATTACGGAAATAGAATACAGAAAAATTACAAGATTTTGTCGAAACAAACAGATAGTGACTAAAGCTCATCTCAACATTAAAATTTGTGAGATAAGAAGAACTGCTAATCAGGCTGCAGATTGGATAGTTAAAACTTTTTTAAGGATGTCTTTACCTATTAATTGAGTCTATAACTTACTTTTATATCTTGAAACTTTAATTTGTAATGATAATGATGTTAGCACTTTTGACATTGTTGGAGTAATGCAACTACAGTAAGTCCTCCTTATCTATAAAAGTTTATTTAACCTAAAAAAAAGAAATACTTGAGTCTACACTAATTTAAGATTTTAAAGATCTTGAGTAAAACTTTAAATTGAATACTTTAGTAGGAATAATGCTAAGAGTAATGATATATGTCACCCCTTTTCATGTCACCCTTTTATCACCTTTCTATTTATATGTTTTGATTTCCTTGAATAGAAGATAGAGAAAAATTAAATAGGATAGTGAAACTCATTCATTGGTACATGTAGGCATACATGTAGGAGGTGATAAAAGGGTGATACAAAAAGGGTGACAAATATCATTACTCTAATGCTAAATATTTAAGTATTTGGTTTTTGTTCAGCTAAGTATAGAATGAAAATTGAAAATTAATGCCTTGTAAAAATTCGTTGAAAAATAACTCTTGATATTTTGTTTAGTATATGATTTTACTTATAAGTTGATAAATGAAAGTATTAAATTTCTTGATATAACATCTCATTCTTGATTAAACTAAAAGTTAGAATTATTTTAAACTTACAATATTTTACTACAACTTACATTAAACTAATATAATATTTTAATTTTTTAAATATTAATTAGTATTAAGTCTATGATAGTTATAAATTATATGAAATGTTCATGTTGGTTCTTGATATATCATTTTTTCTGAATTTATCCATCTTTGTTTTTGAATATTTAAATTTATTTTGGTTTCAGATTTGCAGTAATTCATGAACCAATGGGTCCTAAACCAACTTCACAATTCGAACACTCATCTATACCAGTAACTGTGAAGAAACTTTTTACTTTGAAATCGAACTTCTTGGCAAAAGGAGATGCATGGGCCAGAACATTCGATAGCTACCTTCAACTTCGGAAAACTCCAAGTGATCATTGTCCAGGTTTTTATCTCTCATTTTTTTCTCAATTTACGCTTTTGTGCTTTCATCCTTTGGGGTTTTGGGAAAATAAGGTAGAGGATGAAGAATTGATCAAGAGATTACGCGTCTCAGGTATAATCAATGGCAATGAGGCAATTTTTTAGTTAATTGCACTATAGGTCCCTAAATCATGCAAATATCGCTCTATAAGTCTGTACATTATGCAAATTTTGCACTTAAGGTCCCTATATTATGCAAAATTTGCCCTGTAAGTCCTTATATTTTGCAAAACCTTCATACATGACCCTATATTATACATGGCTCCCCTAGCAGGGCGGAGCTTTTCTTTGGGAGGTAAGGGTGGCATTTTTTTAGTTAATTGCACTATAAGACTTTTTATTATGAAAGTTTTTGCACTAGATGTTCCTTTGTTAATGTTTTGAGTTAATTGCACTATATCCTGTATTATTCATAATAACCGTAACAAAATAAATTACATCACATAAAAATAAAAGATAGGGGGCCTAGTGAAACTTTTGAAAATTCGGGGGACTATAACTCAAATATAACACACTTCTTTCTTTAGTTCATATTATGATCAGTCGTGATTTATGAAAATGTCAATATGCGAAAAAGAGATTTATGCATTAACTCCGTAAATTGGTTGTCACACAGAAACACTACCAGAGGTGACAACAAATTTGAGACCAACGGCCCCACGAGAAGACGTTAAACTCACCGAGTTCCAAAACGAGTTGATCCAGCTTGCGTCACAGCTCAACGGGAACCACGTACTAAATGCGTACCCGGATATTGGGAAAAAAAATGACAGTAGGGGAGGCTAACAAATACGCTGAAGATGCAGTTAAACGGTTTCTAGAAGCGGGCCGAGCCGCATTAATGGCTGGAGCAAATGAATCTGCTATTGTTACATTGAAACCCTTATTGTTACTATGAAACCCTTTCTAGCTAGCCGAATTGGATCCAGCCGGTATATTATCTAGCATGTGTGTATAGATAATGGATTGATATACGTATCCATATAATATGTATGTATATATATGTAGTTGAAAGTCTAATACAAAGAAATACACTGCATGTATTGTAATATAAATTATATAAAAAATATAAGAGTGTGTAGCTATTTTCTTTTGTTATTAAATATTAGTTTGGATATTCTTAGCTATCTATAAAGAAAATTTGTAATGACTTATTAGGATTTTTGCAATTTACTTCCCTTTAGTAGTGGTAAAATCGCCTCCTATTCCTTGTGTGGCTATGATTTGAAACTTAGTGCACACTGAGTCCATTTAGAAAATTGGGGGCCAACGGGTTTCAAGACCAACGGTCCAATTCTTTTTGAGTTAATAACGTATGTCCTGTATTTGGCAACATTGCACCATAGGTCCTATACTATGAAAATAATACAATCTAGGTACCAAGATTATGCATAATTGCATTGTAGGTCCTTATATCATGCAAAATTACACTATGAGTCCTATGTCAATTTTGTTTCGATTTATCTTCCCTAAAGCTTCACCTCAAATGACACCGTTTTTTATCTGACTCTGAACCTGGTAACTCAATTCAAGCCATGAGGGAACAGATATTCGGGTCAAATAGTACTCCGGATCAGACAGTACTCCGGTTATTGATCTTGCTCCAATGATCAGGTTTGCTCAACAAGCTTAAGTATTCGAGTTCAAAAATCTACCCCAATCTGTAATGAGCAGGTTTAAACCGGAAGTTATACCGGCTAATAGAAAGTTAGCTAACGAATTTGGAGTATTCGTGCGGTGGTTTGCTTCAGTTCCACTTCAACTCAACCAAACCGGTTCTACGTTCACTTCTCACGGTGCTTCAAGTAACGTCTGAAAAGACCTCATCAATGGCTTCCTATAGAAAACAATATTTGATTCCTTAGACGAAAATGACCTCACATTCGGTATATATTACCAAAATAGTCTAGCACTCTGTTTTTAGAAGCTTGAGAAAGCTAAAGAACATACTGAATTTCCATAACTACGCTATAGAGTTTAAATCACACGCGAAGTTAGGTAAACTTCCAAATTATGATCGCTTGATATGGATAAATCTCATCCATTATCGACTCCAATGGTGGTAAGATCGCTTGATTAAAAAAGACCCTTTCCGTCTTCAAGAGGATGGAAAAGAGTTGTTTGGTCTAGAATTACCATATTTGAGTACTATCAATGTACCAATGTATCTTGCTAATAATACCCAACCAGATATTTGTTTTTCTGCTAACTTATGAGCCAGGTAAAGTGCGACCCCAACAGACATATAGATTTGCTCTAATTTCAACCATAAAGTAGCGACATATTTCTCATTTAAAACATCTTGTAAAATATAAATAAGAGATGAAATTCAATTTGCGATAGAGCCTTAAGATCTTTTTATTTTATTTCTGCGGCAAACAAACTCGAGGGCATTTTATCAAGTCACAATAGCGCTTCATCCAAATCCATCTGAGCGAGCACAACTATCATCTTAACTTGCCATAATGAGAATCTGATATTGCGATCTAATAGCGGAATTCCAAATTTGAAAGTTGTCACAATCACGAACTAATGAAAAATAGAAACAATTATCTGAATTTGGATAAATCGACCTTGAAAACGGATCCGAAAAGTCGAAAACCCCACCGAGAGTTTGACTAAAATAGTCAACTCAAAAGTCAATGACCATCGTTGACTAGTCAATGGTGGCTGGACAGGGGCGGTAGTAAACAGTCAAAACCCTAATTTAATTTAATTTAATTTCAAATTTTTAAATATTTTTAATCACACAGCCAGGTGCACAATTAGCGTGAAGCACATAGAAAAACTATCACCAACCAGATTGCGAGGTGCACCGGAGTCCGATGCGTCGCGAAGGAGCTGATCAGGGGCCTTCTTCTTCACGTTTTGTTGTAATTATCCGATCAAAAACCCTAAAAAACAACCCCGTTAATTCTTTTTCTATACTGCACGAAATCGTCAAAATTTCAGTTGTTTTGATCCTTGTGTCGAGTAAAAAAGATTTTTTCAATTAATCTTTGCAGGAAAATCGTATAATTGAGTAATAATTTCGAAAAAACAGTAAACCCTAACTACGTAGATCTTCTTTGTTGCTTGACAAAACTCGATAATTAGTATGTCATTTTACTCGTAATGTTTAGTAGAACAAGATAGTGAAGTTTTCTTGACCAAAGATCGAATTCAAATTTAGAAATCCGAAACCCTAAGTTTTATTTTCATTTTTTGAGCAGAAAAAAAAAGACTAAATAAAAGAACAACGTTATATGTTGATGATTCTCCAATAACTCTTAAATCCTCGAATCTTGTGTAGAAAAATACGTCAATTGTTATGCAAGAGAAACTTAGCACTGATACCAATTTGATAGAATAAAATCTAATGAATAAAACACACAAATAACTGACACAAGATTTACGAGAAAACCCAAAATGGAAAAAAAACCACGGGAAGAGATAGAGTTTCACTATAATGAAAAAATGTTACAAGGAGAAGTGTATTCTATAGGGTGTAACTAGTGTTATTACTTTAATGGACCAAGTCTTACAAATAAGTTCAGGTCATAAGTTTAACAGTTATGAACTCGTATGGTTTTGTACTATTGCCCAGTATTGTGCTTGATCCTTTTTTTAAGTTACCTGTAAATAGAGTACTAAAAATAAGTATTTTTAGATGGAAGATACAAAGAACGGAAAGTTTCCCAAATAGTCCCTGAACTATACAAAGGTCCCTATACCCGTGCAATTAATCAAGATTATAATTTGCACCTTCATATAAATATCTATCTCAGGGGTTGGGGTTATGTCTCTTTCTTTCTCTAAGGGTATGTTTGGATTGAGGGATTAGAAGGGGAGGGAAGGTATTATAAAGGATAATAGTTATCCTTCCTTTGTTTGTTTTATAAATTTTTGAAGGGATAAGTTATTAAAGGATTAAGATTATACCTTCTAATCCTTTATATCTTATCCCTCCAATTTGGAGTCATTAGAAGGAAGGGATTAACTTTAATAGTAAAATATCTTTGTTACCCTTATGTTCTATTTAAAATATATTATATTAGGGGTATAAAAGTAATTTAGTTATAAAATAATCCTTTCCTTTCCTTTATTTATACAATCCAAACACAAACTTCAACCAATCCTTTACTAATACTTTCCTTTCTTTTTCTACTCAATCCAAACAAGATTAATACTCTCCTCTCCTTTCCTTTAATATACTATCCTTTCCTATCCTTTAATAATTAATCCCCTCTATATCCAAACAAACCCTAAACGATTAGGATCATCCATGTAATCTGCAAATAAGATATTGAAAAAATCAGACGAATTTCACAATTTTCACAATCTACTGATAATATACGTAAATTAACCCATTTGATCCTCAATCTTTTAAAGTTAAAAAATGGTCCACAAACTTTGTTTTTAGTCCTGAGTCTAACTCTGTCAAATTTTTACTGCTAATGCGACGTGGAATACACATTTGAGGACCAAACCAGTAAAAAAAAGTATAGTTCAGGGATCATTCAAGGTAAAAAAAGGTATAGTTTAAGGACAATTCGGGGAATTTTTCCTACTGATAATTACGAAACTACCTACTGCCATGTGGAATTAATGGAAACAATTTATGGAATGTCACTTGGGCAAAAAACAAAGTTCCGATACCATTTGGGTAGAACTTTAAATCATTGGTTTATATGTTAAATTTATGAAATTAAACCTCACACAAGACTTTATGTAAATGAATCTGAGAAGATTTAAAATGTAAATACATATTGATTTTTTTTCTAAATATATTATGGAAATAGAATAAAAAAAAATTACAAAATTGAAACAAATAGATAGTGACAAAAGTCTACCCCAACATTAAGATTCGTAGAATAAGAAGAACGGCTAACAAAAGATGCAGATTCGATAGTTAAAGCTTAGTTTAGGATGTCTTTACATATTAATTGGATCTGTAATTTATATTTTCATCTTGAAACTTTAATTTATAACGATGTTAGTATTTTTGACATTGATGGAGTAGTCTGATTACTCTAGCTCCCCCTTATCTATAAAAGTTTATTTTGCCTGACAAAAGAAAATACTTAGGCATACACTCCCAATATACTCCCCGTCTTGAGAGTTTAAGATTTTAAAGATCTTGAGTAAAACTTTGATTAAAAATTCAAGTATTTGGTTTTTGTTCAGCTAAGTATAGAATGAAAATTGGAAATTAATGCCTTAGTAAAAATTCGTTGAAAAATATCTCTTGATATTTTGTTTAGTATATCGGTTTTACTTATAAGTTGATAAATAAAAATATTAAATTAATTCTTGACTTAACATCTCATTTTTTATTAAACTAAAAGTTAGAATTATTTTAAACTTATAATTTACTACAACTTACATTAAACTAATAAAATATTTTAGTTTTTTAAATATTAATTAATATTAAGTCTATTTATAAATTATAAGAAATGTTCATGTTGGTTCTTGATATATCATTTTTTCTGAATTTATCCATCTTTGTTTTTGATTGTTTAAATTTATTTTGGTTTCGGATTTGCAGTAATTCATGAACCAATGGGTTCTAAACCAACTTCACAATTCGAACACTCATCTATACCAGCAACTGTGAAAAAACTTTTTAATCTGAAATTGAACTTCTTGACAAAAAGAGATGCATGGGCCGGAACATTCGATAGCTACCTTCAACTTCGGAAAACTCCACGTGATGATTGTCCAGGTTTTTATCCCTCACTTTTTTCTCAATTTGCCTCACTTTTTTCTCAATTTACGCTTTTGTGCTTTTATCCTTTGGGGTTTTGAGAAAATAAGGTAGAGGATGAAGAATTGATCAATAGATTACGTGTCTCAAGTATAATCAATGGCAATGAGGCAATTTTTTAGTTAATTGCACTATAGGTCCCTAAATCATGCAAATATCGCTCTATAAGTCCGTACATTATGCAAAATTTGCACTTAAAGGTCCCTATATTATGCAAAATTTGCCCTGTAAGTCCTTATATTTTGCAAAACCTGCATACATGACCCTATATTATACATGGCTCCCCTAGCAGGGCGGAGCTTTTCTTTGGGAGGTAAGGGTGGCATTTTTGTAGTTAATTGCACTATAAGACTTTTTATTATGAAAGTTTTTGCACTAGATGTTCCTTTGTTAATGTTTTGAGTTAATTGCACTATATCCTGTATTATTCGTAATAACCGTAACAAAATAAATTAGATCACATAAAAGTAAAAGATAGGGGGCCTAGTGAAACTTTTGAAAATCCGAGGGACTATAACTCAAATATAACACACTTCTTTCTTTAGTTCATATTATGATCAGTCGTGATTTATGAAAATGTCAATACACAAAAAAGAGTAAGTTGGATGTTACACAGAAACACTACCAGAGGTGACAACAAATTTGAGACCAACGGCCCCACGAGAAGACGTTAAACTCACCGAGTTCCAAAACGAGTTAATCCAGCTTGCGTCACAGCTCAACGGGGACCACGTACTAAACGCGTATCCGGATATTGGAAAAAGAATGACAGTAGGTGAGGCTAACAAATACGCTGAAGATGCAG
The DNA here is from genome assembly GCA_029959085.1 of Nemophila menziesii. Classification (NCBI taxonomy): domain Eukaryota; kingdom Viridiplantae; phylum Streptophyta; class Magnoliopsida; order Boraginales; family Hydrophyllaceae; genus Nemophila; species Nemophila menziesii. The sequence goes on from JARWIR010000007.1 coordinate 53,343,482, forward strand.
TTGAACGGTTTTTAGAAGCGGGCCGGGCCGCATTAATGGCTGGAGCAAATGAATCTGCTATTGTTACTATGAAACCCTCTCTTGCTAGCAGAATTGGATCTAGCCGGTATGTTAGCTAGTGTGTGTATAGATAATGGATTAATGCACGTATCTATATGTGTATGTATACATGTAACTTTTGAAAGTCGGATACAAGAAGATACACTGCTTGTACTGTAATATAAGATGTGTAAAATATAAGCGTGTGTAGCTATTCCCTTTTGTTATTAAACAATAGTTTGGCTTAGCTTAGTTATCTATAAAGAAAATCTCTTATGGATTATTTGTTTTTATTGCAATTTATCTCTCTAGTTTGGTGTATTTGACCGGTGGTTTGCTTTTGTTCCCGATTGAACTCAACTGAACCGGTTCTACGTCCACTCCGGCACTTCTCACGGTGCTTTAAGGTCCGGAAAGACCTCAGCAATGGCTTCCCACAGAAAACCATATTCAATTCCTTAGACGAAAATGATCTCACTTTTGGTATATGATTTAAAAATATCCCTGCAACACTTTTCTTTGAAAGCTTGAGAACATACTTAATTTCCATAACTACGCTTTGAAGTTCAAATTACACGCTGAGTTAGGGAAACTTTCAAATTACGTGGTGGTAAAGTAAGGTACTTTGATGTTGAGCTTTTTTTGGCGAACGACGATCACATGTCACATGATCTGGCGATTGGACAGAAGTTTGTTAAGGAGGTGTACGAGGTGTTAAGGTGTTAAGGTCGAGTCCTTAGTGGAATGAGATGGGGTTGTTGATGTCTTATGATGAGCATGGTGGTTTTTATGTTCATGTGGCAACTCCGGTGACCGGAGTTCCGAATCCGGATGGAATAAGTAGGCCTGACCCGTTTTATCTTTGGTTTGAGAGGTTAGGAGTTCGAGTTCCTACTTTGTTGATTTCTAGTTAAATTGATAAAGTCACCAGTGATTTTTGATTTTCTATGCTCATCGATTTGAGTTTATGATTTATAATTTGATAATTTGAATGGATACTGTCAGACAAAATAAAAGAATGGTTACTAATTTTACAACAAGTTTTTGTTTTTAAATACAGGTGCTTTATTCGTTAAATTTATGAAATCAAACTTTAAAGGATCAAACAAAGAGTCACCTATTTTTTGTCCCAAATTAAGTATAAAAAGTAAAGAGAACAAATAAATTTTTTTAATGTAACGGTGTCAGAATTTAAAATTTTGAAAATCTTAAACGAAATTCTAAATTGTTTTTTTTAGTAGAACTGATACTAAGATAAAAATATTCTGTAGAATTATTGAACAGATTTCGTTCAGCTAAGTATGGAGTATTATGTCCAAAAAAAAAAAAGTATGGAGTAAAAATTAAAATTTAATGTCTTTAGTTGAAAAATGTGTTTAATATATTGTTTAGTATTGTGGTTTGTACTTATAAGTTGATGACTTAAAATATTAAATTAATTTTTGACATAACATCTCATTCTTAATTAAAATAAAAGTTAGATATATTTTAAATTGATTATTTACTACAACTTATGATTAAACTAATATAATATGATAGTTTTTTAATCGTTTTTAGTTATAAATTATACTACATGTTCACGTTGGTTCTTGATTTATCCTTTTTTTCCAAATTTATCTATCTTTACTCTTGATTGTTTCAATTTATTTTGGTTTTTGATTTGCATTAATTCATGAACCAATGGGTCCTAAACTAACTTCACAATTCGAGCACTCATCTATACTCGCAACTATGGAGAAACTTTTTAATGTGAAATCGAATTTCTTGACAAAAAGAAATGCATGGGCCGGAACATTCGCTAGCTACCTTCAACTTCGGAAGACTCCACGCGATGACTGTCCAGGTTTTTATCCCTCATTTTTTCTCAATTTACTCTTTTTCCCTTTTATCTTTTGGGGTTTCGGGAAACTATAAGGTAGATGGTGAAGGAATGGATCAAGATTACGTGTCTCTGGTATTAACAATGGCAGAGTAAGGAATTTTAGTCCAGGTGACAATGTGGCGATTTTTTAGTCAATTGCCCTATAAGTTCCTAAATCATGCAAATCCGCTTTATAAGTGCCTACATTATGCAAAATTTGCACTAAAGGTCCCTCTGTTATACAAAATTTGCACTATAAATCCTATGTTTTGCAAAATTGCATTAAACCCTATATTTTACATGGATCCTCTAGCAGGGCGGAGCTTTTCTTTGTGTCTTTTTTAGTAAATTGCACTATAAGACTTTTTAATATGAAAAAATTGCACTAGATGTCCTTTTATTAATGTTATTGAGTTAATTGCAATGCCCTATATTGTTCATAATAGCCGTAACACAATAAAGTAATTCAAATAGTAAAAAAAAGAAAAATTGGGGGGGCTAGGGAAGATTTGAAAATGCGGGGGACCACAACTCAAATATAACAAGATTCTTTCTTTAGTTCATATTATGATCAGTCGTGATTTTTGAAAATGTCACTATGCAAAAAAAAGGTTTTATGTATTAATTTCGTAAATTGGATATCACACAGAAACACTACCAGAAGTGACAACAACTTTGAGGCCCACGGCCCATGAGAAGATGCTAAACTCGCTGAGTTCCAAAATGAGTTGATCAAGCTTGCGTCACAGCTCAACAGGGACCACGTACTAAACGCGTATCCAGATATTGGAAAAAGAATGACAGTAGGTGAGGCTAACACATACGCTGAAGATGCAGTTGAACAGTTTCTAGAAGCGGGTGGGCCGCATTAATGGCTGGAGCAAGTGAATCTGCTATTGTTACTTTGAAATCCCCTTTAGCTAGCCGGATTGGATCTATCCGGTATATTAGCTAGCGTGTGTATAGATAATGGATCAATGCACGTATTTAAATATGTTTGTGTACATGTAGTTAAAAGTCGGATACAAATACGCTGCTTGTGCTGTAATATAAGTTATGTACAATATAAGCGTGTGTAGCTATTTCCTTTTGTTATTGAATAATAGTTTGGCTAAGCTTAGTTATCTATAAAAGAAATCTTGATATGGATTATTGTTTTTTATTGCAATTTACCTCCCTCTAGTTCCTTCTTTTCCTGCTTCGACTCAACTGAACTGGTTTTACGTCCATTCCGCCACTTCTCACGGTGCTTCAAGTAACGTCCAAAAAGACCTCATCAATGGCTTCCCATAGAAAACAATATTTGATTCCTTAGACGAAAATGACCTCACGTTCGGTATATATTACCAAAATATCCCCGCAACTCTGTTTTTTAAAAGCTTGAGAAGATAAAGAACATACTGAATTTCCATAATTACGCTTTGAAGTTTAAATTACACGCGAAGTTAGGTAAACTTCCGAATTACGTGGTGGTGGAGCAGCAGTGCTTCGATTTTGAGCTTTTTCCAGCAAATGATGATCACCTGTCACATTATGTGGCGATCGGACAGAAGTTTGTTAAGGAGGTGTACGAGGTGTTAAGATTGAGTATTCAGTGGAATGAGATGGCCTTGGTGATCACTTATGATGAGCATGGTGTTTTTTATGATCATGTGGCTACTCCGATTACCGGAGTTCCGAATCCAGATGGGATAATTGGGTCTGACCCGTTTTATTTCCGGTTTGAGAGGTTAGGTGTTCGAGTTCCTACTTTATTGATTTCTCCTTAGATTGATAAAGCCACAAGTGAGTTTTAATTTTATAAGCTTATCGATTCAAGTTTCTGATTTATTATTTGATAATTTTGATTGTTACTAATAACTAATACAACAGTTCGTGTGTTTAAATCATTGGTTTATTTGTTAAATCTATGAAATTAAACCTCACACAAGACTTTAGGTAAATGAACCTGAAAAGATTTAAAATGTAAATACATATTGATTTTTTTTCTAAATATAATATGGAAATAGAATAAAGAAAATAATTTACAAGATTGAAATAAATAGATAGTAACTAAAGTCTACCTAACATTAAGATTCGTAGGATAAAAAGAACGCCCAACAAAGCTACAGATTAAATTAGATAGTTAAAGCTTTTTTTAGAATGTCTTTACATATTAATTAGGTTTGTAATTTATCTTTGGATCTTGAAACTTTAATTTGTTATGATGTTAGTACTTTTAATATTGCTGGAGTAGGCTGACTACTCTAAGCATACACTGGTCTTGAGAATTTAAGATTTTACAGATCTTAAGTGAAACTTTAAATTGAATATATTAATAGAAATAATGCTAAAAATTCAAGTATTTGGTTTTTGTTCAGCTAAGTATAGAATGAAAATTGAAAATTAATGCCTTGTAAAAATTTGTTGAAAAATGTTTCTTGATATTTTGTTTAGTATATCGGTTTTATTTATAAGTTGATAGATGCAAGTATTAAATTAATTCTTGACATAACATTTCATTCTTGATTAAACTAAAAGTTAGAATTATTTTAAACTTACAATTTACTACAACTTACACTAAACTAATATAATATTTTATTTTTTAAATATTAATTGGTATTAAGTCTATGATATAATAAATTATATGAAATGTTCATGTTGGTTCTTGATATATCATTTTTTTTGAACTTATCCATCTTTGTTTTTGATTGTTTAAATTTATTTTGGTTTCGGATTTGCAGTAATTCATGAACCAATGGGTCCTAAACCAACTTTACAATTCGAACACTCATCTATACCCACAACTGTGAAAAATCTTTCTAATCTGAAATCGAATTTCTTGACGAAAAGAGATGCATGGGCTGGAATATTCGATAGCTACCTTCAACTTCTAAAAACTCCACGTCATAATTGTCTAGGTTTTTATCACTCATTTTTTTCTCAATTTACGCTTTTGTGCTTTTATCCTTTGGGTTTTGGGAAAATAAGGTAGAGGATGAAGAATTGGTCAAGAGATTGTCTCAGGTATAATCAATGGAAATGAGGCAATTTTTTAGTTAATAGCATATATGTCCCTAAATCATGCAAATATCACTCTATAAGTCCGTACATTATGCAAAATTTGCACTTAAGGTCTCTATAATATGCAAAATATGCCCTGTAAGTCCTTATATTTTGCAAAACCTGCATACATGACCCTACATTATACATGACTCCCCTAGTAGGGTGGAGCTTTTCTTTGGGAGGTAAGGATGGCATTTTTTTAGTTAATTGCCTATAAGACTTTTATTGATGCTCCTTTGTTTATGTTTTGAGTTACTTTGTTAATGTTTTGAGTTAATTGCACCATATCCTGTATTATTCATAATAACAGTAACAAAATAATTTCATCACATAAAAATAAAAGATAGGGGCCTAGTGAAACTTTTGAAAATTAGCACTACAAGAAATAGTAGCATTAGCGACGAAACTATTGCGGCAACTAGTCAAATGGCCTCTAATGATATTTAAAAAAATCAAATGGCCTCTAATTATATTTTCAGCGGCAATATTTGCCGCTATAGATAAAATTAATAGAGGCACACACAAATAATTTGCTACTAAAGGTATCTTTAGAGAGGAACTTATAGGGATGACAAATAATGACTATTAGCCGGCAAAATTAAATTTTTTAGTGTAAAACTTTTTGCCGCTAAAGATACTATTTCTTGTAGTGTCGGGGACTATAACTCGAATATAACACACTTCTTTCTTTAGTTCATATTATGATCAGACGCGATTTATGAAAATGTCAATATGCGAAAAAGAGATTTATGCATTAACTCCGTAAATTGGATGTCACAGAGAAACACTACCAGAGGTGACAACAAATTTGAGACCAACGGCCCCACGAGAAGACGTTAAACTCACCGAGTTCCAACACGAGTTGATCCAGCTTGCGTCACAGCTCAACGGGGACCACGTACTAAATGCGTATCCGGATATTGGAAAAAAAATGACAGTAGGGGAGGCTAACAAATACGCTGAAGATGCAGTTGAACGGTTTCTAGAAGCGGGCCGAGCCGCATTAATGGCTGGAGCAAATGAATCTGCTATTGTTACTATGAAACCCTCTCTAGCTAGCCGAATTGGATCCAGCCGGTATATTAGGTAGCATGTGTGTATAGATAATGGATTAATATACGTATCCATATATGTATAAATATACATGTAGTTGGAAAGTCTAACACAAAGAAATAAACTGCATGTATTGTTATATAAATTATGTAAAAAATATAAGAGTGTGGCGCTATTTTTTTTTTGTTATTAAATATTAGTATGGATATTCTTAGCTATCTATAAAGAAAATTTGTAATGACTCATTAGGATTTTTGCAATTTACTTCCCTTTAGCTTGGTAAAATTGGTAAAATTGCTTCCTATTCCCTGTGGCTATGATTTGAAAATTAGTGCACACCGAGTCCATTTAGAAAATTGGGGGCCAACGGGTTTCAAGACCAACGATCCAATTCTTTTTGAGTTAATAACGTATGTCCTGTATTTTGCAATAGGTCCTATACTATGAAAATAATACAATCTAGGTACCAAGATTATGCAAAATTGCATTGTAGGTCCTTATATCATGCAAAATTACACTATAGGTCCTATGTTAATTTTGTTTCAATTTAATTTTCCTAAAGCTTCACCTCAAATGACACCGTCTTTTATCGACTCTGAACATGGTAACTCAATTCAAGCATGAGGGAACAGATATTCGGGTCAAATAGTACTCCGGATCAGATAATACTCCGGTTATTGACCTTGCTCCAATGATCAGGTTTGCTCAACAAGCTTAAGTATTCGAGTTCAAAAATCTACCCCAATCCGTAATGAGCGGGTTTAAACCGGAAGTCATACAGGTTTACAGAAAGTTAGCTAACGAATTTGGAGTATATGTGCAGCAGTTTGCTTCAGTTCCACTTCAACTCAACCAAACTGGTTCTACATTCACTTCTCAATCTCACAGTGCTTCAAGTAACGTCCGAAAAGACCTCATCAATACAGAAAACAATATTCGATTCCTTAGACGAAAATGACCTCACGTTCGGTATATATTACTAAAATAGTTCTGCAACTCTATTTTTCAAAAGCTTGAGAAAGCTAAAGAACATACTGAATTTCCATAACTACCCTTTGAAGTTTAAATTACACGTGAAGTTAGGTAAACTTCCAAATTACGATCGGTTGGTATGGATAAATTTCATCCATTATTGTTTCCAATGGTGGTAAGATCTTTCAATATAAAAAAAAAAAAAAACTTTCTGTCCCTGGGAGGATAGAGAAGAGTTGTTTGGTCCAGAAATACCCTATTTGAAAGCTATCGGTCTACTAATGTATCTTGCTAATAATACACAGTCAGATATTTGTTTTCTGTTAATTTATTAGTCAGGTAGAGTGCAACCCCAACAGATATACATATTTGCTCTAATTTCAACTATAAAGGACCGACAGATTTTTTCTTTAAAACATCTTGTGAAATATAATTTGAGAGATGAAGTTCAATTTGTGACAGAGACTTAAGATCTTTTCATTTTATTTTTGCGCCAAACAAACTCAAGGGCATTTTATCAAGTCACAATAGCGTGTCATCCGAACCCATATGAGCGAGCACAACTCTCATCTTAACTTGCCATAATGAGAATCTCGTATTGCAATTTAATAGCGGAATTTTAAATTTGAAAGTTGTCATAATCACGAACTAAGGAAAAATACAAAAAAAATAGAAAAGGTAATCTAAATTTGAAGAAACCGACCTTAAAAACGGATCCGGAACGTCGAATAACTCCCGGAGGTTTGATAAAAAAGTCAATGATCATCGTTGATAGGTCAATGGCAGCGGGACAGAGGCGGTAGTCAACGGTAAAACCCCTAAGCACATAAAAAAACTATCAACAACCAGATTGCGAGGTGCACCGTAGTCCGATGAGCAGTGAAGTAGCTGATCATGGGCCTTCTTCTTCGCTCGTTTTGTTGTAATTCTCCGAAAACCCTAAAAAACAACCCTATTAATTCTTCTTCTATACTGCATGAAATCGTCAAAATTCCATGATTTGATCCTTGTGTCGAGTAGAAAAGATTTGTTCAATTAATCTTTGCAGGAAAATCGTAGAATTGAGTACTAATTCGAAAAGTAATTTCGAAAAAAACAGTAAACCCTAACTATGTAGATCATCTTCGTTGCTTGACAAAATTCGATAATTAGTATGTCATTTTACTCGTAATGAGTAGTAGAACAAGATAGTGCAGCAGAAAACTTTGTTTTCTTGACCAAAGATCGAATTCAAATTTAGAAATCCAAAACCCTAATTTTTATTTTCATTCTTTGAGCAGACAAAAAGACTAAATAAAAGAACAACATTATATGTTGATGATTCTCCAATAACTCTTAAAGCCTCGAATCTTGTGTACAGAAATGCGTCAATTGTTATGCAAGATAGACTTAGCCCTGATACCAATTTGATAGAATAAAATCTAATGAATAAAACACACAAGTAACTGACACAGGATTTACGTGAAAACCTAAAATGGGAAAAAAAACACGGGAAGAAATAGAGTTTCACTATAATGAAAAAATATTACAAGGAGAATTGTATTCTATAAGGTAGGTGTAACCAGTGTTATTACTTTAATGGACCAAGTCATACAAATAAGTTCAGGTCATAAGTTTAACAATTATGAACTCGTATGATTTGGTACTATCAGCCCAGTATTGTGCTTGATCCTTTTTTGAAGTTACCTGTAAATAGAGTATTAAAAATGAGTACTTTAGATGGAAGATCAAAGAACGGAAAGTTTCCCAAATCCCAAATAGTCCCTGAACTATACAAAGGGCCCTATACCTGTGCAATTAACCAAGATTATAATGGCACCTTCATATAAATATCCATCTCAGGGTTTGGTGTTATGTCTCTTTCTTTCTCTAAAAGATCAGGATCATCCATGTAATCTGCAAATAAGACATAGAAAAAATCAGATGAATTTCGCAATTTTCACAATCTACTGATAATATACGTAAATTTACCCATTTGATCCTCAATCTTTTAAAGTTAAACAAATGGTCCACAAACTTTGTTTTTGGTCCTGAGTCTAACTCTGTCAAATTTTTACTGCTAATGCGACGTGGAATACACATTTGAGGACCAAACCAGTAAAAAAGTATAGTTCAGGGACCATTCAAGGTAAAAAAGGTATAGTTTAAGGACAATTCGGGGAATTTTTCCTACTGATAATTACAAAACTACCTACTGCCATGTGGACTTAATGGAAACAATTTATGGAATGTCACGTGGGCAAAAAACAAAGTTGCGAGACCATTATGGTAAAACTCTAAAAGTATGATCACTAAACAGGTAACTGGTAACTAACTTTTAGCCTATAGTTCAGGGACCATTTGTGAAATTTTCCCAAAAATATTTTACTTATGATTTATCAAGACGCAAAATTAGAAACGCAACACCATATTCTGATTACTAAATCATTTTTAGATATCACAATGAGTATTTTCTCATACTATAGGACAAACAGCATTAAATTTCAATACAAATATATGATAATTTCGAAATGTTAGATAAAAATAAAGAAAAATACAAACCTACAAAACCTTCACTTGCACCTTTGCACCGAGCAGCAAAATCTAAATTTTCTCGAACGGTTAACTCAGCTATGTGATCATCTGTTTGACCAATATAAGCTGAAGTTCTTTTAACAAAAAATTCATCAAGCTTATGCCCATTATACGTAATATTTCCATTTTTCTGCAATTAATATATATAAGTAAGATGAAGCCATAGGGGGTGGAATGCAAACTAACCTTTAAGCTGTGTTGATATTTTCCGGCAAGAGCACTAAGCAATGTGGATTTACTTGAACCTGGAGGTCCCAAAAGTAGTGTCAACCTGACAATTAAAACAAAAAACCAAATTATTATAAGATGGAGCAGATTTGCTTTTTGGTCCTCGAACATTAAGTCATTTTCTCAAATGGTCCTCGAACTTCTTAAGTTACCCAAATGGTTCTCAAACTTCATTTTTGTACCTTGGTTAGTCCCCGACAGATTTTGACCGTTAAGTGCCACATGGAAAAGATGTTTGAGGAAAAAATTGGTAAAAGGGGTAGTTCAGGGACCATTTTGGGAAATTAAAAAACTCTGTTAGGGTAAAAAACTACCCGTTGCACAAGGACTTAATTGTAAAATTGGATGGAAATTGATGTGGGGACTAACGGCAGACTAATAACAAAGTTCAAGGACTATCTGGTAACTTTAAAAGTTTGACAACCATTCAGGTAACTAGCCTATACTTCAGGGACCATTTGGAATTATCTCCAAACTTTTTACATATGCACTAAAAAAACATATGTATTCAAAAAAATATTACAGTAATTACAGAAATGCCGTAAAAGATTTTTTATTACCTTCCTGGTTTTACAACACCATTGACTTTATTCATGATGGTCAGAGAATGCGTTTCGAACGAAATATCATCAATCCAATTAATATTTGCTACAATTTATCAAAATCAGACAAAATTTAATCAATTCGGAAACAAAATTAGTTAAAAATTAGTAAAAAATACTTACCTCTACAACATTACGAACATAATTGATCAAAGTAGGCAAAGCTCTGGAGCCAATTTGGTTTGGAACCTCCAATCCCACACTTTTTTATCAATAAGAACAAAAAAAAGAGTTTAATCCTCTCTATTTGACATATTTTAGTTGTGAGATCATATCAAACATGATAAATACTATATTTCTCGTGCAAATTGAAGAAAATTAAAAGAAACAGATTATAATATATGCAACAGAACCAGAAATGTATTTTTCATGTATTAACCAATGAGTTTAAACACCTAACCCAAAGTATAATTATGTTTTAAAACTGTTACATATAATAAAAGACTAAATTACTTAAATGTCTAAACAATACTACTAAAATCGTTAAATAATTATTAATTGCTTTTAATAAACAATTTAACTAGATTTTTTTTTTAGAATTTAATAGAATTTGGCTTGGTACACATGCATACATTCTTTCTTATACATAAATACATACTACACCGTCTACACGGCCACAGAAACACATAATACACATACTCTAACAGTTAGTTATATATATATATATATATATATATATATATATATATATATGTAAGTATATTATGTAAGTATATTACTTGTTGAGACGTTCCGACGTAGCTAAAGCACGTTTAACAACCCTTCCGCTATGAGATTGAGCAAGAGACTTTCTTCTTAACTCAACTGACGGAAGCCTCTCCATAGCCGCTACTCTCAGCTCCTCCTCATCCTCCGCCACCGATTCAGTGTTTGACGGCCGTGTAAACGCATCGCCAATTGCCTCCACATCTAACTCAAAAAATTTACCACCGTTTGTAGCCATTAACGAAGCCACTACGCGTGGGTGTATGTATATGTATCTATATGTGCATATATTGTGTGATGAAATGAATGTACATAAATGTGATGAAATGAGTGTGTATATAAATGTGATGAAATAAGGTGGTTGAGACATTTAGTTCTCATGTACTCCAAAATGAAGTGGTTGAGGCGTAGTTGAGGCATTCAATCTCAATGCAACAAGTGTAAAATTTGAAGTGGTTAGAACATTCAATTCGTCGACAAAAATAGGTACTGGTTTGAAAAAATTAAATTTTTTTTATAAAGAATATGTACAGAGAATTTCTTAGAAAGTATTTATTTATAGAAGCAGTAAAAATTAATGAGTTATACTAAAGACCGATCCATATTAAATTACATTCTATTATTGTTTCAAGAATAATAAATAAAATGAATATTCTATTATAAGAAGAAGATTGAAAAAACCATTGGGTTAGCTCAGTATTATGCTTTTTGTTTCGTGCTTGGAATCTTTCTCTTCACAAAACTTGGAATATTTTTCAGCATCCATCAAATTATTTACTTCACCAATGTTGCTCACATATACCTTAATGATCCATCCATTTGTATACGGACTTTCATTAACATAAACAGAAAAAAATAGCTTAATTTAGAAACTAATTACATCCTAAAATGCAATTAATATGAAACATAAGATAGGCCTTATTATATGTCTCCCACTTCAGATTACTCAACATATATATACAATATCACCAAGATGATCATGTGTGTGATATGTGAATTTCCGTCAATATCTGCATACTTGGGATCCTTGAGAATTGCAAAATGAAGAGAAAAACACTCTTGGTGAGACTATAAATACAGAGTTATACTGACTCAGCTTAACATGTCAATTGCACCATTGTTCCATGTGTTATTCTGTATAACCAAAGAGCCCATTATAAAGAAGACAGGAGATGAACTATCTAATTTCCACAATAAATTTGAAATTGTAGACATTTAAAAGAATAAAGAAGTGAAATTAACATGATGAACATCACTAACATGGATATGAAAAGTGCTATTAGTAAATATAGGAAATTCTAGTGGGGTTCCAGATGCATTTTATGAGAATTTGAGGCTAAATATACAGATTTCCACTCATCTAGAATTAACCCAACTGAAGCTACAACACCTATATTTTTTTACTGAATTTTCACATAAGTCCCTGAACTACTGTAACCAAAACAAGCAGCTCCCAGACTTTGTTAATCAGCACCGAAATGTGCTATAATACGCTCCGAAACTGCAGCTATAGACACTCCAAATTCCGGTTAACCATTGGCTACCCTTGTTGTCAATAAACGCTAATACCGAAGTGAGTTCATTAAATTATTGGGGCATTCTATAAAAAATCCAAGCGTTTAGGGATCTATAGTGCAGTGTTTGTCTAATATAGGGACCTATAATGCAATTAACTCAAAAAAATACGTAAATGGTTTTAGAAAACATGGGAAAAGGTCATGTCTTGAAGGCGATATGTGCTGGTTTTGAGGAAACGACTGAGCCAGAAGTTTGTTTGACTTACGGTAAACGTTATATAGGGACCTTTAGTGCAATTTTTGCATAGTATAGGGACCTATAGTGCAATTTACTCTCTTTTTCTATCTAAGTTGACATCATCTTCTGACCTATAGATGTAGACAAGTGCTTAGTTAATAATGGTGGCTAATATTACAGCCTGCAAGGTAATGAGTAATCTTTGTACAATTTACAGTTTATTACTACATATTTAATCACGTGTCTTTTTTTGTAGGACATTTTTGTAGGAAAAGTATGTGAAGGGGAGGGAGGGTATGTGAACGCCCTTTCGGGATAAAAAATAGATGGAGGTGGCTTGTTAGTATCAAACCAATAGTTGAAGACGAGTGTATAAATCAGGGTGGTTTAAAACGCAGTTTATGTTAATCTAACGTGATTGACTACGGTAAACCTTAGATACATGACTGATAATCTTTGGACTTGCAATCCACTTATGATGTATCAGTAGTTCGGGGTCTAAACGGTTGAGCATTTAGACAAGTTTGAACGGTTTTAATACTGTATACAATTTTATATATTTAATAACATGTATATGTACTAATTATAATAACATAACTATTTAAGTTATAAAGTATCTAACAACCATATAATATATTTAAAAAAACTAAAATTAGAGTTTGATATATTAGTTCAAGAATTCTTAAAAATAAATACAAAAAAAGAAGGATCTCAACCGTGTTTTTTCTTCTTTAATGGGTTCCTAGCAAGTCACATACTTCAGAGTTTGAATTTCGTGTTAGGATCAACTGGTCCTTTGTCCAGAGCTATAGCATTTTTTTCAATTCTAAATAAAAAAAAGTTGAATTTAAAAGTTTTGGATAAAAATTTGAATTTGACATTAATAGAATTGATTAAAGAGATTCTACTAAGTATAGAATAAAAATTAAGTAATGGAATGAAATAAAATGAATATTGTTAGATCTATGTAATTTAAGTTAAACGAGTTTAATGTTCATAAAAGTTTGCTAAAATATCTCCTATATTTTTTTTAGTATTTTGATTTTCATTTATAAGGTAATAAAATATATTAAATTAGTTTTTAACATGACATCTCATTTTTTATTAAAATAAAAATTAAATTTATTTTAAACTTACATTTATCTATAATTTACATAAAACTCATATAATATTATAGGTATTTATTATATTCTAAATATTTTTTAATTATATATTATTCTCGCAAATATTCATACAAATTGATAGCATTATGTATTATCCACCAATTAAATTCAAAACTCAATAACCCACCCGATAGAGTCAACCATTTTTTTATTCCCCTAAATGGTCCAAAATTTTAAACTTGTACCATCCATACCCCTGCATTAAACGATTCTATTAGATTCTGCCCATATTTATCTTTAGGTAACAAAATCTTTTTTTATCGCATATCTAATATTATCCTTAATCATAGCAGTTTAATATGGAAACTTTGTTACACTCTATCATTATCAAAGATATTCACTCCACCAGCTACAACCTCAAGTCATTTTTCTCTCTGCAACTCACACAGAAGCAAATCGTTCTAAGGTATGAATCTACTCGAATGACATATGTATGATAATCGTTCAAAATACACGAGAAATATTCCAGCACTGACCACGTTCCTAACCCAGCACGAGGCTCATGGTGACATGGTTGTAAACCCACCAGCGTACAAAGCGCAACCCGGTAGACCTAAGAAGAAACAATTTCCATCAGAAGGCGAGCGTGCAGATTCTTCCCATCGCAGAATGTGTAGCAACTACCACACACATGGTTACCACAACCGTTCAACTTGCCCAAAACCCCGTTAATTTTATTTTATAACTGATTTTCTTTCATATTTGTTCTCATGTAATAATTGAATGCTAGTGCATCACATAACACAATTTGATATGGGTTTGCATTTCTCAATAAAAGTTTGTTTTGGTTTCTAAAGATCAGAGATAAATACACTGTAATTTGTTTTACTTTTTATTTTTACACACACCAACATTCTGAACTTTCAGACCATCAACACGCATAACCCATCTACATTTTACTTAATTTTTTAGGCCGACAAATACCCCACTGTTTTTGTCATACACACCACCCAATTTGCAAACATAACCCACCACTATTTCATATTTACCTCGAATTGATATCAAGGTATGAATCTTTCAATCCAAAACCACACTTTATGTCATAAAGAAATGTAACCCGTCCAAATCCCCTACTGACCCACTAGTATTACTCTGAAACGCCACTACAAGCTGAATAGCTTTTACAAACACACACCATCACACTAGTCGACCAACCCACTTCTTTTGCTCACATACACCACCATGTACGAAAGTTATTTATTGTGTTATGTTGAAGGTTTGCAGAGGTTGGGTGTTTCTTTGGTAGGATTTGATTGTTTTGGATAAATGAAGACGATAGATTGTTAATTGGTTTTCTGATTTTTTGTTTTGGTTCTTTTTTTATTATTATTTAATATTATTTGACTTGTTGCATGGAATTAGGGAATTTGGTTATGGTATGGAATTAAGGAATTTGGTTATGGTAAGATGGATTGTTAGTTTATTTATTGAATATTTGATTTGGTTCTTTGTATTTTTATTTAATATTATTTGACTTGTTGCAATGAATTAGGAGATTTGGTTATGGTAACTCAACAAACATCAATTGATATACAAAGGCAATCTAGACTTTTTGGGTGAGTTGTACCTGATAGGCAACTGACTAAAGTCCATGGACTCTATTAGTAAATTACCCTATTTATATTTACTATAAACAAGTATTACTATCCATATGAATAATTAGTGTCAAATCTATATTATAGTTATAAATTATATGAAAAATAAATAAATTTGTGATTCATTTGGATGGTACATGAATGTTAGGTAAAGCTATTGTACCAATTTTTTCTTTAATGTATACAGATTATGGGTTTAATTGTAGTCAATTATATGAACAATATGTTGAAGGATTATACAAAAAGTAAAATATAGTTTGTATTTTTTTTCCATTTTTTTTTTGTTTTCCTAGTTTCTATACTGGTTGAGAAGATTCATCAATAATAATAGTGGAGAATATTTGTGAATATGTTGTTCAACTAAGTACGGAATAAAAATTAAACAATGGAGGGAAATAAAACGAAATTTGTCATATCGTTATAATTTAAGTTAAACGAATTTAATGTCCACAAATATTTGCTAAATATATCTCATATATTTTTTTTAGTATTTTGATTTTATTTATAAGGTGATAAAACTTATTAAATTAATTTTTAACATGATATCTTGTTTTTATTAAAATAGTAGATTTATTTTAAACTTACATTATCCTAGGACTTACATGAAACTCATATGGCATTATAGGTCTTTTATTGTTATTATAAAAAATTACTATATATTATTCTTCTAAATAATTATACAAATTAATTGCATTTAATATATATTAAAAAAATAATATTCATGATAAACAAGACTAACTAATGTCAAATCTATAATATAGTTATAAATTATATGAAAAATAAATATATTTGTAATGTTGTTAAAATTTACATTACATGTATACATTTATTTATTAATTTTAACCACCACCACCACCACCACCACCTCCACCATCACCCTTATCCCTACCACCACCATCTCTACCACCATCACCCCCATCACCACTACCACCCCTACCACCATCACCACCGCCGTCGCAACTACCATCACTGCCGCAATTACCCCCACACCACCACCATCCACCCCCACCCACCCCTATCCCATAACTGACATATTTATGATACATATTTCACGAATATACGTGCTTTATCATTTACTTGATAAACAATCTGAGTAATGGAAAATATCTCATAATTCAAACTATTCTTCAAATCAAAGGTAAAACACATAAAAATATGACATTACTCGGCTTATTACATTTTCCAGTAACTCAACTTATTACTTTTTTCTTATAAGTTATGGGAATTTTCTCGTTACTCATTTTTTTAAGTTTTTGGAAATTTTCCATACCTTAAAAAAAATTAATCTTCTTATCTAATGCATATCATTTCGTTGTTTTGTACTTAACATAATTAGTTATCCATTATTTATGATATCTTTGTATAATTTCTTATTGTATCCATTTAGATTAATTTGTTGAAACTACCAAGATTCGAACCCATGATCTCTTCAGAAAGGTGAAAATGTTGTTGACGCCAACTTGATTTGAACCCAATATCTCTTATGCATTGTTTGGATTCAGATTATTAAAGGAAAGGAAATGATAGGAATATAAAAATATTAAAGGAATGGAAAGGAAAGTGATAACCGTGTTCGGATTATAAAAAATTTAATAAAAGAAAAGAAAGTAATTGATTAAGGAATCACTTGTTTGGATTCACATTATTAAAGGAAATGAAAGGATTATTTTACACAAAAATACTTTCCTTTTTGTGTTATATAGAAATATTATATATCTAAATTGTAAGGATAGTTGTGACATTTAAAAAAATAATCATTTCCTTTCCTTTGAAATGACTCCAAAACGGAATGATTAAATAATTGAAGTTTTAAAGGAAAAGAAAGGATTCTGTAATCCATTGAATTACTTTCCTTTAATTAAAAAACGAATTCAAACAAAGGAAGGGAAAATTTATTTCTATCATTTCCTTTCCTTTAAAAAAATGAATCCAAACAATACATTAAGGAGAGTAAAAAAGACCATGTCTTTTAAGAGATATTACATTAGGTTGTGCGCGGTTTATTGGTCATTCACTCATATACTAAATATAAAAAACACATATATCATTATATCACCTATAAACCCTAATTTCATCTCTCTCCACCCCACTCAAATTATATCCCTTTTTTGCTGGTGACTTTGAAGGTTTTCAATTCTCTCCTCCATTCCAAAGATTTTCAGCAGATTTTTAACGGAACTCGGTGATTTATGGAGAGATTACCTCCATTTTAAAGCTTTCCTCTTCTTTCGAAGCCACTGATAGAGATCTCGAACAAGCCATGGAGATCTTGAACCATGGAGTCCTATCTTCTCTTCTCTGATGGCATATCTCTACAGCTAGGCCGAGAGCAGTTTGTTCTATTTCCTAGTGAGTAAATGAGTCATGGCGTCGATGATTCGCTGCGTTGAAAGCTTCGCGCCATGGTGTTTTTTTTTCTGCTTTGAAAAAGTATTGATCTGCATTTGTGAAAAATGAAAGCATTCATGTTGGTGTTTTACATGCTGGTTATTTAATGCGTGAGAAGTTGTGGTGTTTTAGATTTTTTTTTTATATTAGATAATAAAAGTTAGTGAGTTGTTGTAATTTAATTATTTTATTTTATTTTAGATAATTTTTTGTTAACAATCGTAAGTTATAATAAATGAAAAAAAAAAAATTGTAATATTTTCTTATTATTTGTTAGTACTCAATATTTTTTAGTTAATACTCATTATTTTTTAGGTAATACTCAATGAACTTTTTCGATGCCCAGAAATTTTTTCCAATACTTAGTGATTTTTCTGATACTTAGTGAAATCATTGAGTACATCCCGGGTGGCGGCGCCAGAGGTGGTTGTTGGGTAGTGGTCGGATCTGAACAGTATCGCTACTCAGTGATTTGATACTCAACGACTCGTCCCGTGACTCACTGAGTTGATGATCCCTATTTATTTTCACTTGTTTTTTGTCTTTATATAATTTTTGCTTTATATGAAGATATTTAGTGTTTGGTCACCATAAAATTCGATAGTGATTTCTCTAAAGAAGAATCTAACCACATATTTCCTATAGGATATAAAGTTTGCTTTCAAAACCCCATCAATCAATTATCCATTTAAAAATTTTGAAAGACAATAACGTATTAAAATAAATATAGGCCTCTTTAATGTTGGGAATAATATAACCAAAGAAGGATCCAGTAAGAGTATTGGGCCATGATTTTATCCCTAAAGTTTTCATTTCACACAAAATAACTTATGACAACCTAAAATTTTGAGAGATTTCACTAGGCATTCTATTTTAGGTTGACAGTCGATGAAGCTAAAAAAAACGTTAAAGGCCAATGAGACCTTTCTCAAGTGCTAAAGGTTGAAGCCTCATAATCAACAAGCATTGACGGATCTACTTAGCAATGGGTGGGCTTAAGCTCAACCTCAACTTTTAAAGAAATAAAATTGGTGCAATATATTATCACACCGTTATATTTAATAATAACATTTTCAGTTACAAAAACACAAATCAACAATTTCAGGTTTTTAATTATCAATAACTAAATATTAAATTCAATCAATATCAAAATGAATGTTTTCAGGTAACGTATCTAATCAAGTAATTCAATATAAGTATTATTTTTGTATATTTTTAGTTAATAATGTTAAAATTTTGTATCGTTAGATTTGAATGAATATATGTTTTATACATTAAAAGTATTAAAATATTGATAATTGCATGTAATAATTATTTATTTATATAAATACATATGATGAAATTAGTTATATATTTAAGTTAAATTTATTTTTCTTATTCAAAAATTGATATAATTTCTTTATATGATTTGATATTTTACATTCTCTTATATATATTTTTTTATTTCAAACCAAAACCAGATATAATTTAACTTCCTAACCACTACTTTTTCTAAATCCACTAACTTATGTATACAAATGTATTCTAACTCAAAAAAAAATCCAAATATTGGAGCATATAGTTAGAAAAGATATCCTCAATTAAGTCATAATATATAAGAAATTATTTATCTATTTACATAGCTTATTATAAAATATTTAATTACTATGTAAAACCTGTGTCTCGAAACACTTAATAAGATATTTGTTCCGTCGAGGGGGATCGAGCCCAGATTCCAAGGATGAAAGTCAAGAATAAAATTAAGGTTAAGTTTTTTATATTTTTTCTCGTAAAAAAGAAGGTTAAGGTTAAATGTAGGTTTAAGGTTAAGGTTTGAAGGTTAAATTTAAACCGTAAGGTTTAGGATTAGGTTAATTTTAAGGTCAATATTAAGGTTAAGGCTTAATAAGATTCAAGATTTAAGGTTGAATATAAGCGAGATAAATATACCCTGTCTCCGAAGATATGACAAAATACACACATATTTTTATTTTTATTAGAGTCTAGATATAGCCCGCTGAAAAACTTTGTTTTTAAATTTATAGAACTTATAATGAATGATTATTTGCCATATTCAAAGTTCATTAGTCACGATTTCAAGGTTTTCAGGTTCAAAGGTTATGGTTCACGTACGGTTCACATGTAAAGACATGGTTCAAGTGTTATAGATAAGTTAGACATGTGTATCATCATATTACAGATTAGATTAACAAAATATAAAAACAAAAGTGTATAGAGAGCTTAAATTTCAATCACATTAACTATCATGCTTTTTGTGGGTAAAAAAGTATCATGTGTATTCATAATATTGATCATTTACAACAACAAAAAAAATACATCAAAGTACTTATAATGCTTATGATCATGCACTTTTATAATATCATGAGTCGACCCCTAAACACCGGGTTCTCCTCGCAAAGAATTAGAATGCTACAAACATATCACTATTCTTCTTTGTCCAAACCACATTTCCTTGAAAAGATAGCCACAATTATGTTTTACTTGAGTTTTCATTATTAATGAATTACTATAATTTCATAAGTTACTATATATATATATATATCTTTAAAACATTCCCTCTGATCGTGGGGTTTATAAGAGAAAATTTAGACATTTGCGCCTTGTTCATTAATCATAAATTAAACACTATTAAGGAAACTATGTATATCCTTTGGGAAGCAAATAAAATGGTAAAAGTAATCTAATCCAATTAATCATAAATCAAAATTAAGTGACAGATTTTTAATCTGTTGGGAGAATATAATGTTAGTCGTGTATTAAAAATGATTAAGGTAGATAAAATATTCATACAAATGTTTGTGAATATCAATAAAAATCCAAACAAAACTTGTTAGAAAATAAAAAGAATCTAAAAATTCCACACTTGTTCATGCTTGCAAATCCGAACCAACACTAAACTAATTCAATACTTATTTTGCAAAAAAATTGAATCTTCATGCTGCTAAATATCACACAACTTGGAATTAAGATTCGCAAAGTATTATTAACATTACAATAATGTTATCAAACAACATTAGCATCCCTTTTTGCTACATCCTTGCTACTTACAATACTAACTTGCACCAAATAACTGAAAAAATAATAAATTAAAAAAAATGTTTTGGTGATTTGATCTTGTTATGCAATAGCACATGTGTTATCAATAGCTATTGGATTTGACTTGATTTCTTCTTCAAAGACCCAAAATATGCAGTGGATGTGATTTGATGGTGCAAAGTAATTAGAATTGAACAATTAGAACGTTTATATGTTGCCTGTTGATGAATCGAAACCGCTTTAAACCTTTTTCAAAATAAAATCTAATTAAATACAAGAATCGATAGACAAATCCTTTTTCGAAATAAAATATGTATGTATGTATATATAAATTAATTATTTGGCAAAACCTCAAAATATGTATAAAAGATCTCTAATTTTTATAGCCATTACTCAAGATTCGGGAGTGGCTTTTGCAATTTACATATAGACAAAAGTTGTTGTTAATATTCAAGTGCTCACCCATGAATGAATTTTCCTTCGATTTTCAAATAATCCAATGAATTCTTTTTCATAATCATTTTCCAATATTAATTATTATCCATCTAAACACTCATTATCTTAAAAACATATATGTCAAATCTGAAAAATGAAAAAACAAGTTACATAAAACCAACATCTTTATAAAATCATTCAATCAATGATACTTCAAATATACAACAATTAAATAAATAGAACTACTCTAAATTTAAGCCAAAATCTAAAATTATTCAGTCAACAGAATTATTCCAAATAAAGTAATCCTTACTTAGAACGCTAATGATTAATAAAAAAATGATAAATCGAGACTATTATTAGGGATTAGCTGGATGCCTCTACCACTTACCCTTAACATAAAATACAATATCTTGTTGCCATTTAGAAACGATGTAAATCATTTGAATATTTTCTAGGGTCTCCATTGAAATTAAAAACCGGGTTTTTACTTTAAAAAAGAAAGCCATATTAATGTTATTGGTGGTGAGAATGATTTAGGGGGTGTTTGTTTGCACTTAATGAGATCTTAATCTGGTTCATTAAGACACTGAATCAGTAAGACTGTTTGTTTTTCCTGTCGAATTCAGATCTGAATGGCTTTTAACGGGTCTGTTTCATTAAGATTTCAAACTAAGTCTGAATCATTCAACACTGCCTCTTAACAAAATAAGTCATATTCAGCTGTTCATTCAACATTCAACACTTATTACTTAAAAAGACAAACAACACCTTAGTGTGATGGATGTTATAATAGATTTGAGAAGAAAATTTGGGGGTGGGTTGAGAAATGAATTAGAAAAATAAAATGGTAGAATTGAAAAAGAAAGGAGGAATTTTTTAATTTTCTTTTGTTATTTTTTTTTTAAATTAGTAAAGTATAATTAATTATCATAATAATAGGTGGGACCAGAAACGATCATGGCCACCACTTATGTTTTATCAGAATCGATCCTGCCATTCACTTAAG
Organism: Nemophila menziesii; assembly: GCA_029959085.1. NCBI lineage: Eukaryota > Viridiplantae > Streptophyta > Magnoliopsida > Boraginales > Hydrophyllaceae > Nemophila > Nemophila menziesii. The sequence goes on from JARWIR010000007.1 coordinate 53,365,942, forward strand.
TAAAAACTCTACTTTATAATATAGATTGTTTTTCACAAGAACATTATTTTGAACATATAATATTCTAGAATTTAAAAAAAAAGTCATAGAAATATATTTTTTTGTATATTAAGTTGTCTTTTTAGAAATATTATTAAATTCATATATTTTTGTAAAAAATTAAAATAAAAATAAAAATTAGTGGTATTGTCCCTAATCCTTTCGTTTATGATGAATCCTATCACATATAATTCTGGATTTGCTACTATTAAGAAGATATGGATCCAAATCTGGTTGGAATTAAAATGGTTATCCAATATATTAAAAATAAACAATAAAATATACGTTAAAAATGCAGTTCATAGAAGCAAGCCCGGCTACATTGATGGATGGAGCAAATGAGTCTCCTATTTTTAGGATAAAACACTCTCTAGCTAGACAGATTGAACCTAACCAGTACATTAGCTAGCTTGTATAGATAATATATTTGTATAGATAATGATATGAGTATATATATATGTATACATGTAGTTGAAAGTTGAATACAAGAAAATACACTACGTGTATTGTAATATAAATTATGTAAAATTAGAAGAGACTTAATCTTTAATATTTGACTCTTATAATACTTCATGATACCTCTTATTAAATTATTTTAATTAGTTACATTTTAAATATGTCAATAAATAATATTTTGATACAAAATTTCATTAAATTAGTCGGACCTCACAACAACCAATTTTGTTTCTTAGGTATTTGCATTATACGTCCCAATTATATTTAAAAATTGCACTATAGTCCTCACATAAACGGCTACTACATGTTCATGTTGGTATTTATCATTAATTACGAATTTAGCCTTATTAGTTTCCGATTTGCAGTAATTCATGAACCAATAGCAACTAAACCAACTTTACAATTCTAATCGTACTATGAAGAAACTTTTTAATTGTCCAGGTTATTGTCCCTCACTTTTTCTCAATTTACGCTTTTGTCCTTTCATCTTTTCGGGTTTCGGGAGAACATGAAACTTAAGATAGAGGATAAAGGATTTGATCAAGGGCGAAGTCACTATATTATGAAAAAATACACTACATGTCTATGGATTGTTCAAAAAAAGCATATTCTAAGTCCTTGTATTAAGCGAAAATTGGAATATTTATGGGCCATGGTGGGATTATTTTAGTTAATTGCACTTTACGTCCCTATATTATGCAAAATTGCACCGTTTATGGGCCAATGTGGCATTTTTTAGTTAATTGCACTATACGTCCCTATATTATGCAAAAATTACACAACATATCCATATCTTATGCAAAAATTACACAACATATCCATATCTTATTGTGGAGGTCCCGAAAGTAGTGTCAACCTGTCAATTAAAACAAAACCCGGATTATTATAAAATAGAGGAAATTTCCTTATTGGTCCTCGAACTATAAACCATACTCCCAAATGCTTGTGGAACTTCATTTTTGTCCCCTGGTTACTCCCCGCTAGATTTTGACCTTGAAATGCCACGAGGCGAAGATTCTCGAGGACCAAATCGGTAAAAGGGGATAGTTCAGGGACCATTTTGGAAAATATTTAAAACTTTGAGGACTATTTGAGTAACAAAATTGTTCGAGAACTATTCAGAAAACTATCTACAAACTTTTTACTTTCTTGCACTTAATACGGAGATGCAATAATTACAGTAATTCCCTTGTGTTCAAAAAAAAAAATTACAGTAATTACAGAAAAGACATTTGTGCCTTAAAAGATTATTATTACCTTCCTGTTATTACAACACCATTGTCTTTATTCAGGATGGTCAGCCTTTTCGGATGAAATATCATCAATCCAATTAATATTTGCTAATTGCTACTAATCAAAAAACAGAAAAAATTAAATCAATTCGGAAGCAAAATTTTACCAAAATTACTTACCTCTACGACGAATCAAAGTAGGCAAAGCTCTATACATTTGCTAAGATCTAAATGTATATATAAGTAAAATACTTGTCGAGACATTCTTTGATGCCGGAGAGAAGAGTGTAATTATCCTGTTCCGACGTAGTAAAACACGTTTAACAACAAGCTCACGATTAGCACGATCAAGTTTCCGAAGATCGATGTTTGCTAATCGTTCACTTCCGCTCTGAGATTGAGCAAGAGACCTTCTTCTTAACTCAACTGACGGTAGCTTCCATGAACTTGTTGCCAAACGTACTTTAGCTACGTCGGAAGAGGATAATCGGTGACGTTCCGTTCCGTTCAGCTCCTCCTCATCCTCCGTCACCGATTCAGCGTTCGACGGCTGTGTAAAAGCAGCTCCGTTTGCCTCCACATCTAACTCAAAAAAGTCACTGCCGTTGTGTGCAGCCATTAACGCCTCCGCAACACGCGGGATCTGTGTATCTATATGTGCATTATTGTGTAATGTGTGTTGTGTGTGTGTTTATGGGTTTCCTTGTTGTATATAAATGTAATGATGTGAGTTTATATAATTGTAACGCCTCCGCAACACGATTCAATTCTCACTGCACAAAATGTATGAGTGTGCAAGTGGTTGAGTCTGGAGTCAGAGTCATTCAATTCTCAGTGTAAATTGAAGTGGTTGAGTCATAACAAAGTTGCTTTTTTCAGAACGGAATATTTATTTTTTTATTGGACAATCCAGAATGGTATTTAATTATTTATATGTCTTTTTTTTTTTTGGACATAAATTATTTATATGTCGACAAAAATAATTTTTATGTAAAACTCCTACAGTACAAAATTACTAAAGTAATTTGAAAAGATTAGAAGAAATTCTTCTTTTTTTTTTTTTTTTTTTGTTCTAAGAAGAAATTCTTCTAACTTCATAGAAAGTTTTTATTATTGAAGCACTAAAATAAACAGAGCAAACATTTATCCGAATATAACTTATATTCCGAATACATAATATATCTTAAATTTAATTTGCCAAATTTAGTTGGTAGTTTATAGAGCTATTGAGTTAAAAATATTTATAAATTAGAAAAAGTAATTTTAAAAATTATTAAAAAGTTTGAAGCAATCTAAAGAAACTTTAAGTATTTTCTTAAAAATAATGATTTATGTCCCTTAATATATCAAGTGACATGATTTGAATAGAAACAAATTATAAATCAGATAAAAAATATTAAATTAATCATTCATTTTCAACCAAATAATGATAAGTCATGAATAATATATATTATTACTATTTTCTTAAAAGGGAAATACAAAGTTTCTTTCAAAATAATTATTTAAAAAAAGATTAACATTTATGTAAATTACAAATACATATAAATTTATAAATTTTATATTATTAAGACCTTGTTATATATAGATGTATAATTTTTTGGGCGGATAAATTTATTTATATCTAAAACTATAAATCATGTACAATGTATAGCAGAATAACCGAAACCAAATTACTACTCTAGCAAAAGTTACAAGTAGTTTCAGTCAAAAAATAAAAAAGCAATATGAGAAATTATGTTTTGTATAAATAAAACGATATAATTAAATTGAACTACATAACAACATTTATATTAGGACCGAATCTGGAGAACAGGTAATCTACACTAAATATGGTAAATAATCATTCTAACTAAAGTAATAATAAAACTAATATAATATTTACAAGAACTTCGTGGGAAGGTAGTGAAGATGGGGAGAATGAGCAAGAGGAGCCGATTACTCCACCTTCATCATCATTATCGAGCCAATCCTCGTCAGAAGGCGAAAGTTCTGGAATTGAACGACCCCAATAGACGAGATCGTTGAAAGAGATCTATACTCTCAATTAGAACCCAACTCTATTTTGTTTGTTCGCGGTTACCGGGCCTATAAGTTTTGAGGAAGCATATAGTAGTGACAAATGGAGAGACGCAATGAATGAAGAGATTTCCCCTATAGAAAAAAACAAAACTTGGCAGCTGACGACCTTGCCTCCAATGCACAAACCTATCGGTGTGAAGTGGGTTTACAAAATCAAGAAAAATAGAAAAGGAGAAATTGATTGGTACAAAGTAAGGCTCGTGGTAAAAGGTTACAAACAAATAGCAGGGATTGATTACGACGAAGTCTTTGCCCCTGTTTCTCGATTGGAGACACTTAGATTCTTATTTCCTTGTCAGCACAAAATAAGTAGAAGATTTATCAAATCGATGTTAAATCAGCGTTCTTGAATGGCCACATTGAAGAGGAGGTGTACATAGAGCGACCAGAAGGATATATGTTTAAGGTGTTAAAATTGAAATTGCCGTATATGGGTTGAAGAAAGCTCTGAGGGGTTGGAATAGTGGCATATATCAACATTTTCAGAAAAAAGACTTCAATAATGCCCACATGAGCATGCGCTCTATGTCAAGACAAATGAAAAAGCCGGTATCTTAATAGCGTGTCTCTATGTCGATGATCTAATATTTTCAAGAAACAACGATGAACTGATTGCCTCATTTAAGAAAGAGATGATAAAGGAGTTTGAGATGGCAGACATTGGGTTGAAGTCTTATTATCTTGGGATCGAGGTGCAACAAAGTAATGGGGGAATTTTCATCTCTCAAGAAAGTTATGCCAGAACACTTGAAGAAATCCAAAATAGAGAATTGTGAGTCAATTAGCACCTCGATCGATGTAGGTGAGAAATTATATATGAATATAGGAGGAGAACCGGTTGATCCAACCTTATTCAAAAGCTTGATTGAAAGCCTAAGGTACTTAACCTGCACTAGATCATATATTATATACGTTGTTGGTCTTGTTAGTCGCTTTATGGAGATCCCGACTATCTATCATTTTAAAATAGCTAAGAGAATTCTACGATATATTAACGGTACTATAGATCATGAAATTTTATATTTTACTCCTGGAAGTTTGGAGTTGGTTGGATATAACGACAGTGATTGGGCAGGAGACATTGATGATTATAAGAGTACAACATGTCTCGTTTTCTACTTTGGTGAATCAGCTTTCACTTGGATTTCAAATAAACAACCAATTGTCACATTGTCAACATGCAAAGCTGAATACGTAGCTGCAACGCCGAGCGTGTGTCATGCACTACGGCTACGAAATATGCTTAGGGAATTGGGATTCAATCAAGTTGAATTAACTGATATTCATGTTGATAACAAGTCAGCAATTGCCTTCGTAAAGAATCCAGTATTTCACGATTGAAGTAAACACATCGATACTCGTTTTCACTTCATCAGGGAATGTATTGCAAAGAAGGATGTGCAAGTCAAGTATGTGAAAACCGATGATCAAGTGGCAGACATCTTCACAAAACCTTTAAGAAAAGACGTGTTTGAGAAGGTGAAGAGTCATCTTGGGATGCAAGCATCAAGTTTAAGGGTGAGTTTTGATAATTAAACTTGATATGTTCAATGGATCTTAACTACTCAATGTATCAAGATGATGCATTGTACTTGGGAGTAGTTGGAAAGTCGTCTTATGGATCAATGAATCAAGGTTGCTTAATGGATCAAGACAATATATAGTACTTAGAAGTAGTTTAAAAGTCATTTGTGGATGTCAAGAGTTTATGTCTTTATTTATATTAATCTAAGTAGTATCTTTAGTATTCTACGAGTATGAATAGTAGTAGTATCATAGTTCATTTTACAAAAAAATAAGTGTAAAAAAAAACAGAAGTATTTTATAATCGTGATTGAGTAGAGTTAAAACTATATTATCTCATTTTCAATACTTATATCTATATCTTTTTTTCGTAATTATTAACCTATCACCTTTTAATAAATTTTGGACAAGAACATTTACTCTTGAGCCCAAAAGAATGTACTTTGAGAAGTTATTCTATTTTAATTTGCAGAATTTGTTATGTTTATTAGTAATTTTCAAAACACATTAATCAAAAAACACCTTCTATAGCTTTTTTGCATGTGTTAGACAAAAGAATAATAGCACTCAAGCATTTTATATAATGGTCTAGGAAATGAGTTTGAAAAGGAAAAGGTCTAGAAAATGTACGGTGCATTGATTAGAATCATTAGATCGATTATTGTAATGATGTTCGATTGTGACTATATTCTGAAAACGTGAGCTAATTTTGTTCGATTGTGACTATATTCTGAAAACGTGAGCTAATTCATCTCGTGTTACTCATCATACAATTATGGTCTCTCATTTATATAAAATTACACCAAAATACATCTTAAAATGATATAAATAACTAATTTTGTATCAAAATAAGCAAAACAGATCACTAATATAAATGGTGTTGTGATCCTATTGACTACATAAGAGATTATTTTCAGCAAAATTCGAATTCGAATTCTAATTCTATTAATAGTCACTAATATTTTGGGAGGAAATTACTTTTTGCAGCCAAATTTTTCCAAACTTTATATTAAACCCCCTAACTAGAAAAAAATCCTAAAAACATCCAAATTCTAACTAGTTGGTTAGGTTGTTGTCTATTTTACCCTTGCTCGTGATGGGTACGGCCCCCGTAGAAGGTACATTTTACACTAAGTCACCTTCCATACGCCCCAGCCCCATCTCGATTACTAACTCGATGGGTACGAGCCCTAAGCCACAAAAACAACCCCAGGTAAGGACATATTGCACAAAAACATCACACAAGTAACCATGGGGCTGCACCCACAGTGTCTGCACCAATTCCATTTACAAATAAACACAAATTCAATCATTCAATCACCAAATTTTTTATCAAATTCATTTACAGAACCAAATCAGAACCATTTCATAGCAAGCATTACTAAATAACCATTTCATAGCAAATCAGAACCATTTCATAGCAAGCATTACTTAATAAAAACCAAACAAGAATGAACAAAACCAATATTCTGGTAAACATATACAGAATTACATGAATCAGTAAACAAAAACCCAAAAAAATTTCTGAATGAATCAGTAAACAAAAACCCAAAAATTCTGGTAAGCATTATTAACGCTGCTGTTTGAATTGAAGCCATGAATGGCGTATGGGTTTCAAATCGGTGAATGGAATTGATTGATGTGTGGCCTGGACCCATACTGATTTGGGAGTGGGCTGGAACCATATTTCGTTGACGCTGCTGATGGGCTGGACCCATATTGTTGCTGCTGCTGGTGGGCTGGACCCATCACGGGATGGGGGCTTCAACGGTTTGCACACACCATGAATACCCCAATTATGGGGCTGGGTTCGACGGAGGTCAAGAGACGGTTTTGGGGGTCGATGGTGGTGAAGATATGCTTTTCAGTGTAAGCAAGATTGATGGTGGTGAAGTTATGGTGGGGTGAAGATGGTGGGGTGTTCGGTGTCGATGGTATGTCTACAGTGGTGAACATGGTTAGGTGGGTCGGTGTCGAGCGTGTTGAGCAGTGGTGAATGGAAGATCGCGGTATGTTTCGAATGGAAGATGGTGGTGAGCAGATGCTTGTTGGTGTCGATGGTGGTGAGTAGTGTAGAAGATGGTGGGGTGGTGCTGTGTCGACGGTGGTGAGCCGTGGTGAAGATGATGGGGTGTCTTGGTGTCGATGGTGACCTTCTTCTTCTTCGACGGTGAGCAGTGGTGAAGATGGTGGGGTTTCGAATGGTGGTGGCTGCTGGTGGGAGGTGGTGGTGGGTCTGATTGTAGGCGGGGCGGTGGTGGGTTGCTTGGTTGGGGTTGGGTGGGTCTGATTGTAGGGGCGGTGGTGGGTTGCTTGGGTGGGTGGGATTGTAGGGTGGCCGGTGGTGGGTTGCTAGGTTGGGTTGGGTGGAGCTGATTGTAGGGGTTGCGGTGGTGCTTGCTTAATGTAGGGAGAAGAGAAAGGGGACCGACAGGAGAGGGAGGTGGGTTAGGTTGATGAGAGAGAAAAGGGAAATGGGAGATTATATAATGGTGTGCAAGGGTTTTTTGAGCTTTTTGTCCAAATTAATTGGATTTAGTTGGATTTCAACTAGGTTGGATGTTTTTTGTGAATATGGATTGGAGGTAGGCCTTATAATATAAATGACCTATATTTTGGACCAATTGAGAGTTGTCCGGGGCATTATTCCTTCAAAACAATACTTTTGGAATAATTGTTCATTCCTCGGGAGTCGGGATCAACTAATTTATTTCAAAGGAAATATTTTTAAAAAAATACCACAAATCTTTACATCTATTTGCAATATAATATTAGTCAGGTATCTTAAACCATACTTACATCTGCTTCATTTAAATAACTTTTTTTGCTTAATAAAAAGTCAGTAAAGTAAAATTTGAGAGTACTCCCAACCATAAAAACAACTAAACGTTTAAAATCTCGTAATCAATTAGAATTAAGAAATATATTTTTGTTTCCATTACATTGGAGTCTTGGAGTATTTTTTTACTCAAGTTCATTTCAATCCTCACGAGTCATTTCAATCCTAGGATCTACTGAAATGCGGTTCCAATCATTAGAGTAAATATCAATTATAAATAACGATGATTTAGTTAAACTAAATTACACATTTAATTCCATTAATAATATTAGAAAGCCTATAATTAGCTCTACAGTGGTTCAGATGGATCGATCATAGTTCCAAAGTCTTGTAATTGTTCACCATCACAGTTTTCACTCTGGGACTTTAGGGCACCTTCTCAACATCTAGTACCATTTCATACTGCTTAAAACACTGCAATTCTCTATAAGTACGACCAATGTCATGTATGATATTGTAGCCTATAAAATACACCTCGTTAAAAAAATATATTATACTTTTTTAAAACCGTGGAATAGAAAAGTAATTAACTTACCAAGATTTAGAATACTTGGGGACTTAAGTATCCGGGTCTAAATCCTTGGGAGCATCATCATGTAGCTTTATTAGGTCTACTATATACACCTTGTTCCTAGAAGCTATTTGCATAATGCAGACCTGTAAAAATAAAAAACGTAACTAAAAAATGCTATAAAAATTGACAAATGCATCAATTAAATTCAAATTTACCTCGTTCCCTTGACTTGTAGCCTTACATTAACAATCGAGGCCCGATATTCTATTTTCCTCTACGTGACATATTGCATCACGTAACCCAATTACTTCATCTACAAATACTAAGTCCTCGATGGACAAATCTTTGAGAGTAAGATATGGGCTGTGTCTGTTCACCGTATCTTACGATTCACGATACGATTCTACGATACGATTACGATGCACATATGTTTCGATTCGAATCACTCTGATTCGAATCATCCATTTGTTCCGTTCAGCAAGAACACCAAAAGCGACGTCGTCAGGTTCAATCAATTCACTGCTATCTTCACACCTAAACCCAGCATGCCATGGTAGCTTGCACTTGAAGCAAAACAATTTTTTACAATTGGGACACTTTGATTTCTTCAATTTTCCTCCTCCTCCTCCACACTCGTTTATCACCAAAACAGAGCAATCTCTGTTCGGACAGTAACAACCATTCAAACCCATTTAACGAACAGCTGTGGAGGAAGAATCGTACGGCAAGAGAGAGAATCAAGAAAGTGGGTACAGTGCAACGCGGGACAGGGGATTTTAGCCAAGTTATCTTCGAGTTTTACTTGAATGTATTTGATTATACAATTTTCGCAATAGGGGTGGGAGCAGAGATTTCTATTGTTGAATAATTTGTTGGGTGATAGAATTGGTTCGATGCAGATTTCACAAGTAGGGTTTTGTTGGGTATGGAGATCTTCAGGTGATGCTGAGGCTTTTCAATTGAGTTGCCCATACTTTACTCTTATGTTCTTACTTGTGTGTGTGAGTTGATAAAAGGTTTGCCGTTTAGTCTGAATGTCAATTTGTGAGTATTAGATGTATTAATGTTCTACATCTACAACACATTATTCCTATACATGGTTTCACGTATATTTTGAGATTTATCTATTGAAGAGGTTAACTAAAGACCCCCTTTGCATTTCACCTTAAAAATCATAAAAAAGAAGAACACGAAAAGAAAATGAACACAAGGCGAGAAGAGCAAACACTCGCTATGACCACGAGTATAAGCGATCTTGTTGTAAAATACATACAGAAATACATAATACACACTTTCACAGTAAAATACATATGCATACATAAACACACAATCCACACTTTTAGCAGTTAAATTCATACACTCTAACCGTTATAAAAATATATATGTAAGTGTAATACCTGTCGAGGCGTTCTTTAGCTAAAACACGTTTAACAACATGCTCATGATTAGCACGATCAAGTTTCCGAAGATCGATGTTTGCTAATCGTTCACTTCCGCTATGAGATTGAGCAAGAGACCTTCTTCTTAACTCAACTAACGGAAGCCTCTCCATAGCCGCTACTCTCAGCTCCTCCTCATCCTCCGCCACCGATTCAGCGTTCGACGGCTGTGTAAATACATCGCTAGTCGCCTCATCTAACTCAAAAAACTCACTACATAATGCAGACATTAACGCCTCCACAAACTGGATCTGTATCTATATGTGCATTATTGTGTAATGTGTGTTGTGTGTGTTTACGGGTTTGATTGTTGTATATAAATGTGATGATACGAGTGTATATAAATGTGAGGAGATGAGTGTGCACAAAATGCATGAGTATTAAAGTGGGTGAGTCATTCATTCTCTGTGTAAAATGAAGTGGTCGAGTAACAAATTTGGTTTTACGCGGCTTGGGTGTTAATTGGGCTTAATATCTTAGCTTTAAAGCTTAACTTCGATGATCTATCAACTCACTTACATGGAGGTTTTGGTTTGGGCTTGTTTGCTAAGGAGGCGTTTGTGATTCAAGTATATGATTTGGGTAAGATTGGGGTAGTGAGGCCTTATAGGCTTTTGGATGGGTTGGGGTTTAATTGGAGCACAAATTTTTAAAGTTATAGTAATTTTATGTTGGGTTAGTATGACAATGGGGCCTTTGTTTTATGGGTTTCACAAACTTGAAATTTTAAGGATATCTATTTTTGATGAAATTGCTGGTTTTGATATCTCTAGCCTATAATGCACATGAAAAAGAAACAGGTTCTAGATTTTATGGTGAATATGTGAGGATGCAAAATCAATTTTGACCTAAGGTTGAGAAATCTTCTACCGATTAAAAGTACATTTCAGCAATAATGAAATTGTTGATCTTTATTTAAGGTCGAGATTTATTCAATTGGTTAAAAAAAAATTCGGTAAAGATGAAATTGTATGAAACGGTACAAACTTTTTTTTATTTTATTTTATCCTGTAGCTAGGTTTGATATATATAGTGTGTAAATATTTGCAAATTATGGGATTATTATTTTGAGTCGTAATTTCTATTGATAAGCTCTCATTGTAAATATTAGTAGTAATGTTTTTATTTCCATCTTCAACTAGGAATGGTTACTCATTCGTCATCGTTGTTTTTATTCTTATCTATTTAGAAAAATATGATTTCATATTGTGGATCATGTATCAATTTAAAGTGATAGTAATATGTGAATTGTGATATATATTGGAATTCATAACACTTAATCACTTTTCAATGATTTGTGCATTTATTAGAGAACCTTGATCGTCTATATACATCATGATAATTGGAAAGTCAGTAGTAAAACATTGCGTACCACGTTACCACTACCAATAGATATGTCTCGATCGTTTTTCTTCTCTTTATTTTAATGCATGAGTAGTCCATAAACCATAAAATTTATCTCAAATATTTAAAAATTTATTGAAGGGGCAATTAGTGCTTTATGACTTGCAAAACGAAAATCTAATAGGGTTACGAAAAACAAACAAAAAATAGATCTATTCTCTCTACCCTACTTCTCTCTCTATATATATATAGCCTCCCCTCGACCCTCCTTCTCTCTCTATATGGCCGCCAATCTCAACCTACCGCCGCTCTCCCGATGTATACAGCCAACGCCACTCTCCAATACTCACCCCATACCAATCCTCTCTCCACCATCATCGTCAACAGACCTCGATCCCTACCATCATCATCAGAACCCACCACAATATCATCATCAGAACCCGCCACCATCATCAGAACTCATCACCTTCACACTAATCCTTTCTACCGGACAAGAATAACGCCGCTATTCAGCACCAGAAAAAACCACCGTCTGGAAGACGTTGGCCACACTTGTCCAGATGAAGACCTCACTTATCACCTTCCCGTCGTTCACCACTCGTCTGCACAAGAAATCCCGCCGCCGTGAAACTTCATCGGTCTTCTGCACACCACCATTCGTGGACCTTCCCACCATGAGATCTTCTTCACGCACAAGAAAACTGTCGACGTGGACCAGTCTCCACCTTCCCTCTATGAACTTTCTCCATATCCGCCGCTCCTCTGCATAAGAAACTCGCCAGGCTTTAGATATGTTCATGTTCAAAGGTTAACTTTTTTTAACCGACATGGTGTGTTTTCTTGTGATGTTAATGGTTCATTTATTTGCATGTAAAAAGATGGTTTGGGTCCCTCCCTTTGGATCCATCCCTTTGGGTCCTAAGAGTAGGGTTCCTTAGGCTTGTGATGTTATTTGTTTTGTAGTAAAAAAACCATTTTTGGCTTAGTACAACCCACGAGATTTTCTTATTGTTTTGTGTTCCTATGCGAGTGTCAAGGTTCCATTTTTGGCTTAGTACAACCCAAAAGTAAAAATTATGTTTTGTTTTTCAGTTCCTATGCGAGAATGGTGAAGAGATTCTTTCTTTTTGTTCCATTTTTAGCTTAGGGTACATCCCAAGAGATTTGATTGTTTTTTTGTTCGTGCAATTGTGAAGTTGAATAGATAGGGTACATCCCATTAGGCTCGGGTGAAAGGTTTTCTGTTTTTGTTTTTATGCGTGTGTGGAGGTGGATATGGTCTTCTAATTGGATATGGGTACAACCCCTAGGGTACAGCCCCTAGGGAACATCGATTGGACATGGACAAAAGATAAGGTCTTATGACTAGCTTGGGTACAACCCCTAGGGTACAGAGGACTTTGAGATAAACAAAATCGAAAATGATATTAGAACTTATAAAATAATTTACATAAAAAATTACATTACAAAAATTAAAAACCGGCATAGGTACGTACCATCGGGAAAAATAGGTATGCACCTTTGTAAAGGGGTATAAATTAAAAGAATAAAAAAAAGTACAATGTTATTATTGAAAAAATAAAAAATAGGGAACAAAGGTAAAGAGGTAATAATTCAAACCAAAAAAATTAGTGTAGAATTTATATATAACATAGGTGTACTTAGGCCTTAAAAAATATTTTAGTTGGTTTTTAGGCCTTATTTTGTAGATTCCTCTTTATTGAATTGGTTTTAACAAATTCCAACATACTTTAACAGTCATATAATCTGGAAAAATAAAATAAAAGTAACGATCACGGTCTATAAATAGTTTGTGATTCATCTATCATCTATTATTTGTGATATTTGATTTTTACTATGTTTATCATAATAGTATGTTAATATATTTTCATAATTTTACTAAAATTTATTCATGTTTAACTTAGGTATTAGAGTGTCATTGAAAATTACTCATCCAGTATTCTCATATTTTGTCTGTCCCCTTCAATACATGCTCGAGGGTATCTCGATCACCTTTTCTAGAATTCTCCCCGATCTTCAATAAACTTGCAAACTAAATAAGCCAAGAGAATATCTATGGAATGTACTCTAGGGTACTCCTACGTAAAATATATTTAAACAATGAATCTATACATTAAACATGTATTTAAAATATCAAAAAATAAGCTAATAGTGGGTATAATGTCACATATCTGTTTGAGGTATTTGAAATTTGAGAAATTGTGGTACAATATAACTTTGCTAAACCTTCCTTTCTATATGATTGTTCTAAAAAATAACAGATAGTAGGAATACATTACCAACATTTATCTCAGATATAAAATGTTAAGGGTTAGAAAGAGACTTGGACCAATGTATTTAGTTTTATTGGTCTCTTTCTTCAGAGGATCCGATAAAACAATAACTTACACTTTTATCTAACTCGACTTTAACAAATTAAGATAAAAGTCCCAACAGTAATGATCATTTCACGTCCTATGATTTCAAGACTACTTACCAACACATACTTTAGTAAAACTAAAATGATTATTTAGTGAAACTCACATGATCGAATATGTCTAACAACTCTGACACTCAAGTTAGAAGTGAAAATACATGAATGTCCCAGAAATAAATCATAAGAAATATCAACATTGGTGTGCCAATATTCGGTTAAGCATGAACCAGTTAGTCTATGTTGGTATAGAACGACTAAGTACTAACAGATCTTACTCCAAGTCCTACACCTACAAGGCCTGAAGACGAAGACAAGGATAATTAACATACTTTTATGGACTTTTATTTTATTTTGTACTTTTTTTAATCGTATTTTTTAATCAAAGTTTTACTTTGTATTTGTACTTTTAATACTATGTATTTTGTACTTTTAAGATTATTATTATTAAATTTTGTTGTTCTACAATTATATTTCTGTTCAATCGGCTTTCGTCTCGATAACTAACAGTGAAAATTTATTTTATTAAAAAAAATTATAAGCGACGACAGATTTGTCTCTAAATGAATGATGAACTCGTTGATAAGGTGTCCACAATGAAAACTAATTTTTTTCTGTCTCTAATGTGGTCCACATTAGCGACAAAATTTTTGTTGCTAATAATGATCACATTGGATACAAAAAGAGTCCTCTCTATTGTAGACATCATAAGCGACAAAAATTTTGTCGCTAATGTGGACCATATTAGAGACGTAAAAAATCGTCTCTAATATGATCATCATTAGCGACAAAAATTTTATCGCTAAAGAATAACATAAGTTGTCACTAACGATAACTAAATGTCGTGCTAAAGATATGTTACACAATATCGACGATTTTACTTATTTCTTCGCTAATAATTGTCATTAACGACGATAATTTAGCAGTGACTCTTTAGCAATGATATTTCATCGCTAATAATAAAAATTGATCTTTAACAACATCCTCTACCATTAGCGACAACACGTAGCGTTGTTAATAATCAATATTATAGCAGTGGTTGTCCAACTCCTAGAAGGTCTCTTTGGCATATTTATAGGTTGTGGGACATTTTCTAACATTACTCATTTAATATAGAGAGATATAGTGCAATGTTTGCATATAACAGGGACATATAGTGCAAATAGATGGAGCAAATTGGTGTTGTTATACATGAACCTCGTTGTCCTCTCCTGAACCTAAAACGATTTAATGACAAGTAGGGCTCTGGTAGCCCTGGGTAAGTGCAGAAGGGACCACCGCGCGCAGGATAGATAAAAAGACCTAATTAAATTTGTGTGTTTCTAGTCTATTACCATATACATACAAAATAAATTAAATTGATCAATTTTAACATACAACCATATAATGAAAAAAATACTTTATCAATTTCGCTCTTAATTAATAATGACTAGACACTTAACATTCGTCTTTCTGGACAACAAGGTTTTTCAAAAAAATTACCTTCGGTATTTTTATTTCATTTTCTCATGCATATAACCAAAATTATTATAATTATTAATTTATATAATAATTAGGTATATATACAATGTAAATTTTAACAACTTTTTTATACTTTTTATATAATTTATAACTACTATCAATTTGACACTAATTAATATACGTTAATATTAAAACCTGGTTATCATAAATATAAATTATATTCATAAATATATATTGGATACAAGAGTTATTTAAGTAAATATTATATACTTAAAAAAAATTAAAAATGTTAATAATAATATATAAGTTTAGGTAAGTTTGTAGTAAATCGTAAATTTATAACATATCTTACTTTTATTTTAATTAAAAATGAGATGTTATGTTAACAAATAATTTAATAATTTAATTTATCACTTTATATATTAAATCTGAAACTTTATAATACTTAGAAGACATTATTAACTGGTTTTTACAAGACGTTAATTTTTAATTTTTATTTCATATCGAATTTACCGAAAACTTTTAAACAATACTATAGATTTTTTAATATTAAATATTTTTTATCTTAAAATTAAATTAAAATTTTATTCAAAACCTTTCAAATTTTAAATTCTCAACTTTTGGGGTATGTAATTGTCGATTTTCAAAGACATTATCCATTACACCTAAAGTTTAGGTAAATCTAAATCATCACTTAGATATGACCTTAAAATTTAATGGGGTTATTGTTGAAAACATCCTCATAAAACTCTCTAATTGTTTTTTTGTGCCTTCAATAATCTTATTTATAAAAAAATGCCTAATGAAGTAATTATTTATAGAAAACATCCCCTTTATATTTTCTATACCTTTACTACCCTTATTATTAAATATATTATTTTATTTTAATACAATATTAATTTTTAAATATTAAACAAATAATAGGGTACTTCTTTTTCCTCCTCCACCACCACCACCACCACCACCACCACCACCACCACCACCACCACCACCACAACCACCACAACCACCACCACAACCACCATGTATGTAACCACAACTACATCCACCACAACCATCACCACCTCCACCACAACCACCACCACCACCACCACCACCTACTACTACTACTAATTCCATCGCATGCGCGCGTCCGTGAATTTTTTTTAAAATCGTCATAACTAATTCAAAAAAAATCAGAAAATTAAAAAAATTGTATTTTTGAATAAAGCAAATTAATATTTACGTCTATGAATTTTTTTGAATTTTTTGATTTTTTTTGAATTTTTTTGATTTTTTTTTTCGCAGACACGGATTTTCATGTTTTAAACATGGAATTCCATGTTTTAAACATGAAATTCCATGTTTTAAACCGTGAAATAAACATGAAATTCCATGTTTAAAACATGAAATTCCATGTTTAAAACATGAAATTCCATGTTTAAAACATGTAATTTCGTGTCTGCGAAAAAAAAAATTAAAAAAAATCAAAAAGTTCAGAAAATTCCGAAAAAAATCATAGACGTAAATATTAATTTGATTTATCCAAATATAATTTTTTTTTATTTTTTTGATTTTTTTTTAATTAGTTACGGCGATTTTAAAAAAAATTCACGGACGCGCGCGTGTGATTATTAGTTTTTTTCTTATTTTTTAATTGTTAATTATAAGGGTAATTTTGGGATGGGGCTGTTTTCAATAAATATTTTTTCCTAGGCACCTTTTTCTAAATAAGTTTTTTAATAGGCATCAATCAACAATTGGCTCAAATTTAATTTACATATAAACTTTTTTTTATAATACAAAAAGTTGTATTATTAGTAATAACAATTGAAACATTATCAATACTTTTTTTATCTATAAATAATGTTTATTTAATTTTTCATATATATATATTAAAAAATATAATAATTACTTATAGTTATATATAATAAAGTAATGATAGTAAAAGTTGAAAAAAAATATTTTAAAATCTTAAATGATTAATATTTTTGAAACAACAATTTTAGCAAGTCGATATTGTTTAGGAAAAGAGAAAGTAATAAGTCAAATATTCAAATAGATGAACATCAAAATTGAAATTCATTGGTGGCTTTTTTAATCACGAGAGAAATCAATAAAGTAGAAACTCGAACACCTAACAGCTCAAATCGGAAATAAAATGGGTCGGACTCAATTATCCTATCCGAATTCAGTAATCTGGTCTTCCATCATTGGAGTAGCCACATGATCATAAAATCTGTCATACTCATAGTAAGTAATCAACAAGGCCATCTCATTCCAATGAAAACTCGACCTTAACACCTCGTACACCTCCTTCACAAACTTTTTTCCAATCACCACATCATTTGAGGGTGATCTTTCATTTTGTCGGAAAGGCTCAACGTGGAAGTACAACTGCTTCACCACCACGTAATCCGGAAGGATCCCTAATTTCGCATGTAATTTAAACATTAACGCATAGTTAAGAAAATTAAGTATATTCTTTAGCTTTCTCAAGCTTTTGAAGAGAAGTGTAGCACATATATTTGGTAATATATACTGAACGGGAGGTCATTTTTGTCTTAACATTGTGTTAATATTTAGAGCCGAATGAAATTATATTTCAATGAACAATATATTTTTGTTGTGATTCTATATCCAACTAGTCCTATGATGTGAGGAAGGTTAAACTTAGACAACATTGTTTGTTATTTCTATTATAGATAAGTGGATATGTAGTTTAAGATCATATGATATTTTTCTTTATACATTTGAGAGTCAACTTTAATAAAATTTGATCTTAGAACTTATTTGGTTTGTGCGTATCAACTATCGATCTTAAAATTATATGATGTTTTGTTAGTTAAATGCATTATTTATATTATAATAATACTTGGTCAAGTAGAATTATCTTTCAAAAAAAAAAAATATCTTTCAATGCTTTCTCAAATGTCATATGCATAAATTCTATCAACAAACAATAGAATTTTGTCTGTCACTTTATATCAGCTAACCTTGTGATGTTTAAGTTCAAATTCTTATAGAAATGTTTACTACAAAAGTATAATTATTAACTAGATATTTTTTATAAAAACACATAAAAGATTAAACATTAAAAAAGTTTATCATGCTTACTATCCATGACTTTTTGTTTGTGTGAGTTTCGTTCATAAGCCTTTTCTTTGTTTTCTAGGATACCTTTGCAGACTATGTAAGATTGGTCGTGATGGTCATTATTTTGCTCTTTGTGTTTTCCTCCCTTGATGATTTGACTTTCTCCTTTCCTTTGTTTTTCTTCATGGTTATATTTTTTTTGAAGAAGAAGGAAATCAGGATTAGCTTAATTGGCCAGAACTTTAGTTATTTGTTTAGCCGATACAGGTTTGGACCGTATCAATGACACCGAATTCAAAAAAATAGCTTTTTCATATAAAAAAAAAGAAAGTTGAAGAAGATTTTTTTTTTCTTTTGTTCACTTGAATTGGTAACACTATCTATTACGATAAAACCTCTACAAGGATTGCAAATGTATCCCTATATTATGCAAAATTGCTCTATAGGTCCTTGTATAATGTAAAAACTGCACCTTATCCCCCTATATTATGCAAAAAATGCACTATAGGCCCCTATATTATGAAAAAAATTATAAAAAGATTGCACTATAATGTTAGTTTTTTTTTTTTTTTTGAGTTAACTATGTTACAGGTCCCTATATTATACAAAATTACATATTTTATCATGGAAAATTCTTGAAAAAGAAAAATAGAGCCTACAATATTTAAAGCGAGGAGGGCCGAGATATTGAAAAACAAAATTGGTAGGTCCACTCCTGAAGGGGTAGGGTGCTATTATTCCAAACTATATGGAGGTAAATATAAAAAAAAAACCCTGTACTTGTTAGTCACTGGAGGAAAATGCAGGAGTTGTCAACTACTTGAAGACAAGGACATCAGTTTATTTACTACCATTCAAAACACTTCGAAACTATTGATATATTTGGCTACCTTCTCTATTCCTTTCATAACCAATCATCTTTCTATCTATATTTCTCTCAGAGTTTCATCAATGGATGATTCATGGCAAGCTAGTGTCGAATACTCAATCAACACAATTTATCTTCTCTTTTCCGCTTATCTTGTTTTCGTAATGCAACTCGGATTTGCCATGTTATGTGCGGGCTCGGTTCGGGCCAAGAATGCCATGAATATTTTGCTCACGAACGTAGTTGATGCCGTTGTTGGTAGCATCTCGTTCTACCTTTTTGGGTTTGCATTTGCTTTCGGTAATGGCTCGAATTCTAACCCGTTTATAGGGACTGAATTTTTTGCTTTACATGGTACTCCAAATAGCACGTTTGATTATAGTTTTTTTCTTTATCAATGGGCGTTTGCTATAGCCGTGGCCGGGATCACTAGCGGGTCCATAGCAGAACGTACACAATTTAGCGCGTACCTCATCTTTTCGTTTTTCTTGTCTGGGTTTGTGTATCCGGTTGTCGCGCATTGGGTTTGGTCGTCGAGTGGTTGGCTTAACCCTAATTCAAGTATTTCTTTGTTTGGGTCTGGTGCGATCGATTTTGCCGGCAGTGGGGTCGTGCATTTGGTAGGAGGAATCGCGGGTCTTTGGGGGTCGTATATCGAAGGTCCGAGGGTCGGTCGGTTTGATGCATTCGGGAAGGCGGTACCAATGAAAGGTCATAACGCGACTTTAGTTGTTTTAGGCACTTTCTTGTTATGGTTTGGATGGTTTGGGTTTAATCCCGGCTCGTTTAACAAAATTCTTGTAGCGTACCCTGGGACGATTGACCAAGGGAATTGGACAGCGATAGGGCGTGCGGCTGTCGCGACGACACTAGCCGGGTCGACAGCCGGACTAGTAACCTTATTTAGCCAACGATTAATCGTCGGCCATTGGGATGTGTTAGGTGTGTGTAACGGTGTTCTCGGTGGGTTTGTGGCTATAACCTCTGGTTGTGCGGTGGTGGAACCATGGGCCGCGATATTATGCGGGTTTTGCGCAGCTTGGGTGTTAATTGGGCTTAATATTTTAGCTTTAAAGCTTAACTTCGATGATCCATTAGAAGCAACTCAATTGCATGGAGGTTGTGGGGCTTGGGGTTTGATTTTCACAGGCTTGTTTGCTAAGGAGGAGTTTGTAATTCAAGTATATGATTTGGGTAAAATTGAGGTAGTGAGGCCTTATGGGCTATTGATGGGTGGTGGTTGGGGTTTAATTGGAGCACAATTTGTTGAAGTTATAGTGATTTTGTGTTGGGTTAGTATGACAATGGGGCCTTTATTTTATGGGCTTCACAAACTTGAAATATTGAGGATATCTATTGTTGATGAAATTGCTGGCCTTGATATCTCTAGCCATGGAGGCTCTGCCTATAATACACATGAAGAAGAAACAGGTCCCAAATTTTATGGTGAATATATGAGGATGCAAAATCAATCTTGATCTAAGGTTGAGAGATCTGTTAAAAGTACATTTCAGCTTCATTGTTGATCTTTATTTAAGGTGGAGATTTATTCAAGTGGTTAAGAACTCTTTTCGGTAACGAATGAAATTGTATAACATTGATGTATAAAGTTTCTGTATGTAAATATTGCAAATCATGGGATATTGTTATTTGGAGTAGTATATTGGCTCTCTCATCTAAATTTTTTTTGTTGATAAGCTCCCATCGTAAATAAATTAATAGTAATGTTTTTATTTCCATCTTGAAATAGTTACTGCATTCGCCATTGTTGTTTTATTCTTTATCTACTTCGAAAATTATAATTTTATATGTGGATCAAGTATCAATTCATAGTTTAAATGTGTGAATTGTGATATACTATTGGAATAATCACACTTAATCACTTAAGGAGTGTTAAATTTATGCATTAATTAGAGAACTTTAAACGTCTACTTCAATCATTATTGGATAGCTAGGAGTAGTATAACATTGTTTACCCCTCACAATAGATATGTCCCGAACGTTTTTTTTCTTTATTATAATGCACGAGAATTAAATCATTAGATTTATCTAAAAAGTTTAACTTCAATCGAGCAGGGCCCACCTCGAGGTCGTATCAGTGAGGATCAGAGAAGTACAACAGCTGCTAATCATGGCTCGGCAGCGCTGGTTTTAGATGGAAATCAGTGATGGTCTCGGTTGTTGTCCGGGAGGGAAGTGGTTAGTGGGGTGGAGCGACATACTTGGGTAGCGGCTCTCGTATGGACGATTTGGACGGACAGAAACACAAAGGTTTTTGACGAAGAGGCTAGGGAAAGGTCTGTTTTCGAATTGGAGGTCGCGGTTAGAAATGCAGCGAAAGATTTTGTTAGAGATTGGGGGATAGAGCGGGATGGAGGTTTGATTTCTTCCTCGCGTAGTGTACTTGTGAGATGGGATAAGCAGGAGGTCGGACTCAAGATTAATATTGATGGATCATTTGATCATAGCTTGAATTCGGCGGGAGTGGGTGGTGTTTTTCGAGACGGAACGGGGGAGCACATAAGTGGTTTTGCGGGTGGTTCTGGTGCGAAGACGCCGTCCGAGACAGAGGTTCTGGCACTTTACTTTGGGTTACATTTGGCGGTGAGTCGAGGGGAGACGAATCTTATTGTTGAAACAGACTTGAGTGAGTTGTGTGCGCTGGTGAAGGGCGATACGAACTCAAGGGGATGTTTGAATGATGAAATACGCGAGTGCCAGTTGATTTTGGAAAATAATACAGATTTTGCGATAGCCTGGAGCTTTCGCGAAACAAATAACTGCGCGGATTGGATGGCTAAGTTTGGATTACAGAATAAAGGAGAGCCGTTCGTGTACATGGACCCTCTTGATGGGTGATGACGACATCTAACACGTGACCGATGGCTGAGCGGTGCCTATACTAGTATATGATAATTAATAAATTTTCTTAGAAGATTTTTCTTCATGGTCATTTCTATCTCTCATGTAACAAAAAAAAAATATTGAATTGGTTTTAACATACTTAATGGTTATATAATCTGAAAAAAAAATGAAAAGTACCAATTACGTATATGAATAATATGTGACGGTCCATATATTCTTTTTATATTCATTTATTATCTATTATTTGAAATACTTGATTTTATAATATTTATCATAACGTACGTTAATATTTCATAATTTCGCATCTAACTTGAATATTTGCGTGTCAGTGGAAATTATTCATCAGTGTTCTCATATTTTGTCCGTCTCCTTCAACACATGCTCTGTATCTCGGTCTTTCTTTTTAGAATTTTCTTTGATCTTCAATAAACTTGCAAAATGAATAAGTCAAGAGAATATATGTAGAACGTGCTCCAAGGTACTCCTATGTAATATAAGTTTAAAGAATGAATCTATACATTGATACAAGTACTTAGAAGGGTAAAGCACACGTAAAGCCTTTTATGTTTGGGCGAAATGCGCAATCCACCGTTTATCTTTTCTTTTGTTACGCTAAAAGCCCTTTATTAACGTTTTTCTGTCACCGTTAGCCCTTTTTTCCATTTTCTGTCAGTTGACCGTTAGTCAATGCCATTTGGCGCCACGTCTGCTCCACGTAGGAGTTAGGTAAACACCATTTACACGTCATTAATTTTTTTTTTCTAAAATTATTTTTTAATTTTTTTTTAGTTTCTAATTATAACCTGCATAATTGACGAAGAATAGATGCTTGATGATAATATGCTTCTGAAACTGCTGGATCTGCCTCAATAGCTGTGTTTAAATCATTAAGAGCTTCACTATATTTCTTCACTTTAACATTTTCTGAAACTTTCCCGAACAATGCAGCTCCAGGTTTACCATCTGTAAAATTAACAATGAAAGAAAAAAATTAATAAATACCAGGACCGGCCCGAGCGTCTCGGGTACCTAAAGCGAGAAAAAAAAATTGGGGCTTTTTTCGATATATATTAAAATAATTTATCCAGTTTTTAACAAAATGCATAGAGCATGGTTTTGAACTCATAACCTGCGCATAGACATAAACTTTCATTTCCACTAAGCCAATTGTTATATATACATCATTTTAGTAAGCGTTAAGAACTATATACTATAAGTTAGTTACTAATTTTTTTTTTGGGCCTTCAAAAATCTGGGTCCCAAGGCGACCGCCTTGGTTTCTTTGCCCCCGGCCGGCCCTGATAAATACTAAAACTGGCTGGAATGCCTGTATACCTAATCTATGCAGAGTGGGTGCTCTATTCAGCAATACAGGATGCCCCTGCATAACTTCCTGAAGTATTTCCCATACAACGGGTTCTTTTTCCCGAATTTTACTCTTAGCAACTCCTATGTTCGAAACAAGATGTTGTCTAATAAAATCATAAGCCAAAAGGAGTAAGAAACACAGTATATGGTTAGATTAGGATTTAGAATCATATATAAGGATATAACATAATTATTGACGGATGTATAACAGAAAAAGCTGAAATTTATAGATACTAATAATTATTGAAGGTTAACAAATCATACACAGGTAAAAAAACAATAATGAAACACAATTAGCTCAAATTTTACCTAGGGCAGAAACAAGAGCTTGAAGAAGAAGCAATTGGCAAACGAATACAAAATTAAGCATAAATACGATATAAATACAGCCTCTCCAAGCTACGAAATCCATTGCAGACGCTAATCCCCATAGCCTCGTCACCATTTCTCACTCTGTAATCGCACTATAACTATGTCCGTGTAGAGATATAAATATATATATTATGTGTATGTATGTATGTATGTATGTATGTATGTATGTATAGATTTGGGAAGAACTGAGAGAGAGAGGAGTTGTGTATGTGAAGTTTTTAGTAGTGTTGGAAAAACTGAGAGAGAGAGGAGTTGTGTATGTGAAGTTTCAATCGGCCAAATACATTAAGAAGAGAGATTGTAGCTATGATGAAAACATTGCTCTATTTCAAATATAATCAATCTTACAGATTGGGGAAGCTCCATCCAAAGTTCCCAGCAGGCTGAAAATAAATGGAAAAGAAGGCATTACAAAACAATGGCATTCAAGAATCTGATCCAAGATGAACAAATATATAGTTTCTTGATATATAGCATGAGGTAAAAACTCACGGTGATTGAATAACAACTGTTTTCATTTGACCCAACATCGGTAGAGCAAGTATTGCATTTGAAGTAGCCTGTGCGTCTAGCGGAAACACAGAGGCTAATAACAGATGATGATGGAGGGTTTGCCATTTTGTAAATCAATAAGAAGAGAAGAAAACGGGAATTCCTCCAACAAAATGAGATGGTGAAAGAAAGAAAGATTTATGCTTGTTGGTAATGGTGGTTGTTTGAGGACGACGGAGGTAGTGGTGGTGGTTGTGTAGGGTGTTGAGTGGTGTAGAGTAAGCGGTGGACTAATTCTTTGACTAGATCTATGATTTTTTGGTCGTCGGCGTCCTCCATTGGTGATGGTGGAGGTGGAGTGCGGAAAAGAAGAAGAAGAAGAGAAACCAAAAAAAAAAATTTAAAATGATTTTAGAAAAAAAACAAAATAATAATGTGTAAATGGTGTTTACCTAACTCCTACGTGGAGCACACATGGCGGTGACGTGGCGCATACGTGGCGCCAAATGGCATTGACTAACGGTCAACTGACAGAAAATGGAAAAAAGGGCTAACGGTGACAAAAAAACGTTAATAAAGGGCTTTTAGCGTAAAAAAAAAGATAAAGGGCGGATTGCGCATTTCGCCCAAACATAAAGGGTTTCACGTATGCTTTACCCTACTTAGAATATCAAAAAAATAAGCTAATAGGTGAGTATAATGGATCATATCTGTTTGAGGAATTTGATATTTTGAGAAATTGTTATACAATATAACTATACCAAACCTTCCTTTCTATACATCAATTAGTAGAAATATATTCTTAACATGTATCTCGGATATAAAATGTCAAGAGGTTAGAAAGAGACTTAAACCAATGTATTTAGTTTTATTGGTCCCTTCCAACAATGGATCTGATAAAAAAATAACTTACAATTCTATCCAACTAGATTTTAACAGATCAAGACACAAACCTTAACAATAATGATTACTTTATGACTTATGATTTCAAGACTGCTTACCAACACATACTTTAGTAGAGCCAAAATGACTATTTATTAGGGATGTGCGCAACTAGATTTTAACAGATCAAGACACAAACCTTAACAATAATGATTACTTTATGTCTTATGATTTCAAGACTGCTTACCAACACATACTTTAGTAGAGCCAAAATGACTATTTATTAGGGATGTGCGCGGGTCAGGTTTGGATGAAAATTGTCCAACCCACAAACCGCCCGTTCTTGTGC
Organism: Nemophila menziesii; assembly: GCA_029959085.1. Lineage (NCBI taxonomy): Eukaryota > Viridiplantae > Streptophyta > Magnoliopsida > Boraginales > Hydrophyllaceae > Nemophila > Nemophila menziesii. The sequence continues at coordinate 53,391,574 of JARWIR010000007.1, forward strand.
GGGTTTTGAAAAATAAGACCCGCACCCGCCCAATACATTATATAAACCATTGAGTTTCGGGTTAGGCGGTTTGCGGGCGCATTGCGGATGATTTAGTTCGATAAATAAGACAATTTGTATCCATATTCATTCGACGAGTCAAATTTATATTACAAACGAAAGTTGTAACAAAAGTTATTGTTTAGGATGCTTATATGAATTCCAAAGCATCTATAGTTAAAAGATATAATATGAAATTTTGGAAAAATAAATTTATGAATTAAATAAAGAAAAGCAATAATATCATAATTGAAATGAAAAACAGATTCATTAGATAAAATATTATTGAAATATTGAGGGATCTCAAAAAATTAAAATGGAAGGAATAAAAAAAAGAAATGTAAAGTGAGGAGTACATGACCCCTAATATTTTATTTGAATACAATGAGAAATAATAGTTTTTCTAGTTTTTTATACTACAAGGTAATCGGGTATATGCGGGTTTGCGGGTTTCAAGTTTAAAATCCGGAACCCGCAAAAAATGTACATTTTTTCAATAATGTAAATCGCAACCCACCCAATAAAAAACTAACCCGTCTAATATCGAGTTAGTATAATCGGGATGGTCGGGTTATGATGGTTTTCTAACCTGATGCACATTCCTACTATTTACTCAAGTTAGAGGTGAAAATACGCGAAACCCTTAGATAAATCCTAAAAAAGAACAACATTGGCGTGTTAATATTTTGTTAATAGTATAAAATGACTATACACTTACAAAACTTCCTCATCAACACAATTTGTGTCGATAAGTCATATACTATGTATGTAATTTACGGGTAGTGGGGTTTTTCCGTTGAATTGATTGTGTATAATGAACGATTATATCATTGCTATTTCTTCAGCAATTAAAGGGAGATACATAGTTTGCATCTCTCCCTAACGGGTGTAAAGTAAGAGTTACAAGGTTCGAATTTCTCGGGTGTAAAGTAAGAGTTACAAGGTTCGAATTTCTCGGGTGTAAAGTAAGAGTTACAAGGTTCGAATTTCTCCTTAAACATGAGTAACCTAGTTCTGATTTACCTGAAAAATATGTATGAAGAGGCTTGTATATTCCCGTAGGATTCAATCGTGGTACGCTTGCCAAGACCACTTAACTACCAAAAAAAAATTAAAAAATTTGATAAGTTCATTTAGAGAAAGATAATTGAGAGTTCACGTAGTTCATTATTACACAACTCTGAAGAATAAATCATTTATGATTAGATGAATTTCATTTCTAATTAATAAATTTAACGTCATATTTAATCTCATTTTAAAATAATATTTGTACTATCCACCATGCTTTTCTATAGTTGACACGTTTAAAATCCAAGCGACAAAGATACATGCACGGCTACCGTAAAGCCACGTCACTCCCGCCATTTCAAATAAATACATAAAGTCCCCTCACTTTTCCACTCAGTAACTGTACGGACAGCCTGAATATCCAAAAAAATGGCACCGGAGACAAGACGCCGGGCATTCCCAAAGGTCATCATTGAGAGAGAAACCGATTCCGAAGATAGTTCTTCCGATGAAGAAGAAGAAGACCTGAACGATGTCGTTTCAGAAGAAGAAGATAACAAACAAAGTATCGAAGAAGCTTCTACTTCCAATAACACAAAAAGCGCAACCCTAATTAAACACCCCATTACTATTAGCCTTAAGAAAACCTGCAAGGTTTTTTACATATTTTTTTTCTATTTTTGTTTTTTTCGAAAATTTGAAAAATTAGTAATTTTTTTTGTGTGTAATTAGGTATGTAAACAAACGGGTCATGAGGCTGGGTTTAAGGGTGCAACTTACATTGATTGTCCAATGAAGCCTTGTTTTCTCTGTAAAAAGCCTGGTAATTTTTACTTATTGTTTATTACACTTAAAAAAGCGTAAGTTTTTAATATATTTTTTAACGATAATTAGTCACAATTTCGCTTTATTGAATTTTTGAATGTTTTGTAAATGTGAAATATGGACACTTAGTAGTTTGTATTGTTTTTTAAATTAATTGCACTACAGGTCCTTATAATTTTCATAAATTGCACTTTAGGTCCTTATATCTATTGTGATATTGTAGGACATACTACAATGAATTGTCCTCATCGAGTAACAACTGAATATGGTGTTGTACCAGCAAGTAAGAAACACACTAATAACTCATTGGAGTATGTTTTTAATCGTCAGATGAGAACTAATATTCCCACGGTAATTGCACTATAGGTCCCTAAACTATACAAAAATTGCACTATTGGTTCCCTATATTTTTTATGAGTTACTTATATTAATCTTTTGTGTTTATTGCACTATAAGTCTATTAATTTCTTTTTTTGAGATAATTGCATTATAGGTCCCTATGTTATGCAATAATTGCAATATAGGTCTGTGTATTAATTTTTCTAAGTTAATTGCAGTATAAGTCTCTGTTAATTTCTTTTGAGTTAATTGCACAGCATGTCCCTATATTATATTTTTGAATTATTTACACGGTTGGTCCTTATTATTATTATTTGATTTAATTGCACTGTATGTCCTAATTATCTTATTATTTGAGTTAATTGCACTGTAGGTCCCTATATCTCATTTTCAAGTTAATTGCACTATTGGTCCCTAAGTTATGCAAAAATTGCACTACAGGTCCCTATATCAATATTTTTGTGTTAGGTCCCTATATCTTCTTTAGAAGTATGATTTGTCACTTTAATTTTTTATCTCTGAAACAAATTTTTCCAACACAATTGTTTTCCGAGTCAATTGCACTATGGGCCCCTAAGTTATGCAAAAATTGCACTACAGGTCCCTGTATTAACTTATATGTATTATTGCATTATAGGTCCCTATATCTCCTATCAAAACTATGATTTATCATTTTAAATTTTCATATGAACACAATATATTTTCAAGTAATTGCACTATACGTCCTTATATTATACTGTATTAAACTTTCTTAAATTAATTGCACTATAGGTCCCTATAATTTTTCATCTTATATTTTCTTGAACAGATTAAACCACCTTATATTATCCCAGATCAAGTAAACTGTGCAGTTATAAGATATCATAGTAGAAGAATAACATGTCTTGAGTTTCATCCAACTAATGATAATATTCTATTATCTGGTGATAAGGTTAGACATTTTTTTTATTGCACTTTAGGTCCTTATATTTATATTAATTACACTTTAAGCCTATTAACTAATATTTTTTTATATTTTTTTAAAGAAAGGACAAGTTGGAGTTTGGGATTTCGCAAAAGTGTATGAAAAGACTGTTTATTCAAATATTCATGGGTGTATTCTTAATAATATGAAGTAAGTATTATGGTTAAATTACCTATTTAGTCCTTTATTTTTGACCTTTTTGATAGTTTAGTCCTTTATCTTATAGTGCGTTACCTTTTTAGTCCCTTATTGTATGGAATGAAACCTTTTTAGTACCTTATAGTATAGAATGTAACCTTTTTAGTCCCTTATTGTATTAGAATGTAACCTTTTAACCCCTTATCTTTTGATTTTGTGATAATGTTAAAATCCTATAGGTCCTTTAACTATGCAAAAGATACACCACATGTCCCTATTTTATGCAAAAATTGCACTTTAGGTTCCTATATTATGAATAATTGCACTGCATGTCCTTATATGATACAAAAATGCACTATAAGTCCCTGTGTTATGCAAAGATTGCACTATAGGTCCCTATATTATGAATAATTACATTGCATGTCCTTATATGATGCAAAAACTGCCCTATAAGTTCCTGTACTATGCAAAGATTGCACTATAGGTCCCTTTATTATGAATAATTGCACTACATGTCCTTATATGATGCAAAAAATGCATTATAAGTCCCTATATTATGCAAAACATGCATCATAGGTCCCTGTATTATGCAAAAATTGCACTATAGGTCCTTATATTATAAATAATTGCACTAGATGTCCTTATATGATGCTAAAAATGCACTATAAGTCTATGTACTATGCAAAGATTTCACTATAAGTCCCTATATTATTCAAAAATTGCATTGTAGGTCCCTTTATTATGCAAAAATTGCACTATAAGTCCCTATACAAGCAAATATTGCATCATAGGTCCCTGTATTATGCAACAATTGCACTATAAGTCCCTACATTAATTTTTTTTCAGTTAATTGCACTATAGGTCCCAATTTTATGCGAAACTGCACCACAGGTCTTGTAATTAATTTTTTTAATTATTTACTCTATAAGTCCTTATATTATACAAAAATAAAATAACCTCTAATTAACAAGGGACTAAAATGTTATTAAACCAGTATACATAGAATTGAAAACTAAATAAGTTATCCCAAAGACAAAACATAAAAGGAAGTAAAATGTTATTCTTTGCAACATAAAGGATCGAAAGATAAATGACTAAAACATTAAATAACCTATTTAGTCCATTATCTTTAACTTTATTTACAATTTAGTCCTTTTTTAACAGATTTAATCCAACAAACGATGGAACAATTTATGGTGCATCTTCTGATGGAACAGTGAGTTGTACCGATTTAGAAACCGGAATTTCAATGTCTTTAATGAATCTTAATCCTGATGGTTGGCAGGTTAGTTAAATTGCAATATAAGTCCCTATATTATACAAAAAATAGCAGTTTAACTAACTTTGATATGTTTCTCTATAGGGTCCGAAAAGTTGGAGAATGTTATATGGATTGGATATAAACTCGGAGAAAAGTATTGCTTTAATAGCTGATAATTTTGGATATCTGTACATGTAAGTATTTATGAGTTATGGCCTTATGGGATATTTGCAGTATAGGTCCCTAATGTTTTGTGTTTTGATAGGGTGGATATGCGATCAAATGAAGTAACTGGAGAGCCTATTTTGATTCATAAGAAAGGAAGTAAAGTTGTGGGTTTACATTGTAATCCTCTTCAACCAGATCTTCTTCTTAGTTGTGGAAATGACCATTTTGTAAGTTTATTAATTGCACTTTCAGTCCCTGTTACTATATATTTGTTTAGTTAATTGCTTTTGTAGGCACTCTTCCTGTTTTTTGGAGTTAATTGCACTTTATGTCCTTATATTATGCAAATTATTCACTATATGCTCCTATATTAATTTTTTTAGTTGATTGCACTGTAGGTTCCTTATATTAAGACAATTTTACTTAATTGCACTATAAGCCCCTATTTTAATTTTGTTTAGTAGCAAATATTGTTAATTAATTGCACTGTAGGTCCCTATATAATGCAACCCTGAACATTTTTTATAATTAATTGCGCTATAAGTCCCTATATTAGATTTTCGTGAGTTAATTGCATTATAACCCCATGCACCTTAATTTTACTTGACTTTATTGCTCTATAATCCCCTGGCCTGGTTTATATTTTATTTAGTTAATTGCACTATAGATCCCTATATTATTTTTTATTTGCAAAACGCATAGTTGTAAATTCACTCTAAAGATCATTGTTTTCGAAAAGCTGGGGGCGAAAGGAAGATTCTGAAAACTCAAGGGACCATTATTTATTTATTTTTACATTTGAGGCTCGATTAATTGCACTACATGTCCTTATATTATGCAAAATTGCATTATAGGTCTACAAGACCCTATATTTAAACTTTTTTCTTGAGTTAATTGCACTATAAGCCCCTATATTCCACTTTTTCCATTTGCAACATTCTAAAGATAATTATCACAACACAATCTCACAACTAATAAAGTTAAGGGTCCAAATGAAGATTCTTTAAACTCAAGGGACCATAATAACAATTTTTATTTTTTTTAAATTTTCAGGCTCGGTTATGGGATATAAGACAAATAAAACCCGGATCATCACTATGTGCACTTAGTCACAAAAGGGTGGTAAATTCAGCATATTTTTCACCAAGGACTGGTACAAAAATAGTTACTACATCACAAGATAATAGAATCCGCGTATGGGATACTATTTATGGTAATTTAGATTCCCCAAGCCGTGAAATTGTACACAGTCAAGATTTTAATCGACATTTAACTCCTTTTCGTGCTGAGTGGGACCCCAAGGTTAGATTACTTTTTTTTTAATTGCATTTTACACCCAAAAATTATTAATAAATAAATAATTATTTTGCAGGATAATTCAGAATCAGTAATAGTAATAGGGAGATATATAAGCGAGAATTATAACGGAGCAGCTTTACATCCAATAGATTTTATAAACATAAACACAGGTCAATTAATTGCTGAGGTCATCGATCCTAATATTACAACTATTAGTCCCGTTAATAAATTACACCCTCGTCTTGATATTTTAGCTACTGGTAGTTCAAGGTTAGTATATATTTTTCTTTTCCCAACTTTTTGTTAATTGCACTATAGTCCCTATGTAATAACAACTATGGTATATATATTACCAGGTCTATTTTCATTTGGAAGCCAAAAGAAAATCTCGAAATTGCACAACCGAGTGAACAAAAGAAGATAGTTTTATGTGGAGAAACTGGAAAAAAAAGAAATTCAAAATTCGAAGGTGATAGTGATAATGACGATCTTGACCCTGATGATGATATTAAAGGCAAGGGTAAAAAAATAAAATCTACTAAATCAGCTCCAAAGTATAAAAAGAAATAGATGCAGTTTTTTAACGTAGTGTCATGAAAAGTGTAGGGGTTAATATATAGTTTTGAATAGTATATAAGATGCCCCACTTTTTTGGGTAATGAAGGATTATCTAATTATTTTTGAATGATAATATTTGTAGTGATATTATTATCTAATCTTTTGGTGAATACATTTGCATTTATGTTAATGAGATAATCTAAACTAAATCAAATTGTTATTGTATATTGAGATAGATAGTAAGATTTGGGGTTACTAAAATCATATACTTTTGTTTTTAAAAGATGGGGTTATTGTTGAAAACATCCTCCTTAAACTCTCTAATTGTTTTTTTATGCCTTCAATAATCTTATTTATAAAAAAATGCCTAATGAAATAATTATTTATAGAAAACATCCCTTTTATATTTTCTATACCTTTATTAATTCCATCACATTCGCGCGTCCGTGAAATTTTTTTAAAATCGTCATAACTAATTCAAAAAAAATCAAAAAATTAAAAAAAAAATATTTTTGAATAAATCTAATTAATATTTACGTCTATGAATTTTTTTGATTTTTTTTGAATTTTTTTAATTTTTTCGAATTTTTTTAATTTTTTTTTCGCAGACACGGAATTCCATGTTTTAAACATGGAATTCCATGTTTTAAACCGTGAAATAAACATGGAATTCCATGTTTTAAACATGAAATTCCATGTTTCAAACATGAAATTCCATGTTTTAAACATGGAATTTCGTGTCTGCGAAAAAAAAAATTAAAAAAATCAAAAAAAATCAAAAAATTCAGAAAATTCCGAAAAAAATCATAGACGTAAATATTAATTTGATTTATCCAAATATAATTTTTTTTGATTTTTTTGATTTTTTTTGAATTAGTTATGACGATTTTAAAAAAATTTCACGGACGCGCGCGCGTGTTTATTAGTTTTTTTCTTATTTTTTAATTGTTAATTATAAGAGGGCTGTTTTCAATAAATATTTTTTTCTAGGCACCTTTTTCTAAATAAGTTTTTTAATAGGCATCAATCAACAATTGGCTCTTAAAAGATAGTTGGTTGATTCGTTTGAAATTTAAAGATTTTGTAAACTGGCTTTACCTATACATACATTTACGTTTTTCAAGTTTTAACAAATAAGTATTGCCTTTATGTTTGACTATATGAGTTTGATAATTAAAGGAGAAAAATGTTCATTTCCCCGTCCAATGCAACTCATGCAATGTAACTCTTTTTAGTTTTTACTAAAGTTTGTACTTATTTACCTTTATTTATTTTGACTTCACTATACAAATGTCTATTTTTTTTTAATACCCTTAGACATGAGTCATATTTAATTATTGAATAAAAAATAAATATTAATACATTGTGAGTGAAATGCGGATGTTTGGATATTTTTTATTATATAAATATTTTAATAGAATGCCTAAATGAAGTTACTCCTATTTATCAATAGGATTTTGTTAAGATCTCTCTTAAAACATAACATGTAAATTCTAGAATATCACATTAGTTCAGGTAAGTCTTTCTAACTATGTTATTGCTTAGCCTCTTTCTTCATCTTACCTATCTTACCTAAAATCACATTCAGAGATAAGTTAGAGTCCTATTAATTTCATCAAAATGTTTTTGTTCATTGAAATGAATGGACCTTTCTTTGGAGTGCGTGTTTTTTTTTTCCTACACGAGAGGCTTAAAAGCCGTTAAGAACAAGAAATTACAAGTCGATCAAAAGGTCTTATTAACTATCTAATGCAACTCTAATAAGTGCGCTTTCACTTCTATCTCTTGTAATAAGTGTCCAAAGGAAATCAGGAGGGTCGGTAAATATCTTCGGTTGAGTGTCCATCAAAGACCCTTCGTTAGCTAATCTATCGGCGTAAAAATTCGCTTCACGAAATATATACTTAATAGTTGCGCTTTCACTTCTATCTCTTGTGATAAGCGTCCAAAGGAAATCAGGAGTGCGTGTTGCCAATGTACAGTAATCCGCTCAGCAATTTAATTGGACAAGTACAATCAGATTAAACCGATCTTTGATATTTGTTTTCATTTCGTAATTTCAATTTTACATTCCGAATATTAAATAAATAATAAATTTTAAGATAAAAAAACGTATACAACCAGGTTGAAAAAAATTTTAACAAAAAAAAAGTTATGTTCGAACAATAAAACAATGATAAAACCTAAAACCCATCAATTCACACTAGCATTGGGAGGAAAAAAACAAAGAAAAATCTCTTCGTACTCATCTTCCCATCAAGCCGCTCTCCTACACAAGAAAACCGCCGCCACTCGTGAACCAGTCTCCACCATCATCAACCCGGCTTCTACGCCACAACAATCGAAGACCCCAAATTAAGGTAAAAAATTAATTTTTACCATTAGAACTCTAAAAATTGAATTATTTTTAGGGTGAATTATCTATAGGGTCTTAGGAGCACTATTTTTTCTCTATAGAGTAGTGTCTTGAAAGTTGTTATTCTTAGGGACCTCATTTTTGACAATAGTCTTTCCTACCCTTACTAACACTAAAAGACAAAATAGTATGATGTCACTGTTTCTCTCTCCTCTATCACTACCCACCTACCACCTACCACCCATCTCCGACCTCCGACCATCTACCACCGACCTCCGACCACCGACCACCGACCACCGACCACCGACCACCGACCACCGACCACCTCAGGCCACCAGTCACCGGAAAAAACATAGAGTATCGGAAAAAACTGAGAGTACTCTCAGTTTTTCCCGACATCAGTCACCGGAAAAAACATAGAGTATCGGAAAAACTGAGAGTACTCTACGAAAAAGAGAGAGTACTCTCAGTTTTTCCCGATACTCTATGAAAATAGAGAGAGTACTCCGAGAATTAAAAAAATACTCTAACAATTTAACCGAATACTCTGTAAAAAAGTCGGAGTACTCTATAAAAAAGATAGAGTACTCTTAGAAATTACATAAATACTCTATAAAAACAAGGCATAAAAAAAAGTCAAAAAAGGCTTTTATTCACATTTATTACACTTTTTTTAACAATTACAAAAAGATATACATTTAAAAAATAAAAAAAACTAAAAAATTAAGTGGTTTGACCAGATCTAGATCTGGTCAACCATTTCAAACTAAACAAAAAAAAAAGAAAAAAGAAGGCGGCTTCACCATCTCGGCGCACCACCACCACCAACTCCTCCAGCTGCCTCTTCTCCAACAAGCACCACCACCACTGTAACTCCGAATCAATGAAGCACCACCACACCTTCACACCACCGAGAACACCACAAAACAACACACGTTTGCAGCATTTTTCCGATTTGCAACCAACCTGTGACAATAGTCTTCTTCTCCATCGTTCAAGCTTCACCATGGCTGCTAGGGTTCCTCCATGGATCTGTTCGAAGCTTCAAACAAACCAATACAACCCCAGTTTGCAGCAAACCAACACCACAGAACCTCCGTGACTCACCATGGCTGACAATAGTCTTCTTCTCCATCGTTCAAGCTTCACCATGGCTGCTAGGGTTCCGCCATGGATCTGTTCGAAGCTTCAAGAACACCAGCTGCTGGATCTTTCAGGCGAAGGAGCTTCGAACGGTGTAAATATATATTCGAATCCATTGAAGAAGCTTTGTACGGTGGTGGTGCAGCAGATGAAGCTCCGTCCAGTGGTGGTGGTGAACTAGCGGCCTGGATCTCGATCTACCTTCGCCGGACTTGCACGAGCTGGGTGTGGTGATTGCAGTGAAGCTCGCCGCTGGAAGAAGGAGGAGAGCAGCTCGAACGGCATCAGCTGCTATGGCTAGGGTTCCGCCTGTAGCAGCTCCGACGAGGCTAGGGAGGAGGGAGGTGGTGGTGTAGATCGGCGGTGGTGGTCATTTAGGTAGTGTCGGTGGTGGTTGAGAGGAGAGAGGAGAGAGAATTAATGAGGTGAGGAATTGTATTTACAACGTGAATGAAAATAGAAATGGGATAATTAGTATATATAGGTGTAGAGAAAACAAAAGAAGGGTAGTCTAGTAATTGGGATTTTGGGGTTCATGTGTAAAAAAGTTTCTGAGGTCTTTAGTAAGAAGAGGCTCTAGGCAGGGTTCCCAACTTGAAGAGGGGGGGTGTAGTCAAGACCCTGTAGGTAATTATCTCTTATTTTTAACCTAATATAATCACTTTTATAATTTTTCAAAATTACGATGCTTATTATATTTTTATACAAATCCAACAATGGCCATTCCTTTGAAAGTGAAATTTTTAAAAACTAAGAGCCTGTTTGGGATTTGATTATTTTGGAGCTAAAAGCGTTTTTTGATTAAAATTTAAATATTTATAAAAAATATTAACAAATATTTTGACATCTAAAATCACTTTTGAGTGATTATTTTAATAATCACTAATTTAGTGTTTTTTCTAAAAGTGATTTTAAAAATCTAAAATATGGCTATAAACCTAAAATTATTTTAAGTGATTATTTGGAAAAGCAATCCCGGGACACTAAGTTTTTTGGTCGAAAAACAATAGTAAAATTCAAAGAAAAGAAGAAGATATATTTTCCTTTGGGCCGATCTTATTTTATTTTTTGGGTCGGTCTTGGGCTAATCAATAATGGGCCGTCTTTAATTGCGTTATATTTTCTATAAATAACTATTATCGGCTAAAACCCTTGTCCTTTTATATTTTTTTGTTCAAAAAACCCTTCGTCCCATACCCCAAAGCTTGCTTCTTCTTTTGTTCAGCTAAAGGAAAAGCAAAAATATGGAGAACAACAAAAACAATCGATTGAAAAGGTATGAGGAAGATGAAAGAGTTGGTAATATCGAGAAAAAGGATAAAGAGGAAGAGGAGACTGCAGCGGAAAAGCGGAAGAGGATTGCTGAAAATTATTTGAATAAAATTCGTTCTCTAGAAAAGAGGAAACTTGAAGATTAAAGTGACGATGATGATGAAGATACAAGGGTAGAGAAAAGAAGGTGAGAGAGATTCTCTTGTTGCTAATATATGCAGCAGAAACAAGAAACAGATATCTATTTAATTTCTTTTATTTTCTTATTTATGGGATGTGATTGTTCAACTATATCTATTTTACTATTGTGATTTTTCCTTAATTTCTAAATTATCTTTTTTTATTTACTTTTGTGTTTTTAAATTTATATGCCCAATCGTAAATGTAACATAGTATAGCATGTCACAAGGATTGATAGAATGAATGGGTGTAAATGATATATATAATATCAGTATTAGAATACATGAACCCAATTCTCTCTATATTTTGATCTTTTTCTCTTTTCAGTTATAATAGATATACCATTTTACACATTCAAAACTAATTTTGTTTGTTATTTCCTTTACTCAAAAAAGCACAATTAAAAATAGGAATAATTAAACAATTCTGTAATATTTTCTTTTTTGATTTTAAATACTACTATTCCTTTTAAAAATCTATATTTTAAATGAAATTGTATTGCAGATTAAGAAATAGAATTTTAAATGGTATATGTTTGTTATTTTGTTATAAAAGATGTTTTTTTAAGGATTAATGCTCAATAAATCTCCTTATCCACTACCCCGTAGAAGACACGGTCTTTCTTAAAGAACCGTGAGTTATGGGAAGCTTTCTAAAACTCAAACGACTCTTTTTATAAGAAAGAAAAGCAAAAAACAAAATATATGGTGCCTTGGAAAAAAATGATGATTGAGGTAAAAAGAAATTAATTTTAATTTAAAGTGTTTTTCAGCATTAATCTTTTTTTAATTTATAATTATTAATTTGAATTTCTCAATAACACATGAACTAATAATTTTTTATCTTGAGTCAATCTTTAGCCAGAATGGATTCCATCTATCACGGATATGTCAGCCTAATATGAAATAGGAAAAAAATGATAATTGTAGTCAAATTTTTAACACCTGTTAAATGGCACGAGGTTATTTGTGATAAATTTCAGACGTAATACTCATGTACACTGCAATATTGCAAATATATATAAAAATTAGCAAATGTGTTTATTCCTATCATATACCTTTTTTGGCAAACTATGCTTTTCGTATGCATCTGTGTCTATGTAATGGCTTACATGCATCAGACGTACTACAACTCATGTTTATATATGTAATGGCTTACCTCAAACGTAAACTCATGCCTAGATTATTTAGAAAGAGAACCTAACCCATCTCTTAAACCGACAATTATATTGTTGTCATAAGGATGTAATCGAATTGAATCCAAAAAAATTAAGCAAGACAAACTTTAAATGTTTAAGTATGTCTGCTAACTTCTTAAACTGTCTTAAATTAATTCAAAATGAAAATGAAAACAGTTATAAATGATATGATTGAAAGTTGAAACACAATTTCAGTAAATATGTTGATTAAATGGTACTATATGAAGAATAGAGTAAAATATTTATATAAAAAAAATACTAGATATCACTCAAATCACATTATTTTTTATTGTTTCTTATATAGACCAATTATAAAAGAAAGATAATATAATAAATCAGCAAATAAAATTAAATAATTGATCCATTTATTCATATATATTTTTAGACAAGTAAGTAAGTTGTCTATTTTCAAAAAAAAAATTGTAACCGTGTAATTCTAGAAAAAGCAACAAGATTTTGTAAAAAAAAAAGAATAAACAAGATAATAACGTAGAGGTGTGCATATATTTTGGAGATAATTACACATAGGGTCTTGAAGACACACCCCTCTTCGAGTTAGAACCCCCTCTAGGAGTCTCTTCTTACTAAAGCCCTCTGAAACTTTTTAACACATGAACCCCAAATCCCCTGTTACCTTTTTACCCTTGTAGACTTATATATATACTAACATTACATTTTATTTCTTTATACGTGAATCATTTCTAAACCAAAAGCTCTCACCTCTCTCCTCTCTTCTCTCTCATAAACCCTAGCCATAGCCTCCATAGCCACCACCACCTCCCACAGTAACCTAAAATCGCCACCTCCACCTTAAAACCGCCACCACCACCATAAAATAGCCACCGCCATCTGAGATGGCCACACCGTCAAAGGTGAGCTCACCAGACAACCATCGCCACTGAGGGAGGCTCCGTTCGAAGGTAACAGGGGATGAAGGACCACCGTTCGAGGCTGAAGATCTACGTTCGAAGGGTTGCCGCGTCTTCTACACCAACGTGGACGGTCGTGACCACCGGATCGAGCTTTCTCTTTTGCTGCCATAGTTGCTCCGGCGAGAATCTCTTTTGTTGCTGCGCAGAGCTCCGGCGAGGCTAGCAGCGTCGTGACCACCGGATCGAGCTCGTTCTTTGCTGCCATGGTTGCTCTCTTTTGTTGCTGCGTAGAGCTCCGGCGAGGTGATGGGGGATGGAGGCTCACTGGATCGATGTTGATCTGAAACTAGGCGAGGCTAGCTGCTGCTGGAGTTTTCCATGGGGAGCAGATGGAAGAAGAAGGGTTGCCTGGTGGTGGTGTTAGTGGGTGGCGGTGGTGCAGGCGGTGGTGCAGGCGGTGAAGAGGCATTTGGTCAGTGTTTTTGTGATGTGCAGTTGGTCAGTGCACGCGTGAAGCTGAGGCAATCTTTTTTTTTTTTTTTTTTTGTTTAGTTTGAAATGGTTGACCAGATCTAGATCTGGTCAAACCACTTAAGGTTTTTAGTTTTTTTTTATTTTTTAATTGTATATCTTTTTGTAATTGTTGTTTAAAAAAGTGTAATAAATGTGAATAAAAGCTTTTTTTTTGACTATTTTTTATGCCTTGTTTTTATAGAGTATTTACGTGATTTCTAAGAGTACTCCATCTATTTTATAGAGTACTCCGACTTTTTTACAGAGTATTCAGTTAAATTGTTAGAGTATTCTTTTAATTCTCGGAGTACTCTCTCTTTTTTCATAGAGTATCGGGAAAAATTGAGAGTACTCTCTATTTTTCATAGAGTACTCTCAGTTTTTTCCGATACTCTATGTTTTTCCCGGTGACTGGTATCGGGAAAAACTGAGAGTACTCTCAGTTTTTTCCGGTGACTGGTGGCCGGAGGTGGTCGGTGGTCGGTGGCCGGAGGTCGGTGGTCGGAGGTCGGTGGTAGATGGTCGGAGGTCGGAGATGGGTGGTAGGTGGTAGGTGGGTAGTGATAGAGGAGAGAGAAACAGTGACATCATACTATTTTGTCTTTTAGTGTTAGTAAGGGTAGGAAAGACTATTGTCAAAAATGAGGTCCCTAAGAATAACAACTTTCAAGACAGTACTCTATAGAGAAAAAATAGTGCTCCTAAGTCCTTATAGATAATTCACCCTATATTTTGTGATATTAATCGATGTACGTATATTTTGGCCCGATGTATTTTAAAAAACGACAAGGATATGATAACATTGACAAAGTAATTTTAAAAATATTAGACTATTTAGATATAGTTGTACCAGATTTCAAACAAGATAATGATGTGTAAAATTGACTTGAAATACTTTATACCATTTTAAGTATTGACACAATAACTACATTAAATTAATAGGATTACAAAGAACACACTAAAATTCCTTATTGAGCTTCTGTTTGTTTTATTTACTCAACGTCATTACATATTTTTCCCCTCTTCATTTTGCTTTTTATAAACATACTAACATCTTCCATGACGCATGTTATAATATAATAATATATTATAGCTCAAAAGTTAAACCAAATGGTAGGCAAATTTAGATTTTCAGCTATTCAAAGTAGAAGAATGAAAAAAAATCAAATATAATTAGCCAAGATTAGCTTACAGAATTTTGGTAATCCAATCTAGTGGTTCAAGTTCAAACCGAATCATTGATTTCGAATCCAAAATGCCTCTCCCTCCCAAGTAACAAAAAAAAAAAAAATCAAATATTGCTTTTCTTTACTAATATAATATAATTCAATTTTTAAAAAAAATTATTGGGATAAAAAATATATGCATCAGGACTCTATAAATTTTACAATAATCTAAATGTTTTCTATATCAATAATCTCACTATATTTGTGCAATAAATCATGATTGGTGAAGGCTACTTTCTTAAGCAACAACATGGCATAATTGGATTGGCTGAGACTCCACCATAATTGATCTAAACATATCACTAATTATATTCTAAGGCTTGAAGATGTATGGATAAGGGTAAGAAGCAAGAAAGTAAGGTTTGAGTTCCCTCCCTAAACATGGATAACCTAATTCTGATTAAGTGGGAGTATACATGAGAAGACGTGTATATTTCCTATGAGAATAGTCGTGGTGCGCGTAACCTGGCCCGGACACCCATACATAAAAAAAAAGTAAAAAATAACACCATTTTTTTTTATAATTCATAATGTTATTTTTTTTTTAATTTAAATTATCTCTCTTTTATACTTTATTTTTTTACATGATCTAAATTTATTAGTAGTTTGAGATACTTGGAGTATAAACCTAACTATTGATTTGGATTTATTCGTAAGAATTTGGAATTTCATATGTAAATAATACGTGGAATTGTAATTATTGTGTATAACCTTACTTTTATTTATTGATTTTACGTATTGTGGATGTATATTTTGGGTTAGTTAGCTATTAGACCAGTCGTCTCAACTACAATTCAAGAACTGTTTCTTCTCACACATTCTACACTCAGAGGGATATCTTGAGCTGAAAGGGCTTAATCGGAAACCTCACCGATTAGTGAAATTTTAAAGTCGACGACGGTGTTTTGCCAATACATGCACTTGACCTTCTAATGAATTTTTTTGGTTAATATGTGACTTGACTCGGAGTTTCCTTTTAATTTTTTACTTATTCATTTTATCTCAGGGTCTCTTATCACCCGTGCACATATGATATATACACTTAACACACAAATTATCTCAAATAGCTCCAAACACACTCACACACACACACACACACACACATATATATATATATATATAAGATTGACTAAAAACTCATATAAAGTCAAATATAGGGAAAAGTCCCACTATAAAGCTCACAACCCCTCCCCCCCCCCCCCCCCCAAAAAAAATGATGTCTTGAAGACTCCCAGAGGAACTTGATTTTGATTGATACCCTTCATCTATGTGGAATAACCCCTCGTGCTGGGACTATTGAGTTTCCATTAGCATCCAACTGTACATTCGCTACCAAGTTTTCCATCTCTCCTTTCTTTATTCTTTCCCTCTCTCTTCTTCTTTGAGCTCGAAGCAACCTCTCGGGGTTCGTGAGCATACACCAAACCAAGAATTTGTAGAAGAGAAAAAAACAAGATCAAACGTAAACAAAAAACAACTAACTCTACTACACAAAATAAAACTTGGTGCCAAAAAACTGTCGTTCCCAAAGGCGTGATGAATAAATTAATACTCGAGGGAGCTACTACCCACAAATGTACAAATTGTTGACAAGTAATAATAAGGTAATTGTAAGAGTTATTGTTCTCCACATGGATTATGAGGTAAATGTTTTTCGTTTTAAGAAGTGTAGAGTGGTTGAGTTGCATTTAGATAAAAGATAAAAGATATTTGTTTTGTTTTTTTAGAATTAAAGACTAAAGTGAAATAATACTGGATACGATTAACAATAAAATGAATAAAGGGTTGAACAAATTATTACGAAGAATATAGATGAGGCTTGAGAGTCACTAGTAATCCTTAGCAATAGCCGTGATTTTCTACAATCTCCCTAAATCCTTACAGGTAGATATGGGATGTCCTACAATGCTAGGGACCTCTCACGAGTGACCCTACAATGCATTCAAACACATACACACTAACCCTATTGACTATCTGGTTAGTCAAGACCTCTCAGTTTACTAACGCATATCAAACGTTTATATACTATTTTCTATAATCCAACTTCTTCTCGGGTGAAATTCAAGATTACTATACCCAACTCACTACTAGATCAAGGTAAGGGATGAAAAATTAAAGACAAATATATACCCAATGCAATATAGTCAATTCATTTCAATATAAATATACCAAAAGACAATTAAATGTCATAATTCAAAAGTTAGGGTACATACATCAAGCATTTCTCAAGCTATGAGTAAATTATTTCATAATTAAAGAGTGAATAAGTAAGATTAAAAGTGATAGAATCATGTTTAGAATGACAACCAATAAGGATTACACTAAAAATTACTGAAATCAGATGAAGGAATGAGGTGGAATGGATCATGACTTCTTCTTTCTTCTCCAAGTGTTAATGTCTTCTTACCAAAGTCGTGTAAACTATTTTGATCCCAAAAAGACGATATATTAATTTTTCAAAATATTCTGGAGTTGTGGGACCTATCTAATTGGTCCAAGTCAACCTAAAAACATTTTAAGGGATTGTGGACTGGTTCAACGGTTATTTCAATAACTCTTTAATATGAACTCCGCATCACAAACCGCCATCTCTTACGCGCTCCTAACTTCAATTCCTATTATGAATGCAAAGGGATTGATTATAAGTTTAGTTTATTGCACATGGTGTCTCTCTTAAGTTGATTTCCAAGTCTTGCTAGTAAATGCTTATGCTTTCCAAAAGTGGTTGTTGTGTCCTTTAACGTTATGAATTGGGATTTTCCTTGACTTCTCGACTTATTATAATTATATATGGGTCTCATAGTATCTATATACCTAATACCTGCACTATTAACACACAAAAGCTCTAATAGTAATAAAATATCTGAAACTAGACGAGAAATCGTAAAACGTCAAATAATAGGGAATAATCCCTTGGTGTTGCCTAGGGTGTTAGAAAAATAAGATAAATATAAGCCAGAAAACAATGCACTTTCACCCTAGACAAGCACGGTAGTGCAAGTATTACAGGACGTATGCAAGTTTTAATGATAGGTTAGATTCGTTCTCAGGGACTTAGTGTGTTATACGAATGAGTAGAAATAACGAGTAGAAAACAATTAATTAAAAGACCGAAAGTAAAGAGTGAATAATTCGAAATTACTAATTAAACTAAGGAAAAATAACGACAATAAAATAAATGTGACGAAATATGGGATGAGAAGTATAGCTTAGGTTTTGCTAGTGTACACTAATCCTTCTAATTCTTTCTATCAATCTAGTTAATAAGGGAGATAATTAGCTCTTAGATACTTAGTCAGGATTCTAAATTCCCATACCCTAGACCTTGAGAGCGACTAAGGGGGCTACGGACACATCATGAGGCAGCCTAAACTTAGGGTTATCCTACACGACTAGGTTCCTAAGCAATTCAATTCCAAACATGATGATAGTGGTTATATTATACCCTAATGACTATCTAGCTAGAATTAGTGTTGTCAAGACCAATATCGACACTATACGTTATGTGGTGTTTCAATAATTAGACACCCAGTTAAGGTGAACATCTAACTACTATTAAGAAAGCCTAAAGTGATCAGTTCTAGGACAAGAATAATTTAAAACACATAAACAAATATATGGGTAAGAAGCTAATATCAGATTAAAACATATAATTCCCAAAGAAACTTAGATAGAAAGAAAATAGAATTCATAGATTATACATGATGCAAAACCCAAGATATGGGAAAATTAGTTCATACCTGAAGGAAATAAACTAAAAGAAATAATAAAAGACTTCATCTTGCTCTCTACAATAATTCTGATGATAATAAACCTAAAGACTAATTACTATGAGGCAAGGATGATTTACAAGTGATATAAGGGTGTATTTATAGGTGTATAGAATCCCTAATTCGTTTTCTTGAAGGAGAAGGTAAGTAGTGGACTCCTAGCCCAACTCAATTTCGTAACCCTAAAACATGAAATCAGACCGTGTTTATTTTGGTCCAAACAGCTTCAATTCTTATCCGTTTGACGCATATGAGTAGTCGAAATTCATCGTCTCGGAAAGATCTTTAACTTTGATCTCAACCGTTTCTCCAAATTCCCCACCGATTTTGAGATATAAGCTAATTTGTGTCCGTGGGTGGCGAAATTCAGGATTATGGCAGCTTTTCCTTTTCCATATTTTTAGCTTTTCTTTCCTTATCTCCAATTTCTTTGCTAACCTCTTTCCTTATCTCTTAGTCTTTGACTTGGACTCTAATTAATCTCCATAATTATCTTTAAAGCTTCACACTAAATAAATAATTAAACCCAATCTGCTCTAAAAATTATAATTTACTAAATGAAGACTCAAAATAGGAAAGTGTAGCATTTCTCAAGAAAATCGACTAGAAAGACTTCTAAATCACTAAAAATGATGTCTCCAACTGGGATTAATTCATGACAAATGAGGAGACATCATCCCTCAAATAGGTACCAAATACCCCCAAAATGGTGTCTCATGATATGATTATTCTATCATAAAATATGATACATCAATAAGCTTCCTCCTCGAGTAAGAAAACTAAATTCACAATTTCGTGATTATCATTGTTTTTCTACAATTATATCTTTCCATGAGTCTCAAAATTATCATGAAGCTAATTGTAACGATTTATGGCAGAAAGTCATAACAAAATAATCGTGTATATTAGAAGACAACCATACATGGATTTTAGTTGATCTTCCACAAGAAAAACATGTTATGGGATGCAAATGGGTTTACAAGATCAAAACACAATATGATGGTTTGATCGAGCGATATAAAGTTTGTCTTGTCGCAAAAGGGTTTACTCATGAATATGGAATTGAATATGATGAAACATTTGCCTTAGTTGATTGTCTCACATATGTTCAGAGCCTTATTGAAGTCGTGGTTGTTCGTCAATGGAAGATCTTTCAAATGGATGTTAATAATGCATTTTTAATGGAGATTATACATAATAAAATATAT
Organism: Nemophila menziesii; assembly: GCA_029959085.1. Lineage (NCBI taxonomy): Eukaryota > Viridiplantae > Streptophyta > Magnoliopsida > Boraginales > Hydrophyllaceae > Nemophila > Nemophila menziesii. The sequence goes on from JARWIR010000007.1 coordinate 53,411,911, forward strand.
ATGAAACCTCCTCCAAGTTATCATCATCCTACTCATAAAGTGTGTACAATTCGGTTTGTGCTATATGGACTTAAGGAATCCCCTTGTGCATGCTTCTCTAAATTTAGTATGTCATTGGTGACTATTTATTTATCTCAAGCGAGCATGACTTTGCTTTTTTTATCTGTTTCCCTTTAAATGGTATGGTCATGTTATTACTATATGAAGATGACATGGTTATTACAGGTGATGATTCAAGGGGTATTTATGATTTCATGCAAATTCTTGTCAACACTTTTAGATGAAGGATCACGACATTCTCAATTATATCTTTAGCATTGTGGTTCGACTAATTCATGTGGTTCTCATCAGATCTTATTCCTCGTGCAAGACTCACCGATAGTAAGACGTTGTCTACTCCTATTGATCCTACTTTACGTCTTACAACAATGGATGCCACTTCTATTGAGGATCACTCTTTATATCATCAATTGATTGGTAGAATTATATATCTCATGTCACTCGACCTGACTCTGATAATGATGTCCACTTAGTTAGTCAGTTTAAGTCTGCTCCTCGCTCCACTCACTATGTAGTCGTCATTCCCCTTTTGCGCTACGTGAAAGGAACCTTATTTTATAGTTTATTCCTTTTCAGGGAGCGCCTCACTCGTTTTACATGGTTATTCCGATGCAAACCAGGTTGGTGATTTGACTGCTCGTCATTTAACAATTTGGCACTACTTTCAAATAGGAAATTCTTTTTTCTCATGACAAGGTGAAAAACAAACAGTTGTAGCTCGTTCGAGTACCGAAGTCGAATATCATGCACTTGCTGACACTACTCAGGAGGGTGATATGACTTAGTTGAACCCTTTCAGATATAAAAATTCCTCCGTCTCCTATCACGATTCTTCATGATAATAATCAAAGTGCTATCCAAATTGCGCATAATGATATTTTTACGAGTGCACACGTCGTGTTGAGTATGATTGTCATTTCATTTGTCAAGATGTTGCTCAGGGTACTACGAGACTTTTGTACACACCTTCCGCTAATCAGTTAACATATATCTTCACCAAAGCTCCTTCAACTGTCTTATGAATTTGATTTTCCAAACTCAAGCTAGTGTTGTTCTGACTACCTTGATTTTTAGGGGAGGGATACTCCTATATGTAATATTAAATTAGTTTTACTGATACCTTAATTAGAATGATTATTTACCATAGTAGTGCAAACTACTTGTTCTCCTAATTAGTCCTAATATAAATATTGTTATGTAATTCACTTTAATTATATCGTCTTATTTATGCATAACATAATTTCTCATATTACTTTCTTTATTTTTTACAGGTGTTATTTGTAATTTTTGGTCTGAATAGTAGTTTTGTTTAAGGTTATTCCGTTATACAATACACATGATGTATATTTTTAAATATTAATAAATTCATCTACCCAAAAAGGAATATATCTAATTAACAAGGTTTTATGATACAAACCAAATATAGAAAAATAAATTTAGAATGTTAATGATATAAAATTTACAAATTTATATGTACTTGAAATATACATAAATGTTAAACCTTATTTTCTAATGATTTCAGAATAATTACTTAAAAGAATAGAAAAGCTTTGTATTTTCCAATAAAAAAAGAATAATGATATATACACCACTTAAAATTATATTATCCAATATTTTATTTATGACCTATTATGGTTTTACTGAAAATAAATGGTTAATTTATTTATTTTCATGATTTGATTTACGATTTATATATTTCCAACTAAATACACCATATCATTGATGGTATACTAGCTGGTATAAATTGTTATTTTTAAGAAAATACTTAAAAATTCTTTATATTGCTTCAAACTAATTAATAATTTTGTATTAAAATTATTTATTATAATTTATAAACTTTTTTTAACTCAATAACTCTAGAACATACCAACTAAATTTGGCAAATTAAAGTTAAGATATTTTATGTATTCGGAATATATAAGTAAATTCCAATAAATGTTTGTGTTTCTAAACACTTTCTAAGAAAGTCCTGGTACATATTTTTTAGGAAAAAAAACTAAAATTCTTTAAATTCTTTTAACCCACTTTAATAATTTTAAAAACTATTTTTGTCAGACTTATAAATGTTTATAACCCATAAAAAACCATTCCGAAAAAGTAATAAATGCCTAGACCCAACCCATTAATTACCAGCTCATAAATTACTGGGAAAAGAAAAGGTCAAATTAAAGAAATTTTAAAAATTTAAAGTTGACAGGTTGTTAGTAATTAGAGTCTGATACTCTGAGGAGTCTCGACCTCTTCATTAACAGTTTGCTTCCATGCACTTGGACACGTAATCCTATATATATATACACATATAATCACATTTATATACAACAAACAAACCATTAAACACACACTACACACATTACACAAGCGCATATAGATACAGATTACATACACCCCGCGCGTCGTGGATTCGTTAATGGCTGCATCTAACGGTAGTGAGTTTTTTGAGTTAGATGTGGAGGCGAATGGCGATGCGTTTACTCGGCCGTCGAACGCTCAATCGGTGGCGGAGGATGAGGAGGAGCTGAGAGCAGCGGCTATGGAGAGGCTTCCGTCAGTTGAGTTAAGAAGAAGGTCTCTTGTTCAATCTCAAAGCGGAAGGGAACGATTAGCAAACGTCGATCTTCGGAAACTTGATCGTGCTAATCGTGAGCTTGTTGTTAAACGAGCTTTAGCCACGTCGGAACAGGATAATTACGTTCTTCTCTCCGGCATCAAAGAACGTCTCGACAAGTATTATACTTACATATATACATCTATGTGTATTAGAGTGTGTGTATTATGTGTTTATGTATGTATTTGACTGTTAAATGTGTATTGTGTGTTTTGTATGAATATGTATTTGACTATGAGAGTGTGTATTATGTGTTTATGTGTATGAATGTATGCATGTGCACCGAGCTAAATTCTATTAAATTTGAAAAAAATCTAGCTAAATTGTTTAGGGTAAAAGAAATTACAAACGATTTTAGTATAATTTCGTTATTATATGTAGCAGTTTTAAACATAATTATACTAAGGGTTAGGTGTTTAAACTCATTAATGTTCTGGTTCTGATGCATATATGGATAATCTGTTCCTTTTAATTTTCTTCAATTTGCACGAGATTATAGTATTTATCGTATGATATAATCTCACAACTAAAAAAATGTCAAATAGAGAGGATTGAACTCTGTTTTTTGTTCTTATTGGTTAAAAAAGTGTGGGATTGGAGGTTCCAAAAGTTGAAGTTCGATTTGAAGATTTAAATATCTCAGCAAATGTACAAATTGGATCTAGAGCTTTACCTACTTTAATCAATTATGTTCGTAATGTTGTAGAGGTAAGTAAATTTTTACTAATTTTGGTAAAATTTTGCTTCTGAATTGATTAAATTTTGTCTGATTTTGATAAATTGTAGCAAATATTAATTGGATTGATGATATTTCGTCCGGAAAGGCATTCTCTGACCATCCTGAATAAAGTCAATGGTGTTGTAAAACCAGGAAGGTAGTAAAAAATATTTTACGGCTTTTCTGTAATTTACTGTAATACAAGGGATTTTTCTGTAATTTTTGCATCTATGTATTTAGTGCAAGAAAGTAAAAAGAATGGAGATAATTCATAATTCCCCAAATGGTCCTTGAACTATAAGATAGTTACCTGAATGGTTCTCGAACTTTCAAAATTACCCAAATACTCCTTGGACTTTGTTTTTTTACTGCCGTCAGTCCCCACATCAAATTCCATCCATTTTTAACCGTTAAGTCCGGGTATTATTTTTACCCAAACAGTCCTTAAAGTTTTAAAATTTCCCAATATGGTCCTCGAACATCTTTTGCCATGTGGCACGTAAAGGTTAAAAACTAACAGGGACTAACCAGGGGACAAAAATGAAGTTTAAGGACATTTGGGTAACTTAAGAAGTTCGAGGACCATTTAAGAAAATGGCTTATAGTTTGAGGACCAAAAATGAAATTTGCGCTATTTTATATTAATTCGTTTTTTTCTTTTATTTGCAGGTTGACACTACTTTTGGGACCTCCAGGTTCAGGTAAATCCACATTACTTACTGCTCTTGCCGGAAAACTTCAACAAAGCTTAAAGGTTAGTTTGCATTCCACCCCCTGAAGTTTACAAAATTTGCATTTTAACCCTATGGTTTCATCTTACTTATACGTATTAATTGCAGAAAAGTGGAACTATTACATATAATGGTCATAAACTTGACGAATTTTGTGTTAAAAGAACTTCAGCTTATATAAGTCAAACAGATAATCACATAGCTGAGTTAACTGTTCGAGAAACTCTAGATTTTGCTGCTCGGTGCCAAGGTGCAAGTGAAGGTTTTGTAGGTTCGTTTTTTTTTTCCGTTAAGTCCACGTGGCAGTAGGTAATTTCGTAATTATTAGTAGGAAAAATTCCCCGAATTGTCCCTGAACTATACCATTTTTAATTTTAATGGTCCCTGAACTATACGTTTTTTACCGGATGGTCCTCGAACGTCTATTCCACGTGTCATTAGCAGTAAAAATTTGACAGAGCTAGACTCGGGATCAGAAAGAAAGTTTGAGGACCATTTGGTTAATTTTAAAAGTTTGAGGATCAAACGTGTAATTTCTATATATTATCAGTAGATTGATTTTTTTATGTCTTATTTGCAGATTACATGGATGATCTTAATCGCTTAGAAAAAGAAAGAAGCATAACCCCAAACCCTGAGATAGATATTTATATGAAGGTGCCAATTCTAATTTTGTGTTAATTGCACCAGTAGTCCCTGACGCTCAAAAAATTCCATGAAAGGTCCCTATATGGTCCTTGTCACAAATATCGACTATATAGACTCCTATTTTGGAGATCAGAGGGACAAAAGATGCAATTAATCCTATAATCTATTAATTACCTGATGTGTCCTTGGATTTTTAAGTAAATATAATGTCGAGGACTTAACGTGTAAATAACTTTTTCAGGCAGCATCTGTAGCTGGAAGAAAGCATAGTGTAAACACAGATTATATACTTAAAGTTCTTGGTCTTGATGTATGTTCAGAAACAGTTGTGGGAAATGATATGTTAAGGGGCATTTCGGGCGGACAAAGAAAACGTGTTACCTCAGGTTTTTTTCTCTCTCACACATACACACGCACTGACTCTCTCTAAAATTGTCCTCTCAAAACAGGGACCTATAGTGTGATTTTTGCTTAATATAGGGTCCTGCAGTGCGATTTTTGCTTAATATAGTGTCCTGTAATGCGATTTTTGCTTAATATAGGGACCTGTAGTGCAAATTTTGCTTAATATAAGGGCATGTAGTGTGACTTTTGCTTAATATAGAAACTTGTAGTGTGATTTTTGCTTAATATAGGGACTTGTAGTGCGATTTTTGCTTAATATAGGGTCCTGTAGTGTGATTTTTGCTTAATATAGGGACCTGTAGTGCGAACTTTGCTTAATATAAGGACCTGTAGTATGTTTTTTACATAATATAGGGACCTATAGTGCAAATTTTAAATGATATAGGGACCTATATCGCAATTAACTCAAAAAAAAATTGAATCACATATAATGCAATTTTTGCTTAATATAGGGACCTGTAGTGTTTTTTTTCATAATATAGGGACCTATAGTGCAAGTTTTTTACAATTTACAGACCTATATCGCAATTAACTCAAAAAAATGAATCACCTATAATGCAATTTTTGCTTAATATAGGGACATATAGTGTAAAATTTACTATAGCTAAAATTACCTCAGGTTTCTCTCTGTTTCACACACACACACACACACACTCACTCACTCTCTCTCTCACACACACACATATACACTCACTCTTTCTCACACACACACACATACACTCACTCTTTCTCTCACACACACACACATACACTCACTCTTTCTCTCACACACACACATACACTCACTCTTTCTCTCACACACACACACACACTCACTCACTCTCTAAAATTGTCTTTTTTAAACAGGAGAAATGATGGTGGGACCCAGGAAAACTTTCTTCATGGATGAAATATCAACTGGTCTAGATAGTGCTACAACATTTCAGATAGTAAAATGTCTTAGAAATTTTGTTCATTTAATGGACGGAACAATCTTATTGGCTCTTCTTCAACCAGCACCTGAAACTTTCGAGTTATTTGATGACCTCATCTTATTATCTGAAGGGTACCTTGTGTATCATGGCCCACGAGAAAATGTTGTAGAGTTTTTTGAGTCTCTTGGTTTTAAGTTGCCTCCTCGTAAAAATGTTGCTGATTTTCTTCAAGAGGTAATTTTTGCATAACATAGGGGCCTATAGGGCAGTTTTTGCATAATATAGGGACATTTACTGCGATTTTCCCGTAATATAAGGGCCTATAAGGCCGTTTTTGCTTGATATAGGGACATTTACTGCAATTTTTCCGTAATATAAGGGCCTATAGGGAAGTTTTTGCTTAATATAGGGACATTGACTGCAATTTTCCCTTAATATAAGGTCCTATAATACAATTTTTTCTTAATATAGTGACCTATAATGCAAATTATGCTTAATATAGGGACCTATAGTGTGTGTTTTGCTTAATATAGGCACCTACAGTGTAAATATATTAACTCAAAAAAACTAAATTACCTATAATGCGATTTTTGCTTAATATAGGGCCTATAATGCGAATTTTGCTTAATATAGGGACCTATAGTGTGTCTTTTGCATAATATAGGGACCTAGAGTGCAAATTTTCTACAATATAGGTACCTATATCGCAATTAACTCAAAACTACAGGCTATGTGCCGGTTTGGTCCTCGAACTTCAAAAGCTATTCGAATGGTCCTTGAACTTTGTTTTTTGACCATTAAGGGCCACGTGGCAAAGGCGTTTGATAACCAAAACGTTAAAAGGGGTATAGTTAAGGGACCATTTAGGGATTTTCCTATTAATAATTACAAAAATACCTGCTGCCATGTGAAGTTAACAGTCTAGGGTACTAACGATAAAAAAAAGTTCTAGGACCGACCCGGTAAATGTGGTATATAGTTCAGGGACTATTCGGGAAACTTTCCCTTCTTTATATCTTTCCTCTAAAATACTCATTTTTAGTATTCTATTTTCAGGTAACTTCGAAAAAGGATCAAGAACAATACTGGGCTGATAGTACAAAACCATACGAGTTCATAACAGTTGAAAAAATAGCCGAAGCTTTTAAACGTTCAATATATGGTCAAGATTTAGAGTCATATCTCTCGGTTCCATTTGATAAATCAAAATCTCTTCCTTCAGCTCTTTGTAGGACAAAATATTCTGTACCAAAAATGGAGCTTTTTAAAGCATGTTTTTTTCGAGAAGTGCTTTTGATTAGTAGGCATCGATTTCTTTATATCTTCAGAACATGTCAGGTGAGTTTCAGATACTTCGATTAATTGCATTTTAGGTCCCTGTATTATGCAAATTATCTGTGTTTACTGTTCCTTCTTTAGGATAATGTTGAAAATTGTGTAATTTTGATAATGTAAGTGACATTCAGTGACCGTTTTTGATTAATTGCACCATAGGTCCCTATATTATGCAAAGTAATCTGTCCATGTTGAAAAATTTGTGTTATGGTTATAATGTATGTGAAATTTGGACATGATTTTTGATTAATTGCACTATATGGTACCTATATTATGCTAAATAATCTTGTGTGCTCCCCACCTTCTTTAAAATTGTATCATGTTGAAAATTTTGAGTTTCTGTAATATTATAGGCAGAATTTGGTGACGGCTTTTGATTAATTTCACTATAGGTCCCTAAATTATGCAAAAATTGCAGTATAGGCCCTGATATAAAATCTTAATAATTCAGATTTTGAGCTAATTGCACTATGGGCCCCTATATAATGCAAAGTACCCCTCCCCTTCTTTAGGAATGTATCATGTTGAAACTTTTGTGTTATTGTGATAATATAAGCTAAGTTCGGACACGGTTTTTGATTAATTGCACTATAGGTCCCTATACTATGCTAAAATAACATGTTTACTCACATGTCACAGGTTGCATTTGTTGGAGTAGTAACATGTACAATGTTTTTACGAACAAGAGTACATCCCACAGATATTAACAACGGAAATCTATACATGTCTTGTTTATTTTTCGGATTAGTACACATGATGTTCAACGGATTTACTGAATTACCCCTCACGATTTTTCGATTACCCGTTTTTTATAAACAAAGAGATAATTACTTTTATCCTGGATGGGCTTGGGCTTTTTCAAGTTGGCTTTTACGTGTCCCTTATTCAGCTGTTGAAGCTCTTGTTTGGTCTTGTGTTGTTTATTATACTGTTGGTTTTGCTCCTAGTTTTCAAAGGTAACTTTTTCTTTTTCTTTTTGGTCCCTATTTAAATAGATTAATTCCCCAAATGATCCCTGAACTATATAGACTAGTTACCAGAATGGTCCCTCGAAATTCATTTTTTGTCCCCGCGTCAGATAATTACTGTTAAAGTGCCACGTGGCAAAGATGTTCAAGGACTAAACGGTAAAAGAGGATATTTTAGGGACCTTTTTTGGGAGTTTTGAAAGTTTGAGGACTATTTGAAAGTTAACCTTATGGTCCTCGAACTTCTTCATTAGTCCCCATCGTGGACCATCGGTAAAATGGGATAGTTCAGGGACCATTTGGGGAATTTTACCTATATATATATATATAATATTTGAACAATTTGCTTTTTGGTCCTCGAACTTCATGTTCGTCCTCCGTTAGTCCATAATCGAGGACCAAATCGGTAAAATCAGATAGTTCAGGGACCATTTGCTAAATTTTCAAAGTTTATGTCCTCCGCGGAAATATCCTATATACTTCTGGGACCATTTGGGGAATTATATATATATATATATATATATATATATAATATATTTAAACAATTTTCTTTTTGGTCCTCGAACTATAAGCTATTCTTCCAAATGGTCCTTGAGATTCATTTTTGTCCCTTGGTTAGTCCCCGTGTGTAACTTCCAGATTTTGACCGTTAAGTGCCACGTGGCAAAGATGTTTGAGGACCATTTAAGTAACTTTCAAAGTTTAGGTCCTTATCCAGTAAATAACCTATAGTTCAAGGACCATTTGGGTATATTCCCTATATATATATTATTTTCTTCATAATTTAATTTTTTATTTTTGTCTTACAGGTTTTTCCGATTTATGTTGGTACTATTTGGGGTCCACCAAATGGCACTAGGTCTATTTCGAACAATGGCTTCTGTTGCACGAGATATTATAATTGCTAACACTTTCGGATCAGCTGCACTGTTAATTATATTCTTACTCGGTGGATTCATTATACCTAAAGGTAACTTTCACAACTTCACTTTATTTTTGCATTTTACCCCCTAAGGTTTATAACATTTGCGTTCTACCCCCTATAATTTTAAACTTGCACGGGGATAGAACAAGAATTTTGTAAACCGTAGGGGGTAAGAATGCAAATATAGTGATTAAATAGTTTAATGATATGATTTTTTTTTTTTTACCAGTAATGATTAAGCCATGGTGGGTTTGGGGATTTTGGGTTTCACCATTGACTTATGGGCAGCGAGCTATTTCGGTCAATGAATTTACTGCCACAAGATGGAATAAGGTGTGTTCTTTATATTAATTGCAGTATTGGTCCCTATATTATACGAAAATTGCACTTTAAGTCCCTATATTAATACACTTTGACTTTTCAGATATTAGTTGGGAACAGTACACTTGGAGAAACAGTTCTTGAATTACACAGTTTACCCTCAGATGGTAATTGGTATTGGCTAGGAATTGGTGTTTTATTTCTATATGCTTTACTCTTTAACATAACTGTCACTTTAGCCTTAACCTATTTAAACCGTAAGTTTAATTATTTCTTCAATTATTTCTCTCTTTCACGTAAAATATTTTAAAGTAACATATATTCCTTTTTTGCCCTTCCAGCTATTCGAAAAAATCAAACAGTTATTCCATCAGATACTGATGAAAATCCAAAGGCTGATGGTATGTTATATACTTATATTTAACTTTAGAGACCATTTGAGAAATTATCCCTAATTTTTATTGTGTATTAATGAATTTGCGTATTTAATGTAATTCAGTATCGGCCGAGAATAAAGTAAAAAAGAAGGGGATGATTTTACCGTTTCAACCCTTAGCAATGACTTTCCACAAAGTCAACTACTTTGTAGATATGCCCAAGGTACTAATACTTTTAATAAGTAATAATATACGGCACCAAAAATTTATGATGTGGTGTAATTTGTTTGGATGTGTTTATTTTTTAAATCTAGCTTTATTTCTTTTTCAATTCACGTCCAGTCAAATTATGCCACATCATTAGTGGTATGAATTTTGACGGTATATATCATTAATATATTTAATGATAAAATACCAAATACCCTTGTGATTTGACGAAGAGTCAAAAATACCCTATGGTTTTAAAACTGACATATATACCCCCTATGGTTTCCCATTTCGTGACAACTCATCCTTTCTATTACATATCACTAGACCTCATAAAAAATCAAATTTTAAATTTTTATTTAAAAGTTTTAAAAAAATAAAAAATTATCCCAAAATACTTTTAGTTTTTTTCAAACAAGTTCCCAACTAACCCCCACAAGATTTATAAAAATCAAAATTAAACCCCACAAATTTTCGATTTTTTTCATACATCTCCCCTTCTTACCAATAAGTTCAAAAAAATCAAAATTAAACCCCAAAACTTTAATATTTTTTCAACTCACCTGTATTTAACTTTATTACTGCCTCATAATTAATAGTTTCAAGCTTGAATTCTATAGTTGTCACGAGTTGCGAAACCGTAGGGGTGTATTTGTCCATTTTTAAAACATAAGGGGTATTTGTTATTTTAACCTATATTAAATCCCATCGCATCAGTGTATAAAAACCATATATAATAACTTTAACTATTACTTATTAGGAAATGAGTGCACAAGGAATACCCGAGAAGAAACTACAACTATTATCAAATGTAAGCGGAGTATTCTCGCCAGGTGTCTTAACAGCATTGGTAGGTGCAAGTGGGGCCGGGAAAACAACATTAATGGATGTACTTGCTGGTCGAAAAACAGGGGGGTATATAGAAGGTGAAATTAAAATTTCAGGGTATCCAAAGGAACAAAAGACATTTGCTAGAATATCTGGATATGTTGAACAAAATGATATTCATTCTCCTCAAGTTACAGTTCAAGAGTCTCTTTTGTTTTCCTCGTTTTTACGGCTTCCCAAGGAAGTTACCCAGGAGCAAAGACTGGTCAGTTTTTTTTGTTTTTATCGTTTGGAAAATTGCGTAACGGTCCTTGAACTATAATTTTATGATTTGGTCCTTGAACTTAAAAAAGTTTTACCTGAACTGTCCCGAATTTGAATATCTGTCCCTGTGTCCGTGGGTGGAGCAGGATTTTTGATTGAGGTCCCTATATTATGTGAAAAGTGCATGTATGTCTATATACTATAGGTCCATATATAATGTGAAAACTACAGTTTAGCTCACTATATTGCAAAAATTGCACTACATGTCCCTATATTATGAGAAAAATGCACTAGATCTCCCTATATTAATTTTTTTTACTTACTTACACCTAATGTATTTGCATATATGTCTCTATATCATGGAAAAATTGCACTATAGGTCCCTATACAATGTGAAAACTGAACTTTAGGTCATTATATTGCAAAAATTGCACTATATGTCCCTATATTATGGAAAAATTGCACTAGATCTCCCTATATTAATTTTTTTTACTCACAATTTATGTCTCAATATTTTCTGAAAATATCACTATAGGTCCTGCCATTGATTTTTTTTTAAAATTATTTACACTACAAGTCCCTATATTGTATAAATAAAATAACTATAGCCCTAAAAAAAAAAATTTAAAAGTTGACGGTGGCCAGGGTAGATTCTGAAAATTTTATAGGGGGCCATAGGCTTATATAATATATATTATATTTTTTTAATCTTTTGAAAAGTCTGCCTGTACAGAACATGGTTCCTCCCCTGGGAAAAAGGTGCATATTCAGGGACTATTTCGGGAATTTTCCCTATTAATATTTCAAAAATAGTTTCGGTAGAATTTGATGTGGGTACTCATGGTGGTAATAAAAACAAAGTTTGAGGACCAAACCGGTAAACCCCTAATAAATCAGGGACCATTTGGGCAATTCTATTTAATTTTAAAATATTAACCAATCTAACATTGAACATATTTCAGGAATTTGTTGAGCAAGTAATGCAATTAGTGGAACTCGATTCATTACGAGACGCACTAGTAGGTTTACCCGGAACTTCCGGTTTATCAACAGAACAAAGAAAACGTTTAACAATAGCTGTAGAACTAGTGGCAAATCCGTCAATTATATTCATGGATGAACCTACATCAGGTCTTGATGCACGTGCAGCCGCTATAGTAATGAGAACTGTTCGTAATACTGTAGATACTGGAAGAACTGTTGTCTGCACTATTCATCAACCCAGTATCGAGATTTTTGAAGCCTTCGATGAGGTCAAATACTTTTTATATTTTTTTTTATATGTTTTGCTTTTTATTTATTTTAAATTTATTTTTTTGTTTGTTGTAATGTGTAGTTACTTCTTATGAAACGTGGTGGGCAAGTTATATATGGTGGTAAGCTTGGTGAGAAGTCTGTTACTCTTGTCGAATACTTTCAGGTAAAACTCGATCCCCCTAGTTTTGAAATATGCAATAGGGCCCCCTTAAGTTTTTGTTTTTTTTTTTCACTTTTTATCTTACTTGATAGGGATTTTATAAGTTAATTTTGCATTTTAAGTCTCTAAATTACGTGAAATAATCTATCAGGTGTTTAAATTTCTTTGTGTCCTTTGTGGATTCGTAGCGCAGTTAAATTTGTGGTTAAATTAGTGAATTAATTAATTGTTACTTTTCTTGTTTTCGCATAATATAAGGACTCATGGTGCATTAACTCAAAAAAAATCATGAGTCGTTTATTGCGCTGACTTTGCAAAATTGATTTTTTGACCTTTATAAAAAAATATTATTAGTACCTTGTCCCCCCTCCCACCTGTCAACTATTAAAAATGATCTTATTTGTTGTTTTTATAATTTAAGATCAGGTTATTTTGTATAATGTAGGGACTTATAGTGCAATTAATTTGAAAGATATTAGTATCAAGGTTTATGTTGTAATTTATTCAAAAATAGGGGACTATAGTGCAGTTTTTGCATAATATAGGGACCTACATTGTAATATTTTTTCATTATATAGAAACCTATAGTGCAATTTACTCAGAATAAGTAACAAAAAATCATGTTTTAGTCTAGATATCTTAATCATATGTTCTAAATTCTTCTTTCTAGCTTTTATTTATCATAACTTTAAATTTATTATATGTAGAGTATCCAAGGAATTCCAAAAATCCCCAATAATTACAATCCAGCAACTTGGATGCTTGAAGTAAGTACACATGCAGCTGAAGAAAGACTCGGTCAAGACTTTGCTGTTATATACAGAAACTCAAATCAATTCAAGTAACATTAATTCACATCTTTCTAATATTACATCATAAGTCCCTAAATTACACATTATTTACAATTTATTATTTTTATATATAGGGAAGTGGAAGAAACAATTCGTACTTTAAGTGTTCCACCTGAAGGTTCAGCTCCATTAAGATTTAACTCTACATTTTCACAAGATGGATTTTCTCAATTGAAAATGTGTTTGTGGAAACAAAATATTGTTTATTGGAGAAGTCCTCCGTATAATACTGTCAGGATATTTTTTACTACTATGAGTGCACTTATTCTTGGTACTATATTTTGGGATATTGGTTCGAAAAGGTAATATTTTTCATGCTTTATATATTTCATGAATGGTCCTCATAGGTTTTTAAAAAAAATATTTAAATCTATAAACAGAAAAAAATTACATTTAGGCTTTGATTTATATTGTTGATCTCTATGATATAAGACTTGTAGTCCAATTATATAAAAAAATGATTAGGGACCTATATTTTAATTTTGCATAATATAGGGACCTATTTTGGAATTTTTGCATAATATAGCGACCTATTTTGTGATTTTTGCATAATATAGGGACCTATTTTGTAATTTTTGCATAATATAGCGGCCTGTTTTGTGATATTTGCATAATATAGAGACCTATTTTGAAATTTTCGCATAATATAGGGACCAGTGCAATCAATTTAAAACCTGATTTGGTAATATACTCGGCTTGATATATAGGGATTTATAGTGGATTATTGCATTATATAGGGACCTTTAGCTCAAAACTTGGTTAGTCAAAATTTTGTACAGGAACTTATTGTGCAATTTTTGCATAATATAGGGACCAATGGCTCAACACTTGATTAGTCAAGATTTTGTAAAGGTATAGTGCAATTTTTGCATAATATAGGGACCAATAGCTCAAAAGTTGATTAGTCAAAAGTATGTACAGGAACCTATAGTGCTACTTTTGCATAAAACAGAGACCAATAGCTCAAAACATGATTAGTCAATATTTTGTACACGGACCTAAAGGGTAATTTTGCATAATATAGGGACCTAATGTGCAATTAATTTAACATGTATTTAATCTACAGGGACACAACTCAAAACTTAATGGTAGTTATGGGAGCTTTATATGCAGCAGTTTTATTCCTTGGTGTTAACAATTCATCTTCTGTACAACCAATTGTTTCCATTGAAAGAACTGTTTTTTATAGAGAAAGAGCTGCTGGAATGTATGCTCCTATACCTTATGCTTTAGCACAGGTTAGTATATATTTATCTAATTGCACTATAGGTCCCTACGATGTTCTCAAATTATTAATAATTCTTTTTCTTTTGAACTACAGGGGCTTGTGGAGATTCCATACATTGCACTACAAACAGTTATATATGGTCTTATTACTTACTTCATGATCAACTTCGAAAGGACTGCTCGTATGTTCTTATCTTATACAAATTGCACCTTAGGTCCCTATATTAATTATGATTTTTCTTTTTGCAGGGAAATTCTTTCTATATCTTATGTTTATGTTTCTTACATTTACGTACTTCACATTTTATGGTATGATGGCTGTTGGACTTACACCTAATCAAAACTTAGCTGCTGTAATATCTTCTGCCTTTTATTCAATATGGAATCTTTTATCCGGCTTTCTTGTTCCAAAACCGGTACGTATTTAATCTATTTCTTAGAATAATTGCACAATTAGTCCTTAAGTTATATAAAAGTTTGAAAAAAGGCTATCTTAATTTAAAAGAGACAGAGACACACACCCTGTTTTATAACATATATTACAGAAAAGTGGAGATATATAGGGAGTAATAAACAAAATTCTGAAAAACACAAGGACTAAATGTGCAATTTATCTCACTTTCTAATCATGCCTTGTTAATCTACAATTAATAATGATAATAATTTTCTAATATCTTTGTTATATAATTATAATAGAGCATTCCTGGATGGTGGATATGGTTCTATTACATTTGCCCAATAGCATGGACTCTTCGAGGTATAGTAACATCTCAACTAGGTGACGTGGAGACAATTGTGGTGGGACCCACATTTGAAGGGACAGTCAAACATTACATTGACCAAAGTCTTGGGTTTGGTCCCGGAATGATATGGGTATCCGCACTTGTACTTGTTGGATTTTGTTTCTTGTTCTTTGGTGCTTTTGCTATGTCCATCAAAGTCCTTAATTTCCAGAAAAGATAGGTATATAAGTCCTTTATTTGGACTCTTTAGTGACATATTTTTGCAGTATGAGAGAAACCAGAAGAATTAACATTTACTTTTAACGTTTTTTTGTCTAGTTATGGTGTATATATAAGTTCAAGTTTTTACTTATTCTAATTTAAGTGTTTTATACTTGACATATAGTATACCTTTATGTATTTTTTTTTTTTGAGTTAATTGCATTATAGGTGTTCCAAAAATTTCCGTATAGATCCCTAACCCCTTGAACTTTTAACATCCGGGAGTGAGTGAGCTGCGTAATATACATCAGTCAGTATAAGAAAGTGGGAAAACAAATAGAAAATGGGAAATAATGCAAACTGTATCGTACTTTTTGTCTAGTCCTTCAACATATTGTTCATATAATTGGCTACAATTACACCTTAAATATATACACATTAAAGGAAAAATTGGTGCAACAGCTTTACTTTACATTCATGTACCATAATTACCACTAGAAAACTAATCCTAAACAGCCTAGTAAGACTTGTACCTACTAGAATAAAAAATTGAGATACACCTCTACTTGACTTTACACATACTTTCTTGTTATTCATTTACTATATATATTGACCACCTAATACTCCATAAAATACCTATAATCAATCCAAAATTGATGTATTCATTTTGTCAAGCATATTATCTTCAGCTAAAATACTCTTTTGAAAAAATTTATCGTTTTATTCAATAGAGGAAGTAGAAAAACTCAAATTCCAGCAATTCATTATATTTCTCTATTTTAACATAAAATTTAGTTCAAGACGAAGTTCCAGTTATCTCGGTGATATTCAATTGCAATCAGTGGTGGAGCCACAACCAAGGTAGGGGGGCTATGGACCCCCTGGGTTTTAAAAAAAAAAAATTATAATCTTTAAAGAATTGAAAAAAGAAAATATATAACATAATTGGCTTCTAGATTTTTGCTTAGCCTTCCTCTAACTTTTACGAAATACCGTAACCTTCCCATAAAATATCTCAACTTCCTGAATTCCTTCTATAAAACATCGCTAGGTACCACATTTGCTTAATCATCGTCTAATAAGCCCATAAAGCTAATCATTTATCCACCACAGACTCGTCTATTTAAAGACACTAAGTTAATAATATAATGTTTTGCAAAATATAGAGACTTTTAGAGCATCATTTTAAAAATATAGGGACTTTTACGTAATTTTTGCAAAATACAGGGGATGCATAGTGTAATTAACCCCCAAAAAAAATCGGGTCTTTGCCCCCGAACACCCTTGGCCTCCTTGAACAAAAATCCTGGCTCCACCCCTGATTGCAATGACAACATTTTACACAATTCCTAACAATTGTTCACAAAATTAAATAGAAGAATTTACCACCAATAAAAAATATAAGAACAAAGATTTATAAACATTAATTATGTAAGAAATGGAAAAGAAAAAAATAATTAGCTATACATGTGATGTAAATTTTAACAATATTACAAAATTTATTTATTTTGTCATATAATTATAAATAGTATTATAGATTTGACACTAATTAATATTCATTGATGGTAATAGGGATTATTACCAAAAACATCATCTTGCTTAATTGTTATAAATGTTATGGTTCGTTCATGGATTCTTATGATGCACATGAGCATTCACGTAATCAAAGATGAAGGACCAATAACCACTGGGACTAGATCAGTGGCCAAGACCCTGTCTCTCATCTAGGAGGCGTGTATATTTCCTATGGGATTAGTCGTGGTGCGCGTAAGCTGGCCCGGACACCCATACATCGAAAAAAAAAAAAAGATGAAGGACCAATATTGTTAATTGTTTGCTTTGCGTTTTGTATAGAAGTTTTAGAGAGGGTATAAAGGCTATAATAAATTTCGTTTTTTCACAAGGTATATTTCACCAATATTATAAATTTCTATTAAGCAAGTGAAAATTGATGGACCAACAGCCTTTGCAGTTTCAGGTTAGCTGTAATCTTTTCATAAACTTCTCAATTATCCAATATCATTAGTTATATTAGATAATTACTGACCTTAGAAATGAAATTGTTACATATTAATTCATCTCTAAAAGATTCATCAACATATAAGAATTGCATAAGCTTAATGTTAATGATCAAAGTATAAGAGTTGGAACTGATATTTTGTAAACCCAATAATCACAAGGGTTTGCATCTTTTCTTCAATGGTGTACCTTTTGTTTCTATAAAATAGTTGCTAGGATTTTGTCAGATTTGTATAAAAAAGAGAAAGTTTTGTCGAAAGTGATGCATCACATTTGTTTGTTTCGAAGTAAATTGTTGCTCAAAAGCATTTGAAACCTTTGAAACCTGATTTCTCTCTTCTTCACTCAAAACTCACCATTGTATATAATTGTGAAGCAAAATTGCTGATAGATTTGTCTTTTGTAAGTTACGTACTCTTTAAAATTACGAGGTGTAGATTTCAGATTTTGCTATAATATGTTTGAGTAGATGGCTATATTGGCCAAGCAGTGTGTAGATGATGGTCCTATACTACTACCAGACATGAAGCAAATAGTTTTATCTCTTTCGCAAATTCTCTTATCCTCTATGGAATAGGAAGCAACACTTCCAGTTTTCAGCGCTTTAGTACATGGAAGATAAATTATGTATTCCTTATCTCCTGTTCATGCAAAAATATTAAAAAATATTCGTTTTAGCTACGATTAATGAATAAGAAAATAATAAAGAAACTAACTGGTGTATAGACAAGTGGTTTTATCTTCTTTTGATTTTTGGTTTTGATTAATTATTTTGTTTTGTTTTTGGGTATATATAGGATAGGCTTTATTGAATTACCCATTTTGTCTTTGTAAAAAAGAGGGATTAAGGTAATTAAATGATTAATTAACATCTGGATTAAAAAAAAATGTGACATGGAAATGCCACGTCACTTTTAACGGCAAAAATAGACGGAACACACAGTCAGGGGGTAACGGGGCACGAAATTAAAACTTAAGGGGTAACTAGTCGCATTTTAAAGGTTAGGAACAACCTGTCAATCGGGTATAAACGCAGGAGGCAAAAGTGATATTTACTCCTCTCAAATATAATCATGCATTTTTAATTCAATTTTATCCAAATACTTTAAGTACTGATCTTTTTTTTTTTTTTTTTGGACATTAGTACTGATCATATTCTCTAATCTAAAATATAACCTACAACTATTTAAAAAATATATATTCTTTCTTCCGAAATACACCCTACAATTATCAATATCTTATTACAATATATAATTATAGAAAAAAAGATTCTAAAGGTATCCGTTTTCATATTAAACAAAAAATTGTTTCTATATTAGATTCTATTTTTTTTTAAAAATTATTTTGTTTAAGTACCTTTAGGTACGAAATATGCTGTAAAAATCGCCGCCTAGGCGCGCCTAGAAACTAACTGGACGTCAACTACTCCCTCACCCGCTTACGCCTAGTAAAAAATTTAGGTATTTTTGCCTAGCGTCTTAATCGTCGTGTAAGAGACGCCTAGGCACCGATTAATGACCAAAAATGGTCGCCTGGGCGTCGAGTAATGCAAAAAATGGCCACGTACGTCATTTTTATTTTTCTTATTCTTAAGAATTCTTGAATTTACATTATAAGTCAAATTTAGTTTTTTATATTTACTATAGCGTATATATTACTAAATATACAAAATAAACAACGTGATTCAAAATCGTCTAATCCCGCCTAGGTGCTAGAATCCGGTCGACCGTCTAGGCCGCGAAACCGAGATCTACAACGTAAAGTATAGGGCATATTATAGTATATAATATTCAATGCAATCAATTTGTATATTTTAGGAAATACTATATAATTAAAATTATTTAAAATAATAATAATAATAATAAATCTACAATATTATATGAGTTTATGTAAGTCATAGTAAAGTGTAAATTTAAAATAAATCTTATTTTTATTTTATTTAAAAACGAGATGTCATGTTAAAGACTAATTTAATAAGTTTTATCTCCTTATCAATGAAAATCGAAATACTAAAAAAAAATATAGGAGACATTTTTAACAAACTTTTATGAACATTAAACTCGTTTAACTTAAATTACATAGATTTGATAAATCTCGTTTTATTTCATTTCATTGCTTAATTTTCATTCTATACTTAGTTTGAACAAAATCTCTTTAACCAAATCTATTAAAGATTGAGCTTAAAATTTCATCCAAAATTTTTAAATTAAAAGACTTCTACATAGATATGTATATAAATTTAAAGATATGTGTATATATTCATATCAGAAAAAACCCCTTCCACTTTGAGTTTTCTAATTTAACTAGATAACAAATAAACAATATATTCATATTAGAAAAAGTTAAAAAGCTTTAACTAGATAAACTTTAAAAGTTGGAGGAAAATAATAAACAAAAGACTGAAAAACACAGGATCAATTCGCCTCACTTTCTTATAATTTTCTAAATTAGCAATTATAATTTTTTAATTTAATTGTTATTCATATAACATAGCGTTCCTGAATGGTGATTATGGTTCTATTACATCTGCCCAACAGCATGGAGTCTTTGAGGTATAGTAACCTTGCAACTAGGTGACATGGAGACAATTGTGGTGGGCCCACATTTGAATGGATAGCCAAACATTATATCGACCAAAGTCTCGGGTTGCCCGGAATGATTTGGGTATCAGCATTCAGCAGCTGTACTTGTTGGATTTTGTTTCTTGTTCTTTGGTGCTTTTGCTATGTCCATCAAAGTCCTTAATTTCCAGAGAAGGTAGAGAGAGAGAAAGATATTAAGTTCTTTATTTGAATTCTTTAGTGATAAATTTTTGCAGTTTAAAAGAAACCAGAAGAAATAACATTTACGTTAACTTTTTTTTTATCTAGTTATGGTGTAAATATAAATGGGTAAAGCATATGGTAATTCTTTAACTTTTCCAAAGTGCACGATCCGCCTCCGATCTTATATTTTACCCTTTCTCGCCCTTGATGAACGTATTTTGTGACACCGTTAGCCTTTCTTCTATTTTTCTGTCAATTGACCGTTAGTCAACGTCATATGGCGCCATGTCACCGCCACCTCACCGCCAACCGTCTTCCTCATTTTCCCTAACTTTAAAAAAAATCTTTGAATGCTTAAATCTTTTTTTTTCTATTTTTTTTTGATGTATGAGTGTCCGGGCCAGCTTTCGCACACACGACTATTTCTATAAAAAATATACACGCCTCTTCGTGCACTTAATCAAAACTAGGTTACCCATGTTCATGGAAGAGACTCGAACCTTGCACCTCTTATTTACTCCCTTTAAAGTACTGGCCATTGAGCTAGTTTCAATGGTTGAAAGATTGTTATTCTTTGTCATACTTAGGAGGTATTTGGTATTTATCTTAAATAAAATTATAAATCATATAAATTTTATCTAATAATTTATATTTTTATTTCCTATAGTTTGGTAAAAGTACATCATATTCTTAATGGTTTAAAGAGTATACCTACCCGCTTTGTGTACATATAAATCGCGCTTAGCATTGTTTGAATTTCGGACAGATTGGTTAAGTATATACACAATTGTGTACAGATAGTTAAAATTGTTATTTATCTAATTTCATCTATCACGGCTCGAAGGTCTATCTCGCGTTCCTTTCTGAACAAGTTCAAACGCTTAGATATAACAAAAAGAAAGGGAAATAACTTGTATACCCTTATTTAGTAGCATTGTTTTAAGCATTGTTATGGGAAGCTTTGTTGTGTACCCTAGGTACCCCCAATATTTCAATGTTGCAGGTTTATTTTTATAATTTACTCCCTCTACCCAAAACTCTTATAAACATGACAACTCTTCCACCACTTTAGTTCTTTTTCTTCTTCGATTCGATAACAGGTAGTCAGGTACACATATACACGTATATTTACATACATCCATAAACACCACCCAACAACCGTTCGGCAGAAATGTAAAGAATTATAGTATAAGAGAAAACAACTCACTAACAATATCGGCAAATCATCGATTCTACAAAAATTATAGAGGGCGCTTCACTTCACAATCCTTGGTTCTCTCACATTAATATTACAAAATCCTTCTTTCTCACAAACTGAAAAGTTTTGAATAATGGTTTTGAATTTTTCTAACGAAATCCCGTAAAATTGAACCATTGGGATAATGGTTCGAATTCTTAGAACTAAGCATTAGGAGGGCTTGTGACAACCAAACTAGATGTCATTTCGTAAATTCCGTAGATATCTATGATGTCTTTTTTTCAAGAATTATGTTCCTTATTCAAAAATATATATCTTTTACTTTAGGAAAATATATATGCAAAGTCACTATTTTTTTATTATATTTTGACAACACCCCTGGATTCAAAGTTGACACTAGACAAGATATTAAGGTGAAGCTATGCATATGTAGTAAAATATATTAATGGAAGCTGTACAGGAGAATGAACAGAATGGGTATATATTATGAAATCTAGCAACTCTGTTTGAAGTGTTTATAAAAGGTTACTTTTAATTATTTTAAACACATCTGCAAAAAGGATTACAGTGGCATTATATATGGAAAAGAAAAAATAAACGCTACATTAATTGGGTTGGTCGGGTCTAACTGGAGCTCTTTGTGAAAAATCTGAACCCGAGGCATAGAAGTTCGGGTCCCTATTTTTTTTTTCTAAATCAAAGGTATTATTAGGTTAATGCAGTTTAAGCTTCTTTTATCCTCGGATCGGGCTTGGTTTGGGCCTCAATCTTGATCAGCCCACCCCAATGCCCATTGTTCTTCTCTGTAGAAAATGTTTAAGTTCATTCATTTCTTCCAACATATCAGATTACACGCCTCACATGACAATTTACATTATAAACATAACAAAGCATTTTAAAGGGTTCAAAACATAGTAAATATCTAGAAAATTCTTATATTTAAATGTAAAACAAACAGCTTTGTTACAACAAGAAAATACACAACAGATAAAGTCTAAAGTTCTCAATTATTTTTGTAAATTACATAGTAAAACGATCAACTTGGCGATGAAATTACATAATTACATTTGAAAGCCGCAAATCAAGCCAAGTTGAAACTTCAAAATCAACCATGTGCCATATTTATCCAATTTTTTTCACCTTTGAAAAGAAAAAAGCAATTAATATAAAGCCATAAAATACTTGTATATATATATATAGAATGACTTAGACTTACTGCCAGTATTCTTATGAAAAAAGAAGCATCCACCAATAGCTGCGTAAGCGAGACAAAGAACCAGCCCTTTCATGTAATGTGAAGTTCCATCCTGTAAATATTTTATGTAACTTATTATTATTCTAAATTTATACCACCTTAAAAAGTGCCATAATTTGCGTCCGAAAATTCAAGTAATAGCATGTTGTATGGGGAAAGAACTTATATATATATTATATATATAGTCTATATGATGACATATTTATTTGTCTTGATAGAACCTCAAAACAAAAACAAAGTAATATACGTTGTGTTGCCTTGACGTAACTCTGAAACCGTATGTGAATGTTCACAGATTAATAAATCGACTCTATCTTCTTTTTCTCAAATCCAAATTTAGATGTTTGTTTTTTTTTTCTACGTACTCAACTTGATCTTTTAACCGACACAACACAAGGATGTATTTATAGAAAACAACAAATAGATAACTTACAACATTATCTCAGCATTACTCCGGAAAATGTTGTGTCGTTTTACACTACGGGCCCCACACGTGGGTTGCTAATAATTTTTTTTTTGTGTTTTTTACTAATTCAGATCTAGATGACTCTTAATTAGGTAGTTTCTTTAAAACTCTGATTAGTTGAGACACTGTTTATTAAACAAGTTTTATTCAGCTATATTATCACTTAACAAAACAAATAAAACCTTAGTCTCACGCAAGATGATGTCATAAGCTTTCTTGCTGACATCATCAACTAAATATATCAACTCAATCGTCATTTTTGGAGTGTTGTTATAAGTTTCAACTCTATCTTCTTTTTTCCAAAGTACCAAACTTAGAGGTTTGTTTGTTTGTTTCTAAGTACCCAACTTTATCTTTTAACCGACACGAAAACGTATTTAAACAAAACAAAGAAAAAATAAATTAAAGCAATTATCTCGTAGATAAAGCGAGAATAAGGAACCTGTAAAGTGAAGGCTGTGAGTATGATTGAGAAAGCAAGAGAACCAGTTTCAAGGAGACTAAAATCCAGATCCATTTGAACACCCATACACCATGCCACGATAATACATAGCGGGACCTACATAAATACCCAATTGTATTATAAATTGCACTATAAGTCCCTAATTCTTTTTTAAAGTAATGTCTTACCACAAACATCGAAATTTGACAAGCAGATCCTAAAGCAACACCCAAGGATATATCCTGCAATCATATTTAGTGTTAGTTAAGTAATAACCGAATTTAAATACTCATGGGTGGAATTGCTTAATAGGTCCCTATATTATACAAAATGGCTATAAAGACTTACTAATTTGTTTTTTAGAGCAAATATGACTGCTCCAGCATGTTCAGCTGCATTACCAACAATTGGTAGCACTATTAAGCTTATAAAGCTTACGGAAATTCCCCAAGAATCCGAGGCGTACTGAATTAATTATATATTAGTCAATGGAATTAAAATTAAAATTTAAGAATGAAAGTAAAAATTAAAAATGTAATAGCTAGACACACACATATATATACCTCGATTGTACCAACTACATATTCAGATAATATAGCGATAATACATGTCATGCCAATTAACCAAACAAAAGCACTCCAAAATCCTACGTCTGGTTTTTCTTCAGAAGCCTCGTTTTCTTCATCTCCCTCTCCCTGCTCATTTTACATATAAAAAAAATCACTTTATCAGCATGAAAAAAAAAAATCTAAATCGCATTAGCGCATAGTTAATTGCACTATAGGTCCCTATATTATGTGAAAATTACTCTATAGAATCATATTCTATTTTAAAATTGTAATATAAGTATTTACATCATGAAAAAAAAAATCACTATATGTCAGTATATCATGTAAAAATTACAATGTAGGTCTCTATTTTTATAATAGCTGTACTATAAGTCCCTATATTATACAGAATAACCTATATTGTATCATAAAAAAAATCAAAGCCTAAAAAAGTAATTTTATAAAGGACAGAGCCAAATAAAGATTCTGAAAATTTACAAGGAACTATAAGGTACTAATGAATATAATTTATCAGGTCAAATTAAATTGGAATATAATCTAATTTAATCGCTCTAAAAAGATATTTTTTGCAAATATTATTTACTATGACTCTGAATAATATTTATTTATTTACCTCATTCGATTCAAAATATTGTCTGTGAGTTTTTAACTGGAAGAAGAGATACGCGAAATACGCGATAAGCATACAAATGCTACTCGCTCTCGACAATAGAAGGATTGAATTGGATGTGTCATCAGATACCACTGGAGACATGGGTGACTGCTCATGAGCAGCATATCTAAACATCAACGGCAGCGCATGGCAGAGTAACCCAAGTAATAACATTATCGAGTTGGCATCCGCTTGCTTCTGCAAAAAAATATCAAAAAAGAGAAAAAGATAAAATGTTGTTTTGCATATTGTAGTAAAAATAAAATCAAGTAAATATTCACTACACTTTGTATCAGGTGGGGTGCCCCACTGTTCTAGCTTTTCCCTAAAATTGCCTACATGGCAGGGTAAAGATAGGAATGGAGTCAGGAATTTATGTGAGGGCCAAGGGTTATACTATAGGTATGTATATTGTACAAAATAATTTATATTTTATCATAGAAATATAAAATATTTTAAGAAATGAGGGCCAAGTGAAAATTTTTAAAATTTTGGGGACCAAGTGAAGATTAGGAAACGTTGGGCGCCATGACCATGTCCCCGCCTTTAACCCCTTCGGACTTCTTAACATAGTTAATTTTGAATCTAAATTTTTAAAATGTATGTCTAATTTGGTATTGAGCGCGCGTATTAGATTTAAATATTTTAGCGCGTGCTTTAGATTTAAAATATTTTAGCGCGAACTGAATTTAAAGGAGTTATTACTTACTCGATCGAAGAATTGTTCCTTTCGATAGTTGGCTAATCCTCCAAGAGTTAAAGAAGTTCCAAGAACAAGAAGAAGGTTTGATAGAATTGAACCCAAAAGAGAGTATTTTAGGACATGGATTTTCTTCTGATAAAGAGCAAATATTGCTATAATCAACTCAGTTGCATTACCACATGATGCATTTAGCAATCCCCCAACTGCAAATTAAATTAGTTAATTAATATTTTATTTTATATATATTTAAATAAAATATAGTCATGATCCGGGTAGATCCTGTGATTGATGATCATTTTTAGCAAAGAAATCCAAGTTCAAAGGGACTGTTTTGGAATCTTGGTAACTGTTCCAGAATCTACCCTGATAATGATTTGGAGAAATCAGATAAAGAAAATTTACCTGTTGGACCAGTATAGTATGCAATTTGTCTGTTGATTTAAAAATTAATTAGCAAATTATCAAAAGATAATATTAGAGTAATGATGTCACACTATTTTATCACATAGTAATCATCATTAGAAGAAGAAGAAATCTTACTCTGTCAAAAAGCTGACACGTTCAGCAAGTGGGGCTAGTCCTAGCAAACTCAACCCAAATACCCATGGCTGCATTTCACAGTTAAACAATATTAAAATAAAGAAATATACTACAAATCATATTTTTATCGTTTGAATAATCATAAAAAAAATCATTTTATATATAATAATAATATAAACGTAATTACAAACACTTATTTTTGTTCTTTGAAAGTGGTCTTCATTTTTTTAAGAAGAAAATGACAATTGAAATTTCATATTCTTCAATAACACGTGACTTTTATTTCATTTTCCACATCCCCATAAATTTTCACTAGAGTTTTTATATTAAAAAAATAAAATTAAAAACCAATTTTTGTTTTCTTGAAAAAATGAAGTTCTTTTTGTTACATGACTCACCAGACGTTTGCGTGCACCTTGACAGTTTTCATAAAAAATATACACATCTTTCGATAAAAATAAAAATTAAATATTATTTTTCAAATAACACTTCAATTTTTTTTTTTTTGTCAGAAAATAACACTTCAATAAAACCAAAAACAAATAAATAATCACAAAAGAAATGGAATTAAATTTTTTTAATACATCTGAAAATAATTTTGGATTCATAACCATTTAAATTTCATTAAAATAACTCTATTTTTGTTGAGATTAGAAAAAAAATTCTGTAAAATTAGCCATTTAAACTCTATTTTTGTTGAGATAAGAAAAGATTTCTGTAAAATTATGAGAAGAGAAAATATGTAGATGCACTAATTATTAAATTTTTAAATATATCACTAAATAAAAGTACTCTTCTCTAAACAAAGTAACATCAAAGATATTTTTATGAAATAACACCGGCCTAAATGTTCGTTCACTAGATAAAAGGGGTAATTCTAATTTCTTTTTTTTCAAAATTTAAATTTTAGATCCCTGGATAAATACACTAATATTAAATTATTAGATATATCAACAATAAAATTAATCAATTGAAGCACTTTGATTGAACTTTAACCTAATTAAACAAAAAAACAATTAAATTACAAACTTACGCCTCCAAAATCCAAACACTGAGCAACAAAGGCTAAAGGAATAGCTGGTAAAAGCACACAAAGCTTAGTTCCAAACATTACAACTTGAAGATTCATCAAGAACAGTTTGAACATTCCGCAACTGATTCTGGGAACAGCATTTGCATCGGAATTCTTCAAGAGTAACGAGGAAGAAGAAGATTCTGATAAGTTCACAGTTTTAACGGCGGAATGTTCTTCAATAACATTCTCTTCCAAATCGCAAGTATTACTAATCTCATGAACCAGCCCCATTGATAGATTAAAGAGATAGATTAGATTTTTCTGCAAATGTGTGAAAAATGATGGAGAAGAGAAATGGAGTGTGTGTATATATAAAGAAGTCGATTACGGAAATAAAGAAAAAGACAAGATTAATGAGGTAAGAAGCAATTTCCAGGAACTTTACGAGGGTTTTGTTGGTACTTTTATTGCATGAATTACACGTACTATTACATTAATACTCTTGTATTTTACTAGCTATATAGCAAGCATTTTGATATACATTATCAAATCTCAAATGGGCCTTCGATATGAATTAACGGGTGTATGACCCGACTCATATACGGACATTAACTTTGTCTAGATACATCGACCGAGTTAAAGTTCGATGACGTTCGATAACGTTCGAGTTTCAAACCTCTATCGTAAAAAAATCTTGAGTTTTCGTTTATTTTGCTAAAAAATAATTGTTGAAAGTAGTATTTAAAGTTTTAAAAACTAAATATATAAGTCACCAATCAAAAAATAAAAATAAAAATAATATTAGATATTATCTCAAAATATATCACTAATTCATAATCAACTATAGATTATTCATATAACTTATCTTCTTAGTTTTATTTTTGATTCACTCAAAAAGTTATAAAAAAAAAGATGCAATTCAAAATAATATCAAACATTACTCTAAAAATAAATATATAAGCCTAAAAGGAGGAAAGTGGATGAACTTCCCTTACAATTTTGGTTGACATGAAAACTTCAACATCAATCAAATGAATTTTTTTCTATGTATGAACGTATGAAGAGCATAGCTACGTTATTTTGAGGGGTTCGTGGCTTTTCCTGATTTTTTTCTTTAGCAAAAAATTCTGGCTCCATGCTTGATTCATATTCTCCATGCATGGCAATGATATACCAAGTGAATTTGGCCATGAATAAGTGTATTTACATGACAAAATTTTGAGATGAATTTAAGATTTTTTTTCTAATAAAGGATAAAAATTTAAAAAACTATATTAAAGTAACTTAAATATTAGGGTTGGGAATATTGTTTAGAAATAATTAAAGATTAATTTTTACATATATGTGACGTGATGGGGTTAACAGAAGAATCTACATTAAATAAAAGTGAGAATCTTAAATTTTCGTTAGCAGCTATATTGACACGAACGAGAGAGGCAGATTAAATGATAAACTAAAAATTAAATGGTAAATGATCGAGTCGAGATAAGAATAAGTGAAATTGTTAGAGTATTATCCCTGCTAGGATGAAAAAAATCATGTGATGTGTTTTACCAGTTTTAATCTCTATGGTAGATAGATGCAAATACATTTTTGCTTCCTAAAGTTTTGCATGTTTTCAATGGCAAATTAGGAAAAATCATTAAGTCTTTCTCATTATCCTATTTTCAGTATATTTGATGATGTTGTAGTGTCGGTAGTGTTAGTATGATTTATGGTAAATCTGGTTATTCTTATATTGTCGGTGTCTCATTGTGGCCTTTAGCGGTGGCGTCATGACCTCTCTACGGCTTACTTTCCAATTGGAGCCTTATTGGTGATAGATTGGTCGAAAGAGTTCCTCAAAATGGTTTTGTCGTGTTCGAGTACTAGTGTTGCTTATCTACTCTGTGTTATTTGATGATGTTGTATTGTCGGTAGTGCTAGTGTAATTTCTAATTTTCTGGTAAATCAGGTTACTCTCATACTGTCGTTGTCTTGTTGTGGTTTTGAGGCGGCTGCATGGTCTCTCTTTAGCTTATTTCTAGTTTTGGGTCATCATGTCACAACAGTGTGTATGGTTGGTCGAAAGTGTTCCTTATCGTGATTTTGTCGTGTTCAGGTACTAATGTCGCTTACCTACTCCGTGTTATATGATGATGTTGTAGTGTCGTTAGTGTTAGTGATCTTTGGGAAATCTGGTTGCTCTCATATTTTCGTTGTCTCGTTGCGGTCATTGGTGGTGACATCATGGACTCTTTTTTACTTACTTTCCAGTTTTGGAGCCTCAATTCACAACAGAGTGTATGATTGGTTTCAAGTGTTCGTCATCATGGTTTTGTCGTGTTTAGGTACCAGTGTTGCTTATCCAATCCAGTGTTAATCTTTTCATTGGTTGGTGGTATTTATTGATATCTTGCCATATATGGCTCATTTGGGATGTTAATTAATTAAGGATATTTACTATTGTTGTTGATTCTTGATATTGGTCATATGATATCATTAATACTTTAATCATCAATACATTAATCATCTTTATTGTTCTACCACGTTTGACCTACTCTTTATATAACTCAAAATTACTTTGTCAATGGTTCTTACTTTTTGAAACTTTGACCCTAACGATCTTAAAATCTCTCTATAATTACCCAAAGGGGCATATACCTTGTAAAAGTACTCGTCTTATAATATTCAGAAGTGTAGTCGTGTGCCTTTAAATCTAAGTATGCTAGACATAATAACACGTGTACACATAGTATACCTAAAAGGTTTCACCATTTACATGCACAACTAAAGTTGGTTTACGATTAATTGTCCCCCGTGCATCCTTCTTTACTTGGAAATGATTGGTCCCATATAATAAAGGCATCCACTTGGAGGTACACTTCATCTTACTATTCATTAGCTTTCTAATTTTTAGGATATGTCATTGTCCCATTTGGCGATCCACTTTCTTCTCATTTCCAGAAGTTCAAGTATATACATCTTTATACGTTCTAAATAAACTATAAATTTCCAAAAGTTGTTTATTCTACGACTCATAAATTTTGTTCAACAACACATCACAGTGAGTATTAGTCCTAGTCGAGTAATGATATTTTTCACCCTTTTTGTATCACCCTTTTATCACCTCCTACGTGTATGCCTACATGGACCAATGAATTGATTTCTCTATCCTATTTAATTTTTCTCTATCTTCTATTCAAGGAAATCAACACATATATATAGACAGGTGATAAAAGGGTGACATGAAAAGGGGTGACATATATCATTACTCTAGTCCTTAAATGAGATCTAGTCCAATACCGTGGAGGTTCTTTGCAAGCAATTCATATGCTCTATGACATCCATATCTCTGATATTGTCCATAACCTTATTGAATCTCTCCACATACATTTCTCTTGTAGGTTCCCATATTTTATCCTTAAACATAAAAGATACATGTTTCTTCTTAAAATTTTGGTACAGGTGTTTAACACAATGTCTGTGTTCAATATTTGGTAACATCTCATCTATGGCTATTGACAACCCATGTGTAAATAAAAGAGACAAACACACAAATGAGTTTATGTAAAAGCACATATTACCACCATTTTGTATGAAAAATATGAGATTGCATACCTTTTAATTGTCAGTTTAAAAACTCACATCTCTGGGTCAGTTATCTCTGGATCATCTACCAATATCCTAACAAACCATCTCCAAGAATCCAAATTTGCAGTCCCCACCAAGCTATAACAAAATGGATAAATGCAATTGTCAGCATCCATCCCAACAGCGTCAAGATAACTCTAGGATGAGGTCTCTTCATATGACAACCGTTTAATACCACAGCCTTTCTACAACCTTCTTCAAACCCCCTTTTCAGAGCCAATAACAATAAAACTCAAAACCCCTTTCTTTGCCTATAACTTTGTCTTTAATACTTTTTAAGAATATTGTTGACCCTGGCTTTGTCCTTTTCAATTATGCACAATAATTGGTTACGTAGCTATAATGATCAAAGTAGTGCACTTCGTCTAAAGATATTCCATTCTTAAACGTCTTGTACGCCTAATTTTTAGATCACTCATAATATGTTCTTCAAACTTTACAGCTCCCATACCACTATTCAACCTCAATTGATGTTCATACCTCTTAAACAAGTTAGTGGAGTTCAAATTCCGATGATTTAGATCACCCCCACAAGTATGCGCTTGATTTAATGTCCTAACATTAAATTAATCTCTTTCATCAATAAAAGTTGCATAAATATACCATTTACAGTTCTTACCCTTGCACTTAGCTCTAATTATTTTATGTTCATTAAAAACCCCACATTCTTTATTGAGACAATTTCATGTGCTTTTTTTGCTTCTTTGAATTCATTGCCGAGCTAAAAAGCATCCCCACCTTGAACTTCCGACCATCCATGTCAATACATGCATTTAACTTATTTATTATTTGCTTCTTTATGACTTTGTTTGCACCGCCGTCCTCCTTATTAAAGGAACCTTCAAGGATCACCAAATCCTCCACATCAACACATGAAACCTCATTATACTCTTCATCATCAAATACTAGTAGTTCTTGTGCATATACTATATTAAAACCATCCTTTCTCAATGCTACAAAATTATCTACATCAGCGAACTCTACTCCATTATATATTTATTATTCGAAAAATATATTATCTTTGCAATCACTTATATTGTCCCCACTATCTGTGAATAACATATATGAGCCTCTACTCTCATTGTTAGAGTCACCACCATCGTCGTCGGAGCCTTTACCTGCTTTGACCTCCATTTCATTTTCGTGGTCACCACCATCGTTGTTAGAGCCTTTACCTGGGTCGACTTCTATTTCGTCCAATTTAACCATTCTCCAACTACGTGTGTCTTTCTTGAGAATAAATGAATAAGACTAACCCTAAGTGTGAATTTGTGTAAGTGTGTGTATGTTTAGATTTGCTTATATTATACTCTCTCCATTCCTAAAAGGTTGTCACATTTGTTTTTGCACACAAACTAATAAATGTCATTTATTATCCATGTGATTACTAAAATGTCCTCCATAAAGTGACTTGATATCTTAAATATTTATTGGGAACATATATTATAATATTTAATTAGGGGTAAAAGTGGTATACATAAATAAAAAGTGTCTTGATTTTTTAAAGTGACAACCTTCTTGGAACAACTATTACTAGTATAAGTGACAACCTTTTAGGAACGGAGGGAGTATGGTTTTGGAAAATTTATGAACACAATAAAAAAACACAATTTGAATCAAGTGGGTGTTTATGTGTGTATATTTGAGTGTATTTTAGTATGTGTGTGTTTGTGTTTGGATTTACTTTACATCGATAAGTATAATGGGATAGTAAAAGGGTGAGGGAATTAGCATGAATGCTCCTGCCATAGTGGGAAAATAAGTCCATCTTCAAATGACGTGTCAGTGATATGTAAATGATATGGATGTGAGGTGTTTCCATGTGGCGTTGACTAACTGAAAATGGAAAAAATGTTAACGGTGACACAAAAACTCAAAGATAAGGTCCATTTAAGGTCTTTCAAAAGATGAGGGTCCATGAGAGTCAAGTGTCTTAAAGATAAAGGGTCATAGTCGGTGTTTACCTAAGAAATAGGTGTGTGTTTATATGAAGATGGTATGTGAATTATATAAAGATCCTTCTTAATTTGGTTGTACTTTTGATCGGCTAGATTAGGCAAAGATGTTAGAGGAAGATTGATGTCGGTTTGTGTTTGTATAAATATGATGTATTACAAATTTGATGGTGATGATCAATGTAGACGGTTGAGATGTCAAGATGAGTATGCCAAAATTGATGATTTTTTGTAACGTTCTGTTTAATTTGTTTGTATATGAAATATATTTTTTAAAATTATATTCAAATTTATATTGAAGATGATTGTTAATGATGTATATTTCTTTCCATTCAAATTATTATCTTTATTTGTCTCCTTTTTTTTTTTACTATTTTTCGTTAATGGGTTCATAGTTCAACATAAGAAGACAACGGTGTTTATATACATTAAGAGATGGACTTTCAAATTAACCGTATTTTCCTTTTATTTTTTCTTTTTCAATTTTTCATGCTCAGAGATATCGGTTAGTCGGCTTGTTTTCGGATGGCTCGCCATTGTCTCTAAACATGTTGAAATACGATTGAATGCTCTTGCATGATTTTTAATTTAAATCATCCATCAACAATAGCAAGTTTTCATCATTAATAGATTATTCTTTATAATTCAAATTTACAAAAAATTAATATCATAAAATGATTACTACTATCCAAATTTTACAATTTATAAATATGAATATCATGGTATTAAATCTATAAAAGTTCTATTTTGACAAATTCTTAATGAATTCATCATGATGTTCTTAATTTATTGAACGGAAGATTTTGTTGACTTTGATTTTGTTTAAGATTTTTGGAGGAAATAAATGTCCTTTATTAAAAAGGTTTTTATAAAAAAGAAAAACAATAACTCGGGGATTATTCAAATAAAATAACCCCTTGTTTTATATGTTTCTTTTGGGCTTAGTTCTGGATTGGGCCTTTTCGTATTTGCATTTTCTTTGTTTATGTCATATTTCTATATTTGCTTATGGGAAATGACTTTAAGTTGGGTTTTAGTGTGGTTTCTATGTCAAAAAGTCCTAGTCTAGTTTTGGTTTTGGAAAATAGATAATATATTGGCTAAGACCTGTAAATCTTCTAACATACTTATAAAAACCCATCAAAAACTAGGGTTTTGGAATCTAACCGAAAAAATACTAAATAGTCTTTCCTTTTTATTATAAAAATTCTCACATTCTTTTTTCTCGTCTTTTTTTTTATGAACATATTATTTTCTCTCTTTTACTTCATCTCTCTCTCTCTCTCTCTCTCTCTCTCTCTCTCTCTCTCTCTCTCTCTCTCTCTCTCTCTCTCTTTCTCTTATTTTTTTTATGCAGAAATTCATCCATTTATT
This sequence comes from Nemophila menziesii, assembly GCA_029959085.1. Lineage (NCBI taxonomy): Eukaryota > Viridiplantae > Streptophyta > Magnoliopsida > Boraginales > Hydrophyllaceae > Nemophila > Nemophila menziesii. The sequence continues at coordinate 53,446,242 of JARWIR010000007.1, forward strand.
ATGTAGCAGAAATATTTTTTTTATATAACAAAAACTCATATCAAAACAAAATCGAAAACGATATATATGGTGGATTTCAAGCTTTTATAGGGCCAAAAAATAAATTTTTATGTTAAGAACTCATCAAAACTGTTATTTTTACGATTTTTTTTGTGTGTTCAGTGGGTTTGGATTTATATGGGTATAGATTTGTGTGTGTATGGATGCGTATGAGTGTAGATCTGTTGTATGGGTATAGATGTGTTTGTATGTGTATAAATTTGTCCATATGGGTATATACCCAGTTAGATCTGTCTGAATGTGTGTGAACCCATCACCAATTTATACCTAGTTGTATTTTGTTGGTTCTAATTTATGGTTTTATTCTTATGCAGGAAATCAGTTGGTATATACCCAACCGTTTGTAGATATAACTATAAATCTGTATATGTATATACCGAGTTTAATTTGTAGGGTATGAAAATTATGGGTCTGCGTATGAAACTGTATAAGTCTACACCCAACTTCTTTTTGAAAAATAGGTATTAATTTGTATGTATCTGTATCCAATTGTATTTTTAATTATCTTTTTATGCAGGAATTTAGTTTGGTAATATCCATCACGAACATAGACCTTGGCATGAATAAAACCCCGTTGAGTAATACTCATTGTTGGACAAAATAGCATTGAACAAATAAATTATGGACAATAGGTATATACCCAAATGCTTGCAGGGACTGATAATGTAATTATAAAAAAAGTAAACTTCATATCAATTATAAAAAATGAATATGGATATATACCCTTCACCGAATTATACCACTAATGTAAATGGATTCAAATCCACCGAAACAGAAATTGGAGTAATAAAGTGGGTCACACTCCATTCCAAACTAAAATATAATAATTGCATTTTATAATGAACAAAAAATTAACTAAACCTTATAAAATAATATTTAGGTTGGGCTGGAATAAATAATTCTTTTGGGTTTTTTTACCCTTATACCCTTTGTATGGTTTGGAATTGGGTATGTACCCAAGTAATGTCTGTTGAGTATGTACCTAATACTCCTCTGTTTCACGGAAATTATCAAATTACTAAAAATAATGTTCCAAATATATAGTCCACTTAGTATTTCAAGACACTTTTTCATACTCTTTCCACTATTACTCTTACTAACATATATAATTCAAATACACATTCAAATATCAAGATAATTTAAGAGGGGTATTTTTGTAATATTGAATGCAATTATTATGTTTCTTAACAAATATGAAAAACTAAGTGGACAATTATTGTGGAACAGGGGGAATAGTTGTTAAAACCAATGCATTATACAACATAAATAATATTCCAGTTCAGTATGTACCCATACACATTATAATTTTTATAAAGTTATGTTATAAGGTCCACTTGGTACGTACCCAGGTTGGTACGTACCCATTTCAAAACAACGGCAAGGGTGTGCATTATAGGTCCCCACATTTGGGCTTGAGTCCAGTCAAGCTCCATTTCAAATTATATGTAGGGAGTGTAGATGTAAAAAAGGTCAAGATCCAATTCAAATTGTGCCATATCCATCAGTTGTTGGGTACCAAGTTGGTACGTACCAATTCAGTATAGAACCCATCTCCACTAGTTGTGGCAAACTAATATTTTCTACAAAATCAATGAAACATGATAAAATCTCTTCACAATGATGCATTGGAACAAAAAAAACAGAGATCTCTTCATACTCGGTGGAACATAAAACAAAAAAGATTTCTCTTAACACTCGTATTGGAAAAAAATTGTGCCATCTCTAACAGTTTTTGTGTACCAGGTGGGTACGTACCCAGTCAGACCCACTAGGTACGTACCCAATTCAAAGTATAGAGATCATCTCCATCATTGTGCCAATCGGATGTTTTCTGAAAAGAAACAATTCAAACAAATAGGTAAAAAGAAAGAAAAACAATAAAACATGATAAAATTTGGATTGAAAATAAAGTAAACGTTTAATCTGTTAAATCTCGGATCAAAAGAAAAAAAAATATTGGGGCAAAAAAAAGGAATTTGTTCACGCATTGGAAAAAAAAACCAAAAGAAATCTTTTCAATCGTGGATCAAAAAACAAAAAGAATCTATTCACACTTGCATTCAATCTAACAGTGAAACAAAAAACAAAAAGCAAATCTCTTCACATAAGTATTGGAACAAAAACAATAATATGTGTATCTTAATCTGGGTTCTTAGCTAGCCGGTTTTCTTATGGTGGAGAACGGTCCAAGTGGCGTCGGTTCGTGTAGGAGATTGGATTGGTGCAGGCGGCGATGGCAGTTTCTTTCGCAGGCGGCGGTTTATAGGTGGTTTTCCTTCAAAGCTGAGATCTAAAATGATTTATGTTTGTTATTTGTTCCAATCCGAGCAACTACCTCAGTTTATTATGCATGAGAGCCTTAAGGTGAGAAGGTGATATCTGAAGAGGTTTCTTGTGCAAGAGAGTGTCTGATGATGGTGGAGAATGGTCCATTAGAGACAGTGGGTTTTTTGTTTGTACTTGTTCTGGTGCAGAGATATGAGAGAGGGTAGAAAGAAGAAAGAACAGATAGAAAGAGTGAAATGGTTGAAATGAGATTTTTCGTAACCCTATAGGGTTTTTGTTTTGCCTTTATTTATTTATTTATTTATTTATTTTTTCAACTCCGTTATTTTGTTCACTGTATAAAAAAGAAAGGAAGGGCTTTTTGGGATTTTTTTCCTTTCTACTTGGGTTTTAAATATGTAGTTATGGTAAGGCTTTCTGAGTTAATGTGTATGGCCTTAGGGTCTTTATAAGTCCTTGCCCCTTTCCCTTTTACTTCCTTTCCCATGTCTTGTTGCTAAGTTTTGAAATTTCCTATTCTCAAAATAACTCAAACCCTAATACCAAAGTTATTCAAGGAAGCTTCTTCTTGGACTATTTCTTAGTACCTGAAGCATTTTCTTGGACTCTTTTTTTTGTAAAAAAAAAAAAAAGAATTTTGGAGTCATTGGGTATAAAATTGGATTTTGAAGGTGATATAAGATAGGGTAATTGTCTTATAAAGTCCTAAAGAATAGTTTTGTGGTTTATAAAACTTTGTACCTATATTCTTTTACTAAAAAATCTTTGAAATTCTCTAAAATCTTAGAAGTCAAAAATATCCTTATAATATACATAGGAGAATCAATCATTTCATTTGTATTCATTTCTTTTATCGCTCCACTTAGATTTCTCTTTCTTATATTTTCTTTCTAGCAACACTCAAAATATTCGTCGTCATTCATGGCGGCAAATCAATGACACGGCAGGCATTCTCGGCATCAGATCGGAGTTTCATGTGTGAAACTTCATGTTTTTCAACAGTTTAATGATTTCTTTCTCGTGACTTTGCTAGAGAAGTTTCGTGTTTGAAATTTGTGGATCTCGAGTTTTTACAGTTACTAAAAGTTGTTGCAGAAGATTCGTGGATTTTTTCTAGAGAATACTCAATGATCTTATGTCAATACTCAGTGATTTTGCGTTAATACTCAATTATATGCGTTAATACTTGGCGATGTTGTGTTAATACTCATTAATCAATTGTAACTTCTGTGAATTCAATATACTCAGTGATTTTGTGTTAAATGCTTAATGATTTTGTATTAATACTCATTATTTAGTAAGAACTTCTGTGATTTTTAAATACTCATTGATTTTGGGTTAATACTCAGTGATTTTGTGTTGATACTAAGTGACTTTAAATAATACTCAGAGAACCCACCAACAAAATCTTTGAGTACTCAGAAAAAAACGTAGTAGGACTAATTAACTAGATTCAGTATGCCAACAAAATCAGTGAGTAGTCAACAAAGACATTGAGTACTCAGCAAATTCATTGATAATGCTCAATCAAAACACTAAGTATGCTCAGCAAAAACTCTGAGTATTTTTTTAAAATCAATGATTATTATTTGAAATCACTGAGTATTAGTTATTACCAATGGCGTATTGATACAAAATCACTGAGTGTTAACATAAAAAATACTGATTTTTAGCAAAAATTAAAATGGTTGTAAAAAGTGATAAGAGATTAGTGGTTGTACTTTTTTGAATTCACGACTTAGTAGACATATATGGTAGTAGTAGTAGAATACATCACTTAGTCGACAACTATGGTTTGGAATAAACTTTGCAATATTTCATTCAAACAAAATTTGTGCTACACTTTTTTAGATACATTTGTGAGAGAAAAATACAATAGAAATTATAAGATAAAATATTACAGAAAAAAGATATAAAACTTTCAAAAATGACAACTCCGGTGCTGATGTAAATCAAACATAATTTCAATAGTTCAAGACCTTGATGGCAACTCCAATCCGAACTGAGTAACTCCATTACAGTTGCAAAAAAGTTTTAAATGGAGCTTTCAAAACTCAAATTTCAAAGCTATGGAGGAGATTCAAGGTCACCGGAGTCTATAGACGCACTCTACGTCTTTGTGTTGTCGTTTAGCCGCCTTGTAAACTCATTCATGGTGGATGAAGGTGGGAAGTGGAGAGAATGTCTTATTATATTTACGTGTGTTTATGTTTGGATAAATAAATAGGAATTATAAAAACATTTGAAAGTATAATGGGTATTGTGTAAAAAATTATATAATATTAAATTTTATTAATGATCCTTAATAACAAAATTGAGGAATATACCTTTTGAGGCCTCAAATTCAAAAAAGAGAATTTTAAGGGCCCAGTTTTTTTTTAATGTTTTTTAAGGGCCTAACTAAAAAAATTCCTGGTTAGGTTCACGTTTTTAGGGGGTACACACCCGCTATTTTTAATTTTTTTGGGGGTAGATTCCCCCTATTTTAAATTTTCGGGGTACACACCTACCATTTTTTAAGTTAAGTTCATATTGTTCAGAGTCCATATTGTCCAAGGCAGTCCAAAATAAACAGCTTAGTCCAAACAGGGGGGGACAAACCCCCATAAAATTTCAGTTTACCCCCTAAAATATCGGATTACCCCCTAAAATGTCAGTTTTACCCCCTAAAATATCAGTTTTACCCCCTACAATATCACATTACCCCCTAAAATATAAGACTAAACCCTAAAATAAACTGGTTGGTGGGGTGTTGCTGGTGGGGTTAGGAAGCTCGTTGGTGGGGTTGGGAAGGTCGCCGCTGGTGTTGGTGGTGGTTTTGCTGTGATGTCGCTGGTGGTGTTGGTGGTGGTGTTGATGTGATGTTCGAGGTGGTGTCGCAAGGTGGTGGCAAGAGGTGGTGGCGAGTGTTGCAGAGGCGCGTATCTGAGAAGGTTGGGGTGCAGTTCGTCGTGAACAAGGTGGTGGGGGTGCAGCTCGCCGTGAACAAGGTGGTGGTGGTGTTGGTGGACCTCGAGGGCGTGGTGGTGCACTGCTGCGCCAGTGGGTGGAGAAGATAAGCAGGGCTGCAGTCATGGTGGAGGTGGCTCGGAATGAAGAGAAGCAGGGGTGGTGGTGGACCTCGACGACGATGGAGAAGAGCGACGGGTTTATGGCGACGCTGGTGGTGGAGGCTCGGCGACAGTGATGGAGTGCGCTCAGATCTGGTTGGAAGACGTCGCTGTGGTGCAATCTGGTGGTGCAGTTCGCCGTGGTGGTGGTGATGTGCGTGGTGGCCTGGTTCGCAGTTCGCCGTGGTGCTGGTGGCCTGGTTGCGCGTCAGACGGGAGGCCAAGAAGGGTTTTTCTGTCAAGAAAGAAGGGGGAGGGGGAGGGGGTGGGTTTTTCTGTCGAGAAAGAAGGGGGAGGGGGTAGATTTTATGTGTTTTTTTAGTTGGGTTTCAATTGGGTTAGTTGGTTTCTAATTGAGACTCTATTTTATAAAACAAAGGTGGTTTTAGACCCTTTTTCTTCTTTTACCCTAACAAAATTAGATAGATGTAATTGAATTTTTTTTTAAAAAGTTATTAAGATCCGTTAGATAAAAATATTTATTGAAAAGGAAAAATCACAAAATTCCAAGGTCAGGGAAGGACAGATAAACTTACAAAGCCCAATAATTAATGAAATTTAGTTTTATTCTAAAAATCAAATTATATTTCAGTAATTAATTAATTAGCTTTCTTGCACATAGTATTTCTTAGTTCATTATTAATTCTAGTTTAAGTACTCTTATTTTAAAAAAATTGAAAAGTACAGTAACTTCCAAAACCAGATTTCGATGAGAGTATAACTAAAAATTAAATTGCTCTATTTGTGTTCTTTATCTTGTTACGTGACCCAAACAATTTAAAGTAAAATTTGTGTTCTTTAATTTAACATTAAGTGACAAATAAAACTAACAAAAAGTTGGTACAAGTTAACTACTACATAATCCGTAACATTTTTTTAAAATAAGAAAAACAAGCTCTAAGACATAAAAAATGTCGATTAAAGAGGAAGTTCACCACTATCTGAAATAACAACCTTATTTTTGGGGGTCCCACTTTGTGTTCCTTCAGCTTCAACCTTATAAACAACGTCCATTCCTGATAAAACTTTCCCAAACACTACATGTCTTCCATCTAACCTGAAATAATAACATTAATATAAAATGTTAAAAAGGGTAAAAGGGTCAAAACGCCCTTATCTCTAAAAAATAAGAACTTACCAGCTTGTAGTAACAGTTGTGATGAAGAACTGTGAGCCATTAGTATCTGGGCCAGAATTTGCCATAGATAGATAACCTGAGGATTAATTTATTAAATTAGATTTCATGTTAGTAAAAAAAATGGGACCCACACTTAATACACGTCATTTTCAACTATATAGGAACTTATAGTGCAAACATTAAAATGATAATAGTTTCTAATACTATAGTACAATTCTGGCATAATATAGGGACTTATAGTGCAAATTTTGCATAATATAGGGACCTGTAGTGCAAAAAATTGCATAATCTAGGGACTTACGGTTTCTCCATAGCATAGGGACCTGCAGTGCAATTTTTGCATAACATAGGGACCTATGGTGTAATTTTTGCATAATACAGGGACCTGTAGTGCAAAAAACGCATAACATAGGGACCTATAGTGCAATTAACTAAACAATTGTCCCTTTGTGCCTGAATCCCCTTGTATCTCCCAATAAAAAAAACAGAAATTGTTTTGACCAACCAACCAGGGACCTATAGTGCAATTTTATAGGACCTATAGTGCATTTTGTGCATAACATAGGGACCTGCAGAGCATTTGTGCATAATATAGGGACCTGTAGTGAATTTTTTGCATAGCATAGGGACGTGTAGTGCATTTCTGCAAAATATAGGGACCTATAGTGCAATTAACTAAAAAATTAACAAACCAAGGACCGACAGTACAATTTTATAAAATAAAATACAAGTTATTGTCTACAATTAAGAAACTTATATTGCAACTAATTAAAATAATAATAACATACAAACATAGATTCACCAAACAAAACCTTAAAGATTTGAAAAAGAGTAAAAAGGGTAAAAAGGTAAATTTACCTGGTCCGGTATGTTTAATCTTGAAATTTTCATCATTAAATTTAGTTCCATAAATAGATTCACCACCTCTTCCATCACCAAGAGTAAAATCACCACCTTGAAGCATAAAACTTGGAATAATTCTATGAAACGCACTACCCTTATAATGTAGGGCTTTTCCACTTTTTCCAATACCCTTTTCACCTAAAATAAAAATAGAAAATTAATTATTTGTATTATTACCCTTTTACCCCTCCCTCACTTGTCCTCCCCTAACTCTTATTAGGCTTTGGTTTATTATAGATTTATATTTTCTTATAATATAGGGACCTATATTGCAATTTTTGTATAGTATAAGGATCTATAGGAAAAATAAGTTGAAATTGCATATATAGGTACCTATACTGCAATTTTTGTATAGTATAAGGATCTACAGTAATAATAAGTCGAAAAAAGATCCCTTATAGTGTAGTTAATTTTTTTTTGAAAAAAATATCGATAAGAATGTAAAATATAGGGACATATATAGCAATATTTGTATAGTTTAAGGATCTATAGGAAAAATAAGTTTAAATTGCAGATATATAGGGACCTATACTGCAATTTTTGTATAGTATAAGGATCTACATTAAAAATAAGTAGGAAAAAATCACTTATAGTGCGTGTATAAGTGTAGTTAAAAAAAAATTTATAAAATTGATAAAAAGGCTTATAGTGCAATTATTGCAAAATATAGGGACCTATATTGCAATTTTCGCATAGTGTACGAATCTATAGGAAGAAGAAAAATTCAAACACAAAATATCCCTTGAAGTGTAGATAAATTTTATAAGAAGGCTTATAGTGCAATATTTGTATAATATAGGGACTTATAGTGCAAATTTTGCATAGTATAAGGACCTATAGTAAAGTTAAGTCAAGGAAAAAGTATCCATTAAGAGACCAAATGAACTAACTATATACCTGTGCAAAGAGCTCGGAAATTTTCTGAAAAAAAAAATCAAAAAATAATTAGAAAACACCACAAAATATAGGTTTTGTGCGTTTTACTACCCGAAGGTTTACAAATTTGCATTCTAGCCCTTATGGTTTGGTTTAATATAAAATAGGTCCATTTTCATGTGCCTGTTACATGCACATAAAATTTAAACCATGGGAGTAAGAACGCAAATTTTGCAAACCTTGGGGTGTAAAATGCAAATTCCCCAAAGAAAAGCTGAAATCTCTTTTAATTATATAATAATATTCAAACCTGCTGTTTTAGGAACAGTTTTTCCAAAAAGACCCATCACAATACGCCCTAAAAAGATGAATATTTTTCGGTTAATAAAGTTAAAAAAAAACAATATTAACTTCATTTAGGAAAATAGAATATACCTGCGGGTTTTCCTGCAATTTCAACATCGAAGAAGACCTTTTTGGTAATTTCTTGGTTTGATTTCTTTGCCTGCAGTTTAATTTTGGGTTAAAAATTACCTAAAATTATTGCAGTACTTTCTGTCTTTTTTTAAAAGTCTAGGGGCCAATTGAATATTTTCTAAATTTTGGAGGACTTAAAGTTCAATGATCTTTCTTAGCAATAAGAATTGAGTGTATTCACTGAGCTCAAAAGTGGTGGATCCATTATAGAGTCGTAGTAATTAAACATTATATGTATAATTTGGATTAAAAACTAAATTACCTCACTAATCGTATTATAAATATATATTTTAGATCCACTGATAAACACATCCAGTAAAATGGATCTTAGTGCATAAGACTTAATTAGAAAATGTTAGAAATCAAATAAAATGGATTTTTGTACAGATCTATTGGAGAAATAAAGAATAAAATTATCGAAAACAATAAGATGAATTAACCTGTGAAAAGGCTAAGATAGCGAATAGTGATAGACTGAATACGAGTAGCTTCATTGATGGTGTCATCTTTCTCACACTACACTGTATTTTTTGATCGAACTTTGGGGACTGTGGAAGAACTGATATTGTGTTTATAAAGTTGTAAGATGAGGTGTCATTGGTTCATTGGTTTGTTTACGTGGGCTTAGTTTTCTGTTTTCTTTTTTCCTTTTTTTTTAAAGATTTTTTTTTTTGGGAAAATGATTTTATTCATAACTAAAAAACATTAAAGGATAATTACCCGACCAAAAACATATAAATATACGGATTATTAACAACAACATAACATAAAAATCAACAAAACAAGGATAAAATTGTTGCCACCAGTAACTATCCAAGTAATAAATTTATGTATTTGAGTCCTCCATCATCGAGAAACCAACTGAGATTAAATTTCTCAGATTTGAGCGAACAATCTTAATCATGATTAACAAACAGTAATCATAACGCGGTGAATAACACCGCAATCCTCCAAATACCCAACAACCAAATGGGATTGGACCTTGGAGAACTCAAAATTAAATATACCCAAATAACACCAACTTTCTAAAAACTTTTTTTTTTTGTGGTGATTAACTTATAGAGTCTTAGAGACTACTTTTGCAGTTTATAAAGACTTTGTAATTGCACTCTTCTATTACGAGGGCACTAAAATCTTGTGGGTCAAAAATACCCCCAAAGTATATATAGGAGAATCAACCCTCCAACTTTTTTATTTCAGTTCATTTTATTTTTTAGATTTTTCTCACTCTATCCCTCCTCTCTTTAAGCTCCGCTTTCGTTGTACTTCAAACTCCATTTTTCGAGTTCCATTTTTGCAACACCTTCAAACTCAATTTCCGCAGCATTTCAAGTTCCATTTATGTAGCACTTTCAAACAATTTTCGCAATTCTCAGCGATCTTATGATAATACATACTGGTATTGTGTAATAATCAGTTATTCATAATAATTTATAGTGATTTTGTGTATACTCAGTGATTTTTATGTTAATACTTTGTTATTTTGCGTAAACTCAGTGATTTTGTGTATACTTAGTGATATAGAGTAATGCTCAACGACTTTTGCCTCAATACTTGGTGATTTTGAGTTAATATTACGTGGTATAAAATAATACTAAATGATTTCAAAAAATACTCGGTAATTATAACAATACTCAGTAATTTCATATGATACTCAACAAAATCACTACTTAGGGAATTTTTACCAGCAAAAAACACTACTCAGACTATTCACCATCAAACTCGTTGAGTACTCAGCAAAAAATGTGTTAGGGCCAATCAATGTGTGTGCTCAACAAAATCACTAAATAGTCAACAAAGTCACTAGTGATGCTCAACCAAAATTCTGAGTATTTAGCAAAACCTTTGAGTAGACAGCAAAATCACTGAGTACTCACCAAAAAATGTACCAAGACTAATCAATATGTGTGCTCAACAAAATCACTGAGTAGTCAAAAAATTCACTAATGATGCTCAACTAAAACACTAAGTACTCAGCAAAAATCTCTAAATATTCAAAAAAAAACTCTGAGTACTCGGAAAGTATTTCTATAAACACACTTTGTATACAGAAAATGCATAATATTCATTCATATCATTGAAAAAATAAAAATAAAAAACTATTACAAATTTAAACTACTTGAAAAAAATTCTAAAATTACAATAAAACTAAAAAAAGTTAGCGGAAACCATAATTTAACAAATACACCATTGAACATTGGTATGGACAAAAAAGTTTGGACAAAACATGCTGACCAATTGCATATCTGTCGCCGCCTCATCAAGCATAAAAATTACTTATTCATGAAGCTAAAAAAAGTGATGGCAAAAACAGCTCGACGGAAACAACCTCCATGGCTATTGAACAAGCTTAAAACTCCATGGATGTTGTACAAGTCTCCGATGGTAGATTTTGTTGGAAAGTTTAAAGATCTGCGGTGTTGGGAAGCCATAAAAAACAACACTAAAAATCAATATCGCCAGATTTTGAGTGTTGCTACTGCTGCCGGCCATAAACGAGGTCTAGCTCCAAGGTAAAGCTCAATTTCCGACGTGTGTCGTTGTGCAAAGCTCAATTTTTTGAAGATGGGGTGGGTGGAAGGAGAAGAGATTTGAAATAGTTATTAGTGTTTGGTGGAACGTGGGGTAACGTATTTATTATATATAGTAGGTAAAGAAATACTTGAGGGTATAATGGATAATTGAAAAAAAGGTATATAGTGTTAAATCCTATTAGTTGCCTTTAGTAAGAAGAGTAAATAGGTAAGGTGTGGTTGGGTCTTAAGTAGGGTTCTCCAATACCCGTTAGTTAGAAAAAATTATACATACAAGGTCCTAAGATCAGCCTCGTTGTTTTCCAACCAAATCTATCACGTGTGAGTAATTTTATATCTCGTATTGAGGATCAACATAAGTAAAATAAACACGAACCTGATATAGTCTAATACGAGCCAACTGATCAGCGCACATATCCGTTTTCATGGAAATCTTCTTAAAGACTATGAACACTAACATCAATGAGCCTAAAACTAGAAACGACACTGAAAAGAAAGAGTAAGGATGGGAAACACTGAAAAAGATATTACTCACCATGATGCATACAATTATAGGATCTCTTGGGAAGATACGATGAGACTTTATAAATGACCTCTGATAAATAGTCTTGATAAGATTCGGATGTTATGCATTTCTCATGAATAGATAAATGATGGTAGGTTTCTTCTATTAAACCATCAAGTAAGTGATAAGGGCGAGAGTCTAACGAGCTAGATGAAGCTTGAGGGCCACATAAGTAATTACGTTTATAATAAACACCATGAGAAAGTCAATAGAAGATGATGAAGGACATGTTTGTCATAAGGATATGTTTATTAAATCTAAAATTATACAAAGAATACAAAGAGGGATTGATCATCCCAAAGTGTTATTACTCATGATGCTAAAACGTGTGTTGAGGATAGCCATAGTACGAAGTTAATTAGAAAGGTATTGATTACTAATGACCGTGCATTATTCTCTATCACGATTATTTGTAATGCATGAATGACTCGTAATGATATAATATATAAACCGTAATGGACCTAACATGAATTTAGACCACATATTTAATGAGGCCTAAATTGTGTAAATAAGAATCCAGTTCAGGTTGTTTATTAAGTGTGGTGGTTGTGACTACAGAAGTCTAAGTAGGCATTTGAAATCTTATTTAGAACACCGGGTCTCTCTTACAACGCAATACGGATAGTGACAAGAAACTATAGTATAGATACAAGATATAGAGTAAGGACAATCCGATATACGTAAATGCTAAGCATTTTTTACAAGTTAAATCATTTAGGTCTAGCAGGATATTGTTAAGAAAACTTTGGTATTACTATTTAACCCTAATTAATTCAACGAGTCTTGGAATATAAGAGGTCTATGGCTCGATTAGTCTATAAATTTTGATATAAAAAACTTTAGATTAAATCAAGTCTAATTTAATTTATTTAGTGCTTTAGTATATCTATGTTTATTATATATTATAAATTTGAAAAGATAAGCACGTGTCAAGAAGCGTAATGGGCCGAAGGTAACATGTATTATTCCATATGCTCATAAAACTCTATACAAAGAGAGGGAAGGTTTTTTTAGTCAAGTATAATTTTATTAATGGTGGATAGCCATACAAGGTCTAGCAAGGCGCAAGTACAACAAAGCAAAAACAAAAATTACCTTATTCCAACTGGAAGCCTATCCACGTTGATTAAGGTAGCTAATTAGAATGGTACATTAAGCATCCAATTACCAAACAATAAGCCATGTAGATGCTGTTTGGCAATCCAATCAGCACAAGTATTCAGTTTTCCTGGTATATGAAGGAAATGAATTGATTGGTTTTGCGTCATATTACACATATCCAAAAAAATATCAAGAATCTTCCTATTTCTAGGTGGTGTTATATTATCTAGAAAATTTATAAAGCTTTTACAGTCACTAAGAATAAACACTTGGAGGCAAGGTCATTATGGTAGTAGTCAAAGCCAGAGTTGTAACAATTCCTATCATCTGATAAGCCATTAACTCTCTTCAAATACGATAGATCAAGTATCTCTTGATCAACTAGAAAGGTGGAATATGCAAAGCATAATTTTTAAGTAGGAATTAGCAAGATCGTGGACTCTGGTAAGTCTTACTATCCCCATAAGCCTGTCACTTCTCTAATTGTCCTGCATGTTTGTTTAATTTTTTGGAATACTTATTAGTGTGTAATTTTTTATGCCATAAAATCCAAATGATATAGTAGTTTTATGTTAATATTCATCCATATGAATCTTTTTAGAAACAATTTTTGTGGATAAGAATGATTTTTTAAGCATTTCAACATTTTCTACTTACAGACATTTTAATTTACCGTCAAAAAGTATCTTATTATTTAAATTTATATGATATTGCACATAGATGATGAATAATTAACCATATTAAATATCTTTTGGTTTAATTTTTTTAAGGCAAAATTATATGTGATTTTATCATAATTGATATTTTTCTAACACATATCATTTAATCCATATTTTCCTAGTTCATTTAATCTAACCTCGAGTCATTATTATTCACAAGTAAAAATTTAAAAATTGTAGTTATATGACTTCTTATATGGATGTCCATTTACATGTATTGTCGATAATATTATATAGGCGATCATTACGTCTGAATATATATTTGTTATTTTTTAAATCTAATATTTGGATGGATGTCCAAGACGTATTGCTATCATATGATTTCTTTTATAACATTATATAAACACGGGGAATTTATCATCATTCATGGGGATGTAGCTCAGATGGTAGAGCGCTCGCTTAGCATGCGAGAGGTACGGGGATCGATACCCCGCATCTCCATTTTCTTAAATCTTCGTATGATTTAATTTTCAAGGTGTTAAAGAAGAAAAAATTACCAATGATCATTATTTTGCCTAAGAATCGACTATTTCTAGATTATTTTGGATAAAAATTCTCGATGTTAAACCTTTAAATTGAGCTTATGATGTAAGAGCTCGTAAAAAAGATTTGAGCTTCCATCAAAGCTTTGTAAATTTTTTTATCGAGTTAGTGCGGATGGATTGAAAAATAACTAGACATATAAAACTATGTAATCAAATTATCGTATAAAATGTGATAAAATAATACCACAAAAAAAGATAGATGTATATCTTTTATAACGTGGTTTTACGAAACAGTTTGCACATATCTCGAGTAGTTCTCCAAAAATATATGGATGCTTTAGCATACATATCTCAAATTTAACTAGGTGCACTTCGAAAGTAAAGAAAAAGAAGAAGAAAAAAACAAGACCAATTAATTAAGTTGTTTCGAGCTAGTTGATAATAATCATGTGAAGTAATAATTAATTCGATATATATCATCCAATTTTATACTACCCATTACCCAATATACAATCTATAAGGTCATAACATAGCGTGATTTGATTGAAAATAATTTGGTAATGTATATTTTTTTAATTTGATTAACAATTTATTTTTAATCAAATCATGTCACATCTTAAGTGATACGAATTTATATGATATATATCTTTACATTATTTAAAATAGAAAAAAACTAAGTGATGGGTTAGCTAATCCTTTTTCATAATTATGGTATTATTTTTAATAAAATCATGCCACATTATAGCTGGATGATATAAATTTACATGATATATATCTATAAAAAAAACTAAGGCCTCGTTTGGTTTGTGAAAATAATGGGTATTTTCAGTTTTCATTTTCTATATTTTCCAAAATATTAATGAAAACGTGTTTGGTTAAAGAAAATGAAAACAGTTTTCTGGAAAATAAAATGAAAATAGTGCTATATTAGAGAACGTGAAATCGACGTTTTCCATATTTTCTAAAAATATTGAAACTGAAAACGGAAATCATTTTCTGAAAATGTATTCTGAAAACGAAAACAGAAAATGTTTTCATAAACCAAACAGGGCCTAAGTGATGGGTTAGCTAATCCTTTTTTATAATTATGGTATTATTTTTAATAAAATTATACTATATTATAGTTGGATGATATGAATTTACATGATATATATTTATAGAAAAAACTAAATGATGGGTAGCTAATACCTTTTCATAATTATGGTATTATATTTAATAAAATCATGCCACATCATTCATAGCTGGATGATATGAATTTATATAATATATATCTTTATATTATTTAAAATAGAAAAAAATTAAAGTGATGTAGTAGCTAATCCTTTTTCATAATTATGGTATTCAACCTTCTTTATCGTCACTTTTTCAATCTAACTCCTATTTTTTATTTATTTTTTAATACATGAGAGAGCCATTTTAGACTCGGAGTTATTTTGACTCTAACGAGATTCGATCCTATTTTTTTTTCATTATACTATATTTTGCTTTATCTACGATACAACCGATAAAGAAAAAAAGAAATAAGCAATTGAGACCTCTAAAAATCAATTAAAAAAACACAAAAATCAAAATCCTCAACTTGATTTTGCCAAGTAACGTGGCATGATTACTATCTTCTATCTAAAACAAATATTCTGTGATACTTATAATTCCATATCGTTCTTATTAGTATAAAAAGTTCCTTAGATTTATATAGTCCTAGTAAATATAAAAATAGGAAATAATAGAAATAAAAAGAAAAACCACATATTTATTTATCATAATAAAATCAAAAATGGAAAGAGTACAAAAAATATAGTAAACATAAAAAGAGGAGATTGGAGATTTTCATTTCATTCTATCTCACAAAACACACACAAAACACATAGTTATCCTTACATATTATACAATGGCCGGAAGTGGTGTCGTAACGGTGTACGGTAACGGCGCAATCGCCGAAACAACTCCAGCTAAGACATCTCCTTTCTCCGTTAAAGTAGGTCTTGCACAGATGCTCCGTGGCGGCGTTATTATGGATGTCGTTAACGCCGAGCAAGCCCGAATCGCTGAAGAGGCCGGAGCTTGTGCTGTTATGGCGTTGGAACGTGTTCCGGCGGATATCCGAGCCCAAGGTGGTGTCGCCAGAATGTCC
Source organism: Nemophila menziesii (assembly GCA_029959085.1). NCBI lineage: Eukaryota > Viridiplantae > Streptophyta > Magnoliopsida > Boraginales > Hydrophyllaceae > Nemophila > Nemophila menziesii. Next base: position 53,462,627 of record JARWIR010000007.1, read on the forward strand.
GATCCGCAATTGATTAAGGAGATTAAACAAGCCGTTACTATCCCCGTCATGGCGAAGGCCAGAATCGGTCATTTCGTGGAGGCGCAAATACTCGAAGCTCTCGGAATAGATTACGTCGATGAATCCGAGGTTTTGACATTAGCTGACGATGAACATCATATCAACAAGCATAACTTCCGTATCCCGTTCGTTTGTGGTTGTCGGAACCTCGGTGAGGCGTTACGGCGTATACGTGAAGGAGCGGCGATGATACGTACCAAAGGTGAAGCCGGAACTGGAAACGTAATTGAGGCGGTGCGTCATTTACGTTCAGTTATGGGTGATATTCGTATCCTTCGAAACATGGATGATGACGAAGTGTTTACATTTGCTAAGAAGATTCAAGCGCCGTATGATTTAGTGATGCAGACGAAGCAGCTTGGGAGGCTTCCGGTGGTGCAATTTGCTGCTGGAGGGGTGGCGACACCTGCTGATGCGGCGTTGATGATGCAGTTAGGTTGTGATGGTGTGTTTGTCGGGTCGGGTGTGTTTAAAAGTGGTGACCCGGCCCGTAGAGCACGTGCTATTGTGCAGGCCGTTACGCATTATAGTGACCCGGAGATTTTAGCTGAGGTTAGCTGTGGCCTTGGGGAAGCTATGGTTGGGATTAATCTTAGTGACCCTAAAGTTGAGAGGTATGCTAATCGTTCTGAGTGATTTATCCTATCAAAGTTACTTTTTTTTCTTTGAATTAAAGAAAAATAAAAAATGTTATTGTAGACGTTACAGTTATTTATGGGGTTTTAGTTACTTTGTTTTATCGTGTTAGGTTTCATACCTTTTATGAAAGGTATTTGGTATTGTGAAACCTTTATTGTTGTTATTTAATGGTATTGTTGAATACAATTTGCTATGTTTTGGTTGGAAAACTCTTGCTTTATCTATTTTAATACATTTTTATCATATGCTATAATCATCGCTATAAACGTTGTTAATGTAAATTGTTACATCAAAACTTATTTCACTTGTATTATCATAACACCCAACATTAAAGATATTATATAAATAAGTGTGAAGTCTCCGTGATTTCTTTTAACTTTGGCAAAACAAAAATGCAGTATCCGCCATCGATCTTTAATAATATTACGAAACGCCCTTTAATGAATTTTTTTTGTCACTGTTAGCTATTTTTTCGATTTTCTGTTAGTTAACCGTTAGTCAATGTCATATGGCATCACGTCAATGCCACATCATCGCTACGTCAGCTACATCTAGACACAACATCGCCCGTAATAATTTTTTATAATAGTTATATTTTTTGAGAATTATGTCATTCCATTTGTTAAGGCATAATTAAACTAAAGAAACAAGTATTTAACCTGTAATTACAACTCGTGAAACTCCACTACCCACTCTTTTTTTCTCCTTGGTGTCAATCTCCACCCAAGTAATGTTATGTGCAACCCCTTTTTTTCAACATTTAATCACCATAAACACAGACCTTACATAATCCAATCACATTGTTCACTTTTCTAAAAGGCACCAATGTGAACTTGTCCTTCAAAAAAGTGCATAAAATGATAATAAAATTTTCCTTTCCCAAATATCCTCTATATATCTTATTATAATACAAGCAACTGACGTAGATAAAACACACAAAACCACCAACACCTACCGTGGAGGAGCGAGGTTGAGTTTGAGCACTGAGCTTCATAACTGCCCGAAAATAAGGTTTCATGGTGGACGCCAATACAACTCAATTTGTGAGATCTAGGTTGGTTCAAGTACAAAGAGAAGTGGTAGAACTCTTTTTTGGATTGAAAAAATGCAAAGAGGGGAGCTCGATAAAGCTGGTTAGGCATGGTTGATCTGGAGCTCGGTAAAGCTATCATGGTGGTACATGTTATAACTCGTTGTTTATGGAAAATTTGAAGAATTGTAATAACTCAAGTAACACCGATGGATTACTTAGTCTCATCCAGAACATGGGTTTGGTGAGAAAGATGGTGATGTTAGCATGACGTTACTCATAAGCAATGTTTTTTTATCAACAACAACTCCACCACTGTTCACACATTCTTTTGTTTTTATTAAATAATTCCTGAATTTTTTGTAATTAAGTTAAAATGCTAAAATAATATGATTAATCATTTTTTCAATCGTGCTCAATGTATTTCTTTTCTTATTGTCCTATGAATGTGTTTAATGCTATATGACTGTACTCGATATTTTTCTCCTTGATTAATGTTTGAATGATATATATTCAGCGTTAAAATGACTTTCCAAGTGTTAAAAGCGTACTCGTTGTCACAAAAAAAATTATACTCACTGTAACCATCGACAGTTGTTTGGCGATTCTCGGGGTAAGCACGTGCGGTGCTCAATTGCTGTTGACGATAATATCCTTGTGAGATATTTTTAGTACTCACTTTTCAATTATGTTCTTTTATATATGTGAGGGTTGTACATTGAAATCTTTTCAAATAATTTAGTAATCTTAGGTATTCTTGTAGCAATAAAATTAGTCAAATCCCTTCGTTTATAGACCCTAGAAAATAACGTAACCAAAAAGAAGAACCAAAATAATAATATTTAACATTATTCATATCCATCATAAAGTAGAGAAGTGGACTATAACTATACCAGAGTTTAGGGTCAAGTACCGGGCAAAGTATCGTATAGTCAATGTTTTGTTAATCTCGTTGGGTGGAGCAAGCCAGATGGGGGTTGAAACCGAACACTGATGGATGTAGTAAAAAGTGGCGATGTATGGATGGTGGTGGAGGCGTAGTTCGAGATGAGGAAGACAATTAGACTAGTGGATTTTCTATGACGATAAATCATGATAAGCCCGTTATAATTGAACTTATCCTACTGTGTGAAGGGCTTAAAATAGTGGAGGAGTTAGGCATGGGTGAGGTAGTGGTTGAAGTGAACGCCTGGGAAGCAATTGAGGTCATTAGAAAGGTGGATAATGGAAGAGGGCCAACGACGTCTTGGGTTCAACAGATTCGGATTTTTTTTACACGAAACAAGAATTTTACATTGAAAGGTATCCATAGGGAGGGAAACTCGTGCGTGGATTGGTTAGCACAAAGGGAGATATGCAAGTAGATCAGTATTGTCTTCACAATGATCCTCCTAACAGAATATGGAGTATTCTTACGCGAGACAAGATGGGATGGAAAACACCTAAATTATTTTATAGCCTAGAGTTGATTGATGAAGTTTTATTTTAATTGATATCCCACAATCCATTGGATCTCCTCTGTAATCCAATTTTTTTTATAGAGCAGAGAATTTTCTTAACAGAATAGGTGAAACTCAACTATATATAAGTTAGGATTGAGCACGGTGCAGTTCGCCTCGGTTTTTGGCCAAAATCGAAACCAAAACCGAATGATTCGGTTTTTAAGGGTGCCGCAACTGAACCAAACGGTTTTCGTCGGTTTGGTTTTGTCAGTTTTCGGTTTGGTTTATTTTTCGGTTTTGACATGTGTTTGATTCGCTAACGGGATAAACTTCACATACGTCTATCTGAGCATTTTATTATGGGTCAATTACCCAAAGAGACTTGAGAAGAATCAATGTGCCATATAAGAACCAAGAGATTTCTCTCTCCTACTTAGAGGCCAATAATATGTTCAATGTCATAACTACCCTTATAGTGTATATAAGACAAAAAAAATAGATTTCTCTCTCCTCCACTACCATTACACTCTCTCCTCCATTACCATTAATCTCTCTCCTCTTTTATCATTTTTCTCTCTCCTTCTTCATTAATTATCAGATAATTTCCAGCTCCGACCACAACCACCGATCACCGCCGACCACCGCCGGTCACCGCCGGAAAAAGTTCTGAGCATGGAAAAAAGTTCTGAGTCTGGAAAATAGTTCTGAGTCTGGAAAAAAAGTTCTGAGTCTGAAAAAATAGTTCTGAGCATGGAAAAAAGTTCTGAGTCTGAAAAAATAGTTCTGAGCATGGGGTATTGGACATGGAAAAAGCACTGAGCATGGGCTACTGAGAATGAAAAAAGTTGTTGAGTATCGTAAAAAAGTTCTGAGTGTCGAAAAAAGTTGCTGAGTATTCGAATTTTTTTATTGAATGACTTTACTGAGCATGCTCGTTTTCTCAGTATCTTTACTAAGCATGCTCAGTAACTTGCTGAGTGTTTTTCGTAAAATCAGTAAAAGTGCTGAGCATTTCTCGTATAATCAGTAAGATGCTGAGCATTTCTCGTATAATCAGTAAAAGTGCTGAGCATTTAGACAAAAGTATAGAGTTTAATAAAAAAATCTATTTTACATTACAAAAATAAAATTATTACATCATAATTACAAGAAAAAAAAGAAAAAAAAACTTGACCAGATCCCTATCCCTATCCCTGGTTTCACCCATGTGCCTAACCTTTTTTGTGTTGTGCGCGTATTATAGTATAGTATAAGGAATTGTAGTGCAAATTTTCCATATTTTTTGTTTTGTATAAAATGTAGTGTTGTTTGATCTTGTAGGCTGAAATAACAGAATGGGTAGAACTAATGGGTAGACAATTCTTAAAAGCAAAAAACAGTTTAATGAAACTACAAGTCCAAGTGCACAAACCGTGTTAAGTGAAAAGGAATTCCAAATCCAAGTCAACCCTGATCTGTGTAAACAATAAAAAAAATTAATGCTCGATTCCATTAAAAAAAAAGAAGGCGCTGTTAATCATTTTTCGCTGCAACACCATGGGTAAAACGCTGTTGTGTTTCTTCTTCGCTGCAACACCGGAATCGTCCTTCTCCGCTGCAATGGAGTCCAAGTCCGGCGAGCTTTCCTGCCCAAGAACCAACGATGAACTCCATGGTGCAGTGAGCAGCGGCGAGCTCCGACGAAAGATCTGGTCACTGCAGCTTCTCACACCACCAGGGCTAAGATCGTCTACGGCAAATCCTAGCTCCGATCTTCCCTGGTGACGGCGTTCTTGTCAGCTCCGACAGCGGTAATGTGTACAGGTGGTGAAGAACGGACCTAGAAGCTCAAGAGAGGAGAGAAGAAATGTTTGCCGTGAGAGAAGAAAATGGGATAGGAGAGAGAAACAAGAGCTGGAAATAATTAGGGTTTAAAAAAACTCTTTTAATAAAAAATAGTATTTATAGAGAAATAAAAAACAAAAGAGGGTAGGAAGGTAATTGGGAAATTAGGTTTGTAGTGTTAAAATTAGTTTGTGGCCTTTAGTAAGAAGAGACTATAGAGCCGGTCTTGTTAGGTCACGAGGTAGTGTTTTCAAGACCCTTTGGGTAATAATCTCTTTTATTATATAACATATTCATATATGGAATGTTCGAATTTTTATTTTATTGATCAATATATAAAAATTGTATTCTTGAAACTAATATATTATTCATTCAAATTCTAAATAAATAATTACAAAGGAATATTTATATAATTCCATCCGTATGTTTTAGGTTCAATTTTTTTTCAATAAACGAACGATCTTTTAAGATATATCAACTAATATTTTATGTAAAAGTATTTTGCATATTATGACCTTTTCAAGGAAGGTGCATGTCATATATGAGTATTTTTGTTTTCAAAATTTAAACCATTTATATTCCCTTATAATATATTTTTTTAGATATAAATGAAAATCAAGAATGCATTTACAAACAATAGATGAGAGATTATTGAACTCAAAAAAAGTAGAAATATAAATTAGTTTTTGTATTTTCTTGGTTCGGTATACTATTGAAAAACCGAACCGACCAATTTTTTTTGTTTTTTTGAAAAGCAAATACCGAACCAAACGGTTTTTTTGGTTTTTGGTTTTTTAGATTCGTTATTTTTTTTGTTTTTGGGATCGGTTTGACTTTTCGGTTTTGTTTTGCTGAGCACTACAATAAGTAAGTCTTCTAATATTCTTTTACATGGACTAATTTATTGAAAAGAAAATCTTTATTATAAAAATCAAACCAAATATAGGGCCCGTTTGGAGCTTATTTTAGAATAAAAAAACGCTTTTAAAATAAAATTTTAAATTTTAAAAAATTATTAAAAATAATTTTAAAAGTCTTTTTAAAAAACACCTATTTGGTGCTTCTTAAAAAAATGATTTTCATAAAAAAAATTATTAAAATACTAAAAATACTTTTAAATGTTTCTCCGAAAAACACTTTCAAACACATGCACATATACTACTTGCCGCGTCATTATGTTTACGTGTAATCTATGAGACTATGACATCGAGACAGAAAGATTAAAACCCAAAAGCCATGATGGTTACATCATATCCTTCATATTTACCAACCAAATCCAAAAATTAATGTCCAAAATCAACCCCTCTCTCAAGGACTCAGTCACAAGTCACAACATATGGAGTATATTCTTTTCACCGACCCAACAAAGAAAAGTATATACTTACGATTTTATTTAGAAATTAAATTTTGATTTTCAATATATAGATCAATTCTTATCACTATAACTTTCAATATTGCTTACATAATAGGTATAACTGTGTTTCTTTTATCAAAACAATTCATAAAAGGAATATTATATTGATATTGTTATGTTTAGATGTAAAATTATAGAAATTATTAAGAATTAATTAATTATTTTATTTATTTGCATTAATTTTTTTATATTAGTAAAGAAAGTAAAAAATTATTTTAATTTCTTAAATAGTTGTATATATTTTTCAATTCTTCCATTTTAGAATCATTTAAAAAAAACAGAAAAATTTATATATAAAAAAAGATAAGACATGGGATGGTTCAATATTTATATTTCAGCCATTGCTATTAAAACAAAACACATGTCATTAGATTAATAAATTAATTAATTTTATAAGTTTAAAACATGGGTATATGTATAAATATAATTGGTGTAGGATCATTCAATATTGGATGGAAAAAATTTCTTATAAAAAAATCTAAAATATTTTTAAATAAAATAATAAAATAAATTAACAAATTTCATTAAAATATAAAAAAAATATTTGATATACTTTTTTGATTTATACAAAGAAAACATAATACAATCATTTATTTATTATTCCTATATTATCTTTCAACCATCCAAATAAAATAATTAATTCACTTCTATTTTATCTATTTACCTTTAAATTTTTTTACTTTCTTTTACTTTTTGTCCGATCCAAACAAATACTTGAGTATACATTCTATATAATACATACAACTTTGTAAATAAGATCAAACTTGATAAGTGATAAACCTTTCTAATTATATAACATAAAATGACTATACTTGATTTTTATTTTATTTATACATTTATAGCTAAAATAATATTTCTTTATCAATAAATTTTCAAGAAGCTCATCATAACTTTTAATATTGCTCAATTGTTATAGTCCTTTAGCTAATTTTTTCTAGAAATTCTTTGATTTTTTTTGTTCCAAGAAATTCTTTGATAAATCTTCATATTAAATTATCTATTCATCGTTCCATTTAAACTTGAATTTATTTAAAAACAGAAGAAGAAAGTATATATAAAACAAAACGTTTATTAAATGTGATTGATCTCAATTGAAAGAAATTTATAAAACAATCAAAATAATCCAACCTAAGTCACACAAACTTCCAAATCGATTATACAATTCATGTTAACAATTACATTCGAGCTTGAGAGTAATAAAGATTGCAAGTAAAAAAATACAATATGCATAAACATACCTAAACTAAAAGCAACTCAAACAATTATTGATATGAGTTCAACTTAAGTTACAATAATAGTAATAATACGGTTTGTACCCATAAATTCACAAACATGGGTCAAAAGACCACTGTCGTTCTAAATCTTTTTAGTTGAATTGTTATCTTTGGATCTCGGATGACATGATCATCAACTTTACACCTTTCTATGCATGAGGTTTATATTTCAGTCGTCGACGGATGTCTTGAGGGACATATAGTCCCACTTGGGTCATAAGTGGACCTTAAAAACACACAGTGTAGCGATCCGAAAGATCGTAACTTACATAACCACATAAAGACCACCCATTGGCTACATGTCTGATCATTATAAGAACATTATGGTTTTAGAGACCCTTCTTAACAAGGATCATCCACAAAAACCATCAGAGCTACAATGCATATTTAAAGTTCAACTAATCTTTCCTATACGAACAATCCTTCATAAAAGAGCGCGAGACACTCAAATAACATACAAATCCTAAACAATTTGTTTTTTTGTCGCATCGATCTTACTTATAAACCGTCTTCCTATAAATTTTTCTTTTATTGAGCAAGAACTTTCAAACCCATCTCAAATACTCCACCCCTTATTGGATAGATTCTTCAGTTTCCTCTTTCTATAATCAACATCTTCGTTCACAAGCTACTTCTCATAAAAAATAATTCATCTATTCATCTTCTACAATCCATTTCTCACCAAATCTGTATTACACGGTAGTTAATTATGTACCTATTATTGGTATCCAAAAGAATCATAAAATCCAATTCCGGATTCATAATATAGAAAATGATGTGTATAAAAATTAAATTATATTTAATTTAAACAACTAAAAATATATTTAAGACCCTACTCTAAATAAAATTCGATATAAAAAAATTAAATAATACTACACACGTCTCGTACTCGTTTATTGTAATAACCTGTCACTGTGTATGTGTAAGTTTGACTCATGAGCTGCTTCGGATATAAATAATAAACATATACACCTAGCTTCTCTCATTTTCACTTCAAATCTTTCACTTATACATATCGCCATTACAATCTTAATCAATAAGCTAAAATGGGAAGCTATAGAGTATGTGTATGTTTCACCAGAAAATTCAGGGTAACTGAGCCAAAGCCGTCCGAGGAGGTGAAAGAAGCGTTCAAAAAGTACGGTGAAGGTGGGACCCACATGACGGTAGATCAGCTACGGCGGTTCTTGGTGGAGGAGCAAGGTGAAACTGAATCTACTGATGCAGATGCTGAAGCTATTGTGCAACAGATCCTTCAAAAACACCACCAATTTGCTAAATTTGCTCGTGGTCACACTCTTACACTTGATGATTTTTATCATTACTTGTTTTCAGTTGATCTCAACTCACCTATGATTTCAAAGGTATTATTTGTCACTTAATTTGAATAAATTGATTAAGAATATATAGATCTTAATGTGTCTAATTATCAGGTTGACCAAGATATGAACGCACCATTATCACACTATTTCATATACACGGGTCATAATTCATACTTAACTGGAAATCAACTCACAAGTGATTGTAGTGACGTACCTGTGATCAAAGCATTAAAAAAAGGTGTTAGAGTTATCGAGCTTGATATCTGGCCTAATTCCGCTAAAGATGACGTCATTGTTCTTCACGGAAGGTAAGGGTATTTTAGTCATTTCATATAATTCAAACATCTAAATAATTTTTTACTATACAGGACTGCAACTACACCTGTTGAACTCATAAGATGTTTAAAATCGATCAAAGAGCACGCTTTCATAGCTTCACCTTACCCTGTTATTATAACACTTGAAGATCATTTAACATCTACACCTCGTCTTCAAGAAAAAGTAGCTCAGGTAAATAAATTAAATTATAGGGACCTTTAAGTACGAGGACTAAACATGCAAATATTGTAGATGCTTACACAAACATTTGGAGAGATGTTATATTATCCAGAATCGGAAGTTTTAAAGGAGTTTCCTTCACCAGAAGAGTTAAAGGGAAGAGTAATAATTTCAACTAAACCACCTAAAGAGTATCTTGAAGCTGAAGAAAGTAAAGATAGGAGTATGAGTTTAGCAAAAAATAAGGATAATAATAAGAATAAAGATTCTGATTCTGATGATGATGATACATGGGGTGAAGAGCCTTCGAATCTTATAGCTAATCAAGAAGAAAAAGATCGAGTAAGTTGTTTTTGATTATAGTACCCTTAAGTTTTGAAAAATACATTTTTACCCCATAAAAGGTTATGCTAATAGTACTAGTATTGTATGTAGGGTGCCCCAACTTTTTGATAGTTGTGAAATTGTGTCGAGATAAGTATTGTTAATGTGCAAAAATGCTAAAAACATGCTATATAGGGACCTATAGTGCAAATAACTTAAAAATATAATATAGGGACCTATAAAGTAAGAAATGCTGAAGAAAAGATGAATATAAGGACCTATAAGTCTATAACTCAGTTAACTCGAAAAAATAATAATATAGAGACTTGCATTAAATATAGGGACCTACAGTGCATTAAATCAAAAAATTAATATAGGGACCTATAGTGCATTTTTGTATAATATAGGGACCTAGTGTGCAATTAATTAATTAAATAATTTGTATTGATGATTTGCAGAGTGAAATAGTTAGGAAGGAATGTAACGAAGAATATATGGATAATGATGATGATGATAAAGGGTGTCTTGCTCCAGCTTATAAAAGGCTAATAGCTATTCATGCTGGAAAACCAAAAGGTGGATTAAATGAAGGGTTAAAAGTGGAATTGGATAAAGTTAGACGTTTAAGTTTAAGTGAACAAGCTCTTGAAAAAGCTGCTGAAACTCATGGAAAAGATATTGTCAGGTAATTTGTTTTATGGAAATTGCGTTATTGGTCCTTATATTTATGTTATTTGTTGTTTGTTTTTTTTGCTTTTTGTTGTTTAGATATTACGAATTTGTAGTTCTGACTATTTATTAGGGGCGGGGCCAGGAATTTTTGTGAGTTGATTGAACTATAGGTCCCTGTATTATGCAGAAATTGTGATATAGGTGGGTCCCTGTATTGTGCAGAAATTGTGATATAGGTGGATCCCTGTATTGTGCGAAAATTGAGATATAGATAGATCCCTGTATTGTACAAAAATTGCGCTATAGGTACCTGTATTGTGCAAAAATTGTACTTCAGGGTCCCTGTATTATGTGAAAATTGCGATATAGGAAGGTCCCTGTATTATACAAAAATTGCACTATAGGTGAATCCCTGTATTATGCGAATTTTGCTATAGGTAGGTTTCGTTATTGTGAGAAAATTGCAGTATAGGTCCCTGTGTTGTGCAAAAATTGCAGTATATGTCCCTGTTTTGTGCAAAAATTGCACTATAGGTCCACGTATTACACAAATCTTGCACAAGAGGTCCCTATATTATGAAAAAAAATTATACTATATGTTTTGATATTAATTTCTTTTAATTAATTGCACTATTAAGTCCCTAAATTATATAAAGTAACTTATATTTTATTTGAAAAAAATACAAAATACCATATAAAATAAACTAATGCTTATAAAATAACTTTTAAAAGCTTGGGGGCGATTTTTGCTTGAGTTAAATTGTACTATAGGTCCCTTTATTATGCAAAAATTGCACTACAGATCCCTATGTTATGCAAAATTGCACTATAAGTTCCTACATTATGCAAAAATTGCATTATAATTCGGATCTGTATAGCTTTTCGTCGCAGCTGGAAATATAATTTTTTAATTAGTCAAAAAGAATAATTATTTGTCAAAGTTGACCAATGTTGACTTTTGTCTTATTTTTGACATTTGTTGTATTTAATGGTTAACAGGTTTACTCAGAGGAATATTTTGAGGGTTTACCCAAAGGGGACTCGATTTAACTCATCAAATTATAAGCCATTAGTTGGATGGATGCATGGAGCTCAGATGGTTGCTTTTAATATGCAGGTCAGAATATATATATTATTATTAATTGCACTTTTAAACCTTTTTGTTTTCGAAATATGATTTCTAGTCCTTGTACTATAAAAATATCAGTGCAACGTTTGTATGATCGATATTTATTAGCACCTAATACTTGAAAGACTTATCCTGTTAAACCTGTTGTTTTGTATGTTGTGTAATGACTAAAATACCCCTATACGATTTGAGTACCAACAGAGTGTATAATTTGTAGTTTATATATATAGAGAGAGGGTATATGAGTAAATTAACCTTTGAAGAAATGTGAACTGAGGCCATGGCCCGGCCTGGATTTTTAACAAAATAAATAAATTATTTTAGTTTATGGGACCCCCAAAATTTTCAAAATATTCACTTGACATCCCAAAAGTTTAAATTTTTTTATTACTCTTTTATGTATTTCATTTTCTACTAGTATTCAGTCTTTTTTATAGTAAAATATAGGTTATAGTGTACTTAATTAAAAAAAAACTAATAGCGCTTCCTACCGTTCCATTTTTTGCATAATATAGGGACTTATAGTGCAATTTTTGCATTATATAAGGACCTTAATGCAATTAACTTAGAAAAAAAATTGGCTCCCGGAAACTATGCTAAAAATTGGACCATAGAGTGTTGGACCAAAAATTGTGGCATTTTTTGAGTACATGGGATTATAGGACTTATTTTATCGAGATCACAGGGACTATATGTGCAATTAACCCAATTTTAATTCGACAGGGATATGGTAGATCACTTTGGTTAATGCAAGGGATGTTTAGAGCTAATGGAGGTTGCGGATATGTTAAGAAGCCCGATTTTTTAATGACTGCGGGCCCGGGAAATCAAGTCTTTGATCCCAAAGTGAAATTGCCTGTCAAGAAAACTTTAAAGGTGAGCAAATCTCAGTAAAAAAATAAAGCATAGGGACCTATAGTGCAATTTTTTGACGCTTTCTTGTTAATTATATAGGTGACGGTATTCACGGGAGATGGTTGGCATTTGGATTTTAAGCAAACTCATTTTGATTCATATTCTCCACCTGACTTTTACACAAGGGTAATTTCGACTTTTCGCATTCTCATAGTTCATCATAGTCTTTTAAATTTAATTTCTACAAAGGTCCCTAGATTATACAAAATTTACCTTGTATATCCCCCTATATCTGCAAAAATTGTACTAGAAGTTCCTATATTATTATTAGTTTGAATTAATTACACTATATGTCCCAACATTGTATCAGATAATATACAAATAAAAGAAATCAAAGCTTAAAATAAAATGCTAAAAATGGGAAAGATCTGTATTTTTATATTTAAAAAAAATTAAAGATAAAATTTAGTTTCCCCAAAAGTATGGGACCATGGTCCCCCTTTTTTTATTCCAGTAAAAAAAAACACCTTATGGTCCCTCAAATTTTTCAGAATCTTAATTTGGTCCCCCATAACTTTTTAAAAATATCATTTTAGCCTTTGCTTTATCTTGTTATTTACATGGACCATTACAGCAATTTTTGCATAATATAGGGACCATGGACACCTTGGATTTTGGGGATAAAAAAAATTTACTTGTCTTCATAAATATAACTTATTGTCACTCAATTTTTTGTACTTGTTAGGATTTGATTTACTTTATTTATATATATATGAAAAAAATATAGATTATATTTGCATTACAGGTCCCTATATTATGCAAAAGTTGATATATAAGTCCCTAAATTTTATACAGGTTGGTATAGCGGGAGTTCCAGCTGATGAAGGAATGAAGAAAACAAAGAAACAAGAAGATAATTGGACACCTGTATGGAATGAAAAATTCAGTTTTCCATTAACAGTTCCTGAACTAGCTTTACTAAGAATCGAAGTACATGAATATGATATGTCTGAAAAAGATGATTTTGCTGGTCAATCATGTTTACCTGTTTCTCAACTCAAACCTGGTTTTCGTGCCATTCCTCTTTATAATCGTAAAGGTGAAAAGTATAATTCTGTTAGGCTTCTTATGCACTTTGAGTTTGTGTAATAGGTATTTATTTTTTATGTGGGTGTTTTTTTGGTTGTGAACGAGAGTATATAACGTTGAAATCTTTGAACGAAATTTGGTGTGTGATGTGAGTGAGTACAAATTGTGTTCAACTAGCTTTTTATGTGATATTATATTGCGATAAAAAAATGAATTTTGCTTAAAAATTGAAGGTTCTAGAACAAATATAAATTTTTTGACCAAAAAATAAAGAACAGGTATAAATTGCCATAATATAAACGTGTTGGTAACTACTAACATAACATAACATATACACATTCTTAGCAAAATTTGGTAACTAACACGTTCGAGGAAAAATTGTAACACATTCTACATTTTAAGCAAAAGTGGCAACACGTGCTACTTTAGGTACAAGATAATGTTTAGCAAAATTGATAACTAATCTCACGTGATATGTACGTACAATGATCTTATGGAATTGGTAACTAACCAAGTGTTACTTATGTACAATGATCTATTACAAAATTGGTAAGTAAACAATATCGGCAAAATTTGGTGAGTAACCAAGTGCTACTTATGTACAATGATGTCTTGCAAAATTGGTAAGGAAAACAATTTTTAAGCAAAATTTGGTATCAAACCAAGTGCTACTTATGTACAATAATCCTTTACGAAATTGGTAAGTAGAACGATTTGAGAAAAATTTGGTAACTAACCAAGTAGTACCTACTTTCAATAAATTCAGCAAAATTGGCAACTAATCACGTGCTACATAAAAGCAATATTGACAACTAATTCTGTGAACCTTAGTGCACGTGATTCAACACTACCGTCTTGAACTTTGCACGTGATTCAACACTACCGTCTTGAACTTTGCTCTTTTTGACGTCTCATGATTACAATAAGTGTCCAAAGTAGTTGTCCATTCAACAAGGACAGGGGTTGCTATTTTTTGAGAAGGAGAGGTACAGAGTTTAAATCCTCCTCCTAAATAATGTAAAGTAAAAATTACAAGGTTCAAACCCTTTGAAAAAAAAAAAGTACTCGTCCATTTTATTTCAGTGAAATAAATATTATCTAGTATCTTTAATCTACCATGCTAATAATTTTTTCAATCAAGTATCTTTAATCTACAAATACTAACAATCTTTTCCATTAGTGCTCTCCCCTATTCTTATATGGGGTTCCGTTAATAAAATGATATAACAAACTATAATGTAAATTTTGCATAATATAAAGACCTAAAGAGAAACTGCATAATATAGAGACATATGATGCAATTAATTAAAAAAGTTGGCATCTCGAACACAAACATATATTGAACGTGTCACACATAATAAATGAAGAAATTTAGCGAAGGTTTAGGGTATTAATTATTTACTACAATTATAATTCAGTTTAGCAACCTCTTTTTTTTTTTGTCGAATTAGGCTGAGAATTGGGTTGAATGTGAATCGCTCGATTTCACGATTTGGACCGTATTATAATGATTTAGTGTGATTCGTTTACGATCCATGGCTAAAACGATTCACACCTTGATTCGAATCGCCACATATGTGTATCGTACTCATATCGTACAGTTCGTATCGTGAATTGTACTATACCATGAACAAAGCACATAATTAATATTACCGCCCTGATCTTCAATCTTTTAGGCGCACGTTCTATTATTGTTTAGCAAACGTGTTGTCTACTAATAACTAATGTTATTCATGGAATATTCGACAATTAAACCAAGTCCACGACACAATAAACGACCGCCTACTTTATTTTGTTGAGATAAATAATATCTACTATCTTTAATTCTACGGATCTACAACATTTTTGTTAATGTTGTCTTCTAGATTCTCGTATAGGGATTGCATTCGAACTCACTTTAGTGTCCGAATATCTTCGAAAATATTGTTTTGGTATGATGTCATATAGGTTTTTGACGTACCGATTCATTAGTTTTTAAAACAAGTACCAAATTAGATATCCAAATAGTCAAAAAATTATTCTCAAATGCATTTTTGGTAAACAGTTTTCTTGGACAAACAAAATCACCTTTGTTGTATAAAAAATGTGATGCAAGTCGGAATCTAAACACAATACCTGCAAAAATACAGAACTTACAAAATATTGTATCGCGTGAATACCATTGTTAAAACTATTTCTACGGTGCTAACAGTATTTTTTCGGTTGTTCCCCAAGGTATAACCACTACCCTCTAAGGTTGTGTGCACTCACAACGAAAGTGATGAGATATTGCAAACACTTTTAGCTTTGAACAAGTTTTCAAAAATTTCATAAGAGAACCCTAACAAATTCGTAGATTGGTTGTGTAAAAGGAAAGAGTGAAGACCGTTTATATAGCTACAGAATAGACAAGTAAACGGTTGACGAATTAACCAGTTGGGTTAGCTCAACTGGCCAGAACTTTGCTATTTCTTCAACACTTAACGGGGAGGTCCATGGTTCGAATCCCCTCCCTAACGGGTGTAAAGTAAGAGGTACAAGGCTCGAACCCCCTCCCTGAACATGGGCAACCTAGTTCTGATTTACCATGAGAATATATATGGGGAGGCATGTATATCTCCGTGGGATTAGTCGGGCTAGCGCAAGCTAGCCCGGAACCCATGTAACCCCAAAAAAAAAAAAAAAAACGGTTGACGAATTAACTTTTGAGTGAAGAAAAGTTTCAATGCAGAAATGTCCTATAAAAACATTGGGTGCATATATGTGATGATGAACCCAAGACTTCTCATTAGTATAGGGACATAGCGCATGTTATTCTCTCAAACTACTTCATATGCATTAATTTCCTTCTAAACTAAAAAATAGATTTTATAACTTTTTGAACTATTTTAAGCTACCATGTTATCGTTTATATCTCATGAAATAGTTTGAGGAGTAATATATCTCTTACTAGTGATTTAATATAGGGATAAGGTCTTTGGAAGTTATGGTAAGAAAATAATATTTAAACATAACGCTACTTCTTCTTACCCACGAATCACGATGTGTAAACATGACAATTGAGCTACTTGCGAAACTTTGGTTTTCTCCACTTTGCAATGCGGGAAAAAGAATTTATATATGGAAAGTCGAACAAGGAGGCTATAAAAAGAATTTATATTTGAAAAAAAGTCCACTAAGAAGGCTGTAAGATAGCCACCCATGAAACCAACCACCATGATCCTCTATTAAAATCCATATAATTCACTATTTATAAACTTGGAGAATCTAAGATATAAATAGCTTAGATTCCTTGGACCATGCAAATTTGTGGTGAAATAAAGAGTTGTGTGGAACGATAACCACAACTAGAAGAACCCAAGTAAAACCAAATGACCCAAAAAACTAAAGCCAACACATCGAAAGTACAAAACTACTCTGAAAGAAAAGGGCCACCTCTTCATAATACGATAAATCCCATCTGTAAAAGACAAATAATATCACTTGTATTGTACTGCGTTGAAAGTCACTCTTCAAAGCCTATAATAACAGACAGAGACGTAATAACAGAGCATCATAGTACATATGTCAAAAATATAAAAGACCAAAATTGTCATCCAAAATTTCAATAATTTATAAACCATAGTACATTTAAATTATTTTCTAACAAAAAAAATCTTTTAAAAAGTCCAGATATTCATTGGACAAAACACAACCACAACACGAAAATTGGGGGATGGAAAATGCAATGTTAACTTGCCATTATGGGGTAAATACGCCCCAATCTCGAGGGGTTGTGAGTAAAATAAAAAATTCTAAGGACCAGAAACTATCAATTAATCTTTTTGGTATCAACTCCCTCCGTTAACAATACTGGATCAGCTTGATAGAATAACACATCACCAGTATCCGATACATAGTGATCTCTATTCATGCTTCTTGTTAAGTCTTTCATCAAGTGAATCGGAATCACTCCAGATTTTGTGGGCTCACGATAGTACTTTCCTAGCACATGCTTAGCTGTTTTTGTCTGCAATTTCATTGAAATTGTCTTAATACAGGGACTAATACGTAATAATCACAAAATATATTATTTATTACTTACCGCTTCTACTAAATGATAATGAGGGATCTGAGGAAATAGATGATGTATAACATGTGTTCCAATATCATGATGAATATTATTAAACACTCCGTAATCTCGATCTACAGTTGTCAATCCTCCTCTTAAATAACTCCATTCCTGTTACAAATCACAAATTAGTAATCATTAGCTAATTAATCTAACTAACGAAATTCGAATCTTACGTTTTTCGTTTTAATTTTTTTATTAATTGCGCGCGTTACAACACTGCGCGCACTTAATGTAACGGATACTAAGAAAGTTAAAAAAAAAGGAGTTACAAGAGATAGAAAATGACCTTTCCGCGGTACCATGGAAGTTTCTTTTCATGTCCGTGATGATGCAAATAGGTAACTAAGTCCAACCATACAACAAAGATCTGCAAGTAAAGAAAAAATTATACAATTAGAAAGAACTAAATGAAGAGATTTAGAATTATTTATTTTTACTGACCATGTAAGGGACGCCATAGACTTTAAGGATTTGACTAGTAGGAAAAACTGAGCATAGCGAAACGAGTATCGTAACCATCGCAATCCAACAAATTGTAGATGTTAATATTTGTTTTCTTTCGTTAGGTTGGAATAAGCTACTGTATGGATTGAAATGTGATCCGCTTTTCCCAGGACTTCTTTTCCACTGCAAAGTAAAATTAAATTAATTTGGAATCTCGATTAGTTGAATTCAATTAATCGAATCTTACCAGATAAATTGGATATGCGAATAATGGGAAAGGAATTTTGTATCTGAGGATTTTCGTTGTGTAATCAAGCTTCTTGTATAGATTCTCAGGCAACTAAGTAATTAAATCAAAACAATTACATATGTCACAGGTTAGATCCATCAGGTTAGATCCATCAAATTATACGAAAAATACATAGAAATGTTAAATTAGATTATTACCGGAACCCATGATTCATCATTTTCAACATGTCCATGATTGGCATGGTGAGTTCTGTGACTGATTCTCCTATATATTAAGAAAAATATTAAATTAATATACGAATAATATAATACATTATCAGAGAATTGAATTATTAGACTAAAGTACTAACCATCCATGATATGGTACGAGAATAAAGGAATGCAAAAGATGTCCGAAGATATCATTCAACATTCGACTATCAGAGAAGCTTCCATGGCCACTGAAAACAATTGTAATAAAAATTAAAATTAACAAAAACAAAAATTATTACACAGATCTATAAATAACACTTACCAATCATGTCCAAGGACAAAAATCGCCCAGAAAATAGTACCCTGAGCAGCCCAGTAAATCGGCCAGAAAACCCAGGTATCAAGATAGATAGCTAATGCCATTAAAGAGATAACAACGATAATGTCTCGCAATACATAACTGAGTGACCTCCATGGACTCTTGACCCAACAATGTGCAGGAATAGCAGCTCGGATCTCGTTGATTTTGAAAGGTGGTGGCCCGCTTAGATCTGCTCCATCATCGTTATCCAGAATCTTCTCATCATCGTGAATCTCATGTTTAGCATCAACATTAGTGTCACCACCACCAAGGCCAAAAGCCTTTCTTAGCTCCTTGAAATATAGCCATGGGAAGCCATGTTCTTTGTTCTGTGGGACACTTTCAACACCATTTTCAGTACCATTAGCTACATCTTCTTTCTCCTTTGTGTTGTCTAAGGAGGAAGAGAAGGGATTTAGACAGTTTAAGGGCAACATTGATTGATGCCTTGCCTCGATGGTACGATGTTGGTAATGAGGAATGTGTCTGGTGACGGCCCTTTATTAGGGCAGCTCGGTTACTCACAGCTCTAGTTTTTTTTTTACCTTTTTTCGGAGTAATTTGTTTAGTGCACGGTCTTTCTTAAAAGTAGGGGAAAACATTTGATTGTGTACCAAATTTCATTTAATGTTTTTGTTGAACTCACGGCCCAAATTTCTCTTTTATTGTTACATTACGAAATATCGTATGAGATCTACTAGCATCCATTTTTTTTGTTTCTTGTTACATGAGGAGAGGGTCTTTTTATTGTGTCATTGACACCGTTTGAACCTGTATTGCCTAAAACAGTAACCAAAACTCTGACTAGTTGAGCTAACCCTAACTGGTTACTAGTATCGAGTTTTGTAGATTAGCCTACGAGTCATATGTTTTTTTTTAAAATTTTATTTGGATGGTCTAAGTCAGTCTGTAAACAACATGACTAATCCTACAGGAAGATTATCTATGTCTAGAGAGAAGGCTCAAATCTTATACCTCTCGTCTTTTAAATGTTAGAGAAATATGTTGAAATTTAATATATAAAAATGAAATATTCAATATTACTTTCTTCAATTTTAAAAGTTTACTAATTCAATTGTTTAAGAAAATAGACACAATCAAACATAAATCTAAATCTAGGATTTAAGATTTCCTTCGGCAAAACTATTGGAATTTATTATTTTGTTGTTTAAAGTATTTCATATTATTCAAGAAAAATAGTTAAAAAGGCTTACAAAATAATTCAATCCTATTATGAGTCAAGGTTTCTAAAGAAAGGGGGTAAAATAATATTAGAAAAATATCTCCGTACTTTAAGAGTGGAGGAATGCCTAGCACTTCTAGTTAAAAAGTCGTGGGTTTATTATCATGACGAGAACGTGGAACAAAGACCACGTGTCCAAGAACAAGTGGACAACTTCCCATCTATCCCTAAACAGATAGTTAATAACCTAAATCAAATCAAGACCACCATACACAACTTGGGGTATGTTAAGTTATCTTCATGTGCCGAAAAAATATCTCAAGATCGTAAGGGTTATTTCTTCCAAGGTTTAGGGGCACCACATGACCTTAATTAATTGTCCGGTGATATTCCGGATGGTGTGTAAACATATTGCATGCATACAATCAGGTTCGTTTTCTGAGATAAATGAGACATCATATAAGATTTTAGGGATAAAGTCCTCCCTCCTTGTTTAATAGGGTCCCTTGTCGTGGCATGCTAACTCGAGATTCTCTTGATTCAGGTAACTGATGGAAAGAAAAAGCTCACGTGTGTCTCATGATCACCTTGTCAAATTGGCATAATATCACAAAAAATCATAGTTTAGTAACCCAAAGATGCCAACATGACAATATTGAAGATTCAACATAATTAATGACTTGAGATTGCGTTACTTTTAGATTCGATAACTATGGTAAATGATTCCACATGTTACTAAATAGTATCGAGAAGCTGGTTTGCATATCCACCTGATGAGTTGTTGAGTGGAATCAATCGATACCAGAGTCGTACAGATACGTTTTGAGTTACTGATCTCCTAAAAAGGAAACATCACAAAAATTTATTGTCAATTTAGATATCATGTTGTTAAAAGAAACTAAGGAGTGGTCATTTAATGAAGTCTTTTTGGAAATATTTTGTTTTGGATTTTCTATGCCAAATTATTTTTTGCCTCGTTCAATGGAACAATAACAACCTACAAACACCCATTAGCACCGTCAAACAATCTAACAACACCACCTTCCTATCTATAAACTTAACCACGATATTGTTGAAAACAAGGTTTAGTAAGCATTTTCTTTGAACATTCATCCTTCTTCTCTTACAAAATGATTTCGGAAAAATATTTGTATTTCTTACCAACATCCATCTCTTTTATAGCCTCACTCACTAATGACAACGATTTCACCATCTGAATAAACATTTATGTTTCAATAACTAGCCTCATATGTATAGGTGTTAGTTTTATTTGAGTTATTATGGTTACTTTAGCAGCTGAGTTTGTTATTGATAATCTCTCTAGGTTTGGTGGTTAGGAGTTATTATTAATTGTTTTTACGTTTCCTATAATCAATATGGGTTTTTTTACGTGGAGGAATGATAAGGGTAAGAAAAATGAGAGTCTTCTTCAAAGCGAGATGACAAACTCGTAAAGCCGGATGACAATTTTGTATTTTGGGATTCCGTAAGACTCTCTATAATGAAGTGATTTTTTGCACGCTAAATTGATATTCCGTTTTGTCCCTTTAAGAATGGGTCACCTATTTGATAAAAACTATTTACACAAGAGTTTTCAGGAATGATATATTAAGCGCAAGCGTAAAATTACTCAGGACCTAGTTCTCAATATACAAGATGTATTTGTGCACATATAGTCTCAAAGTTATTCAAATAAATTCATGTTGTGATGCTCAAAAGAGAATTATTAAACGAAAAGTGTTTAGAAATTGTTTGTGAGAAAGTTTGTAGTTAAGCACAAGATATAATCAGCAAAACATAAAAAGATATGACCTCTAAGAGTGTAGGATAAAAGTAAAGCTTAAAAGGTCAAATTGTGAAGGATGAAAAGATGTTTTCACAAGTGTTTTGATAAAAATTGATGCATGATATCATAAACACTTATTTAGCACATCACAACCTAAGTGATGGTCACATTAAAACAACCTAGAAAGGGGGTTATGTGTCAATATTTCCCCCTTTTATATGTTGACAAATACTTCGCTAATATACTTCTATAATGATATGAAAGATGTTTATCCTAAGGATTTAGGCTCCCTCTTACAATATGCATATAAGATACAAAGATATAATGGTACAAATGGAATCTAACTCCCCCTCACAACAAGCCTTAGCTAAGTGTATTCGAAGAAAAAACTTAATGTTAAGTGAGTAATGAAAGTGCAAATAAACACAACTTGATGCACATAATTCTCCCCCTTTGTCTTCATCAATAACAAAAAAGTATCTAATCGATTACGCGAGCCTACTCGAGTGAACTAACTAGAAAACAATTTTGAATTCATTAAGAATGAACTAGTACCATTGATATCTCCTCATTTGTGATAATAAAATATACTTGGAGACATCATTTTAGGCTTATTTATTAGTTTATAGGTTGATTTTAGCTTAGTTTAGTGCACTTTCCTATTTTGAGTCTTGATTTAATAACATAATATTTTTAGAGCATATTGGGTTTAATTGTTTATTTAGTGTGAAGCTTTAAAGATAATTATGAATATTAATTAGAGTCCAAGTCAAAGACTACAAGATATGGAAAGAGATATGCATGGAAATTAGAGATAGAAGGAAACTGAGTTCAAAAAGGAAAAGGAAAAGCTGCCTAAATCTGAATTCTGCAGTACACGCCTAAAGAAGTGGTTATTTACCTAAGAAATAGGCCGATTTTGGTAATTTCCTTCTTTACGGACAAAGATAATTCTGTTGCGATTCTTTTGGTATCTTATGGAGCTCAAACCGACCAATAACGAAGAAGATATGCTCAAAACGGTCCAGCAGTGTTTATCTTTATTTCCTTACGAATTTGAGTTGGGCTTGGAGTCCACCACTTACTTCTCCTTCAAGAAAACGAATTAGGTCAACCTATACACTATAAATACAACCTCTTAACACTCTTAAATCATCCTTGGTGAAACCTTAAACCAAGAGGAAGCTTACAACACAAGAGAGAAGTCTGGAAGGAGCTATTCATCAACAATGTCTTCTTCTACCTTTAGATTTGTAATTTCTTTCTTTTCTTTCATGAACTAAATTTCTTTAGCTTGAGTTTTAGCATTAATGTATGAACCCTAGTTTTGAGTTGACATCTATCTAATTTGGGAATTTGATGTCTCCTTAATTGTTCTTATTTTCGACCCTTAGGAGACATCATTTTTGGTGTTTATTTAATCAATTTGATAGACTTTTGGACTAAATATGCAATATTATGATTTTCCTCTTTTATTTCTAGCATTTTTAATTTATTAAGCTTTTGCGCGTAATATTGGTATTTTTAGTGTAAAGTTTACAGGTTTTAGATGTTAGCTAGAAGAGGAATCCGAGGAGAAAGTCAAAAGATCAAAAGATAGAGTCAAGACTTGAAGATAAATCCCGAAGATATTATTTTTAGAGCTGAAAATCCATTTTCCAGGCCATAGATTGCTGATTTCGAGGTGCTTAAGCGATGATTTAGCCGCTGACCTTTGAAGAGAAAACATTCCTTATCGAGTTACGGAACTTTAGCAACTGGAATGAGGTCAATCGGAGTCATAACGCATCGGGAAAAGCCGTTTTAGTGAAGGTGTATCAGCAGTTACGGGATTTTTGGCCTAGAATTTGGGCTTGGACATTTAATTAGTGTTTTATTTTTAGGTCCAAGCCATAATCCGTTTTTCCACCTATAAAACCAGCCTTTGACTTCTATTTACAATACAATTCACATTCTGCAAGATTAAAAACACCAGAGAGAAACAACTGAAGGAAGGAGAAGAAGCTACAAGAGCTGGAGAGAGTCTATATCTCCGTTCGTAGTCATTCCGATTCCGGAAATTAGGTTTTTCTTATCTTTTAATTTTGTAAACAATATGAATTCTCTTACATTCAATTCAGTTTTTAGTTTTAATATGAGCTAAGCTTTTCATAGTGCTTGAGAACAAACAATGGGTGAATCCCAATCTTATTAAATAACGAATGTTGAATTTGGGTTTCTGTTAAATTAAACTAAATTAGGGCTTTTACTCTTTTCGATAAATTGAGAATGTTTACTGTTTTTAGCGTCATGAACTAGGAACAGGTGTTAGTATCTAGGCTATTCCAATTAGTGGCGATTGGATCATCCTGACGGAAGGTTTAGGTAAAGAACCATTTATTCAATCTGGATAGAAGTTAATGATTCTGACGAACTTAGCTAATCCTAGGGCCAATGAGGTAATAAAACTTAATCATCCAACGGTGGATCATATTTACCCTGACGGGACTAGTGACACTTTAGGATCTCCTTATAGTCCACCCTGACGGGGGTATAAGGAATTTAGAATCCCGACCATTGTAATGGACTAATTTAGCCCTTAAACAACAAGAGTTAGGAAATAGGATTGGGAGGATCCTTGCGTTCTCAAGTGCTCCATCTCATACTGCGTTTTACATCATTTTACTTGCGTCTTAGCTTTTATTTGCATTTAATATTTGTCTTTCATTCAGTAGTTTTAATAACAAAACCAAACAAACATTTTACCTTTATTTGCTTTCATAAGTGCATCAATCATTAATAGATAAGCATTGTAGTCAACCATCCCGTCCTTGGAACGAATCTGTATTATCAGTTATACTACTCGGGACAACCGTACACTTGCGGTTGTGGTTCGATTTACATTTGCATTTATTTTAGAACTCACAAAGGACCACCAAGTTTTTGGCGCCGCTGCCGGGGACGGTAGCGTGTGACCACGGTGTTTATCCTTTAGTGATAGTGCATTTATTTTATTTTATCAGTTTTACGCTTTTTGTTTGTTAGCTTTTTCAGGTTTTTAGGTTTGGTGTATGCGAAGAAGGCTATTCAAGGATCTAGAGCCAACACCTCCGATCCTTAGTAATCCGGAATCGTTGATCAGACTTGCTAACAGAAGAAGAATAGAACGAGAAGCTTTAGAGGTAGAAGAATTAAGTAACAGAATGGAAGAGATAAATCTTCAAGATCAACAAAATAATCAACCAGGTCAACTAGGCGCGAATGGCCAACTCTTGAGTTTTTTTCAAGGTTAGCATTTTTTTTATAAATAATTGGCAATTTAGCATATAAAGGAAAGTATTTTCAGATTTAGTACAAGGGCGGCATCCCGAACACCGCCCTTAGGCAAAATTGTAAGGGCGGTCATTCAACCACCGCCCTTAACAAAAATACAATTTTGCTTAAGGGCGGTGTTCAGGATGACGCCCTTGTGCTAAATCTGAAAATACTTTCCTTTATATGCCAAATTGTCAATTATTTATTAAAAATATATTAATATTAAAAAAAACTCAAATATCTTTCATTCGTGTC
The DNA here is from genome assembly GCA_029959085.1 of Nemophila menziesii. NCBI lineage: Eukaryota > Viridiplantae > Streptophyta > Magnoliopsida > Boraginales > Hydrophyllaceae > Nemophila > Nemophila menziesii. The sequence goes on from JARWIR010000007.1 coordinate 53,488,056, forward strand.
TGGATGACGAACCGCATCTTTTAATTTTTTCTTCAAAGCCGAACCGCATCTCAATACAACTCACACCACCACATAAATCACGGGTTAGTATTGAAACTTGTGCTCTCACATTGATTTTAAGGACCTCCCAAAATTAATGAATGACCAACATTTCTGTTAGACCATAATTACTGAAATTTCAGGTGCAAGAATGGGATATTCTCAATGGGCCCTACACTTTCTTAAACGTTAAAACTAAATTAATAATCTAAATTTTTCTTCGAGAAAATCCTATTTTTAGGTATTTTTAGGCTAAATATTTTAAAAATTACATTTTAGGTCATTTTATTAATTTTGTAAGATATTTTATAGATTTTAAAAATAATTTAGACACTTTAGATAGAGTTCTTAATTTGTGATGCGACCAAATAAACATATAGTTTATTTGAAATGCCTAAATTATCCTTAAAATCAATGAAATATCTCTTGAAATTAGTGAAATGACCTAAAAATAAGCATTTAAATACGTTTGGCCTAAAAATGCGACTTTTGAAACGTTTGGCCTAAAAATGTTTTTAGGCCATAAGTAATGGCCTAAATGGAATTTGCTCTTTTTATATTCAATCATATGAGGGTAACTACCATCTTTTATAATTATCTTTTTATATAGATCATTCATTTAATATCTACTTAACGTATTCTATAAATGTTCTAGCGGATCTTTTGATGCACAAATCTTGTTCTCGACTCTGTTTTTCTAGTCACCGTCTAATTTACATAATTATTCGCTTCTTGATAAAAATATGTTCTATCATAAAACTCATATATCTATATGAAATGTCGTGACTGTCATGCACTATCCCATTGTAGAGTTCTGTAGACCAATATAGCTCTTCATATCGCACTTTACCAACATATACGACTCCAACAATCCTTCTTTATCCTGAACTCAAAATCCAACCCACAAAACTCATAAATGAACGTCAACTTAATCATATAAGCCTTTGCGAATAAACCTAAGAGCGAACCCACTTTATCTTGAAGGTACCCCCTAACGATACGATATTAACATAGTTTATAACAACCATCAATACTCAATTTAATCCCACTTATTGGGTTAACTCCCTTTACCAACCAATTCTTAGTTGATATGATCAACCCAACATCTACTTCGTTGATGTCCCCAAAGCTTGATGTAAAAATCACATCTCAAAAAACGTTTCTCGCAAGTGTATGAGTCGTCCCAAGTAATCAAATGATAAATATTTTGTATCGTACTCCACATGGATTGTGAAGTTAAGCTCACGTTTTTAATTACGTTCAAGATATTCGTTGAGTAAAAAAGAGAATAAAAATGTATGGTTGTTGGTTTTAACTCAATAATTTATATAGTAGGTTTGGAATATAGTGCAGTTATATAAAATTAAGATAATAATAGTATAAAAGGGCATGGACTAAAATGAAAATAATCTTAAGAGATGAAACATAATGAGAAATGTAGGTCGAGACGATTGGTTTTTACCATTATTTATGACTTAGACTTACTTGAAGTTCAAGGGCGAGTGGGAAGATGTATGTTAATTGGGATTCTACGTCCCACCTAAGTCTCTCTTGAGTAAGTAGGTGCGACTATCTAGTATTAAGGGCCCTGAGTGAACCGAAAATACTATCAAATGATTAAGTCTATAACCATATAGTGATGACTGAATTAAATTTGACCTTCCGGTTATAAACAAACCGAACGTTCAATATTAAAATTTCTTTATTCATCCCCCCTTCCAGGTCAACATCTATTATTATTCAAACACATGGACAAAGTGAATGGATTTTATCACATGATTAAAGAATATGAACAATATACAAAACCTCAATTTATTTAAATAGAGATTTTCCAAAACTCATACAAATAAAACTAGAATCATAAAATATGGTCCATCTCCAATCATCATCTCAAGTTATTCACGAATATGTTTTAAAATGGAAAAGAGAAAGAAATATACTAAAAACAATAGTTGGAAGTGATAGAATGATGATGTTGACCTTCACCTTGTTTTGCTCTTATTCATACATGTATGGAGTTTTGAAAATGATAAATATAATTCATTTGATCTTTAATTACAGCTAAGTAGGTTATGATATTTTTTGCCCATGTGATCTCAATTAGGTGGGTTAAATGTGGCTCAAAAATATTTTTATCAATTTTGAACATGCCTGGGTCATTGTGAAAAACCCCGCATAACTTTGTCGTCTCAATTCTGATTCATGGACCATTTTCTTTCACGCGATCTAGACTCAAACTAAGAGCACACACATAAGAAAATTTTCAAAATATATACAAAATTGTGTTGATCTTTGATACAATTGAATATTTGTTATTCAGTTGGTTAAATTTATTATTTATATTTTAGAATTTGAATAGTTTTTTACCTTAATTACTATAAAATATGAAAACACATGTGATAATAAATGGTTTTTGTCTATTTGGTTTTATTTTTATCTAAAAACACAACCTAACGGTGTCAACCATCAATTACACTTTTCAAAACCACAACCTAATGATGTTAACCACGGTTATATAATCAGATCAGCTTCCATCGATTTTGAATTTTAACAGTAACCATTGTCATCTCTAACTGAACCCCAAATTTGTTAAATCGTTCAAAAATTAAATACCATTCCGATATGAGTTTTCTTTGTTTTTAACATTTTTTTGTAAAACTAATTGCGAGGAAAATGCATAGGAGGAAATTATTGCAAAATAAACGTATTGGCGCTCTCCTTCGAGAAGCGCATCTTCCTTAATTTTTGTTAATTAATGAAATAGTAAAAAAAATTAACGTTAATTAAGTGGAGGCTCTTTCGAGGAGCGCCTCTTTTCTTCGTGTATATTATCTCAATCCAGTTCATGCATACGATAAATGCAACCTTTCTTGACTGATAAATGATTTCTCACGTGGCATGTCACATTATGTTACAAATCTTGAAACGAATCTGACAAAATAATTAGAATTTTAATGATTACAAACTTGTATTCATACAGTTTTATGAATATCCAGAAAAAATGATAAAAATGTTGTAAAAAAGACGTTTCCACCTAATAATTCGCTAATTACCCATGCTTTATAGGAATAAAATTTTAGCAGTTAATTGCACAAAACGCTCGTAGTCTCCGAAATAGTCTGTTAATCCATATAGTCCGTTAATTTTAGAAATCATTGGCTAACAATTTTGTTTTTCAAATGGGTTGAGCTGAATTTAGAGGAGATGCCCTTCAAATGAGTGTCTTTATAATAATGGATAATGTTATGTTAGTCAAAGACGCTCCTCGAAAAAGTATCGGGTTTGTTTTTTTAATTTTTTTCTTGTATAATTTTTTTAAATTATTTTTTGTAAAAATATTAAAAATAAAAAAACCTTCTCCAATTTTATCCTTTTATAATTTATGTAATAGAAACCATTCATTATCACATCTGAGATTTTGGGTACACTTTATTCATGAATCTTATCATGTGGTGTGCACCCCATACGACAAGATCCAGTGTGATTAATATTAATTTTCAATTCGTTGCTAGATAGATAGCTTCGGCACCTACTCCAAGATTTTGATTCTTTAAATGAATCCAAATCTTTGTAAAAGCATATTCCAAATATAATAAGCGCCCTTTAGTGAGTTAAAACCTTAGTATTAGGTTAGGTTCAAAGTGGTTCTCGTGCCTCTTATGCTTATGTAAAGGGGAAAAGAAATTTTTGATCACTAATTACAACCTCTAATCTCTATCGTATAAACATTTCAGTTATTAAATTAAAGTTTACACGTATTCCGGCCATAGTTTTTCTTTTTCTTTTTCTTTTTTCTTTTGACTAATTTAGGCTAGCTTGCATATACTACAACTAATCTCACAAAAATATGCAAGTCCTCTTATATATATCTCAAGTAAATCAGAACTAAGTTACCCATATTCTGGAAGGGTTCGAACCTTGCACCTCTTACTTTACGCCCTTTAAATGTTGAAAAAATAACAAGTTTTTGGCCAATTTCAGCCATAGTTAAAACTAAGCAAAAATGAGAGTAATGGTATCCCAAACCCATTGGGTAACCAAACATGGACCACAAAGGGGTAAATATCAACTCATCCTAATTCACACCATATCCTAACTTTCACAATTTGGCCCATATAAAATGTTACCACGGTTTGGGCATAACCTCTTTACCACCCGTCTAACTTGTACTATTCGTCAAAAATAATAAATAATACACAACACGTTTTTTTGCCAGAAAGCCAAGAAAACACTATCCTCTTTATACATATCTAGGCCCTCTTCACCTATTCATCTCTCTTCTCACCTGATATTTCTTCTTTACTCGCACTAAAAGCCTAAATTTCTTCATAATTAGAGTCAACAAATCTATTTTATTTTTGTGCCTTAATGGCTATACTCATCGTTTGTGATGTGATACGTGGTGGATTTATTCATATATTTTGCTTTTCTAAGGCTATATATGGCTATACTTTCGCCGAAACCTCAAGGCAATTGTGACGATCCTAACTTCACCTTCTACTTCAAGGTTATTCTCTTGGTCTCTAATTTTTCTTAGTTCTCTTTGTCATTTTTACGAGAAATTATGGTAATGATTATGCGCAACTAGTTTTTTATGGTTTCTTACACCTTTTTCTTATAATGATAAGTATTTTTTCATTTTTTTATACTCGGAATTACTTATTAGTAGCTGTTTCCAAAACTGACCATATTAAAGTTTTGGTTTTCGAAAGCTAAACACAAACTTTTTTTTAAATAAATTAACACTAGTTTTTATGATCTTTTTGATAATTTATTTACTTATTGGTAGCATGCGGAATTTGAATAAGTCAATGATTGGTACTCTCGTTCTGTAAGTTTTTGTCATTTCTGCTATAGGCTTTCTGTATTTAGTTATGTAGGTAAATAATGCTTTTTGTCTCGTGATGTGCATTTCTGAACCAAATATTAGATATTTCAGTGTGCAAATAATTTCTATAATATGTTTATTTGTTAAGTGTGTTAAATATGATCAGAGTAGTGCTTATAACATGAACATGGTTTGTGATTGTAGATTGAAGAAACAAAGTTTGATGAAATTGACTTGTCGGGGGGAGACTTTGCTGAATATGATGAAAACTATGAGCGTCTAATCATGATTTTTAATTTTCGTATTATTCTTAGCCTATTATTAAATATTCAAAAAGTGACTTGTTTCTTTTCGGAATATTCTCCTGTAGGATCACATGAATATTGTAAGGATATTTAGTTGGATAAGTCCATTAATCTTTACAAGCTTATACTAATTGTTCTCTGTCGAATGATTTGTTTTTTTATTCTTCCGACGACCATTATCGGTCGCCAAAACTACTATCACCAGCGACCATTGTCGTGGTCGCCAAAAGTGGGGTCGCTAATCCACACATCTGGCATAGTGTAAGCATCACCACTCTGTCCCCACCCTGGTGACACTAAGCATATTCGACGACGACACTAAGAATACTTAGTGATTTTGACATTGAGCATGATTTTTAAGTAAATTTAAGTCCAGGTTTGTCTCAGCCTCCAACCACTACCACTTTACCTGAGTGCACGAAGATTTGAGCGACAGACCACCATCATCTTGAAAAAACATCTGAGAGTCATATCTTGAACTTCCAACAACCATAACTTTGTTGCAGCGTTTTAAACCACCACGACGCTACCATCATGAGGGTTTCCTATTTGCTTTGAGAGTATTTCGTTTAAGGGGTAGTGAAGAAGAGAGAATGTTTTCAAATTTGTGAAATAGTTGGTGATTTAGGTTTTGAATTTGTGTCTATTAAATTATTTTTACTTGGGGTATGAATTATTTGGATTAATTTCCTTTTATAAATTTGTAATGTCTAACCAGAACAAAATTGAATAAGAAGTCTTTTTAATTTTTAGTGGAATTTTTTAAATATTTTTTGGATCAAAATCTATAAAAATCATATAAGGGTTGATGACCCAAAAAATCAATATAATAATACACTTAACCCATAAAAAAAATCTCTGACTTCATACAACTACATTACAATTTTACCCTTCTAATATGATTAAAACAAACAATCACAAACTCAATGAAAGTTCAAACAGTTGCACATAAAATTTACACACATTACACAGATTCTCACACACTTCTAATGCAAATAACTCACACACTACACTATCGATAAACTATCACGCCAGCCATCGAAGAATCGCCAGCGAATAGAGAAAGTGAAGCACAACAACGAAGCAGAGCAGGTGAAGCAGAGAAGTGAGAATCTAAATCCCACAACTGCCTTAATCCCACCAGACTAGATTCCACCAACAACCAACAGACTTAATCACATCAAAATCTAAATCCCATCAGACTAAATCTAATCAACAGTGTGATTCCCGTTAGCAGACTAAATTCAAGAATCAATATCAATTCTATGAGCCGTCTAAATTCCAGTAATTCTTATCAGTATATATCTCATCAATTGTCTTAATTCGATCATACTAGATCCCATCAACAAATTTAATCACATCAAATTCTAAATTCCATCAAACTGTCTAAATCCCATCAACAGTGTGAATCCCGTCAGCAAATTAAATCCAAGCAACAATGTAAATCTTATCAGTTGTCTAAATCCCATCTACATTATAAATCTCATCAACTGTCTTAATCCCATCAGACTAGATTCCATCAACAGACTTAATCACATCAAATTCTAAATCTCATCAAACTGTCTAAATCTTATCAGATTAAATCCCATCAACAGTGTGAATCCCTTCAACAGACTAAATCCAAACAATAGTGCAAATCCATCAGCTGTCTAAATCCCAGAAATCGGGCTAAATCCCATCTACATTATAAATTCCACCAGTTTTCTTAATCCCATTTGAATTGATCATATCAACATCCTTAATGACATCAAATTCTAAATCCCATCAAACTGTTTAAATCCCATCAACGATGTAAATCCCAACATTAGACTAAATCCAAGCAATAGTGTAAATCCCATCAGCTGTCTGAATCCCAGCATAATAAATTTCATTAGTTTTCTAAATCCCAATAGACTAAAACCCATTAGTGTAAATCCCAACAGACTAAAAGTGAAAAATTCATGAAAAATGAGTAAAAAATGTGTGAAAAAGTTAGTGAATGCACATTAAAATTAAATCTTAGAAGCAATACCTGAGTACAGTTCCCTTAGATTGAAAACCGAGAGTGAAATTATGCTTGAAGAACAAGTTAATTGCAATACAAATCCTTATTAAAAGGCATTAAGATTGACATAAAATTGAGAAAATGAGCATGAGGAAAGAAGATTAAGAAAAAGTAAGAAAAGAGAAAATGAGTTAAGTAATGTGTGATATATAAATTAAGTAGGTATAGGGGGCTTGCTGAGAGATGAAGAAGGTGCTTATATCGCTGGTTTTCAGGTTCGTGTGTGGTGCAATCTCCTTTCCATTCAGAGTTGTTAGCGCTACATTATGGGCTACATTGGGTGGTAAATCATGGAGTTAAAGACCTCTATATCGAGACCGACTCGAGAGAGCTTCACGCGCTAGTGAAGGGCGTTGGTGGCTCTAAGAGATAGAATTGTTATATAGGTCATGATTGTTGTGAGATGCTCCGGATTAACCCGAACTTTGAGATACATTCCATTTATCGGGAAGCTAACTCTTGTGCAGACCTACTGGCTAAAAGTGGTGCGGAATTGGAAGAGGGACCCCGTACATTTGAAGATCCTCTGGATTATTTGTGGAGCAATATCACTAGAGATAGGAGCGATTGCGCTATTCCTAGACTAGTATTAGACTCTCTGTAAGAGTTTTTTTAGTTGATGTTATGTATCAACTTCGGCTTTTAAAGCCTCAGCTGTATGCAAAATAAATAAATTAAGTAGGTATATTCTAATCTATTTAGACCTTAAATAATTCACTAATTGAAATTTTAGAATTATTTTATTAAGTAGGATAATTAAACTTAAAATAGTATTATTTAATTTTTTAGGTCATAATCTACTATATAATGAATTTAAAAGAGAAATTTAGTAATTAAAATTGTACAGATTTCATATTTCATAATTTAGACCATTTGACCTATTGGACAAAATTGAAAGCTTTTAGAACAAAAAAAAAAAGACCTATTGGCAAACTGGTTTACATTTGACCCAACAAAGAAAAAAAGGAAGACTAAGTCCAAGAATTTGGAAGAAGAAAAGAAGCCCACATTTTGTTAGATCCAATCCAAAGAAATTAAATTGATCCAACTCAAAGAAAAATAGGCTACGTTTTTTTTTTTTTTGCATACATGAGAGGCTAAAAAGCCGTTAGGAACAAAGAATTACATAGAGAACAAAAGCATTTATTAACTATCTAGTACAACTCTACTAGTTGCACATCCACTTCTATCTCGCGTAATCACCTTCCAAAGATAATCCGGAGGTTCCTTAAATATCTCCGGTTGAGCACAACTCGAAGCTCCTTCTCTTGCAAGTCTATCAGCACAAAGATTAGCTTCTCGATAAACATGAACAAAATCAATTTTCGGAAATTTACGAAGTAAAGCACTACACTCTTTTGCAATTGAAACGTACCGACTACCTAAACTCCCACCGCCCTTCACTAGCGCGTGGAGTTTCCCCGAGTCCATCTCATAGAGAGTAGAGCTCCCACCGCCCTTCACTAGCGCGTGGAGCTCCTCCGAATCTGTTTCAATCACTATCTCAATATAGCCACAGTTACTAGCCCATCTAAGACCAAAATGTAGCGCAAGTAATTCCGATATAAAAGGGGATACAAAATCACATGAACCCAGGAACCCAGCAATACATGTTCCAAAACTATCCCGAATTATACCACCAATACCTGCTAACCTTTTTGCTTTAACGAAGCTTCCATCTATGTTCATCTTTAAACCCTTTTCCGGTTTATCCCATTTTACCATAATATTATTGGAGAGCTTAATAATACCGCCATCAAAAGACTTACCCCATGCAAGAATAAAATTACCCACGAGAGAGAAGATGTCTCTCTTTAATTCTAGTACATGAGGAATACTTTGCCCCTCATTAAAAACTAAACGATTTCGATTAATCCATATTGTCCATAGCATGGCAACAAACACTAATGGCCAATCAAAACCATTACATCGCGTCTTGGATCGGAGATGACCTTCCATCCAGCACTTTATGCCCCCGGGAGGGGCTGAAAAACTGTTTTCTGCAATTTGTAATGCTGCAGCATTTTCCGGGCCTGTACGGGTTGATTCCAGCCGCTGCGCCGCCCCTGGACTGCGGCCTGCAGCATTTAAATCCTCTCTTGAACGTGTCCAGCATCTATTCAAATGTTCCAGGTGCATTCTATCCTTGCTCTCCATCATTCCAGCCTCCGTTGCAGCAGCTGAAGACCTTCCCACCGAGCCTGCAGTAGCATCCAACAATGCTGCAGTTCTTCTCCCAGCCGAGACCCCTGATGCATCCATGAAAACAGCTCCAGCAGCATCCTCTCGACCTGCAGCAGCAAAACCATCAACCTCCACAGCTTCGGAACCTGCAAAATCAGATGAAAAGCCCAATAATTTCCACACCATGGTAGCTAATTTACATTTTAAAAAAAACATGCAAAATATCTTCCCTTTCAGCTCCACAGATAGGGCATCTTCGTGACTCAAGAACATTCCTTTTGTAAAGGTTTTCCGCTGTAGCAACTCGGTTAAGCATTAATCTCCAAAGGAATACCCTTATCTTTTGAGAACATTTCAGTTTCCACACCAAATCCCACTCAAAAGATCTCTCTTCGCTACCAACTATCGAGCTCATAAATGCGGATTTAACGGAGAAAAAGCCTGAATTTTCATACTTCCACCTTACATACGGACCAACATCATCATTTTGGATAATAAATCCATCCCGAAACATCTCAACACCAGCTAGTATAGCTTTGCAAACATTCGATTCGTTCCCATTACAACTGCGATTTAATAGTCCATTCCTAAAATACTTATTTCTGATCACTTCCACCCATGCAACTGACAGGTCCTCTCTAAGAATTTTCCACCCAAGCTTTGCTAATAATGATAAGTTGTACCTCTCAGCATCCCTTATTCCTAGACCACCATTCGCCTTTGGTTTGCATATTTGCTCCCACGAAACCCAATGCAATTTTCTTTCTGAAGATGAAGAACCCCAAATAAAATCTTTGACCACTTTATCAATTCCATTACAGACATATTTTGGCAGCTTCATAACTTGCATTTGATACACGGGTATCGCATTCAAGACAGACTGAGCAAGTGTGATTCGACCCGCAAGCGATAAAGTCTTTGTTTTCCACGAAGCTAACTTATTTCTCATCTTTTCCACTATGCCCTTGTAGAACCCTTTTGGTAGTCTACCCGAGAGTATAGGGACTCCCAAATAAGTACCAAAGGATTTACTAAGGCAATACCCACTAGCCAATGCAAGGTCCTTCTGAACTTGTTCCGGGACATTCAAGGAAAAATAAATTAGGGACTTCTCAGCACTAACTGTCTGTCCAGCTGCATTACAAAACCTATCCATCACCTCCTGAATAGCATATACCTGCAATAAAGAGGCCTCACCAAACAAAATTAGATCATCCGCGAAAAATAAATGAGATAACTTAGGGCCTTGGCGACCAATTTGGATCTCTTTCCACTTCCCCGAATCGCAAAGCTCTTGGATAAGTAAGGATAATCTCTCCATACACATGACGAAGATATAGGGCGAGAGAGGGTCCCCTTGCCGGATACCCCGGTGAGGAGTAAACGGAGCTAAGGGCTCCCCATTCCAAAGGACTCGCATTTCATTCTCCTTCATACTGGACATGATAACCCTTATCCACTTCTCTGGAAGGCCAAAAGTTCGCACGGTTTCTTCGATGAATTCCCATCTAATCTTGTCATAGGCTTTCGCGAGGTCAATCTTTACCGCCATGATTCCATTCTTTCCAGAAATATGACGCATTTTATGGTCCACCTCCCGAACAAGCACCACGTTATCCACCGTAGAGCGACCTGGCAAAAAACTACTTTGGCAAGGCCCAATAATGTTAGATAATATAGGCCTTAGTCGATCGACCATTGCCTTCATAATAAATTTAACAGGGGAATTTATAAGACTAATAGGACGAAAAAGGCGTACCCGGTTCGGGTCTGGTACTTTAGGAATAAGGTGTATTAGCGTACCATTCAGACCCGAAGGTAATTGACCAGTATCAATGGCTTCACGAACCATTTTGCAAACCGAAGGGCCCACTGAGGCCCAACATTTCTGATAAAAAGCCGCTGACATCCCATCTGGGCCTGGCGCCTTCATCGGATTAGACTGAAACACAACCCTACGAATTTCTTCGTCCGAAAATGGAATTTCAAGATCTCTTTTAACCACATCCTCAAGAGGCCCTATGATCGGTAGACTAGACCCCTCCATTAGGTCCTCCGGTGCAGCATAAAGGGACTCAAAATAATCACGAACTAACTGTTTCAAACCATCCTCTTCCTCAACCCAATTATCCATATCATCTAACAATCTAGTACAGATAGCCTTTTTCTTTCGTATAGACGCTGCGATTTGGTAGAACCGAGTGTTCCTATCGCCTGACTCCACCCATTTACTCCTCGATTTCTGAAAGTACATAATTTCTTCTTGTTCAAGTACACTCTCGTATTCCTTAGTAAATTGTAAACCCATAAGCCGAAGAGAGGAGTTATATGAAACTTGTAGTGACTTTTGGATACCTCTAATCCTTGCACTCAACTCCCTTTTCTTACGATTAATATCACCAAAAACTTCCATTTTCCAACTATTTAAATGATTCTGAATAGCCATTACCCCTTCTCCTACACCCAAATTGTTACCTTCCCAATTTCTCTCTACGAAGTCAAGAAAACCTTTATGTAAGCACCAAGCGGATTCAAATCTGAAGCGGCGAGTGTTTACTTTCGGTCTTCGGACTGGGCAAACTTGAATTAGGATTGGCATATGGTCCGAGTGGACCCTTGCCAAGTGGACAACTCGTGTATTCGGAAAGAGTTCCTGCCATTCTAAATTACCATAAGCTCTGTCCAAGCGTTCCATGATCTTTTGCCCTGAATTCCAAGAATCGCTCCAAGTGTAACGCGGTCCGTTGAATCCAAGGTCTATCAGGCCACAACTGCTTCTCCACTCTTCAAACTTTTCCATTCGTCTCGAGACACCCGAAACCCCACCTTTCTTATCAATTTCTAACCCCACTTGATTAAAGTCACCAGCAACTAACCACGGAGATTGTATATTGTGAAAAGCATGGTATAAAGCATCCCAAAGATCTTCTCTCCGTTTATAATCTGGACTGGCGTAAATTGCTGAAAACACCCATGATTTACACCCTTGTTGGCTAACCTCAATATTTATAACTTGGCGACCAGCTGAAAGAACCCTTACATTGATGTTCGAGTCATTCCAAAGCAACCAAATACCCCCACTATAGCCTTCTGAATCCACTCTAATCGAGTTATCCTTTTGCAAAGAGTTAATAACTTTATTCGCGTTAATACCACTTATTCGAGGTTCCACAATTACTGTAAGCCACACATTGTTATTAACCATCATATCCCGGACCACTTGTCTAAATCTGGGTTTAGCGGCACCATAACAATTCCATACCAAAATATTAATGGGATTTTTAGTTCTTTCCCAAGAGTTTCCTGAAACATTCAATAGATTCATTAAATAATTAAAATATAAACACGGAAGTACCTCTAGGCGCACTAGGCGCGAGCCTCCATATCCATTTCATCTACCGAGTCGCCATTGACTTGCTCTTGTTCGCGCGTGACAGTGGGATCAGGCCCTGTTTCCTGGACTTGACTGTCCAGCCATGCCGCGTCAGTAGCTGCTCCGCCATCTGAAGCGTCCCACAGTGGTTCTGGGATCATATCAGTAGCGCTACTGATCATCAGCTCTTTGTCGAGCTCCTGGTTGTCCAGCTCCAGGTGATGGTCTTCATCACGGTTCCTGTGCTGAGGTGTAGGAGGACCCGAAACAAAGGCCCCAATTTTTGGGTTAATTGCAAACAGGCTCCTGTGGTCATTCATTCCTTCACAGATACTCACCTCCACTAAATTATCACTATTGCCTACTGTAGCAGCCCCAACCGAGAGCTGATGGCTCTCTAAATTACCTGCTTTTTCCTTTCCTTTATTCTCATCCAACTTTGCACTATTTTTCGCCACACTCGAACCCTTTTTGCCTACCTTCTTGCTCCCTTTTTTAGCCCCAATTTGCTCCTCCACAAGCCCAAAATCGCTCACCTCCACCTCATCTACTAACATTCGTCTTTGCTCGAAGCTAGGGGAGTTAATAATCCCATGACTTTTGGCCCCACCATTCTTTTTATTACCCGTGACATTTCCAAATATACCTTTACCTTTATTTGAAGCTAATTTCGACCCCGAGCTTTGCCCCTTATTCATTACACTTTGTGCATTAAACCTCATCTCACTTGGCATTTCTTCCATCCTAAGAGCATCAAAACGGTTTCCAAGATTGCTATTAGAAAGGTTTTTTGCCGTTTTATTCGTAGTATTTTTCCCATTCCCTCTATTCCCTCGCCTCACCGTCATCCATTCACCGTACTTTTCTTTTGGTGCCGGTATCTCGAATACTTCTTCCACCATAGCTTCCTTACCTTTCCCACTAACCCGATCCTCTGACATGTAATCACCTAAAGTAGCCGGGCAATTTTCCTTTCTATGACCAAATTTTCCGCAATCAAAACAAATTAAATGAAGGCCTTCATATTCTACCTTGCATATATCTGACCCAATTCGAACCTCTGGTTCTAGGGGTTTTTTCAAATCAAGCTCAATTGCTAATCTTGCGTAATTCCCCCTTAATCTACCCTTAGTCATCGGATCGATCTTAATCGTTCTACCAAGTTTGTCACCAATCTTTCTCAATATACGCGCTGTGTAATTTTGCATACCAACATTAGAGATTCTTACCCACGCGGTGGTCTTCGTTATCGAGTTAGATGCAGCGTTAAAACTAGGTGTCCATTCTCTGACAATAAGGTAATGATCTAAAATCATCCAGGGACCACCCGAAAGCGCGAAATCGAAATCACCCCTCAACTCAAACTTGACTATATAATATCCATGCCCCACATCCACTAACTCAAAATGCCCCTTAGGTGCCCATATCTGTCTTAGCTTCGAGAGTAAATACGTGAAACCTACCTCCCTCCCCAGTAGACGGATAACAGCCGAATTACGCCATAGCCTAACCCCCTCTTGTATTTCGTCTCTAGTCCTAATAACGGTAGGGATTGAGTCGGTTATTATCTCCTCATCGTCATCCTCTATTAGGTTTTCTAATTCTAAGAAATCTTCCTCGCCCATTATATACCCAGTCTTAGTTTCCTCCCTATCTTCAATGATAGGTATGATTAAATTGTTACCCGTTACGGTTCCCTTCCAGCCACTAAGATTAGGTCTTATAAAAGGGCCTGGATTGTTACCTTTTGTTACAGCAGGTGTTGGAGATTGATTTCGCGGCGGTGGAGCAATGTCAGCCTCTTTCTCCGTAGGGATTATCACAATTGCATCTTCCTTAGTATTCAATTCCTCCGGATTGATTCTGGTTCTCTTGCTCGTTCTACCCTCATGAATGGCGGCAGAGAGTGCTGGAAATTCCTCCATTCGGAGATCAGTAGCATTAGGATTGATCTGAGTTGTAATCGAAGTTTTGTTGTTAACCTCCATCGGTTCAGGTGCACCTTCCGACGGTGGCTTCTCGCCGGCCTGGAGTGGCGGCGCCGCAGCCATGGCAGTTTCTGTTATTTTGATCGTATAAAGTGGAGCTTTTGTTTCTATCCGTTGAGAGCTCAAAAAATTATTTTGTAAACAACAAAATAGGCTACGTTTTGTTTCGTTTTCTTTTTTACATAATTGAAATGAGCACATAAGTGGTTGCAAAAATAATTTCATTAAAACAAGAAAAAAATATAAAAGAGTCACATTACATTGAGACGGACATAAAGAAAAAGGTATACTTTCGTTCAATAGGATGATCCAATATTTATCTCATAATTAAACACATCTCATTAAATTAATTAGTTAGTTATTTTTTGTAAGTTTAAAACATGAGATATGCGTATTAATATTAGAGTAATGATATTTATCACCCATTTTCATGTCACCCTTTCATCACTCTTAATATATCATTACTCTTAATATTATTGGTGTAGATTCATTCAATTTTGGATAAAATAATTTTCGAAAAAAAAAATCCTATCTTAATCGATTTTACTGTTCTTATATACTTTATAATCTGAATTTATGAATCCTTGTCTTAAATATTTGGCCAGAATATATGTAATTTTATTATAAATTATAAAAACTTATAGATTAAAGGGAAAATTCATCAACTACTTTAGGATACGGTATGATATTCTAGTTTGTTCGAGATGAAATATTGATATCCTGAATAATTTAAATTTGTGAGAAAGACCTACGTCTCAGCCTGGTAATCGTTCCTATTGGTCCGGTTTAGATCAGTTTTTAACGGGCCAAGACATTCATGGTTCGCTTCGGGTATCGGCCACTCCTTACTGGATCGGTTCCGGTTCGATTCTAACAGACATGTTTATGAAAATCAAACCTTTATGCGAAACTGCTAATTTTGACCCGGATCCGGTTCCTTATAGGTTCTTATCTGTTTCTGGTATAGATTCTTCGGTGGATTTTGTTAACGAAATTGAAATTTTGAAATGTGATTGGGTTAATATTGTAATGGCGGATGCTGAGAATGAACAATGGTTGCCTGAGGTAATTACTTTTCATTACCATAAAACCTCTATAATGTTTACTATTTGTTATCTGAACTTAAATTTATAATACAATTGTTGGTTTGGTAAATTTGTTGATGCAGTTACTACACTATAATATAAAGTTCTGTTCTACTAGATAACCATAGAAGTGTGCTTGCAAAGACAGGTGTCCCAAGCAGTAGGTTACATGTTATAGCAGGTGGTTCACACCTTTTAAAGATGAATTGTCCCTTATCGGTTCAGTCCTTTAAGTAAGGTTTTTTTAAATAGAACTGAACCGGTCCGTTACTTAACGGTCTGGTTTAGATTATTGGGCTACAGTGCTGACCGGTTTGAACCGGTTCCAGAACTGATAGACCGGTCCGATTGCAGGGTGATCTATGTCTCACCTTCTACAACTTATTGAATATAAAGACATTTTTATTTTCCTTTTATTACAATTCCTTGTTAGTCTACATCTCAAACCTGTACCGCTTAGTAGAAGAACTAAGACCCTATCCAGTTAAGTTAACCCAAACTAATTAATTTAATTTCATTTTTAGTTACTAATATTTAAGAAATAAAACTTGGAATAAAGTGAGATGATCAGTATTAAGTGGAAATATACGTTTGAATTGTCATCACAATTTATTCATCATCCATTGGTTCAATTTCTTTTTTGGTTTAAGTTTATTTATTGGAATAATTACCATCTAAGTCACCAATTTAACAATAATAGCCCTCCAGCATCTTCTCATAAATAATCTCCATAAAAGTCCCACAAAAAAATTTCCTTTCCTTTTCTACCCCTGATTTATTTCCCTTTTAATTAATGATATAATATAGTTTATTTTTTATCAGAGAAAATAAAACTCAAAAGCCTCTCCGGTCTCTCCCTCTCTTCCAGTTTCCACCAATTCGGCGCCGGAAAATCATCCCACGAAGGCCACTGCGAGGCCCATAACCACCACCATACAACGTAGCTTCTCTTTCTCCGGAACCACAAAGCCACATCGTCCAGCAGCCATCCGACCTCCATACAACAGAGCGACCTCCGTTCCTCCTTAACTCGCTTCAAAGTCCATCCTTTATTCAAACTCTTCCTCAAAAATCAACTCTGGACCCGATTCTCTCAATTCTAAAGCCGATCCATCCGCTTCATAGTTACAATTCTTTCAAAAACCTCTGCCATATCTCTCCCGTCGTTCAGACTCATCTCAAACAGGTAACAATTTATACCACTAGTCGGTGATTAACATTAATTTTAACATTTTTAGGTTATTCTTAAGAATTTCAACCGTTTGTATATCGATTCTTTCTATTTTTACAAGTTTTGATGGATTAAGAACGAAATAGGTTTTATATTATCATTTCTTTAATTTTGTTGAGAAACTTGTTGAAATTAGTTCGATATTCTGCCATTTAAGCCTTGGATGTGAATTTTTAGTTATACAGATAACCGAACAGGTCTAATGGCAGCGGTAATTAGCTTATTATGATGATAATTTCTTTCTTTCAGATATTCTGTTAAATAAAAACAAGAAAATGCTTTATTTGTTTGCTAATTTAGGTTGAACAATGATTTCTTGTGCAATTATAACTAATATTGTTTGGCAATGTAAATGAGATATTGAATCTTTTATTTTGTTACATTCTTTGGTGACTTAACTATGTTGAAGTGTATAGTATTTGGGTTTAATTGCACAATTGGTCTACATTTTTATATGAATCAGCCAAATATAACTCATGTTTCAAAATATAGGAAATAAACTCCTGTTATATCCCATAACGTTGCACCACTTGAATATACATATCTTGAAAAGCAAGATAAATGATTCTCAATTTAATTCTTGTGGATTTAATTAGTTTAATCTAGTAATTATGCTTTTATCTGCTGTTTAATCCGAGATAAAATCATAACTGCAGGTTTATCTTTCACTATGTTGTGCTTTAATCGCATCTGCTTTTGGAGCTTTCCTTCACATCCTTTGGAATATCGGTGGCATTTTAACCACAATTCACAATTGCGTGTTTCAAGTTTGGTCGAATGATTCCCAGATTTTTTTTTATAATTATAAAAATCACTTGGTACTTAATGTCAAATTTGTATAGTGTTTTACAATAATTACTTAAAAGTTTGGAACGTGTTGGAATCGAGCTGAATAATTTAGTTTAATGGTTTGATAAGTAGATTTATGTCTTTCTGCTGTATGTTTGGTTCATTTGTTTTCATGGTTTACTTGTATTGCATTTACAAGTACTATTTGATGATCAAATTGGTACTTTTACAAAGGTTTAATATTAGGATAATGATTCTGAATTAATTACATTTTTTATCATTGTTGAAGAACTATAGCTACCATGACTTTTGTTCTTGTGTTGTTGGGTAATGATCAAAGCTAGTAATGACACGTGGTTTTAGATCTAATTTTTCTAAAATAGGGCCAAGTTTTATCAAAAAAAATTTATATTGAGAAAGTATCTCAAACAAATTTGGGTTTTAAGTATGAATGTTTTTTATGTGGGAATTTTCCCACCAAATAATAACACATATTTTGGTGGGAATTTTGTTTGGTGGGAAAAAAAATTGGCCGGAAAAATTTGGTGGGAAACAAAAATTGGCCGGAAAAATTTGGTGGGAATAAATTTGGCCGGAAAAATTTGGTGGGAATAAATTTGGCCGGAAAATATTGGCGGGAAAAAATTTGGCCGGAAAAGTTGGTCGAAATTTTTTTGGCGGGAAAATTTTGTTTGGTGGGAATATTTAGAAGGGTATTATTGTCTAATTATGTTTTTTATATTAGACATGACTTTTATGGGCACTATCCCTACCTCCTATGGTGTATATGGTAAATAGCTCTTATTTATTTGTTTGTTTGTCCATGAATTCAAATTAAATACATAGAGTTTTTTTGGACAATGTTTTTTTTTTACAAAAACACATAGAGATTGGGGTGAGACTTATTTAATTATTTTATCTTTTAAAAGTTTAAATGATTAGATTCATTAGTTATGTGATTGTTACTAATTATTATTACTGTTCACATTATTAAATTATAGCCATTTTACATCATTCATAATTCATATTTAAGTGTAAACCTTAATATCATAAAAAATATATTTAAATATATTTTTATTCTTTCTTTCCTTCTATTGAACTACCCGGAGTAACTATCATATATTCTACTCTAAATCAAAAAAATATTTTTCTTTTTTTTTCTCTTTGAAAAAACTCTTCCACCTTGAAGATCTTCATCCTCTTTGGATAATCTTGGTTCACAATTCTCAGCCATATATGACTATGGTCTTGCTCATTTTTTATTGTCTTCAAGTACTTCTCTCCCTCCCTTTCATTTACTTATCCATTTTCATAACTTCTCTTAGCTTCAAATCTCTCTTCATTGCATTTATTATCGTCTTTCCTGATTATCTCAATCCAACTATTCATCATTAATACAACATGTAGTATGAATGTTTACTCACCGAACCATCTAAATGCAAAAGATAGGGATATTACCCTATCAGTTGAAAATGAAAGTCACTACCAAAATTTGGAAAAACCTAAATTAATGCTAAGCGACTTCACCAAGAAGGAGTAAACTTTAAATTTATCAGAAATCATATCCAAAAGCATTGAAATATAACTAGTAAGATTCAAACTAAAAGAAGGGGCATCAACAAATTTTTCATTAAATTTTTCGATAACGAAGATAAAGTTGCAGTTTGAGTAAAAGGCCATGAACGCTTATGGACAAGCACCTGGCTTTAAACGAGTACAACAACATAAGGAGTGTAACTCATACAATTCTATGGATTCAAATGCTTGGTTTACCACCTAAAGTACTCAACAACATGAATACATTACAAAGTTGTATCAACAATGGAAAATATATGAAATAATCCTACCCTGTAGAAGGTTTATTAATGATCAATCATACACGGAAATCAAGATTTATTGGAAGATAAGTATGCCAATCTTCTTGGTGTTTAATTTATGGAATAAAACTAACAATCCTAGTTAGATTAAGTTCAAATTTGAAAACCTAGGACATGTTTGCTATGGTAGAGTCAGTTTCGAGCATGGCGAAAGCATATGCAACAATCCAAATAAAGTCATACCTAAATTAGAAAGCGGGATCAAGATCTCCACATGACTCCCAAACCAAACAATGATTAACCAAGAAGAAGCTTTCAAGAGAAGAGAACGATAACCAATATTTCAAGATCAAGTCAAATTGGTGGTAAGAATAAGTCTTATCAGAATCAACACTTTAGTTTTAATGTTGAAGAAGAAGGTACATTCAATCCGACTCAATACACTTTGAATTTATGGTGAAAAGATAAACCAAAAACACAACGGAAAGAGAAAGAAGAAGGTTCGAGTAATGAAGAGGAAAAGAAAACATCGTCGTCAAACCAAATTGACCTGGAAAAAAGCTTTGCAGATAAAAGAAACGTGTTTGTTGACGTGGAAAATATAACCCCTTGACACACATATGAGACACATATGTATTCAGAACATATAAAAGATCTGAACCCCACACTTCGATCATTTTACCTAACCCCGCTCCAAAAGAACCCCTTATCTAAAAACCTAACTTCTTTGACAACCTTAATACCCCAACTTTGGCTACACCCTCACCACCACAAAAACCCCACAAACACACGACAAAATCAAACCTACTTCTACCACACGGCCTAAAAACCAACAATACAACAAACAAAATAAGATGAAGATGATTCAATAGGTATTTTAGAACTGTTTAAAACTAAGAATGAAGGGTACTCATCTCTCAGAGACAACCTAGAGAAGAGAAGGAATATAAGACAAAGAAAAAAATATGGAAGAGGTGGATGGCTAAGACAAAAAACCATCACCAAATGGTTCAAATTCGATGACCAATTGGAAATTGGGGAAAAAGTGAGAAATTAGTTGATATAGGAGCAAAGGAGTGCTACATCAAAGATTAAGAATACTCAGAAGTAAAAATGGGTAAATAGAAATAAAAGAACAAGGTTGGGCATAAGAAAAGACAAAGGCAGCAAAAGGAATTAATTAAGAAGTCAGGGCTTACAGGGTAGCTCCAAAGAAATCTCATAAGCATAAATGATACATATAGCCTGGAATTGTCAGGGTATTAGCAACCCCCTGACAATCCAAACCCTCACGGAGCTATGCGCAAAACACCTACCACATGTAATCTTTCTTTGTGAAATTAAGAACCGTTATAATACCTTAATAAATATTACAAATACGATTAAAATAAAGTTAATTCATGTGGTTGAACCAATAAACGCTAAAAGGGGATTAAACCTGTTTGTCAAAAAGTATGTTAAAATACAAATTATAGATATATCTGAAGATTATATCCATTGTATCATTGAAGATGATAAATGATTAAAAATTTATATAACTTTTGTATATGTAAGCCCATATTATAAGTTAAAATCAAAATTTCTAAAATGATATAATGCTTGTAAACCAGTTTATAAACCATGGAATATCATAGGAGACTTTAATAGTATCAAATACTTAAATGAGAAGGTTTCGATAATATACAACATAAAAACCATTAAAAGTTTTAATAAGTTCATAAACCTCAATAATCTTGAGGAAACAGCCTCTTTTGGTTGTAAATATTCATAAACCAATAGAAGGTCAGGAAATAAATTAATAAAAGCAAATCTAGATAGAAAACTTCATAATTCTAACTGTGCAAATATTTACCCAGAAGCTTGATTACTGTCATACCAGCCATTGGGTCTGATCACAACCCTTTGGTATTCCACCATGACAAATATGTTAATAAAAACAAAAGAAGGTTTTACTTTGAAACATTCTAAAATTTGGAAAATGGGTGTACAAATTATTAAGAAGGTTTGGGCTGAAAATATTATTCTTCCCATTTATGATTGACTGATTGTTATAATTGGTGTTTGATAAAGAAAATTACTTTATCAAACACCAATTATAACAATCAATCAATCATAAATGGGAAGAATACAATAACATAATAAAATATTTTGTGGAAACTTGAAATAGAAAGGAAAGGTATGGAAAGAAAGATCAAAAAATATTTGGCTAAAATAGGGGATAAAAATACTAGTCATTATCACTATTGTACAAATAAGTGAATAAATAGAAACAAAATATTAAGAATTACTAATGAAGAAGGTAATTGGATAAATAATAAAATATAAATTGATAAAGAAATATTTAACTTATTTAATAGCTGGATGAATGCACTGACTTATAATCTACGGTTGAGTTTTACTCTGAATGAGTTCTTAACCCCATTGAGGTGGTCCCACTGAGGAGGAATTGATGAACTCATCGATACATGTTGGGGTTGAGCTACATAGCTCTTAATGGTTTCAAAACCCCAAGATGGGGAGTCTACATTGGGTAGACGTGTTTCAAAAATCACCTATGTGAGTGTGAAGGTGGGGGTCACCTTACATAAGAAACATGGACTAGTTTCATTAAAACACTCATTAGATACAAGGTATACACATGACCTTCCCAAACGCTGGAAAGACAATATCGCAGAATATCTTCTTGAAACCCGGGTTACGTATATGTTGTGGGGGTCTTAACAGAAGTAAGTCTTTGGTGATTGGATCTGGTTGTTTTCTCACTTTACTATGTATAAATCCTAGTATTTGGTAACTGGATATTGGTGCTTAAGTACAATTTAACCTATCTTTTGTACACGCGTTCTCTTTCTAAAAATATTCATTGTCCTACTGTTAGCCTTATGTGGGGATTGTTGTATTTATAAATGATTTTTAATAAAGAATTATTTAGCTTTTGCATGGCTTTCTTTGTAAAAGTGCAAGTTATGTTTTTTTTTTTACTTTTAGTATTTTCCTTTGTTCCATATAGGAGGAGGAAATGAAAATCCTTTTTTTATCCTAAAAGGTTTTACTTATATTCAAAAGAATTTACCTAATAAGAGTTAAGAGGCTATGGGGTTAACCCTAAACACGCACCACCACATTCACCTCCCACCCGACCCCAACCTTGGCCCCAACCCTCGATATGGCGGCGAGGCGTGGCGTGAGATGTATGTCGTGGGAGTTAATGGGTGGGGAGCTATTTATACTATCAAATCAGAGGGAATTCAAAGTTCAAAATATTTTTGGTGTTAACGGTGAACATTTTTATATAACAATTGATGATTTACCTCCTCATGATTGTTGTTATGGTTGTTACATATATTACAATATTTATTGTTTTGTCTCCACGTTTTTGTGGTGGTTTGATGATAGTATAACCTTTGTAACGTCTGGTGTAAATGCAACATTCAAGTGCTTGTCACTTCGTAACTATATAAACCCAATACTCCTGTTCGATTTCAAGCACACCAAACCATTATGATTAATCTCTCTTCTCTTTTATTACTCTCTGTTTTTCAATAAAAAATTAAAGGAGTTTTTTATTTTATTTTTAGCATATTTGAAAAAAATAATTGAAACAAATATTTATTCGAAAAAATAATTGCACAACTAACCTAAAGACACTCCTCGGAGGAGCTCTTCTTCATTTAATCAGTCCATTAGCTTAATGACCCATTAGTTAATTTAATTCGAAGGTGCTCCTCTGAAATGCGCCTTTACTTAAAATCATAAAATTATTGGCCAACGATTTGCCTTTACTTAATTTATTAAATTTTTTGCTAATCCTTCTCCAAAATAATATAACAGGTTTACTCTAGCATCATGATTTTATTAAATTACTACCTAATTCCATTGAAATTGTTTTTCTATCACCGCGCTTTCAAATTTATAACTACGGTTTCATAGCCGTGGGAATGGGCTTGGGCTAATGTAAGTTATTTTGGTTTATTACTTATTTTGTTTAGGAAACTAGCCTAAACAAAATAGAATCATGTAGTTGTCGTTGAGTTTAAAGGCAAGCTTCCTATTCATTTCAGAAGGTGGAAGGAGGAGAGAGTCTTCCATGTGATACAAGTGAAAATGGCAGTTTTTTTTACATCGATATTTATGAGAAATGACTTATTTTTTGTGAAAGGTGACCTATTAACCTGGGTCCCATATCATTTATTAAAAACTAGCAACTTTTTTATAAGGTCACTTTTTCGTAAAAAATAGGTATATTTTTATAACCACTTTATAAAAATATAGTACCTATTACCTAAACTTCTCACCACCCAATTCACACACCCATCACATCTACTTTATAAAAAAAATTTTGTACTGCATTGAAGATTTTTCATAGAAAGAGAAAAGGAGAGTATGGTAATGTTATACTTGACAACGCTTAACCTATGGGAGTTCTTCTCATTCTTTTTTTTTTGGTCGGCAAGTTCTTCTCATTCACATCAATCACAATTTGTTCTAGCAAATGTTTTGTGATCCGCAAAAGTTTTATCAGTGTGACCATTTCTTGCAAGATAGACTGACAACTACTTAATTAGAATTATACCTTTATTTGTTTGTAAGCCACATCAAAACGTAATATAGTATTTCTTTGATCATCCTTAAAATTCACAAATTACTGATCATTCAAATCTTCGTAACAACCGTCATAGCATTTATAAACCGCTAGACTAGACTGTTAAATTATTCTAGAAGAGGATTAACAAAAGTTTTATAAAATTAAGTAAAGATAGATCGTTGGCTGATAAGTAAACCTGGAGTGCATCCGAATTAAATTAATTAATAGATCATTAAAGCTAATGGGCTGATTAAATGATATTTTTCAAATAAGTTTTTGTTACAATTATTTTTTCCAAATATGTTAAAAAATAAAAAAAACTCAGATGAAAGGGTTTTTCTAAACAATTTGAGGAGTATTCCAATCCAATCCTTATTTATAGAGTGCAATCTACACTAAGGGTAAATAGTCATACCTTGGAATACGACTGATAAAACAATTCAGCACCCCGACAACATCGCTTTTAAAATAATGGTTCACCACACTACTACAAACAGGTTTAGTTTCAATTTTATTTTTTATATTAGAGTAATGCTGGGTATCACTCAAAAAATGATCACCCAAATATCACATTCCTAGGTGGTCCAATTAAACTGTTTCTCTTTCCTGATTACTTTTTTTTTTTTTTTATATGAAACAGTTTAATTGGACCACCTAGGAAAGTGATATTTGGGTGATCATTTTTTGGGTGATACCCAACATTACTCTTTATATTATATATTTTTTTTATTCAGTTAAGCCCATTATTCTTCAATCTTCACCATTCAGACGAGTTTCAAATGCTTGTGAGCTCTATCATTATTTCAACGAGTTATCACCATTTCAATGAGAAGCATCACTACTATCCCAACAAATTCAGAACACCACTAAACTTTGTCACCATTTGAACGCAAGTGAGCTTACAAGCTCCGTTTGTTCTCCACTTTTTGGTTCCATATCTAGTGTTATGGAGCTTCGACGAGTTGTTTATTGAGAGAAGGTTTTGAGATTTTTTGTGCTTGTGGTTTAGTTTTTACTTACAAATTTAGGTTTTAAAAAAGCATAATGATTACGGAAGAGAATGGAAGCTAGCGAAAGCAATACGATAGATATTCCAATACTTATGAAAGGTTTATAAAGTCTTAAATATTACAATAATGAAAAATAGCAAGAAATAATTCATTGTAATACAATAATAGTTTATACTACTACGATTTTATGTTATAGCTACCAATACCCATATAATATTAATCGTTAATCAAGGACTGTCACGACCTCTTCGACCACCATTACCACCACCTCTATTCTTTGGGTCATGTCCATGGTTAGCCGTGGCTTCATCGTAATCATTAAGCTTCACCTTCAAAGTCCTTTGTATCTGAAATCTCACGACCTCATCTCCTATAGTAGTAAAGAAAAGTTTAGAGTTACTCTGGGTAATTAACTGAAGATACCAATAAAGTTTTGGGATCAAAATTTATTTGAATCCAAATTAAAATAGTTTCATAAATACATGAGATCAATTAACTTTCATTCTTGAAAATTCCTATTATTGTGAATTTACATTTATATTTTCAAGACTTAATACTTAAAAGACATCTTTTTTTAGACAAGAATACTTAAAAAGACATCTAAAGATACACAAATGTTTTATTTATTTTAATTTGTAAAACTTTTAGTATTTGTAATTTTACTAGAAAATATATTTTAGTTTGTATAAAAAATTAAAATAACACTTAATAACAAATAGAATGTATATAATTTGTAACTCTAAGTTTTATAACATGGTTATATAATATAGTGTAGTTATTAGAGAAAAACAAGTAATCAAACAAAAATAATTAAAAAAATCCAAAAATTATATATTTATTACAATATCTATATTTTTTAAGATTGATAGTTAGTCTAGTGGTTAGACTACTCTGCAGAGACCAAAAGGTTATGAGATCGAATCTTATTGGAGTTAAATTAATTTTAAATCCAAATGACTCTTATATGTATTAAAAAAATATCTATATATTTTTTTGTTTGGATATTAGTTACAAATTTGTATACCACTATCAAAGAAAGCCTAAATTTTAACAAATTATTTACTATAATATAACTACCTCTATGAATTGTAGTTTTGTTTTCCTCGAGCATAGAAGTTTACCTAATAAAACATCAATGAACATATTTTTAACGGTTTAATTTTAAAGTTAATGTCCAATAGACAACTGCTACCATGACCCATAAAAGACAAGGTCTTTTTTAAAAAACAATAAGTTATGAGAAGTTTCCTATAACTCAAACGACTCTTTTTATAGAAAAACAAAAGATAAAAGAAAAATGTACGTGACCTTTATGGAAAAAAAATGATGGTTGAGATGAAATGAATTAATTCTAACTTGAGGTGTTTTTTTAGACATTAATCTTTTAATTTTATTGAATCAAATACAAATAATATTAAAAAAATCTAAATATTTTAAATTTATTAGTTACAATATCTACATTTTTTTTTTGTTCGAATTAGTTACAAATTTGTACACTACTATTAAAGAAAGCCTAAATTATAACAAATTAATTACTATAATTTAACCACCACTATTAATTATAGTTTTGTTTTCCCAAAATATATATAGAAGTTTACCTAGTAAAACATCAATGAACATATTATTAACGGTCACAATATTACACCGTTTTACATGCAATTAATTATTGAATACGTAAGCAATAATTAGTACTTGTTAAATTTCCTATATAGTAATCGATGATAGATTTGAAAACAGTCTAGTAATAATCTATCTATTATATATTTAGTGCTTGAGGATACAAAACACATAAAAAGAATTACACTATACGCATATAGGACTTAAATAAGTATAATACATGTTATATAAATATAAGATAGTAAAATTATAGTACATACAATAAAAAATATGTTGTATATATTTAAAGTAATTAGAAAATCAAATGATTATAAAATTAAATAAATCTATATACTTTTGTGTAAAAAGTTGTATAAATAATTATATATCGCACCTGAAATCGAAATGGTGTTTCTGGCTGAAGAAACAATGACAAAAGCAAACAAAATACACAACCAAAGTTTAAGATGGACCGCCATGTTCAGAGTTTTCTTAGGTAATGATAGGAGGATAGCTTGGACATAACTAAGCCAGCTTATAGGTATTTATAAGGAATCGTAGTAGTGTAATATTAGGGAAGTGCCACGAAGCTAAAGAAGAATACGAGTTTAGTGGTAAGCTAGTTCTCACTGTAGAGTAACTTTTGATTTTTGTGTTAATGCATTTTGAAGTGATTAATTTAGTGGCCAGTGATGTGTTTGACTGTTTGTAATGTATTATATTTTTGAGTTTTATTCACATAATTCTCTTGTATCCTCCCTGCTTGATAGTTTGCCCGCTTGAAACATTACAGTTTTTTTAACATCGATTTGATTTATTAAATTTTCACGTAATGAAATAATATTTAAAAAAATGGAGTTGACGTTTTAAAGAATCGTGGGTGACACGTCATTTGACATTAACAGGGTGTGCTCTACTGCTTTGCTTTGTGGAGACTGGAGAGAGCATGTGAACCGCCTATTTTGGGTCAACGGGTTGCTTTCGTTTGCTTTTCTGTATCTACTATAACTTCAAACTCTTAATCATGCATTTGTAGACGATAAGAAAATCAGCATTTCTCACCTTAAATGCAGGTTGTGATATGAGACTTTACTTAACTTTATCTTAATAGAGGAAGTTGATAAAGATAGAAAAATCCTACGTTCTTTAGAACCACGGCACAAAGGGAACGTTATGCATAAGAAGATTTTTTCTTTTTTTGTCTAATAGCTTTCATTCAGATAGTTAAAAAAAATCAACCAACTCAGAAAAAACAACATTGTTTGTAATGAGTTTCGCTAATTGGAAAGAGATAGAATCCCCACCATAGTCTAAACTAATAACGAGTTTTTAGCTATCTAATCCGCAACTACATTTTGTTTTCTCGAAATACAAGAAAAAAGAGGAGTGCAAAATTCAGAAACAAAATAAATACTACAAATAATATTCTTAATCCTATTACTAAGTACGGGAAAATTAGATGAGAACGCCTCCATAATAACTTTGCAGTCGTTTTCAATAATGTACTTTGTTTTGTTGAGTTCCTTCGCCCACAAACATGCTTTAAGGATCCCAAGAGTTTCAGCTTTTAAGGCGTTCTCGGCACCAACTTCCCACGAGCTATATTTAATAACTTTATATTTTTATCCCTAACAACACAAGCAATTGTAGATTTAGTACATTTAAAAGAGAAATCACAATTGATTTTATACCATTTTTTCGGGGGTGGATCCCATTTCATACTTTTACTACCTCTACCTGTACCAATTAAATTTTCTCAATGATTCATAATATGGAAACCGCCCCGTTTAACATTCAAGACAATAAATTTTTTCTGCCACAAAACTTTTAGTGGTTGCCAACATAGTGGCGGTTATAGTGATGGTTACTTCGGTAAAAATGCCATTAAATATCAAAATAAATGCCACAAAATAACTATCTTTTAATGATATTCAATTTAAACGAGGAGTTAGATATTTTTTTATGTTTAAATTGAGAATGGTCCTTCTATGGGTGATATTGTTAGTCTAATACTATGAAGGCCTCTGATTTTGATGGAATGTCGGTTGTTTTTTATCAAAAATATCGGGAGACTGTGGGCTCTTCTATGGGTGCTATGGTTCAGGAGGCGCTCGAATCGGGTTGTTTGCCACCAACATTGAATGGAACACTCATTCATCATTCCAAAAATTCTGGATCTGAATTAGGTAAGAGTATTTTGACCCAGCAGCCTCATAATTTGACCCTACAAATTTATTTTGAAGGTCATGGTCGATAGATTAGATTCTTGCTCATTGATATAATTGGACCTTTAAAGTAGTTTCTTACCAGGAAGGTCTGCTACAGATAACATTGTGTTGGGTTCATGAGTTGGATCATAGAATACGTCAACTCAAAGGGAAATAGGGTATCATGGCGGTTAAAATTTATTTAGCAAAGGTGTATTATAAAATCCGGTGGGAATTAATTGAAGACACAATAAAGCACTCTGGATTTCCCATGAGATGGGTGACTTTTATCATGTCTAAGTATGGCTAGAAAATGAAATGCAAGTGCTATGGAATAGTGAACCCCGATCCTCATTTAAGCTGTTTCAGGGAATCGTCAAGGAGACCCACTCTCTCCTTAGATTTTTATCATGTGTATGGAGCGGTTGTCTCTTCTTATTCAGGATTTATGCGAGAAAAGAGGGTGAGAACTTTTTCGTATGGGCAACAAGGTCCAAAATTATCCACATATTTTTTGCTGATGAACTCATCATTTTTGTGAAGCCTCCATTTCACAGGTTAATTTGATCCAAGAGACGTTGGTTATGTTTTGTAAAGAAGTTAGTCAAATGATAAGTGCAAAGAAATCACTTATATATTTTTTGAAAAATATATCGTTGGAGACACAATAAGAATTGACGAGTTTGAGCGGATTTTGGCTTAATGAATCATCTAGAACGTATTTGGGACCGCGTATTCAATCTGGGTGATTACCCAAAGGATTTTACAAGAGAATCATGGAAAGAATTGAGGGGTAAGTTAACGACATGGAAGGTGAAAACTCTATCCTTAGCCGGGCGTGTCACATTAACCCAACCAGTAGTTTGTGCAATACCTACTTACCAAATGCAGGTGATGAAACTTCCAGTGTTTGTTTGATATGAGATTGACCGGATTGTTAAAGATTTTATATGTAGGTCTTCAAATGAAAATAGGAAAATTCATTGGGTTTCGTAGGATCAAGTATGTAGGCCAAAGTTGGTGGAAGAGTTAAAAATAGAAACGCGGAAAAATTTAACACTGCGTTTTTAGCCAAACACGGGTGGAAGTTACTCCAAAACCACAAGGTTGCATGAGTGGAGGTCTTTAAGAGAAAACACTTTAGAGATGGGTGTTAAAAAGGGAGATAGAGGGTAATGATTCAAATATATATAAGACTATTCTTGTAGGACCAGACACTCTTAGAGACGGGGTAGTAGAGTAGAGGTGGAGGGAGTGGACGGGGTAACTTATGAGTAAATATACAAACCCTCGAGTAGTTATTCTGTTAAATCCTCTTTTCTCACACAGATAACTTAGCTCCTGACAAAAAATTTAAATGGGAGAGGATTTGGAGTATTAAATGTCCTAAAAAACTAAGGATCTTGTTGTGGCAAATTGCGAGGGACCGTCTTCCTACATTATCGAATAATTATATATCGAAGAGAGTGCTAGAGGATAGAATGTGTAGTGTGTGGGTCAGCGAGCTAAGATGTGCAACATGTTTTTTTGAGATGCAAAATTGAAGTAACTCTGTGGCGTGAATTGTGTGTGATAGAGTCGAGGAATCAGTGGCGTTTTGCTCTTGGTCCAAATGAAGCTGCTGAACCGTCTAGCTGATGCGCCTGGTCATCTTTAAGCGGAGGATGGACGGAATAGTGTCCTTGTGGAGCTGCAGCGAGTGTACCAGAAGATGTGGGCATGGGAGGAACTGACATACCTGGTTCATACATCAAGAAATGGTTGGAAGTGAACCTTGGTGCAAAATTTAGAATTTACTGCTTGGAATGGCCGCTTGTGTTTGCTGCAACTCTCAGTGTTATTTGGTATAGGAAGAATGACGCTATATTTAATCCCTTGAGCTTTAATCCTCAGATAGATGGACTAAAAAAAAAATTATCTGGAGAGATAGCGACTTTGCTTAAGCGTGGGGGAAAGAGCGTGATGTCGGTGTCATTATGTTCGCAACGAGTACATTGGTGAGATGGTTTAAACCTCACTGTCAAAACAGATTGAATATCGATGGAAATTGTGATCTAGCCAAAAAGAGGGTCAGGATTGGAGAGATTCTTCGAGATGGATATAGTTTGTTTATAGCGGTTTTTCGGAAGCATGTGTGGTGGAAACACCATTCCATTCAGAGCTGTTTGCATTATATTGTGGATTGAAATGAGTGGTGAATCATGGCATAATAGTCTTGTATATTGAGATTAATTCGAGAGAGTTTCATGCACTAGTGAACAGCGGTGGTAGATCAAAGGATTGGACTTGTCATGTTGGGCGAGAGTGTGTTGAGATCTTAAGGAATGATTCAAGTTTTGAGATAATTTTTGTGTACATGTATAGATTTATTGGTAAAGAATGGTGCCGATTTTGTTGAAGGTCAACGTGAGTTTAAAGATTCTCCAGATTATTTATGGAATATTCTGACGAAAGATAGGAACGGATTTGCTGTTTCGAGATTTGTATTAGATTCCTATCATAGGTGTAGTTAGTTTATTTTAAGTACGGTTTATACCCTCAGATGTATGAATAATAAAACCAGAGAATGATCCTTAAATGAATTGGATGGATATTCATGAATCTTATCTCTTTTCTATTAAGACTTTTTATTAAACGTGTTATATTAAAACATGACTGAACGTGGAATTATGCAAGACAGAAAGAAGTTGAATATCTGCGAAGTTGGATGAAGCGTTTGACTTTATCATTGCACAATCTTGAAGATTTCATTTTGGTTTACAGTAGAGTTTATCAAAGTTTAACTTACTACGAAAAGGTCAACCAAAATATATTTCTGTAGCAATCCACTCATATTATACACTGATACTTCTATTTTTTAAAAACCAAATATGAGGAAGTTTAAAAAAATTCTGTAAAAGTTCTAAAACTAATTATTTGATTTGCTTTTTTACCTATATATCTTTTTCTTGATTTGTCATTAGGTAAGGTATGTACTTAAGTAATATTTATATCTTTTTTTATCCATATACTTTTTTCTTGATTTGTCATTAGGTACGTACTTAAGTAATGTTTATATCTTTTTTTTTATAAATTAATTTGTTTAGTACGTACCCAATAATTGTTAAATTCAATTCATTATACCACACATATAACATTCCAATTGGGTATGTACCCTTACCCGTTTATTGTTGTTATAAAGTTGTATTTTATATAATTGCATTATATGTCCCTACTATCATTTGGGTATATAAATCTAATTAGTTTTTGTCCATATCAAAATTCATATCCATGTTGGGTATATGTACCCAAGTCAAAGCATAGAGAGTGTAGATGTAACCAAAGCATAAGAAGTGTAGATCTAACCAATTGGGTACGTACCCCAGTGACCCAGTATTGGGTACGTATCCATACAAATTGTCTAGCAGCTATAACCAATCCAAAGAATAGGGAGTGTAGATGTAACCAATTGGGTATGTACCCCGTGACCCAGCATTGGGTACGAACCCATACAATTTGTCAAGCAGGCAACAGCTATGTAAGCAATCCAAAACATAGGGAGTGTTGATGTAACTAGTTGGTAAGTACCCAGTGACCCAATATAGGGTACGCACTCATACAAATTGTGCCATCTCCAGCAGTTGTTGTGCACCATATGGGTACGTATGTAGTCAAGTCCATTGGGTATGTACCTAATTTAAAGTATAGAGACCATCTCTAGTAGTTGTGTCAAATAATTATTTCTTGAAAAGAAACAATTCAACCAAATTAATAGAAGGAAAAAAAAAACAATGAAACATGATAAAATCTCTTCACACTCACAAATCAAACACACTATAAAAAGAAAAAAAGTAAATGTTTAAAAAACAGTGAAACACCTTTTTTATGTTAAAAAAAACAATGAAACATGGCATCACTTTTTTTTTGTCGAAAGCAACCAAATAAGTTAGTTACAAATTCTACTAATAAAGTTGAAGGATCCAACCACCGAGTAGTCCGTCCATCTTGAAAGATCCCTATTAAGCCTGATACATTTTGCATAATAGTCAGCAATGGCGTTACCGCTTCTGTTCACATATTTAATTTTCCATGTCGGAAAATTGTCAAGCCACCCTTTGATCTCGTTCACTATATAATACAGCCCCCAGTGGAGCTTTTTATTTGCCGTAATACCTTGAACCAGCTCAAGGTTATCGGAATAGAATGAACTACTCCGCGCGTTGAGGGCACCAGCTGTCCTCAAAGCGATAAGGAGGGCCCAAGCCCCTCCCTCAATAACACTATTAATAATGTATCTGCTCCCTTTCATGTGTTTAGTCATACCAGCACTGTCTATTCCGATTGCCGCTACTCCCGCAGGCTCCCATTTTTTTTGTAAAAGAGACGTCACTAAACCAAATAAAGTCAGCCGTATCTTGGATCACTAGATTATCATCTTTTCTATCGACATCATCCTTGTAGTTTCTTTTCCTTGTCGTATCATTGCGATTTGTTTCTCCAAACAGTTTATCAACCAGTTTATCAGAATTTCTCTTGATATTCTTCGCTGTCCATTTTCTCTTTTCAAAAAACCCTTTCATTCTTTCCTTCCAGATGTTCCATGCAGTAATCATAATAATAGTCGTCACTTTCCTTTTTTCCCAACCATTCTTTGAATAACTATCAATCGTGTTCAAAAACCATTTCCCAAAAATACAGTTTTCCTCATTACCGATTTTAATTTGTAAGTCCGATTCAGCCCACGCCCCCATACTAAATGGGCAGTTGAGCATGGCTTCACTTCTCATACGGTAAAAGATCTCCCCACCTTCGCGTTGGAACAAAATAAAAGTCTTCACACTTGCATTGACCCAAAAAGCTCACATGACATCACTTCTTAAACGGTTAAAACTTTTAAAAGGCCATTTTTAAAAGTGACGCAGCGTAGCGCGTCGGCAAATTTTTTGGGGACACGCCGTTTGCGTCGTCGAAAGCCAAACATAGCGTCGTTTTTTCTCTGTTTTCTTGTAGTGTAGGTTAAAAATAATTCATTTTTTATTTTTATTTGGGTTTTTGGCAAACGACGTTGATAATGGTGTACAGGCGGCGGTTTTGTGGTGCAAGACAACGTCCAGTTTGATGATGGTGGAGAATGGTCCATACGGCGGTTTTCTTGTGCAGAAGAGCGGCTTGGTTGCGTAGATCGGCGACGGTGCATGGATCGGCTGCGATTTTCTTGTGCATAAGAGTGGCCTCGTGCGAAGATCAAGAATGGTCCACTTTTAACGGATGTTTTCTTGTGCAGAATAGACGCTCGGTGTGAAGGTGACACCTGAGAGTGAAGGCGGATTTCTTGAGCAGGAGAGAGGCTTGGTGCAAAGCGGTTTTCTTGTACAGGAGAGTAGCACAGGTAGTAAAAAGATTTAGTTTTTTTTTCAATCTGAGAAGAGAGAAAAAAGAAAGAGATAAGAGAAAGATAAAAAAAAGGATGAGAGAAAATGGAAAAAAAGAATAAATGTAACACCGAAATTTAATAAGATCTTTCTTTTTTGGTTTTCTTTTTTCACAGTTAATAAGTTAATAGAGTAGTTATTAAAAAGGAGATGAGTTGTTTGATCTTTTTTATTTTTTTTAGTTGGGTAACTAAATTGTGAGATTAGGATATTTGTGAGTAGTTGGGGATGGTCTGGGGCAGCTAAAAATAAATGTCCCAATATTTATACACACATATATACATGAATATGAAATGCACATCTATCTTTACGTGTTATTTTCTTCGTTTGTAAAATGTTGTCATTTATACTAAAAATAGTTGTTCTAAAAAAATTGTCACTTTAGAAAATTAAGACACTTTTTTATTTTTTATACAACTTTTACTCTTAATTAAATATTATAATATATGTTTTCAATAAATATTTAAAATATCAAGACTCTTTATGGAAAACATTTTAATAATTATATAAACAATAAATGGCAGTTTTTAAATTATGTGAAAAAAATATAACCAACTTTTAGAAACATAAGGAGTATTATGCTAGAAAAAGGTTATCAAGATATATTTATACACGAGTTTTTTTTAAGGTTAGCATTTTTTTTATAAATAATTGGCAATTTGGCATATAAAGGAAAGTATTTTCAAATTTAGCAAAAGAGCGGTATCCCGAACACCGTCTTTATGCAAGATTATAAGGGCGGTCATTCAACCACCGCCCTTAATAAAAATACAATTTTGCCTAAGGGCGGTGTTCGGGATACCGCCCTTGTGCTAAATTTGAAAATACTTTTCTTTATATGTCAAATTGCCAATTATTTATTAAAAGTATGTTAATATTGAAAAAAACTTTTTATACACAGATACACATGACCAATATGAAATGCACCCCTATCTTTACGTGCTATTTTGCAAGGAAAAGGTTATCAAGATGCTAGTAGTGTTAGACACAAAAATATACCTGATAAAATAGAATTCGAATAAATATTAACAAGAAGTAACTATGGTAAAAAGTGTCCCAAAATCCTTTAAAAGACGGTTGAACAACTGGTTAGAAAATTTGACTAATTTGTCTAAACTAATTCGAAAACTAGATAGATTATTATTTCATTAAACGAATTATGGTTTAAATTTTAAAAAATCTATACATCTTTTAGCGGGTTGTAGGTTTTGAAAATGAAACCCGCAGCACTTGACGTTGTTTTAGTATAAATAATTAGAGAAATTCATATTATATATTTTACTTAAAAATAATTTAGAAAGATCATGTTATTCTTGTTTTATACTTTTTTCTTTATTCATCTAATATGTTTAATTTTATATTCTATTATGATATAAGATTTATCTTTCTTAATTTATTTTTTTGAAATATCAAATTATATTTTTCAAAATCGAAGATTATTCAAGTGTAGATGAAAATAAAAAAATATACTTTTTATAGCAATTTTTATTTGTAAACTAATATTGACCTATCAAATGAATCTGGATACAAATCTTACTCGTTTATCGCATGCAATGCATCTGAAATCCACCATACCTAAAATATACAATGGTTTATATAATATATCTGGCAGGTGCATGTCTTATTTTTTAGAGAAAATGATACCTAGGGTCTTGAACACCTCCCCTTTTCAAGATGGGCACCCGGCCTTGAGCCTCTTCTTACTAAAGACCTCAACAACTTTTTAACACATGAACCCCAAAACCCCAATTACTAGACTACCCCTATTTTGTTTTCTTTCCCCTATATATACCAAATATTACATTTCACAGCTCATTGTTATCTCTCATTATTCTCTCACCTCCCCTCCTCCCCTGTTTCTCTCTCCTCCCCCATCTCCCAAACCGCCACCACCACCTCCATAACACAACGCCGCCATCAACCACCACCGCCAGATGAAGCACCAAAATAACACCATCCTCGCCGGAAATCTGCTCCACTATCCTCGAACTATCCTCGCCGGAAATCTGCTCCACTATCCTCGAACTATCCTCGCCGGAAATTAAAGTAAATTTGCTCCAGATCTGGTTCACCACCACTATCCTCTCTCGTTTTCCTGCTTCTTCGAACAGGATCGGAGCTTCCAGATCCGCCGTCACCGGAGCTCAAAACAATCCCTGGAGGCGCTGTGGTGGTTCGTGAGCTCGCGAAGAAGATGAGATGCCATGGCTGCGGATCTCAGTGAACTCACGAAGAAGGAGAAGAGCAACGAAGAGCTCCAGCAGTGTTGTTCGCCGGAGGTGCGAGAAGCTTTGAAGACCATCGGAGTGGTGGTGCTAGCCGGAGGCGCGAGAAGCTTGAAGACCATCAGACTGGTTTTCGCTCGAGTGGTGGTGCTAGCCGGAGGCGCGAGGGTTACTGCTGCTGCATTCCACCATTGTTGCGAGCTCATCTTCTCCAGCTCATCTTCACCATTGCAGCCGTGAAACTGAATCCTTGAAACTGAAGCTGTGGTGGTTGTGGTGTTATGGTGGTGGTGGTGTTCGTGTGGTTGCCTAGATTCTGGTGGTGTTGGTGGGGTGGCTATGGACGAGAAGACTGTCATGGTGGCGGTGGTGCTCGGTGGTGCTCGTCGTTTTTTTTATTTCAGATCTAGATCTGGTTTGACCATATTTGGTCAAACAAGATAGTAATTAATTTTTTTATTTTTTAATTGTATATTCATTTGTAATTGTTTAAATTTGTGCAATAAAGGTGAATAAAAGTTTTTTTTGACTATTTATGCTTTGTTTTTTAATAATACTCATCAATTTGACGGAGTACTCATCAAATTTACGGAGTACTCATCATATTTCTCGGAGTACTCATCAAATTATTCGGAGTACTCATTAAAATTATTCGGACTACTCACCAAAATATAGAGTACTCATTAAAATATATAAAGTATTCAGTCAATTTATAGAGTACTCTCAGTTTTTTCCGATACTCTAAGTTTTTTTCTGATACTCTCAGTTTTTTCCGATACTCTATGTTTTTTCCGGTGACTGGTGGTTGGTGGTCGGTGGTCGGAGGTCGGTGGCCGGAGGTCGGAGATAGGTGGTAGGTGGGTAGGTGGTAGGTGGGTAGTGGTAGAGGAGAGAGAAACATGGACATCACACTTTTTTGTCTTTTAGTGTTAGTAAGGGTAGGAAAGACTATTGTAAAAAATGAGGTCCCTAAGAATAACAACTTTCAAGACACTACTCTATAGAGAAAAAATAGTGTCTCTAAGACCCTATATATAATTCACCCTATTTTTTAAGACCCGTACAAGAAAGAGTAGTTTGCGGATCGATTATTTTTTATCCTAAACTGACCTGTGCACACCCTTACTTTAAAAATTGTCTAGATTGTTAACTTAGATGTTTAAAGGTTATGTAAATCTAAAAAATACATTAATAAATGATTAGTCGTTTACTAATTAATCAATTGTTTAACATGATTAATGAATTGTCTAAATCGATTAAAAACTTGAAATAAGATATATTCTCAACCTTAAGATCTAAGTATAATCTAGTCAGACATTAAATAAAATAAAATAAGAAACAATCCATCAAATCAAACACATAAAGAAGAAGAAGAATACAATTTGATTAAATGGTTTCACTTGACGTTTGAAAAAGAACCAGTGATCATGATGAACACTGATTTGATGATTAACATACCTTAAGAATAGAGTATATCGATTATAACGAGGTTAAATGATTTTAAAGTTTGAAAAGGAAGAAGCAATAGCCATAAATGGACTGATTTTACTTGAAGAAAGAAACAATGCAATGGATGAATACTGATTTGATGATTAACATACCTTAAGAATGGAGTTTATCAATTATAGGGCTGTAATCGAACTATCGCTTGTGAACCTCTCGAGCCCGACTCTGGAAAAAGACTCATTCGAACTTGTTCGTTTATACAAACGAACAAAAATATTTGTTCGACCTCGTTCGTTAACTCGTTAATATTTATGATCTGTAAATTAATGTTTTAGTAAAGTTATTAGTAAACCTATAAAAAAATTATTCGTTAATAATTCGAGTTCGACTCGAAAAAGCTCGTTTAATATGTTAATTAAAATTAGAATTAAAGATTTCTAGTTTCTCTCTCTAAAAAAGACACGCTCTCGTCTCTCTCTTAATTTTTTACATTTTACTTTCCTTGATCAATCTCACCTCTAGATCGGTGTTGGATTCATTGGATTTCACACCATCTTCTGGCAATACGTCACATTCACGAAGGAGTCTCACCCACGCTTCGATCCCTTTTGGAAGATGGGCCTCTCTTCTGCTGGAGCTTGGAGGGGTTTCGGTAGTATCAAGATGCTTCGCAGTCGATTACCCTACTCTAGAGGAAAACCAAATCAAGCTTTTGGGTTTTCGAGGAAGCCTAAGTACAGCGGGAAGAAGATAAACAAAGAAGCTGAAATCATGTCTAGATCTAGGCAGATTTGGGGAAACCCTAATTTGTATTTTATCAAAATCAATCATTTCGGTTTTTCTGATGCTCCGATTAACAAGGTAAGTAACTCTCTAGTCTCTTTCTGTTTTGTATATTTGTCGTTCATGGAGTGCAGGGTTGCGTGAAGGAAAGAAGGGAGAAAATATTGGAAATAAAAATCGTGATTATGAAAGAGGAGGAAGGCGTGAGATTTACTGGTTTTTTGGCTTTTACTGTAATTCTAATTATCTTTACGAGTCTAATAAACCAACTTTTTGGAGTTCACGAGGACAACGCGCAAACCAATGGGGGAAATGAAGAGTCTTCTCTACAGCGCTGCAAAAGGAATCATGGTTAACCAAATAGCGAAGAGTCTCGCCCTACCAACGAAGAACTCAACAATTATCACCAGGTTTTATCTTCTATATTTAAAAAACTTCCTCATATCAAGTACTCCTCATATCAGTTCACTAGTTCCTAAACCTCGCTTCTATTACTCCCTTCTATATTCCCCACTATACTGCTACCTTAATCTTTCCCAGTCTTTTAACACTCCTTTTCTCCTTGACATTTATACTGTTTCTGTTTCTTGCCGCGCTTTTTGCAAGGATTGTAATATGGCCACTAGAGATTTCCATTCACTTCCTATCATCCCACTTACTGAACACAAATACAGAAACTTGGAGTCATAGACATTGGTATTAAAGCAAGGCTTGCGGTGAGCATGAAGGAGGAAAAAGCCATTATTCTCAGAGTCATCGGTGATACAATGGTGTACACAGTTCAGATGCGAAAATTCATAGAAGATCGTTGGGGGATTCAAGGACATTTTAGAGTTTCGGAGGTCAAAAGCAAAATATTTAAACTGGAAATTTTCAACGAAAGAGAGTTCAAAGGGTGTGGGAATTGCGCCCAAGCATCATACGAAAAATGCACATGAGCATGACTATTTGGCCTTAGGTAGATGATTTTACTGAGCTTTCTTTTGATTATTCTTCCATATGGGTCCAGGTCAGGGCCTTGCTTTCAAGAAAAACAACATTACTACTATTAAAGCATTAGAGGTGTGTTTTATCAGAGTTAAAGCGGTAGATTATCCAATTATCACAAACTGTGATATAAAAATCCTTCGTTTCAGAGTCAAATTCAACATCAAATACCCTCTCTCACCAGGAACTTACTTACTACAGGAAGAAGGTGCTGCTTGGGTTGTTTTCAGTACGAGAATACAGGTACTCTATCTTCAGATGCGGTAGGATTGGGCACCAATATTGGGAGTGATCAGTAAAAAACATAAAACAAGTTGATGACATAGATGAACGCAGAAAGGTCACGTGGAGCATCGACAATGTCGTGAAGCTTCCACCATTTAATCCAATATATGGGCTTCATCATAAGATAGATGGTGAGTTTGTGCATTTCACTTATAATGAAAAAAATGTTAGAAGTACATGTGGCAACATGGAGATACGTAACCCAACAAGAGGCATTGTTATAAGAGAGGGTAGAGAGAACGAGTTTAGCAAATTCAACTACACCAAAAATGCCAGTTCCAGCAGAATTGTGACACAAAGACAATCTGAGGAGGAAAAGGAGGGTGAAGAGAGGGACTGGAACAGCTGGAATAAGCAAATGCATGATTTAAGAATAGTAATTCATGAATCATCGCAAAAGATTGTAGCTTTTAAACGTACACATGGGATAATTGAAGATGGCGAGAATGAGAGTACATGAAATATGAGAGCTGCACTAATGGCATTCGAAGAAGAAGTAAGGAAAATTAAAGGGAAGCAGGTAGTTACCAACAATGGAAATAACTCTACAAGTCAGGAGTGCTTCTCATAGAACTAGCAAAATGTTAAGCGAAGAAGAGATACTAGGGCTAGTGTAAACGAAACTGAACAGGGCAAGAAGAAAACTCAGATCACAGGGAGTTTCAAAAAGCTAAGAGTCGTGGATCCTATTGAAAATTTTGTGAACAATAACAAATATAGCTTGCTTGAATATGAGAACCATGATGGTGAATCAATTCATAAGGAAAAAGAGACCAAAAATAACATGGAAGACCTCTCAAGAATGATAGATGATTACGATTCACAGTTCGAAACAGAAGAGGAGAAGGAAGGAAGTTTCGAAAATAGCAAAAATTACTTTGAAAAAGATTACGAAGGTGGTGGTGAAGATAACGATATGAACTTTAGGTATGAAGATTCTGACGAAGAGGAGTCTGCACAGGGAATGAAGGAGAAAGGATGCGGCTACTACAGTAAAGCCGCGAGTTACATATGACAACCCTCTTTTGGAATGTCCAGGGAATACGAGCTCCCTTGACATTGACTAGAATTCGCTCGTTGTTGGCTCAATTTCGTCCGGGGGTAGTAGCTTTTTGTGAAACAATTTTAAGAGAAGTTGATTCTCATGAAATTGTTAGGTAATTTGGTTTTGAAAACTCATTTTTTGTTGATCCCACTGGGAATGCTTTTCATTCTGGTGGGTTCATTATTTTATGGCACGTTGGTGTGCGTTTAGAAGTTTTGTTCAAATTCCTTCGTTGTAATAGTTAGTATTAATGAACTTTATTTTTCGTACTTCATGGTTTTCATTCACGCACCAACTTATTTTAACGATAGGAGAAACATATGGAATGATATATCGGAATGGAGTAAAGAGATTAAAGATCCTTGGATGATACTAGGGGATTTTAATGATATTCTTAATATCAATGAAAAAAATAGCAAGAACCCATCTAATATGCCTCATATTTATGAATTTCTTGACTTTGATTCGAATAACGCTCTTTTTGAAATTAAGTCTAACAGATGTTTTTTTTACTTGGTCTAACAGGATGGAAGGATAAAAACATGTCAAGACAATGATCGATCGAGGACTTGCCACTTACGATTGGATTAATAAATTTCAGAGAGCCCAAGTCTTCATCCCTCCGGCTATTGGGTCAGATCACTCTCCCCTTATACTTCATCATAATATAGACATAAAAATAGGTAGTATTTCTTTAAATTTGAGACCCGTTGGCTTGACAACAATGAATGTCGTGAAATAGTTGACAATAGTTGGAAAAAACCTAACAACACAATCCCCATAAAAATCTTTGTTAAAAAAAGAGACAATACTAAAAAGGAACTTGTTAAATGGCATATAAGGACTTTCAAAAATCATGACACCACGATTAAGAGCCTACATGAACGCTTGATTAATATTTGCAATAAAGAAAATAATACGGAAAATTTAAATGAAGAACAGATCATTAAAGATCAACTTAAAATAGAATATGAGAATGAAGAAAAATATTGGAGTGATAGGGCTATACAAAATTGACTTATTTTTGAAGACAAAAAATACGAATTTTTTTCACTTAGCCACCATTCAAAGAAGGAAAATCAACAGAACCAGAATTAAAAATAATAATGATGTTTGGGAAGACAACACTGATGAGATAAAAAATTGCTTTCAAGATTATTATAATACTTTATTTGAAGAAGTTAAAACTACAGACGATAATATGAATAAATCAGCAGAATTTATCAAACCTGCGCCAAATGGATATTTACTACAAAATAATTCAAAAAATGTAGTATAAGACCAAATTGCTCAATCCAACAGGCAAATGCTTCTCAGCGGTAAAAGGCTTCCAACGGTCATATTAATGGCCATTGTAGGATTTATATAAAAATATAATAATTACTATTACATAAGACCAATAGTTGCACCAAATAAATATATACTGCAAAACAATTCAAAAAAATGAAGTATAAGATCAAATTGCTCACTCCAATAGAAAGAAATTATTCTCACTTCCAATGGTTATATTAATGGCCAATGTATGATTTGTATAAAAGTATAAAAAATGTACTTAAAGCTGATCATTTTGAAAAATTATAAAAGTGATGAGATTAGGTTAAAAATAATTTCAATTTTTTACCTTAATTTGGGTTCTTAAAGCTGATTGATGATGGTAAAGAATATCCCCGAGTGGCGGCGGTTTTCTTTGTATATGAGAGCGGCTTGGTTGGGAAGGTGAGTGTGAAGAGATTTCTTTTTTGTTTTTTTTGTTCAAATGCGATAGCGAGGAAAGGAGTTTTAGTGCGCGTTTAGAAGTGCTTTTTTGAGAAGCACTTAAGAATGCTTCAAGAATTTTAGAAGTGTTTTAGACCCTGAAAAACATTTTCGGAGAAGCACAAAATTGGTGCTTCTTAACAAAAAAAGCAAAAAAGATTCTAGATTTCAAATTTATTTTTAATAATTTTTCAAAAATTTAAAATTTTATTCTAAAAGACTTTTTTACTCTAAAATAATCAGGGGAGAATTATAAATTTTTAGTATAATATAGATTTAAGGAATTCACGTAAGAATAAGATAGAATTAGTTTTAGTTTATATACAAAGTGTGAGATTTAAAGAATTATATATGAGAATGAGATAAAATTGGTTTATATTGTAAAAATAAAGAGATTTAAGTGATTTACATTAGATAAAATAATTTGTTTTAGATTTATGTAAGATATTAGATAATATATGAATTTTTACAAAATTTTAAATTCTTCACAAATAATGGGTCCCACAATTAATCTAGCGGTTGAAAATTATAGAGGAAAATCAAGATATTTTGAACTGTCGATCTAATTTGGACAATCTAAACCATTAATTATAATTGATCTAAAAGCCGAAATTCATTGAAAAAAACTTTAACGGCTAGAAAATATGGAGAAAAATAAAAGGTATTTTGGGTCGCTGGTACTTCCCCCCCCCCACACACACACACACACACATATATATATATATAACATTAAACCCTGAACCCATATAAAAAAATTAGAAAGATGAAATGTCAAGACTCAAGAGGAACAAACTAACATTTTTGGCTATAGATTATAAGTTTAGAAGAGTAAACAATAAAAAAGTAACAGTACATCTCTATCATTCACAAGCACCACTCAATCATAATTCATAACCC
Source organism: Nemophila menziesii (assembly GCA_029959085.1). Classification (NCBI taxonomy): domain Eukaryota; kingdom Viridiplantae; phylum Streptophyta; class Magnoliopsida; order Boraginales; family Hydrophyllaceae; genus Nemophila; species Nemophila menziesii. Next base: position 53,531,971 of record JARWIR010000007.1, read on the forward strand.
GTTATTTTATTTTATTCCACGGTCCCTCAATATTCAAAATAAGGTAATATTTTTTTTTTCCATTTTCAAATTTAATAATTTATAATTATTTTAATTCATATTGGTGTTGTTAGAATTATGAACAATGTTGTACACTTTTAATTGTTTATTTGATCTATACATTTTATATGTTTTACATAAAATTGCATAAAATTGCAGGTAAAATTTTTATCATGATTTTCAGAAAAAATCTTTCTGGAAAAGAAAAAGGAAAGAGGAAGCAAAAAGAAGAAAAACTGATTGAATCCCAAAAAGAGCGCTTGACAATTTTTTTTATCAACAATGTTTTTTTTTTCGGTTTGGTAAACGGTTGTATTAAAAGAAAAACTGTACACTATACAAAGGAGTTCCCTACCTAGGCCTGAAAGCTTAAGGTAGAAACAAAGAAACAAAAATACAACTAACTCATACTAAACTAATACAAGCTAGTTTTCCACTCTCATCCATAAAGGAATGACAAGGGAACAAGGAAAATAAAATAGAAAATACACACCATTTGATTTCCTTGGTAACCGTTTCTCGTGTCATCGAATCACCTCTCATAGTTAGGTGATTTCTCGCTTTCCAAATGCAATAAACGGTTGCTCCAAACCCGATTCTCCATGCTTTTCTCCTCCAATTTTCTCTAGCTTTAAGCTTTTTAAGCCATTTCAAAGCACTAAGAATCGTATTCATCTCCTTATTTAATCCTAGCCATGATTTAATCTCATCCCAAATTGACCTTGCATAAGAACAATCGAAATAGAGATGCTTATTCGATTCGAAATCTTCCCCACACAACTAACAAAGCGGATGTAGCTCCATATAAGTAATTTTATCCTTCGTTTTAAGTCTTTCCCTTAACGCCATCCAAACAATATTAGCATGCTTAGGAAACACACTCGAGTCCCAAATAATATTAGCCCAAGGCTTCACAAAAGTTCTACGACAAAATAAATCATATGGTTTTTTATATATATATCATAAAACTCTTTACTAGATACCTCATACGTTGGTTGACTCACATTTCCAGATGAAAACCACAAAGCCAAAAATTTTTCTCTTCCTTCTTCTCCTAAAGACCCTCGGATAATTTCTTTTTTCTCCCAAACATTTTTCAAAAGAGGGGAATTACTCTTTTTAGGATGCCATTACCAAAAACCACAAGCATTTAAATACTCCCCATGAATCACCTAATCCAAAGAGAGTCTTTTTTATCAACAATTTTCCAAATCATTTTCAAAAGTAATGCTTTGTTCCACGCTTCTAAATCTTTTAATCCAATTCCACCTTCTTCTTTCGGCACACATATCTTTTTCCAACTAACTTGGGGTGATTTATTATCCCAATAAAAATTACGGCAAATGCTAATGATTCGATCTTTAACTCCAACCGGGACCGGAAATATAGTAAACCAAAAACATATCACCCCTTGAAGCACCGATCTTATAACTTCTAATCTTCCCATAAAGGAGAGTGAGGAAGCTCTCCAACTTCTTACATAACCTTCCAATTTTTCAAAAAGAGGTTTATAATCTCTTGATAATAAGGCGGATGAACCAAGCGGGACCCCTAGATAGCGAAAAGGCATGACCCCTTTCTCGAATTGTGTTGGCTCTATCCCATTTACTAAATCGTCATTTGAGACACCAATATAATAAATATTTGATTTTTCAACATTTAATCGAAGCCCCGAACAATCTCCAATCAATTTTAGACTATCCATGAGAATTTTTATCGAACCTTTATCACCCTTTGAAAGAAGCATTAAATCATCCGCAAAAGCTAAATGAGTAATATTTTCCTTATCACATTTAGGATGATAATTAAATTAACTCTTATATTTTTCTTGAGGAGCCTAGAAAAATATTCAAGACAAAGAATAAATAGATAAGGGGAAATAGGGTCACCTTGTCTTAAACCTTTTTCTCCTTTAAAGAAACCATGCGTTTCACCATTTATAGCCACCGAAAAATAAGAAGATGAGACACAAGCCATAATCCAATTAGCAATTTTTCTGGAAAATTTAGTCCCTTTAAAACCTCGTGAAGAAATTCCCAAGATATCGAATCATACGCCTTTCTAAAGTCAATCTTTATCGTGCATCTGGAGGAGCTACTTGATTGTTGTAACCCCTTAAAATCTCTTGCATTAAGTGTATATTCTCAACCATAGATCGCCCCTCCACAAATGCATTTTGAGCTTTATCTACTAGATTATTTAAACATGGTTTTAAACGCTCCGCCATTATCATAGTTATTGCTTTATAAACCACATTACAACAAGAAATGGGGCGAAAATGATCAACACACTTTGGATCGTCAGTCTTCGGAATCAAAGATATTATCGTGGTATTTAATTGACGATATCAACAATGTTGTTAATTAGTAATGTGAAATTGAAAATATGGAGAGTGAGAATGCATAGTACCAAGAAGAGGGGGATGATAATGATGAACATCATAATTAAGATGAAGGGTACTCAAGTGAGATTCAAGTCGAGACTATGATTGAGAATGAGGAAGACAATCGGAATCAGGAAGTGAATCGTAATATACTGAGAGTCTTCGATTAACTGAACAATGGTCCGAGAACAGGAACATCTAATATTATCTGATCCAATCAAATGGAGTAATATTGATAAAAATGATAGATTTATTAGTAGAAAGAGATCCAGTGACTGTCAAAAATGTTCCGAAGGACTTTAAATATCCTTTAGATTTAAAAAAAAACATTTCTTGGCCAAACATTATTTCAAAAAATTACCAAATAGCAAGAAACATGAAAGAAAGCGGTTAATCTATTAAAAAATTAGAAAAAAGTATTTTGTTTTTGCTGCAAATTGTTCAAGCAAGCAAAAAATAAGAGTTTATTGGCTAATGATGGGCTCCAGGATTGGCATAATATTAGAAAGAGACTTGAAAGCCATGAGGTAGTAACAAGCATATTATTTGCTTGAGTATGTGGATCGAAATTAAAACACAGATGGAAAAAAATGAGACAATTTATAAGAGTCCACTAGCATAAATTAATAAAGAGAACATCGACGTCAAATTTTGTTGAGAATACTAGCTCTTGTACAAACTCTTGCAAAGCAAAACTTGGCATTTCGTGGCGAGAACGAGATTCTTTATGAATCAGATAATGGATTTTTTTTGAAATTTGTTTATATGATTGCTAAATTTGATAACATAATGCAAGAACTTATTTAAATAATTCGAACATGTGAGTCTCGTTACCATTATCTCAGTCACAATATTCAAAATGAGTTGATTAGTTTAATGGCAAATCAAGTTAGGAGTTCGATTCTGGTGATAATAAAAAAAACTAAATATTTTTCAATTATACTTGATTGCACACCGGACATTAGTCATGAAGAACAAATGACTATCGTGATAAGATGTGTGGATGTTACAACAAGTCCAATAAAAGTAGAAGAGTTCTTCTTAGGGGTTTTGAAAGTACATGATACAACGGGGGTTGGACTTTTTACGGCGCTTGGAGAGATATTACAAAAAATATTCAATTGGATATCAATGATATTAAAGGTCAAGGTTATGACAATGGTTCCAACATGAAAGGAAAAGACAAAGGAGTACAAAAGCGATTACTGGAACAAAACCCAGAAGCTTTTTACTTGCCTTGTGGTTGCCATAGTCTTAATCTTGCACGTTGCGACATGGCTAATTGTAGCAAACTAGGTAACCTTCTTTTGTATTATCCAACACATATATTGTCTATTTTTTGCGTGAAGCGCTGGAAAATATTGAAACACATTGTGAATGGTCTCACTCTTAAACGGTTGTCACAAACATGGTGGGAAAGTCACTTTGAAAGTATAAAACCATTATTGTGTTAAACTCAAGAAATAAAAAAGCTTAAACTGAATTATCGGATAGTCATGAAAATTACAAAATTACTAGTGATGCAAATGGTTTTGTAAAATGTGAGTTTTAAAACTTCGAGTTTTTGATAAGTTTGGTTATATGGTATGACATGTTGTTAATACGTGAATATTGTCAGCATGGTATTTCAAAGTGATGATATGCATATGGATGTTGCTTTGCAACAATTAAATGAGCTTATTTCACTTTTTGAAAAGTACAGAGAAAATGGGTTTGAAAAGGCAGTGAAGTACGCCGAACAAATTGCCACAAAAATGGGTGTTCCGTCTACATTCTGCGAGAAACGGATAATTCAAAGAAAATGACATTTTGATGAAGATAACAATGGACATGTAACTCAGTAAGCTAAAGAAAATTTAAAATTTATTTTCTTGTGTGTAATTGATCAGGTTCTCTCGTCATCAAATAGTCGATTTGACGATGTTTAAAAGATTTGATAAAATATTTGGATTTTTGTTTGTTAACCAAAAATGGAGATGTATTAATGACGAGAGGTTAGAAGTTTGTTATAGCGGACTTGAGGATTTTTTAAAGCATGATATGATTTCAGATTTTGACGAGAAATATTTATTTTTGAAATTTCTTATGTTAAAAAAAGTTTTGCCTGCAGATGTTGAAAAAGCGATAAATGTGTTGAATTACTTGAAAGCAATGAATGGTTTGTTTCCAAATGCATGGATTGCTTATCGAATTTTATTAAAAATATCGGTTACAGTTCCTTTTGCCAGAAAGAAGTTTATCGAAGTTGAAGTTGATTAAGTCTTACCTCCGATCAACTATGTTACAAGAAAGATTGAGCGGGTTTCCATTATTGTCAATTGAAAGCGATGTGGCTGATACAATAGATTTTAAAAGTTTGATCAGTACATTTGCTTCCCAAAACCCAAGAATAATGGTTTTTAAATGATTGTCGTGGTGAAATTTGATTTCTCACGTCTCTAAGATCTCGAGGTGTTTATTGTCGATATAAAAGTTTGGTTGTTAGATAATTTAGATTTGATGTGTTGTTTATGATTTTTTTTGATAAATTAACTTCATGTACGAGATCTGGTAAAAGATTCGACTATTGTAAAATTTTCTAACTAATTTATTGTTGGAAGTGTTATACAATCTTTATGATAGATCGATTGTATCTTAAAACGAGAGAAATATATCATTATTTATTTTTTCATTTGTATATTCATTTGTATATTAGATCGATGGCTTATCTGGTTTAATAACACTTACCGTTATCATCATTTATTAGATCGATAGACGGTTTGGTTTAATTATCCTTACTGTTATAATCATTAATTAAAACAATGACCGGTTTGGTTTAATAATCCTTACTATTATCATTAATTATTAATTAGATCGATGGTCGGTTTAGTTTAGTAATTATTACTGTTATCATCATTTATTAGATTGATGGCTGGTTTGGTTTGACAATCGCTACTGTTATCATCATTTATTAGATTGATGGTCGGGACTTATAATGCAATTTATTATTTTTAAATAATTTTTTAATATTAGATTGATGTTGTTTAAAATTTTAATGCTCATTCTTCTCATGTGTTTCATCATAGTCAACACATAGTTTCAAGCCTAACCTTAAACTGATTTCATCCCTACGCTTGAAGTAAATAATGAAACTGAGAAAAAAGAAATAAAATAGTGGATCAGATGTTCGTTCCCCTATCAAGTGCCTTTGAAGGTATGCTTTTACTCATTCAACACAAATTAATTATACTTAATTTGCACTTACCATTTTTAGATGTTGGATGAGTTGAATTACAAAGTGGATGGATTGTGAGTATAGAGTCAAACGTATTTTTATACACGGATTTGGAAAAATATTTATACACAAATTTTTGAAAAATATATTTACACAGGGGTCATTTTTTTAAATTTTTTCTTAGGCCACCAAAATCTCAGGACCGACCCTGTATGAGGCTTGAAAGAAATTACTTGAGCGCCTAGGGTGCTATTACACAACGAGAAATAGGTGGTGCTAGGTGCCTCTTTTTTAACGTATAAGGCAACTAGGAAAAACGCCTAGTTTTTTTTACTATGCGAAGCAGTCATATGGCGCCTAGAGCTTAGGCGATGCCTAATAGCAGCGCCTATGCAATGATTTCTCGTATCCGTTTTTCAAAGATATACATGCTATTATTTAGCCTACAACCCTCCAACCAAGCATCTTTCATAGCATGCAAACACACAAATAACCTCTCAAAAACTAAAACCCCCATACATGTGTTAACCCCAATCAATATTAAACTACCTTGATTATGACAAATCACAATACTATAATAATTGAGAAACCTCAAAAAAATTATATTTGAACATGTTTGATTTTGTAGGTTACGAAAATAGTAGGTTATACGAGTGTGATAAGAGGTATATATCCTTCAAAATATTACATAAATTAGAAGAAAATGAAAAATTATAATTGATAAGATAATTCATAATCTCAATGTAATCATTTTCGACAATGATGGTTGAAATAGGATAATTTGATAACACCATACATGCAAGATGTAACTCTCAAGTCTGAATTTTCATAATTGATTCATCCTTAAAACTATATGATTCACTTCATTTGACATACCCAAATTCACATATATAACCCAAGGAGATACACCCATGGTTTAGCATGAAATATGTCCCCCTAAAGCATCGTTTATCCCCTCAAAATTCCTTTTGATACATGTTATTTAAAAAGTAACAATTAGGGGCAATTAGGGGGGGCAAAATTATGGGAAATTGTTAAGTTTGATTTATATGTTATATCTAGTTCATATTACATAATATAATAATTTGACTTTTTTTTTGTCAGAAAATAAAATCACAGTTACAACTTTAACCAAATCCTCTTTTTCTTTACAAATAATTTAAGTAGGTGAATGACTCAATCAGAGATGAATTATGCCATCTGGAAAGATCAAGGTCTTTCCTAATATATTGGCTAAAGTGTCAGATGTTATATTAGAATCCCTTTTGACATAGCAAACCTTCCAAATCGAAATTCTTTTCATCCAATACCAGGTTTCTTTAACCATTGGTTAGATCTTCCAATTGATTACTTAATTCTATTAATACCTTGATAAACTTCAAGGTTGTTAGAGTAGAATGAACAACTCTAAAGGTTAAGATCCGCTGCAGATCTCATAGCCATAAGAATGGCCCAAATTTCACCCTCCCTAGTCGAGCTAATGGTGCATCTTTCTATGACTTTATGTGTAATCTCACCCTGTTGATTAATAGCAATGGACACCATACCTACTGGTTCCTATTCTTTGGTGAATGAGGTGTCATTGATCCAAATTGTTTTTGTCTCATCACTTATTATTCAATTACTATCCTCATTGTTATTACTATTATCATTACCAATAAGATCGTAATCAATTAAGGTCTCCAAGGCCTTGTTGAAAAGCTTATTTATCACTGAATTTGTTTTCTTAATAACCTCCTTGATACACCATATTTTGTTATTAAAGAACCGTTGCATCCCATCTTTCCAGATATGCCAGATTGTACAAAAAATGGAGGTTGTAATAAGATTTTCCCACCCATTGCTAGAATAATAGTTGATTGTGTTAATCAACCATTCCTCAAAAGAACCATAAAAATTTTGGTCAGTTTTGATCCGCATATATGAAGATTCCTACACTGCCGAGCTTAACGGGAATTTGATGAAAAGGCGTTCCAAGGATTCATTCTCAAGTTCACACAATTCGTAGGTTGCCGATTTAGCACATTTTCTCTTCTTCACGTTTTATTTTGTTGGAATTGCTCCATAACATATTTCCCAAATGAATTCAGATGATTATCAAAATCATGTTATCTCTTAATTCTCCAGAAATCGATGTTTACCCTATATTATCTATTTTGTTTTGTGTGAGACAGTGGTAGCCCAATTTGGTTGAGAATTTCCCATTATTAGTATGCGGACAAATGACTTTGTCTTCACTTTCCAAATTCAAAATTGGAACCTTGTGAATCTCATTATTCATATCCAAACAAAATTACCGGATAGTTTAATATCCCGTCTAGACATATTATAATTAAACAATTTAGCCACCTTGTTCAATTTGCATCCCTGAGGTTTGTCAAGACGAATCCCTTTGCTAACCCAGAAGTCTTCCCAGATGTCAGTGTTGAGGCCGTTAACGATTTGAATAACGCATTCTTTTTTCAGGAATCAGAATCCTGTAAAAATACTAGCCCAACTCCAAAAAGATTTCTTTTTAATTTAGCATCCTACATGTTAGTGTTCAGGTGATAAATCCATTTTAGCACTTTTGAAACTAATGAATCCAAATTGTTCAAAATTCTCCATGTTTGACTTGCGAGAAAGGAGACATTTATTCATTGAAAGTCTCTGAACTCTATTCCTCCAATAGCCTTAACTTTAGTAATCTTTTCATGCGACTCAATGAAATTTTTTTGAAGCACGCATCCCACCAGAAGTTTGCATTTACACTTTATTTATTTATAGATTTAATGATAAAAATATAAGGAGGGATTTGTGAAATAATCTTATTGATCATGCTTCTTCTTTTGATTAACTGTGGCTTCTTTTGGATGTTTTTACTGAAAACACCAAAATATACGCATATATGTCTAAAAAAGTAGCAAATATATATAACGTATGGTGATATTTGATACTTTATGAAATGCAACTATTTAACATACCTCGATATTCAGTGGATATCAGAAAACACTAATAAATAATTAAAGCACCAAGTCTGTATCTAAATCGTCATAAATTAGGATATGAAGATGCTTGAAGATGAATGACGTTGAAAACTTTGTTTTCTCAGAAAGAATGGCAGAGCGGTGCATACAACAAACGAGAATGTGAGACAATGACAAGAAGATGATGACATTTGATTGGATGGTTATGGCGATAACGGTGTGGTGAGAAAGAGACGACAATGGTATGCACCACATTGAGAAGTGGGCCGCTCATGTGATGTGATGGAGAGTGACCTTAGGGTTTTTACTAAGGGCCGATTCAAAATTGATTTTTACTTGGGCTACTTTTTTTTTTTTAATTTTGGGTTGATCCTTAAATGATTTTGAATTAGACTCAAGGTGTTTATAATTCTTTTAAAATTTCTAGTTAAATGGGGTGCTTTGTACTTGGTTGACGATAGCCTATGGTCTAAAAAAAGTCATAGTGTGGTTGTATATAAATATACTGCAACAATTAAAATTTTAAAAACAATTCCATAAAATAACTGCCATATTTTCATAGATTTTTTTAAATGTATTATTATAGAATTAGAAAATTACCAATTTATCTTTCTAACTATAATAATTAGATCCATTCATTAATTAAAAGTTGAAAATAATTAAACAATACAATTTATTTCTATTTAAGGGCGTAAGAGAAGAGGTGGTGGGGCTAATTTTTTTCCAGATTATTTTTCTTTCCCGGTGGACCCTTAGAGGTTAAAAAAATGTCAGTTTTTCTTTTTCACGCAGAGACCCGGGGAAGTAAAAGATTCAAATTATTTTTCTTTTCAACGCGATCCTAGGATGAGTTAAAAAAATTTAATTTTTTTCTTTTTTGCCCAAAGGTTCAAAAACAATTTTTTTATATTTTCTTTCTTTTCCAGCAAGGTTGGGGAAGAGGGGTAAAAATTTGTTTTTTCCTTTTCTAATAAAGGCAAAGAGGAGAGCGCAGAGTGTTAATTCTTTTCTTTTTGGGGATTCTATCGCTTTTTTCCATCTTTCGCCCTTAACAACACTATTCCATATGGTTACAAATAGACTAGTTTATTAGTCATGTGGAAAATATTTTGAATTTAATAAACACTATTGATGATTTTGTATCTTTTCATATGCACGCTATTTACACGTCTACCAAACTTTATTAACAGTTACATAATGGTTGATTTGGAACCTTTTTGATAAATTAACTGTTCATTTGGAGACTTTATTAGATTAATGGTCCAAACAAGATTACACCCGATAGTTTAATAGCGTATTGGAACATTTACTATATTTTTTTCATACATCAAAGGTTTAAAAACCGTTAGTTAATAAACAAACTAACTAACCCCCTCATGGGGAATTTAATACAAGTATAGGATTAGCACACTTACTTATCTCTTGTTATAAAACTCCATAAATAATTTGAGGGACTTTCTAGCACGCTTGGACTAGCCGCCGCTTCCGCTCTCTTCCTTGCCAACATGTCTGCACATAGGTTTGCCTCACGGTAAATGTGACTCACCTCAAACTTGGGATGTGTTAGTAAGATTTACATACATTCGTGTCCGATATGACAAGTCCAATTCATAGAACTCCCACCGTCATTCACTAACGCATGAAAATCTCTCAAATTGGTTTCGATATACAGTTCCTTTAGTCCCTTACCTACCGCCCACCTCATATCAAAATGTAGTGTTAACACCTCCGAAAGGAAAGGAGAATCCGCCACACAAGCGTCCGAAAAGCCGACTATGAATGCTCCTTCTCTATCTCTTAGTATCCTACCAATTCCAGCTTTATCTTATTAATTCATAACTACCGTTCACACTTAATTTGTTCCACCCTACTAGTTTAACTCTTTTGAATAAGAAGCTATTGGCTAACACAATAATCCCGCCATCGCGCTCTTTCCACCACGCCAAATCAAAATCACTCGCCAACCTAAGCACATCTTTCTTCAGTCCATCTAAACCATATAAAACTATGATTTTTCAAAGACTTATATTCCTCTTTCTTTATATGGCCTCTCTTATGCAAATTGCAACCTAATTTATGCCCCTAGTTACAACTTCTTCTAACATTCTAGAGAAGTATGATACACAAAATTTTGAGGATGCATTAATACGCCTAAATTAAATTACAAACTTTTGATTTATTAACAAAAACTTGATTACTAGGGTTTCATAAGCACTTGACAATTGTTTTCAATGTTGGATTTTCCAGTTGGTACACTTTGAGCCATTTAAAAAGCTTTGAAAATTCCAATCTTATCATTAGATGAGTTGCATGTAGTAAGAACTTGTGTTGGCTATGTACTATCTCTCTTGTAATTTGTTGATATCTTCACCAAATCTTTGCCTAAAGCTAATTTTCTTTTACAATCTCAAAAATGTAGAACTTCATTTACATTTGCTCTCCAACTCCAAGGAAAATGATAAAGAAAATATTTTTTTAAAAAGAAAAAACATTACGATAAACATCAAGATTTCTCACAAAAGGATAAACATATGATGACTAAGATATACCGTGTTATAAAATAACGCAATTCATTTTGTCTCCTTTCAATTTCTACCCACGTATCAACCCCAAAACCATCAAAAGAAATCAATTGTTTTTTCGGAAATCATAAAATATATAATAAAATCAAAATAAATGATCGACACTACTAATTTGAACCGTATTAATAGTAAAAGAAAAACCAAAAACTAACCGCATTTACACATAGCTGAGCGCACACTCACACAAACACAAAGCTTTTTCTCAATCTTCAATGGCGACTGATTCTGAACCCTTATTACCAATAATAATTCGCAAACCAACTAATCACAATCATCCCAAGCTTCTTCCTGATGAAAAAGTTGAGGTAATTCTATCTCCTTCATTTTCCCTCTATTTAATCCATTTTATTTTGCTATTTCTGTATGCATGTAACTAATTTCACATTTTTACTTAAATTCAAAGGTTTTAGTATCTGGGTTTCTTCAAAAATTAGTTCTTTTGGGTTTTTTTAATTTTGATTTAATTTTGAAATATATTGTTGTATTTTACTGACATTGACATTAGGATTCTGTATATTTGATTTGATGATTAAACTTGTTACATGCATAAGTTGTTGATCTATTATAATACTATATACTTGCATGTGAAAAATCATAATCCTTAGTCATGGATCGAATCTATTTCATCAGTTATTCTTGAATTTAGTTATTATCTACATGCAATTTTTTAATTAAGTTCAATTTTTCTTTTTAACAAATGCAAATTAGATTTGATTATTTAAGAATTTGTTATTCAAATTGTTCAGGTGAGGAGTTTAGAAGAGGGATTTCAAGGTTCCTGGCATGTAGCTACTGTGATTTCTCGTGAAGATTTAGTTCGTGAAGTTCAATATGATCATCTACTATCTGAAGATGGTTCTGTATTAATTGAACGTGTCAATGTGACCCCAATTCTCGATGGAATTGACGAAAACACCCGTGGTAGAAATGACGAAAATACACCTCGGGGTATAATAAGGCCTTTACCACCTACATTAGATTCGGAAAAACAATGGTCACTTCAATATGGAGAGTGCGTTGATATGTATCATAAATCTACTTGGTGGGAAGGCGTCATTTTCGATCATGAAGTGGGATCTGAGGATAGAAAAGTCTTTTTTCCAGATATGGGAGATGAATCGTTAGCGAACATTTCGGACTTACGGATCACTCAATCATGGGACGAGGTGTCAGAAAAGTGGGCCCCACGTGGAAAATGGTTGTTTTTTGAAGTAATCGAAGAAATTAGTAAAAAATTTCCGCTTTTTGTTTCGATTAAGCAGATTTGGTACGAAGTTCGAGGGAAAAAAGGGTATTCTGGTCAAGAATGGACTAATTTACCAATTGAAAAATGTAAAAATTTGGTTTTGCAAGTTTCGTGTGATAATTTAAAGTTAACTTTCAAGCAAATATGCCAAGAACTTGCTTCGTTAATCGATCTTTCTGAAGTAAATTTCGATCCCATTATTACCCCTGAAGTGATTTTCAGTAATTCACTTCCGATTATACCATACCCCATTAGAAAGGCTAGACCAAACACACGTGAGTGGGTCCCTGCTTATTCTCACATGGTTTCTGAGCCTGAATTTTGCCCTTCTGTAATAAGCAAGTACATCGAAGATATTACTAAGAAAAGGGCTCAATCAGAATTAACTTCAAAAGTTAGGGGTCATCTTGCATATTTGGGATGGAAAATTGAATGTGGTAGAGATGAATTTATGAGCGATAGAAGTTCGAGAAATGATGGTTTAATTAGGATGCGTTATACTTCACCTAAAGGTCAAATTTATTTCTCACTTCTTCAAATTTGTCGAGATCTGGTGATTAAACCTGAAGATGTTCGAAACAATCTAGCTTTGATTTCTCAAGATGATGAAAAAAGTGAAGATAGTGAAGATAGTGAAGATAGTGAGAAAAGTCAAAGTATTTCAACTTCGCCGAATAAAATCGAAAAAAAGAAAAAAATCAGGAGTGTTTGGGACAAAATAAAGCCGAAACATTGTCCGAATGCTGTTGAGGATTATCTTAACCATGGTTTAAAAAAGGACAAAGCTCATAAAGCTAAAAGACATTTAGCTTCTATGGGTTGGTCTTTTGGTATGTATCAAAGAAGATCAGGGACTGGTGCTGTAATTAAACAAGAAATGCGTTATATTTCACCTACTGGACAAAGATTTAATACCCTCAAAGCTGCTTGTAATTGGGAATTCAAATTTAATCCCTTGTTACACAGAGATTCTCTTTCTCTTCCTGAACCCCACACAGATTCTCTTTCTCTTCCCGGGCCCCAAAAAGATTCTCTTTTTATCCCCCCGTCCCACAATGATCCTGATTATAATCCCGGGTCCCACGAAGATCCTGATTATAACCCCGAGTCCCCCAAAGATCCTGATTATAATCCCGGGTCCCTCAAAGATTCCGATTATAATCCCGGGTCCCACAAAGTTTGTGGGAAGAGAAAAGGTCGAAAGTCAAAGAATGGTGGGCCAGGATCCGGATCCGGGCCCAAATCCAGGCCCGTATCACGTGTGTTACGGACACGTAAAAGAGTGTCCGTGGGGTCCACACCAAGTCATAAAGCGCCTAAAACTATATTATCATGGTTAATCGAGAATAATGTAGTATTAACAGGGGCGAAAGTGAAATACAGTGGTGGGGGAAAAGAAGGTTTAGTGACAAGTGAAGGGGTAAAATGTATGTGTTGTGAGAATAATTTTACGGTGGGTAAATTTAGTGAGCATTCAGGTGTAAATGATCTTAAACCGTTTAAAAATTTGATCTTGGAAGATGGAAGATCGTTGTATGATTGCCAGGTGGAATTAATGCGTAAAAAGAAAAGTACGATAGTGAAGATAAAATTACTGAAGAAAAAAGGGAAGGGTAAAACTGTAAATGATTATATCTGTTCGATTTGTCACTATGGTGGTGAATTAGTACTATGTGATCAGTGTCCTTCTTCGTTTCATACGAGCTGCCTTGGTTTGACGGTACGTTATTTGCACTATTGATCCCTGTATTATACAAATACACCCCTATATTCAGCGAAAATTGCATCATACGCCCCTATATTATGCGAAAAGTACATTATATGTCTGTATATTATGTGAAAATTGTACTATAGGTTCTGATGTTAATTTTTTTTAATTAGTTACGCTATAAGTCCCTACATATTATACAAAATAACCTATGTTTTACTAATAAAGGAATATATATAAATGAATAAAATAACTATAAGCCAAATAAGTTAAATTTTAAAAGTAAGTCTGGAGGCATTGGTTCCTGGATCAGCCCCTGATAGATCCCTATATTATGCAAAAATTGCACTCTAGGTCCCTATAATTTTTATTTTGAGTAAATTGCACTCTAGGTTTCTATATTATTTTTTCGAGTTAATTGCACTTTAGGTCCCAATATTTCTTTTCGAGTTAATTGCACTCTCGGTCCCAGTATTTTTTCCCGAGTTAATTGCACTCCCTATATTTTAATTGCACTATAAGTCCTACATTATCCAAAATAACCTATAGCAACAACATTATTTTCATACACAACAAAATAAATCCAAAATACTTTTAAAAAAGCTGGGGGGCCAAGTGAAAATTCTAAAAATTCTGGGAAGCGGGACCTTAAAGTATTGAATGGGGTCAATTTTTTTTATTTTCGAAAACCTGGGGGACCATGATTGTAATTTATGTTTCTTGGTTTTTTAATAAGCAGGGGGTTCCAGATGGTGACTGGTTTTGCCCATCTTGTTGTTGTGGAATATGTGGGGCCCACAGAGTCGATAAAGCCACGGAACAATCAACTGATAATGATGGGACCCGCACTTGTACTCAGTGTGAACATAAATGTAAGTTTTCTAATTAATCTGTGACCGTTGATTATGAGAGATTGATCTGTGACCATCGATTTCTTGTAGATCATTTCACGTGCCTTCAAGATCAAGGTCTTATTGAAAGTGACACTAATCCTAGTGAAGATTGGTTCTGTAACAAAAATTGTGAACAGGTACTACATTAATATTTGCACATAGGTCCGTATATTGCATAAAAGGTCCCCTTATTATGAATAATTGTACTATATATATCTGTAGTCTACAATATTTGCACTATAAATCGAGATAATTGCATTACAGGTCCCTATATTAAGCAAAAAAATGTACTATAAATCCTTAGAGTAATGATATATGTCACCCCTTTTCATGTCACCCTTTTATCACCCTTCTATATATATGTTTAGATTTCCTTGAATAGAAGATAGAGAAAAATTAATTAGGATAGAGAATTCAATTCATTGGTACATGTAGGCATACACGTAGGAGGTGATAAAATGGTGATAAAAAAGGGTGACAAATATCATTACTCAAATCCTTATAGTATACAAAATTTGCACTGCACATCCCTATATTTATTTGTCTAAAAGTTATTACATATAAGTCCCGGTCCCTATATTATACCAATTATAAGGACCTATAAGTAATTGCACTGAAGCCCCTGTAGTCTCGGATATAGACCTGATAATCCCTGTGATCCCCCAAAACAGTCTAAAAATATGAAAACTGTTTTTATCAAAAAAAATTTAGAGTAAATTGACTATTTTTTAAATTGCATTAGAGGTCCCTATATTATGCAAAAAATTGTACTATAAATCCCTGTATTATACAAAAGTTGTACTATATATCCCTATATTTATTTGTTTTATTTTACACTATAAGTCCCTATATTATACCAAATATAAGGACCTATCAGTAATTGCATTGGAAGTCCCTGTACTCTCAGAAATAGACCTGAAAACCCCTGTGATTCCCCAAAATAGTCTAAAAAAAATGAAGTGCGGTTTTATTTAATTTTTAAAGTAAATAGACTATTTTTCAAGGAGCACACGGGTTTTCAAGTTTATTTCTGAAACTACAGGGGCTTCCGGTGCAATTAATTCCCATCCCCCCAAAAAGAATTGTATATTGTATAAAAATCATATGAACTATCAATCAAAGACACCATGCCCCCCTGACTTTTCACAAATGCTATTTTGACTATGTAAAAACAGTATCATGGTCCCACAGGTTAAAAGACCGCACTGAAAGTTCGGGGGGTTATTTGCAATAATGTCATCTTTTATTAACTGTGTGTATATATATGCAGATTTTCCAGGGTTTAACTAAGCGCCTTGGAAAACCTGTACCATTAGGGCGTGATAATATGAGTTGGACATTATTGAAATATTCAAAAGATGAGGGTCATATCATCAACAACCAATATAATGAGGATTTAATTGAAAATTACAGCAAACTCAGTGTTGCTTTAAGTGTTATGCACGAATGTTTCGATCCTGTACGAGATACGCGGACTCGAAGGGACATTATGGAGGATGTTATTTTCAGCAGAAGGTGAGTTTTCTTAATTTTGCATTTTTAGTCCCTTGTTTTGTAAAAATTACATTTTAGTCCCTTATCTTTCGATTTGTTGACAATGTTAGTCCTTTTATATGTTCATAAAGTTCATATAACGTGTATAATTAAATGTGAATACAAAAAGGGACTAATGTTGTCAGGGACTAAAGTGTCGAAAAAGTAAAGATAAAGGACTAAATGAGCAAGTTTTTAGTTAATGATTATTTTTATCTCTGTGTACAGGTCAGATTTGAATAGACTAAATTTTCAAGGCTTTTATACTGTGTTATTGGAGAAGAATGATGAAATAGTTACAGTAGCTGTTGTAAGGTAATAAATAGTATTATTATATCACGTTTAAAATTGATTTAATTTAATTTTTTTTAAATCTGAAACAATTATTATTTACTTTTATTTTTGAAGAATTCATGGAGAAAAAGTAGCGGAGGTCCCACTTGTCGCAACAAGGTTTCAGTTTCGTAGAATGGGAATGTGTCGGGTACTCATGAACGGGCTTGAGGAGGTATTTTTACAAGTTAAACTTTTTTTAATTTGCAATAGAAGTCCCTGTAGTTTCAGAAAGTCATGAAATCCACCGTGCTCCCCAAAAATAGTCTAAAAAGATGGAGTAAAAATTGCACTTCATTTTTTGTAGAGTTTATAGACTATTTTGGGGGAGGATGGGTTTTGCATAATGCAGGGACCTATAGTGCAATTAACTCAAAAAATACAAATAAACTTCCCTCTATAGTAAATTTTTTGCATATTAGAGGGGCCTAAAGAGATTTTTTGCATAATACAGGGACCTATACAAATTGCCTTCCCCACTATAGTACGATTTTTGCATAATATAGGGGCCTAAAGTGATTTTTTGCATAATACAGGGACCCATAGCACAATTAACTCAAAAAAAAATACAAATTACCTTCCCCTGTAGTACAGTTTTTGCATAATATAGGGGCATCTACTCATTTACTGAAAAATAGTCTCTTTACTGTATTGGGGGAGCACAGGGGATTTTCAGGACTATTTCCGAAACCACAGGGGGTTTATAGTGCAATTACTTATAAATGGAGGTTGATTAATTATCTTACTTTAAATATATTTTTCAGATGCTTATGGATTTGGGAGTAGAGAGGCTAGTTTTGCCAGCTGTCCCGAATGTACTTGACACATGGACTAAATCATTCGGATTCTCCAAAATGGATTTATTTACAAGATTAAACTTTTTGGACTATACTTTCCTTGATTTTTCGGGAACAATACTGTGCCATAAATTGCTACAAGAGGTCCCTCCTTTAGCCTTGCTCCCGGCAGAAGGTAAGTGAAAATGGTGAAAAATGTTCACTCGAGAAAGTTTAGGGACTTGGTTGTGTAAATAACTGTGTTTACATTCTATATGTGTAGGTCTGCAAGAAAAGTTGGCTGAAAATGGAAATAGTACTAGCTCAGATGTATATCAAGCTAGACTTGAGGAGTGCGAAATCGTCGACCAAGAATTTGCAAAGTAGGTCCCTCAACTTTTTATCTTTTTGATGTAGTTCATGTAGTAAAATTACTAAGTTATTAGAATTAATTAAGGTGTTCTTTTCATTTTACTTCCTCGTTTACAGTAAGTGTGTGCTACCCCCTGACTTTGGTTATTACATTATAGCCCCTGAAAAGTTTTAAAATTTTTATTTTATTTTATGTGAATATTTTGTTTTTTCTTTAGTAAATATAGGTTATTTGGTTTATTATACGGACTTATAGCGTAATTAAAAAAATTTAAACAAAAATAGGGATGTATAGTGTTAATTTTGTTACTACAGGGATTTATAGTACAATTTGTATTATAGGGGTCTGCAATGCAATATTGTGATAATTAATTTATTAATGATTTGCTGATGTCAGCAGGGCAGGAGGATCTAAAAGTTTAGATCCAGTTTCGGATGATGATAAGGAAGAAGGTAAGAAAAGAAGAAAATCTAATGGTCTCAAATATTACAAGAGGAGAGGTGTTAATGATTTGTAATTTGTTATAATTAATAGTGAGTTGAATGAATGATCAAAGATGAGATGAGATACTGAGATGTTTCTTCTTCAGTTTATTTTGAATGTGTTGTTTTAAGACCCCAGAATTGTAATGTGTTGATACAAATTGTATTTTCAGTTTTCTTGTTATTGTATCTGTAATGCTATCTTTTGAATATTGAATATTGAATTGTAGTTGATCTTTTGTTGTATGTCTTGTGATCATGTGTTTTTAAGGTTACTCAATTCTTGTGCTATTATAATATATCATCATAATCAAGGTAGTTTAATGTTGATTGAGATGATGCTTGAGGGTTGTAGACTGAATGACAAATGAAAAAAACTAAGCATGTGACGCGTAATAGCATCTTAATGCATAGTTTTCTTGAATAAAAGCTTATTTTTAATGCTTTAAAACTAGGTGATTAACACTAAGATGAGGATCAACTAAATTAGAAAATATATTGAGTAGTGCAAGGAAACGTACTAAGATAAGGATTAACTAAATCAGCAAGTTTATTGAGTAGTGCAAGGAAACGTCACCTACCTCTTATAAGAGAGCTTTGAACAATTTGTTTGTCCATAATTCTCAGCTTCAAGATCTTCTTCCAAATCCAATCATCATTCTGTTTGATTTTAATACTCCATATGCACCTATTCTTATTTATATTTGTATGAGCTCATGAACTAAGAAGGTTTGATATATATTTTCCAGAACAAGTTAAGTAAGCAAACCTTATTGATAAGCTCAAGGTCAGGTACATTAAAGCCTTCTTCACTTTTATCCTTACACATATCCACCCAAGCTACCCTGCCTTCCCTAGAATTTTCAAGGTAATCCTAACAAAGAAAGCTAGAGGGATTTTGATTGAGTTTGTATATAACATTCTTTAGACTCTATACCAATCACTAATCTTCTCTACAAGCTTATTTGACTCCTCAATACTCAATATTTTAGAGCTAAAAGGTACACCAAAATATCTCACAGGTAGAACTCCTTTAATATCCAGAGTTTTAGTGATACGATCAATCATATAAGGAGATGTGTCACTAAAGTTAATTTTACTTTTTCTAGTGTTTATCTTCATGCCAGAAAGTTTTAAGAATATATCAAAGCCTTGTTTAACTAACTTTGCACTATCTTCATTAGCACTAATGAAGATAAAAAGGTCATCTGCAAAGATGATGTGGTTGAGCTTAAGTACTTCACACCTTAAATGAAACCTACTATTTGAACCAATTCTTTGAAAAATTGTTGTGTAAACTTATATATATAGGACAAAAAGATAAGGTGATAATAGGTCACTTTTTATAAGCTCTCTTTTAGAGCAAAGTAACCTACCATCTCACCATTAACACTAATTGAATAAGTTGGAGAAGAAACATACATTTTGATCCAACTCTTCATGGAAAATCTGAAAGCTTCAAGTAGATTAAGAGAAAACACCAATTGATATTATCATATGATTTTTGGAGGTCAATATTAATAATACATCTCGAAGATATAGTACTCTTTTTATTTTTTTTAGTACTCTTTTTATAACCATGTATAAAGTCTTGAGCAACAATAATTATTATTATAATTCCTACCACTCATATATGCCACTTAATTATTAGAGATGAGTGAGTTGAGTACTTTTTTAATTCTTTCGGCTATAAATTTTGAGAGACTTTTATAGATAGTGTTAACACAAGATATAGGTCAAAAGTATTTTACAATAGAAGAAATACTAACCTTAGGGATAAGAGTAAGCTTAGTAGCATTAGTTTTCCTCAGCATATCTTCTGTGTCAAGAGTATATTTGATTGCATTGCAGAAGTCCTTCCCTATAATGTCCAAGACTTTTTGTAGAAGCAAGAAGTAAATCCATATAATCCAGGATATTTGGATTCATCAATAGAAAATAGAGCTCTTTTAATTTCATCATCAATAACATGTTGATCCACCATTTTAATATCATCAGAGAGATGAATGTCTAGTAGTTCATGAATAATATTACTAGAACAATTCTCTTACCTGTCCCAAGAAGGTTTTGGTAGAAGACAATAAACTCATTTTCGATTTGATCTTGAGTAATAAGAATAAAACCATCCTAAAAAATAAGTCTAAAAACCTTATTCTTAGCAATTCTTCCTTTGATTAGTTTATTTTCTCTCAAGATGGAAAATTTAGTGTGATATTAAAAAAAATAATATAGCATTAAACTTTCCATCTTGAGAGAGAATAAACCCTAGCCGTTTTGGTATAATTGATATTCTTAAGATACGTTAATCATTAAATCATCGGTTATAATTGGTATACTCTATTCTTATGGTATGTTAATCATAAAATCAGTGTTCATCCATGGCCATTAAGATATGTTAATCATCAAATCAGTGTTCATCAATCATCAAATTTCTTCCTCTTCAAACTTCAAGTAAAAATCATTTAACTTCTTCATTCATATTATCTTCACCCCTTCTTCTTCTTCTTCTTTCCATCTCGGAATGAGAACAAATCCTAGCCACCTTGCTACGGTTGATATACTCCATTCGTAAGGTAAGTTAATCATCAAATCAGTATTCATCCATGGCCATTGCTTCTTCTCTTTAAACTCTAAGTAAAATTCATTCTTCTTCTTCTTTGTTTTATTTAATTAATTTTTTTTAACTTATAAATTGCATATTACTTTAGTTAATTATGTAACCGTGAATATGTGATGTTTGATTTCTCTAGAGTCTTTAATTACTCTTTAACTACTCTTTTCGACTATTAGTACTCATTGATTCAATATTGCATTTCTTACATGGATTCTTAAGTTTTACTCCTACTATTTTTAGTGCTTTAAAAAAAAACTCAAATGGCCAAGATAACTCAGTTTTCGTTGGACAAAAGATAATCCAGTAAAAAAGAAGCCTAAAGATGGTGCTTAACCCAAATATAATAATGGGATAGTGTATAGTATGCCTAGGTAAGTTAATGGGCAGAAGAGAGTTACAAATCAAGTGATATTCGATTTCAGCATAGCTTTTACACCTTGAAGTGTGTCGGTGAAAACAAGCCTCATTTTCAGATATTGTTCGTCTCTAGATCATGGACAAATTCAAGATTTGAATAGTAAGATCTCCCGAAGAGAGGCTCTCTGGAATTTTTTTTATGCTTCTCAAGTATTAGCACCCCTTATGGTTGTATAATTTTTTTTAATCAAAGCAGCTTATATTAAAACACATGACCGCGGTTTGACCAACCAAACTCGGACAAAATCACGCAACAAACAACAAACAACAAAAGAGAAACAACTAGAAACAAAGAGGAGACGAGGTAAACGACAACTTCTTTCACTGGAGAAACCGTCACAAGGGTGCCACCGAAGTAGCAGGTAAGGACCATAGTGGGTCAAAGAACCATGATCATAAAGAAGGATAATCTCAAGTCTCGGTAAGGAGAAAAAATCGACTACCATTTCACTGATCAACGTGATGGGAAACTTTGTGGCTGAGGCGACAGTTGCATTGACGAAGATCTTGGTACTCAAAAGAGGTATCACTTGCTTAAGTTATAAAGACGGAAATCGAGACTGGACTGACCGAAAGCGTAACCACGCACCAAAACGAAAAGCACGCAAACTGCTTATCCAGCCAACCCAAACATTAACGGAAAATATCCGAATCTTCTTAAACCAGGTTCAACTGAATTGATAAATGTGGCTACCAATGAATCATCACCTGCGATTGTCTGGAAACTACAAAATCCAACAAACCAGCACAAACACAAAAAAGGCCACCCCTTATGCCATTCCAACCAAGAGCAGGCAAAGTTGACTAGACAGTAAGAACTCGGGTAGAAAAAGTGGCTAGTGAACGACAAACACCTGGAACTCTAAAAACCGAAAGCCAGTGAACTAGTAACGATAACCCATAGTCTATGTTGTAGATCTTCCCGCCTAGGCGCCGCCTAGGCGTCAACTCCCCCTCAGCCGATTACGCCTAGTTAAACTTTAATGCTTTTTTGCCTAGCGCGCCTTAGTCGCCGTGGAATAGACGCCTAGCCCGTCTAGGCGCGGCTTAATGGCAATAAATGGCCGCCCAGGCGCCGATTAATGGAAAAACATGCCCGCATAGGTATTCTTGTTATTTTTCTTATTCTTGAGAATTCTTTAATTGATATTTTAAACAAATATTAAGTATTTTTATATGTACTATAGTATTTTTAGATGAATTTTATGACTTAAATAGTTAAAATTGCTATAATTACTATATATATATTACTAAATATACAAAATTGCACAGCGGGATTCAAAACTGTATAATTTCGCCTAGGCCCCGTGTAATCCCGCCTATGCGTTAGGCCCCGGTCGACCTCCTAGGTCGCAGAACCGAGATCTACATCATAGCCCTCAGTGCATCACCACTAGCCCTAAGGTAGGGATAACAATGGAGGAGGCCAGAAAAACCTAACCACACACACAAACCCACTAAAATAGTCCCCTACCTACCAAGCACAATAGCCACAAGAAGACCAAAGTATCCTCCAACCCAGCACACCAAAGAAAATAAATCAAAAAAAGGGAACATCCATCTTTACCTCAAACGGGACAAATTCCGATTTCGAGTTTAAGAAGATTGAAAGAAACAATGAGGGAGCATTGATTTTGTTGAAAAAGATTTTGAAGGGAGATTGAAGTAATTGTTAGCAAGCAAAAGGTTAAGAGGGCAAGGAAAGGAAAAAAGGAAAGGAAAAGGATAATTGATGGTGATAATATGTTATTAAGGTTACTCGGGTATTGTGCTATTATAATTCATCACAAAATCAAGGTAGTTTAATGTTGGTTGAGAGGTTATTCGTGTGTTTGAATGCTATAAATGATGCTTAGTTTGAGAATTAAAGGCTAAATAATCACCTAGGACTCAAGCGCCAGATGATTGTGAAAAGAACTATATGTTTTGCCTTGAAGGCGGCGTTGAAAAAGCGATGCCTAATACCACCCAGATCTAGGTGCATAATAGTACCTTATGACAATATATTGATGTTAATAGAAGTAAATACATAAGTGTTTTAAGTAATTGTACTATCAAATTCAAAACAAAAGGGGCCAATGAAGCAATTAACCCTAATTAAAAATAAAAAATTGCCTCTAAAAGAATAGCAGGGACCAATACTGAAATTTACTAAATAGCAGGAACCAATAGTGTAATCGACTATTAGTTTTATGTGGATATTTTGACAAATGAGAGGAAGAAGATCTTACTTGTGAAACGAAGAAGAAGTACTATGGCTGTAATTAATACCATTGAAAGCTCGTATAAGTGTTTGAGAAAAATGGAGATGTGAGAAAAAAATGCTGCAATTGATACCACCGCGAACTCACCGTGTATTTGAGAGAGATAGAGATGAGAGGAAAAAAACATTGTACACTTTATTGTTATGTTATGTTTTTTCTTTTTTTCATATACTTAAAAAAGTGTCACCTCACTTCCTTAAGTAAGATGTCCCTCTCTCCTCCCCCACTTCTCTCTCTCTCTCTCTCTCTCTCTCTCTCTCTCTCTCTCTCTCTCTCTCTCTCTCTCTCTCTCTCTCTCTCTCTCTCTCTCTCTCTCTCTCTATATATATATATATATATATATATAATTTTAGCAAAAAAAAAAAAAACAGATGCATAAAAATGAATAAAATAATTACATGTGGGTAGTTTGTGAAATTATTAATGTGGGATGGTTTGATCAATGGGCGAAATCATATCATACTCTAAATTTTTTATATTTAGCAAAGTATATGATCTTCATGGTCGGTTGAATGATTTTGATTTTCTTAATACCACACATTTTACTTGTTTTGGAAAATTTTATCTAAAACTTTCAAATTTTAACAATTTTGTTGTTCGTTGAGTGTCTCGTCTATTTTTTGAAGTTGACATTCCTCTTATATTTTCAACTGAAAAGGTTTGTTGACTCATTTATACTCTTAGAAGTTTATTGTCTTCCCCTTACCAATGATATGTATAATTTCTTGTAACAACAAATCTCTTCTTTTTATAAATTTTTTAATGATTTTGAAAAATCTCATCTAGAATTTTCAAATTTTATCGATCTTGTTGTTTGTTGAATAGCTCTCTTACGGTTTGGAGTTGACATGTCTCTCATTTTTTCAACTGAAAAGATGTGTTGACCTATTTGTACTTTTAAAAGTTTGTTGTCTTTCCATTACCATCGATGTGTATAACCTCTTGTAGCAACATATCTCTTCATTTGGTTATACTTTTTAATGACCATGATTTGTTTTGCTTTAACAAAGATTCTTCAGATGTTGTCTTTGGATAGTAAATATCTTTTAAAACCCTTACAACCATGATTGTTGATTTCTAAGTATCCTTTATCCTTCTATTACTAATAGTGTCTAATAGTGTCTTGTTTATCTTTACAAAATCTCTACATTATAACTTTTCAATCATTATATATATTTATATTGCTTGAATTTCTTTTTATAAGATTTTTTTTCCTTCTAAAAAAGTTGTATTTGCTATATTTTAGCCTTTAAAAAAACCTTATTTCCTATACAATATAATGTTCCCATTTGTTTATCTCTGAAAATAATAATGGAATTCTTAAATATTTGTCATAATTCTTTGTCTTTCTAAATATACCGTATTCGACTTAAAATTTGAATAGCTAATATTTTTCTTTATCCAAATTTATTTATTAAATTTATTAATATTATTTGTTTTTTTATAATTTCAAAATATTTTTCTCTAATTTTTTCTAATATTATCCTTAGTTAATTAGTTAAAGATAATAATACAATAAATGAATTTTGTAATATATAATAAATAGGAATTATTTGATGTTATTTTAATTTTTATACCACAAAAAATAAGGCAAATAAAAGTGGATGAAGAGACTTGAATAATTATTAGTATGATAATCAAAAATTTCAAAATGCTATCTATTTTGATTAATAATAAAAAAGATCAAGAAATTATGAATGGAATCAAAATAGCGAGAATGTCCTCTCCAGTTACACACCTATTATTTGCTGATGATAGCATATTTTTTATGAAAGCAAATCTGGAGGAAATAAAAGGATTTAATGATGTTATTAATAAATACAATTATGCCACTGGCATGAAGCCAAATTTAAATAAGTGTGGAGTAAAATTCAGCCCTAACACTCTAGATTTTGTACAAAAATCTCTTGCTAGAAGGCTGAACATGCCTATTACTAATAATTTAGGAAATTTTTTGGGGCTACCAACAGAATAGGGTAGATAAAAAATTAAAGACTTAAATTTATTAGTAGAAAGAACTTTAAAAAGAATAGAAAACTGGAAAAAATTATTCCTAACTCTCGCTGGTAAGGAAATATTGATTTAATCAGTGTTACAAAGCTTGCCAAATTATTTTATGTCTTCTTATATAATCCCTAAGAGAATTTGTGATTTAATTTCCTCACAAATTGCGAATAAGTAAAGGTAATAATAAAGTGCACTGGGGAAGTTGGAAAATCTATTACAAAAAGTAAAAGTCATGGTGGGCTAGGATTTAGAGATTTACATCTCATAAATCTAGCTTTATTAAGTAAACAAGCATGGAATATTTACAATAATAATAATACTCTATTATACAAAGTATTAAAAGGAAAATATTTCCCTCTTGAGACTTTTATGGAGGCAGAACTCGGTAGTAAGCCATCCTGGGGATGGAAGAGCCTACTAAGTGGTAGAGATAATATAAAAGATGAAATAAGATGGAAAATAGGAAATGGCTACACCATAAACTTACATTGTGCTAAATGGATTAGTAATCATGATGAAGTAGTTAAACCAAATAGAAATGATATTAAAAAAGTAAATGACCTCATTATTTTTATAATGAGAGAAGATGGAATATTGAGCTTATTAAAAATATATATAAAGAAGAAGTAGTGGCTTCAATACTTAATACTTTCATTCCATTAAGTGGTGGACTATATACTCCTTACTGGATTCATGATAAAGATGGAATTTTCTCGGTTAAAAAATGTTACAAAATCCTAAAACAGAAAAGAGGGAAGTGAAAATAGTAAAAGCAAAGTAAAAGCGACATCTTCCCATATAGTTGACACAACAGTATGGAAATTGATTTGGAACCTCAAAGTAGCTCCAAAAATTAAGAACTTTATTTGGAAAGTTGTAAGGAATCTTCTCCCTACACATGAAAATGTCTTTAAAAGAAAGGTAATTGATAGTCCCATTTGTGATATTTGTAACAAAGAAGTTGAAAATACAGAGCATATGCTATTAAATTGTGAATTTGTGAGGGCTATTTGGTTTGCATCACCCCTAAATCTACTAACTTGCAACCAATCTACTTCTAAAGTGGATGTATGGATGGAAAGTCTTGTAAACAAAGGGAATGCAGAAAAAACCAATAATAAACTTTTGTTGGAACAAGTATGTACAATACTTTGGCATACTTGGAAGGAAAGATGTGCCTTTAAGTTCAAAAACATGAAAATTGACCCTTTAAGAACATTACAAAATGCAAGAAATGAATAGGATGAATATCAAAATAATATTTATCCTAATGATGTAATAAGCTCACTGAAGGATAATATAAACAAGAAAATAAAGATAGAGGGAAACAACATGAATACGAAGATAAACAAAACTGTTCCTGAGGTAAATACTAACACCTCTACTGTAAGGGTAAGTAATAGGAATGAAACCAAAGAAACTATGAAATTGACCCCCCTCCTAATAATTTTATTAAGATTAATTGCGATGCAGCGTTTAGAATTAATAAAAGTGCAATATCTTGTGTTTCTAGGGATGCAACAGGTAGAGTACTCGAATGCAAAGCGTGGGAAATAGCAGCTGAAAGTCCAAAGGAAGCAGAAGCTTTGGGGATTCTTAAAGCGTGCCTTTTAGCTCAACATAATTTTCCATCTAATGTAATTATTGAGAGCGATTGTCACCAAGTTATGTTTCCTTTAGAAAATAGGTTGCCTATTCGTTCTCCCATTATTTGTAATATTATCAAAAGTATTTACTTAGTTTCCGAAAACATTAAACCTACTTTTCGATGGATTAATCGAAGTAGAAATAAGTTAGCCGACGGGGTAGCCAAGCATAAGCTTAGTGACAACATGTTAGGCTCGTGTTTAGACACGTACCCGAGTAGGTTAGCTGAGATAATTAAGGACGAAACCGTTCCTTCGGGAATAGGTTAATTTTGTTATAACGTTTTATATATTTGAAGAAAGGTTTGGAAAAAAAAAATCAAAAATTTCAAATGCATTTCAGGAGTCATGACCAATCTGAAAAAACACACGTGAACCAATCCAGACTCCTTTCACATGTACACACACAACAAAACAAAATTCCCTCCTCTCTCTTGCTTTCTTCTTCCTTTTCTTACATTAGCTAATAACTCGTCTTTCCCTTTCCTTAAAGCTTCTTCAGCCATGTCTATTCTTTCTTCCTCAACATTTCTCCTACTTTTAATCATCAAACTCCATCTAGTTTCATCAGTAGTTATACTAAGTTTAAAAAAACAACACGACAACAATAATCAAGCATCTGGTGGGCAACATAGAAATCCAATGCTTCAAGGTAACAATTCAAAAGGTTGTAACTTATTTATGGGAACTTGGGTTCATGACAATAGTTACCCTTCATATCAACGTTCTTCTTGTCCACTCATTGATCCTCGATTTGATTGTCTTGGCTATGGTAGACCTGATACTAACTTTCTTAACTATCGTTGGAGACCTGTTAATTGTGAGCTTCCCAGGTACATTTCCTATTTTACTATATGGATCTAGAAATGTTGATAAGAGTTTAATATTGTGATTATTAAATAGGTTTAATGGAGTTGATTTTTTGGAGAAAATGAAAGGGAAAAGTATAATGTTTGTGGGTGATTCATTAGGACGTAATCAATGGGAATCTTTGATATGTATGATTTCAGCTTCGGCCCCACGTTCAAAAACTGAAGTAGCAGGAGGGGAGATATTTTCAACCTTTAAATTTTTGGTAAGAGTTGATTTAATTAAAAAAGATTAAGATTTATATAGTAACTTTTTATATTAAATGATTAGGATTATGGTGTGACAATTTCATACTATAAAGCAACTTATTTAGTAGATATAGATGCAATACAAGGGAAAAGAGTGTTGAAATTAGATGATATAAGAGGTAATGCAAATGCTTGGATGGATTATGATGTTCTTATATTTAATACCGGTCATTGGTGGGTTCACACTGGATCTCAACAAATGTACGTATTTTCTTTTATGGTAACGGTTATTTATCTTCACTAAAATTAAGTAGATATTATATTTTTTTTGTGTTTTAATGAATTTAAGATTTACAATTTTTTTTTTTTTTTTCACAATACTTTGTACAGGTGGGATTTAATGGAATCAGGAGGAACACTATATCAAGATATGGATCGTTTGGTTGCTTTGGAAATAGGTTTGAGAACATGGGCAAAATGGGTAGACTCAAATATTGACTCTTCCAAAACCAGACTCTTTTTTCAAAGCATCTCCCCTAACCACGATAAGTTAGTTTTTTTTCTTTTTCTTTTCTATTTTTTCTATAACCATTTGTTCCGCCACGTTTTTTTTTTTGAAAAAAATAAAAAAAATTACTATTCATATATAATATATATATATATTTTTTCCAAAATGCCAGCTTAAAATGCAACTTGTATTTGCTTTCCCAGATTCTATAACAGCCTTTTGGACCCCATACACTGTGCCATTTCAGGCCCTCAATGTGTTATAGCTGTTATCACTAGCTACTTGGTCTTCGATTAGACTACTCTAGCTACTTTAAAAATTTGAAAATTTTGGATTCAGAATAAATTCTATAAAATTTAACAATATTTTGTTGGATGCAGAGGTGATTTTGATGCGACGAAAAGTTGTTACGGTGAGACTACACCAATAACAGAATCGACTTATTATTCGGGAATATTTTCGGATCAAATGAAAGTAGTAGATGAAGTGATAAGAGATATGAAAAATCCTCCATATTTGTTGGACATAACATTATTATCTGCTATGAGAAAAGATGCTCATCCTTCGATTTATAGCGGTGAACTTACCCCGGCACAAAAAGCTAACCCTGATCATGCGGCTGATTGTAGTCATTGGTGTCTTCCTGGTTTGCCCGATACTTGGAATCAACTCTTTTACACGGCACTGTTTTTTTAACTTTATTTAAGACAATTCGAGAGAGAAATAGTATTATTTATCTAAATATGAAGAAATTTTTGTAGGAATGAATATTAGTCTCACAAGCCGTACTTACTCCTGAAAAATATTGTTACTTAGTCTAAAAAACAAACTTTTAATTAAATTTGTCCAAAATTAAATAATGAAGAAAGTTAACTTTCTTGTTAAATAGTTATTATTGTAAATATTAATCTAATAGGTTTCAAAGATTTATCCGATCTATTTTTATATCGAGTTCAAATCGAACCCTAAACCAAACACAATAAAAGAGAATAACCGAGGAAATAAAGAACATCAAGACTTTATCGCGGTTCGTAATAATGTTTAAGTTCAGACTAAAGTATTTATGAGAGATACTTATTGTATTATGAATATAGTGAATACATCTTTAGATCGTTTCTCTATCTCACTATTATAGTGTTTAACTAATACAAAAGAATTCAAGTATGGAACCCTAGATATTCATATACTAATTTATCTTAATATTTGAAAATAAGCTATTAACACAAACTAAACACTAATACTCATCTTTATAATATAAGATTGAGTTTACAAATATCTTAATAACGAGAGAGAATAAGAGGAGAGAAGAAGAAGAGAGAAGAAGAAGAACTTGGTAATGAAATATGAAACAATAAGCTGAATTCCAGGTAACATATATGAGACCCCCTAAATTTACGATCCGAGCCATTCAAATGCTGTAATATTTAATTAGATATGAATTAAAGAACAAAAGGTTTTAACAGAAATACCTCTTGAAGAGCAGCGGAATTGAATCGGTTGAGATCTGATAATCTTGTGGACGTAGATCTTCTTACGAGAAGAGAGGACTCTATTTTCACAACCTAAGAGCCTTGTGATTTTTGATCAGTGTATATTTTGTGAATGACAGAGAGTAGAAGAAAAATAAAGAGAATCGTTCATATGTGATATGAAAATCAGTTTCTTTTCTGATAAAACTCTATCTCTTTTATTATGGGTAGTTAGGAAGAGTTATCAGATATACACGTATCTGATTTTATAACCTCCACCGTTATTAATTTTAAAATTCAAAATTAATAATCTTATATTAAGTAACTTACTTTTGACAAACTAAAATAAATAATAAATTAATTATACATAATTATTTATTTATTTATTTTTCTTACAAATGCATATGAAATCAAGAGATGAAAGTCATCCACGCGTAAAGTACGTGGATTAAACGATACCGTTTAGTTAATGGACACGACTTTATAATAGGTCAAGTAGAAAATCATAAAAGCAACCCGCAAGAAGAAATAAGCAACTCCATAAAACATAAGGCCCTAAACAGAAATTAAGAATTGGGCTTTATCAATTATAACAATCTCCATTTTTATTTCCAATGTCTTCTATTTAAAATGAACATTTTCATCACCATGGTCTTTAATATTCATAAAGTAACAACCAACTCATAAAAATGCTTGTACCACATAAAAACAAAAGAAAATAACCTCACCCACACCTAATATATAACATTTTAAATGTTTAAACATGCTGATAGTCAAGATTTTAGTACCTATATGTGCTAGATTATCCTTAATGAGAATTTTACATAAAATAATAGATCTTGAGGCAATTTATTTTCCAAAAATAAAATTTAACATCCAAATGCTTAGTTTGTTCATGATAAACATGATTCGTACTTACATGAATAACACTCTGGCTATCTGAAATTATAGTCATTGTTGATTTAGTCAACTTAAGTTCATTTAAGTTCATTTATAAGACCCTGTAACCAACTTTTGGTAAAACAATCATATATGACAACATATTTTGATTCAATAGTAGATAAGACATTCGATGTTTGTAACTGATATTTCCATGTTATGCAATTTTTACCAAGTGTAAAACATTCATACATAACCCACTAGATCAAAAGGAACATCTTTCCAAAATAAAGGTCAACCTCAATTGTATTATAGATCTCAATTGTGCTATTTATATAAGCCACAATCCGTTTTAATACATGTAATGGTATAAGCCAAGAACATACATAAATCTACCAATTAAAGAGATAACACAAAATAAACCAGGTCTAGTACTAATCATGATATACATGAGATACATATTACATTAACATAAAGGAAGTGCTCCATTTTTACTCTTTCGAATTTAGCTTTATTATTACTGGAGTTTGTAAGCTTCTACCTTTCAAATAACCAACGAAGGATTTAAACAATTTTATGCATAGCCATAACCCCATATGTTTAAGCTCAAATTAATTTGGAAAAAAACTTTCATGTTAATAAATGTTTCAAAATTTATCAAATAAATATCCATAATTTCAATTTGGTTTACGAGATATCCAACATTTCAACATTAGTTAACCATTAATACCCATTGTTAATTCAATGACGTGATAAAAGTATAAGTACCCATTTGTTCCTTTTCAAATTTTCTGGCATCTCCTTGTTTTTTATATATCACATAAGCACTCAACATGAAATAAATTACAGATAGCAACGGTTGGAAAAAACTGAAATTTTGGAACACGTTGTCTAAATTAAAAATATAGTCTAGCCACCACCAATTCCCGCCATCGATTTTTTTCCCTGGCTAGCAGTACCTCCTGCCACTACAGTTGTCGACCAAATATTTACAAAATCATAATTAATTAAAGAAAAAAATTAACATATTTGAACTCGTAATTATCGTATGAATCATGGGTAAAATATTTAGAATTTTTTTAAAATAAATCCGATTAGATCTTTGTGATCCGGCCAACTGTTCTAGAAAACATGAAAATTCCATTTTTAATTTTCCATGTTTGAAAATGAAAATTAGGATTTTATGTTCTGCGAGATGTTGCCAGCAAATCTGGACAATTTTTTTACATAACCTTCAATTTTTTTTATCCATTATCGATACTATAATTACAAATTCAGTTATAGTTAAAATATTCAAATTCGATGATTTTGTAAAATTTGGTCGGTGATGGTGCTGGCCAGAATTGGGGGTTTAGTGGATGAAGGTGGTGGTAGTGGTCTGAGGTGATGGTGGCGTCGGTGGTAGTTAGAGGTAATGGTGGTGGGGGAATGGGAGGGGGGTCGGTGAGATCCGGGGTTGGGGATTGAGTTTGGTTAAATTAAAGTGACTTTTTCTATAGAGTAAATACATCCAATACACCCTAAATTTTGCCTGTTTTGACAGTTTACCCCTACTAGATTTTTTGGGACTGGATACCCCTTAAATTTCATTTTCATGACTCGTTGCCCGAATTCCGTTCATTTTGGCTGTTAAGTGTCATGTGGTTGATTTTTTTTCTAAATTACTTAATTAAACCTTTTTTTTTAACACAGACAAAATTGATGTTTCCACATCATCTTTTTGAAAACTTCTTCTCTAAAACTTCTTTTCCATGACAATGTTTGAATCTTCAAATTTTTATACTTTTTCTTTAAGAAAACCCCAAAAATTAAAACAATTAAAAAATAGATAAAGATGGATAAACATCCTTAATTAGATAAAGACATCCTTATATTATTTATTCAGTGGTATTGATAAAGAAGTGAGAGAAAAAAATAATAAAAAAAGATAATAAAATAGAATTAAATGAGGTTTAATACCGTCTTCTAATATTGTTTACAGTAGTGATATATACTATTCAAATTCATACTACCCAATATATTGCACATGACATAATCCAAATAGAAATAAATAATTAAATAAAGGTTGTTTAATGGTAATTGACGTTTAAATGAGTAATTTATTGATATTCTTCTCTTCTTTTTTCAGTTTTCGTTTGATACTTTTTATTTCTATAAAAGGCCATTATAAAGATCTTTATAATATTAATTAAAATTATAGAGTCTGGTTGGGATTAATTATTTAAAGCTAACAACGCTTTCTGATTATAATATTTATAAAAGATATTAAAAAATATTTTAACATCTAAAATCACATTAAGTTGTTATTTTAATAATTACTTATTTAGTGTTTTTTCTAAAAATGATTTTAAAGGATCTAAAGTATTTTTATGAATCATTTTAAGTAATTATTTTAAAAACCAATCCCGAACAGGCACGTAGTTATTTAGTATACATATAGATTAAAGAGTACATATGATATTAGAGAGTAATTACATGGTATTTTAAGTTAGGAATAAGAGGTAACTGATAATTATTTCTTAATCTAATTTGATTTTATTATATTTAATATATTTTATATTACCACCTTAATCCACCTCTGTCTTTAACCCATTTTCGGCCACCAACTCAGATAGTAAATCTTGGCGATTCAATTTCGTATAGTCAACTACGATTAACTCAGACAAACAATTTTTTTTCTTTCAATTTTACGATTCTCGTATCAAAATTTAGCATCATGATTTTTTAAAAGTTTTTTAATTATTTTTTCTTATATCAGTTTCTACCAAGACGAAGAAATGTATATATATGTTGATAATGCTAATAACTCCCGCACAACTAAAATTTACCAAAAAATAACAATAAAAATACGCAACACGCAAAAATCTAAAAAAAACTCAACAAATACCATATCTAACAAAAATCGACTAGTATTACTAAAACACATTTTTCCATTTCAATCATTACATGGAATTATAATAATATAAAACTTCTAATATCTTTTAACAATAGAAAATTAAAAAATTGGAATATAACTTAATAATCAAATTTAACAAAGACAATTCACTTTTGATTTGATATGCTAAAAAACTAACAAGATTATCATCATAATTTAGTTGAATAGATGCGAAGTCAACCAGGTAAAGCGATCTACGTTGTTCGGCGGTTTGGAGGTGCAGTGGTAGAAGCGAATAAAACCCAATCTAGGTGATATGTGTTTCTTAAGATCCAACTCCCACTTCAGATAAGCAGGCACAGTGGTGGAGTGTTCAATAAGGCTCGGTGGTGGCGAGTGGTATAGGTGGATGTGGAGCCACGATGGTGATGTTAGTTGTGGAGTGGCGCAAGAGGTGATGGTGTTTAACATAAAGTAATGACGAAATATGTTGATGGTTGTGGAGTCAAAGTGGAGTCGTGGTGACAATGGTGGCTATAAATCGCGTTGAGCATAGTGTTAGTAGTGGTGGTGGTTTTTGGCATTAGATTAGTTTTGTTGTGGGTTTCTTTTGTATGTTAGGATAGGGCCGATTCAGAGGTAGGCTGAAGAGATGACTGTTTCGGGCCTTCGATTTTTTGATATTTTTAGAGGACCCTAATTTATAAACTTTTTACATAGAGAGATCTCATTTTGTAATTTCACTTTGGGCCTACGTCAAGACTGACTTCTGTCAGGATCAGCCCTGAGTTAGGGTTTTTGTAAATATAATTGGTGGAATAGAAAAAGGAGGCTAAAAAAGAGGGGTGATGATAGAGTTTTAATTTTTTTTAATAAAATAAACTTTACTAATAATAATGGAAGTATAATTAGTATATATGGTTATTTGTGTCAAATGGTCTTAAAAGCTATTTTCTGTAGGGGTGAGCAAAACAAAACCGAAAAACCGTACCGAACCAAAAAACCGAAAAAACCGTTCGGTTCGGTATAAGCTTTTTAAAAAACCGAAAATTTTCGGTTCGGTATGGTTATTCTATGCTAAACCGAACCAAAAAACCGAACCAAAAAAATATAAAAACTAAATCATATATGACATGAATTGCCCCTAAAAATGTTTATAATATGCAACATATTTTTACATAAGTCATGAGTCGATATATTTTAAAAAATTCTTCGTTTATTAATATTTGTTGAAGGTAAAGCATAAACATTAAATAAATATTCCTTTGATATTATTATTCGTTTACAACTTATATAATATTTGAGTTCCAAAAATACGATTTCTTACATGAATCGATAGCATGAAAAATAAAATATATCCAACTATCGAATAAAACATATACCAAAACCGAAAAAAACCGAACCGAACATATAGCGAACCGAAAACCGATGAAACCGAACCGATGAAAACCGTTCGGTTCGGTACCGACCCCTTTAAAAACCGAATGATTCGGTTTCGTTTTCGGTTACGACAAAAAACCGAGCCGAACCGAACCATGCTCACCCCTAATTTTCTGAATGAATTTTTTTTATTGTGTCTATTTCAGAAACCCACTTTTGTTCTTTAATGAAAACTTAAATGGATGCTAAAAATTAGCAAGTAGCTTTCAACTTATAATTTTGGAAGTGGTTGAATTCTGAAAATAAATTCTTTAGGCATTATCTTTTCTTGAGGATTGGATTTTTCTCTCATTTAGTAAAATAATTTCCATTGCATTTCTTTCTCATTGCCTTTTGAAACTTCAACTCGATTTGATATTAGTTAACTCAAATATTTCTTCTCTCTTTATGACTGTACTTTTAGAAAAACTAACAATAACAGGTTTTAAAGACGTCTACTTAAGACTTGATATTATCTAATATATGAAATGTTTGATTTGTATTATTGATTGATGTAGGAAAATTGTATTCTTGAAATTGAAATATTATACATTAAATCGTAAATAATTCATCATAGAGAATATTTATATAATTTAATGTGTATACTTTAGTTTTAATTTTTTTCAATAAACGATCTATTTAGATATCCAGACTTATTATTCTTTTACAAATATTTTGTACATTTTAACATTTTCAAGGGGTGGTGAATGCCATATGTTGGTATTTTTTTTTTCAAAATTTACTCCATTTTTAATCTCTTTATCATAATCTTTTTAAAATATAAATAAAACAGAAATGTCTTAAGTAAGAATAGAGAGGAGATCATTAAAAAAAAAATGAAGGACATAAATTAGTTTTTGTATTTTTTGGTTTGATTTGTCGGTTCGGTTTAACATATAAAAACCAAAATGAATCGACCTGAGTTTTTTTGGCTTTTTAAAAAGTTTATACTGAAGGGTACAGTTTTGTCGATTTTTTGGTATTTTTTATTCGGTCTTATTTTGCTCAGCCCTAATAGTAAGAGACGAGATAACTTGAGTAAAAACTGAAAAATCACTCTCTACAACGATGTTAACAAAATTCGACTGTATAGCAAATAAAAGTCGATTTCCTGGCGAATAAAAGTTCATTCTTGAGTGCTAAACACCCGATAGTAAAAACAAGAAACATGACTACAACACATGTTTGCCCGCAAAATACAACACTTGTGTGATTGCAGACTAAAACCCATAGTATTGCTCGATGTGGGTCAAATACTTCATCTGCTTTAATCTTAACAAAAACCTGCAAAATGAGTAGCCATACAGATTTGTTAGTGGCAATAGGGGGACAACAGGATTATAGGGTGATTATAGGGTTACTTGTTAAGGTGCCATTTATATAAAAAAAAACAAGAAATCATAAAATGTAATAAAATCAATGCATTTTGTATATTAATGGGTTCGTTCTAAATAATGGAGCTGTTCTTAGATTTTCAGATGGCCCAACAAGTGTATACTAATTTTGGTATTACATTTTTCAACTCGATTCTTTTCTTCGCACGGTCGATTAATGTCCACATAATCCAATGATTAAAATAGGATTCCTCGGGGAAAGGAATCATAGTCGCGATCGGGTCTCGAAATTATATACCTCGGGTCCATGGGCATTAGAACATTAAGTGTTTCATATTTTCATGTGCTTTCTTAGAGATAGTATTACTTGGTGAGAGATTTAAGTTTCCTGAGCCACCTATTGCATTGTGTGGGCAAGCCATTAATGGAAGAAGGATTATAATAATCCTTGACTTAGGGCCCGTTTGAAGGTGCTTATTTTAGAGTAAAAAAACGTTTTAAAATAAAATTTAAAATTTTAAAAAATTATTTAAAATAATTTTGAAATCTAATATTATTTTAAGTGTTTTTTTTTCAAGAAGCACCAATTTGGTGTTTTTCAGAAAAATGCTTTTCAAAATAAAAAAAACTCTTAAAATAGTAGAAGAACTTTTAAGTGCTTTTCCAAAAAAACACTTCCAAACGAGTACTTATAACACGCCTTCCAAAGAATGAATTTTTATATTTTCTTGTCATTTGATATGCATAATGTTACAAATGAAGTTTTTTTTTTTCACAGGGCAATTACCAATACTTTCATAAAAGGAGGTGATATTGTTCATAAAAATCATATCTAATATAAATAACATATTGGATAATAATACCTTTGAATTATGTTTGTTTCACTAAAAAAATTTACCAAAAATTTTTTGAGAAAATTTTCCCGTCAAAAATTTTCTGGCCAATTTTTTTCCCACCAAATCCCATCCATATGATGGGTGATGTTTGGGTGATCTCTTTTTGGGTGATACCTAACGTTACTCTTATTGGCACGTGACATTTAACGCCAATTTCACGAAGGGTACTAACGGAAGACAAAAAAATAGAACATGGGTACGTGTTTGTCATTTTTGTAAACTTGGGTACTTATTTGTCAAAATCGCGAAAATGTGGGTATGCACGAATAATACTTTTTCCTTATGACTTATGAGAATTTTTCCGTAACTCAATTTTGCGAGTTTTGAGAATTTTCTTAAAACTTTTTTTTTTGAGTTTCTGGATTTTTCTAATAAATCAAACTGTTTTTTTTTTCTTATTTTTGATGCATATCATTTCATTGTTTTTATGGGTGAATGAGAGATAGGGTCTTAGAGACAGAGTTTGTTCTCTATAAGAAGGGGAATAAATCTTAATTATTTCAAGGGACCTCAAAGATGACCAAATATTAAAATACCCTTACTAACACTAAAAAACAAAAAGAGTGATGACACTGTTCATCTCTCTCTACTACCCACCTGCCTATGATCTCCGACCTCCGGCCACCGACCTCCGACCACCGATATTCGACCACCGACCACCGGAAAAATTGATGAGTACTCCATCAAAATTATTGAGTACTCAATCATAATTGATGCGTACTTTATCAAAATTTAATGAGTACTCCATCAGTGTAGAGTATTATTAAAAATGAAAGAGTATAGCCAAAATAATAATTTATTCACTTTTCAACCTTCTTTATACAATTTCAAATGAATTACAAAATTAAATAACAATTCAAACTAATAACAAAAGAAAAAAAACTAGCTAAATTCGTGTTTAAACAAATCTGGAAAAGACTACATTCTGTGTACAAAGTACGCTAATCAACAAAAAAAAGAAAATGTCACGCTCGAACAGAAACTCTGCAAATGGAGCGTTGACGGAGCTTCAGGGGTGGGATTTGAGCGTGTTCTTGTGCTGCAACACATTCCGGCCTCTCTCTATTCCGGCGAGTTCAATATCTACTCCATTATGGCCTCTCTCCACCGAAGCAACGCCGGAGCAACTCTATCTTTCCTGCGAGAAAGTGAGCTTGGTTAATATCTAAGGCGAGATCGAGAAAGCTGCCATGCATCTGCAGCGCGGTGGAGCTCGGCAGTTTTGCGCACGAGCTTGGCTCCTCTGGTTTCATTCCTCTAAGCTTTCCATGGATCTGCAAACGAAGGCTGCTTGCAGGAAACGAACACAAACGGATCTCCTCGAACGGCTTTGCGATGTGGTGCGGTGCGACGCGACGCTGGGGCAAAGGATGAGCTCCAGGCAAGGAGTGAAGGATGCTGACGACCATGGCTCGCTGGTTCGAGCAACTCCAAGTAGGCAGTTATAATTTTCGAAGGTCAACAATTGTGGTTAGAGAAAGTTTGAGTGTGAGAAAAGAAAGAGAGAGAAGGTAAATCTGAAAAATGAAAAGATTAGGTTTTAGATTTTAATATATATAGGGAAAAAAACAAGAAGGGGTAGAAATGTAATTAGTTTTTTAGATTATAGTGTAAGATTCAATCTGAGGTCTTTAGTAAGAGGAGAAGGAAAGTGGGGTTGGGATCGAAAAAAGGGGGTATCTTCAAAACTCTTTGTGGCATAGTCTCTTGTTTTTTTGGTACGTGGGTGGTCCGGGTCATCTTGCGCGCACCGCGACTAATCCCAAAGGAGTATGCAAGTCTCTTTATACATAACCCAGGTAAATTAGAACTAGGTTACTCATGTTCAGGAGGGGTTCGAACATTATACCTCTCACTTTACACTCGTTAGGGAGGGTCGAACCATGTACCCCCCCTTTAAGTGTTGAAGAAATAGTAAGGTCTTGGCAAGTTGAGCTAAACCAACTTGTTATCATTTCATTATTGTGTACTTAACATAATTAATGATCCAGTATTTATGATATTTTTGTATAATTTTTTGATATATTTATTTAGATTAATTTGTTGACGCCAACAATATTCGAATCTATAATTTTTTACGTAAGGTGGAAAAATTGTTTACACCAACCGAATTCGAATCCAAAATCTCTTAAAAAAAATATCTTTTCAAAAATAATATACAAAGTTTATTAGAGATTCATTCTAATAAATATAAAAGTAATGATATATATCATCCAAATTTATACCACTCAATTACTATTTATGACGTGACATAAATTAGTTGAAATTAAATCGTTAATCAAATCAAGAAAATAAATAAATTAACAATTTTTAATCAACCAATTCACGCTACGTCATAGATGTGGTATACATGGATAGTATGATTGGATGGTATATATACCTCAATGAACTACCTATATAATCACACCATCTTTACACTCTCCGTTCGTTTGACCAAAAAAAAAAAAAAAAGAAAGAAAAAAATCACACCATCATTCGATCACACTTTCAAAATATACATACGTTACCAAACCAAACCCCAAAAAGAAAAAAAAAATACATACGTCATAAACATATTTACTTCTGCTTAACCATAGTAGTCAATGGAGCTGCACAATTCATCAATTTCTGGTGACGATGATCATCATGATCAAGATTCATTTATTTCCAGCCTTCGCAAAGCAAAAGGGTGGATTGCATCTCTCACTTTATATCAAGGCTTTTGGTGTTTGTCTGGTTTCATCCGTAATGTTATCTATTCAGAAAAACTTTGATGCTCATAACCAAGATATAATACTAGCCACCTTTCCAAAATCAGGCACTACTTGGGTTAAAGCCATAATATATTCGATTGTGAATCGTCATCGTTATACACTTTCAACTACCCCCTTACTTACAACAACTCCTCATCAGCTTGTACCTTATTTAGAGATCAATGAATATTCTCAACAAAATAAGCTTCCACTTCCTGACGTATCTAGTTTTAAATTTCCAAGACTTTTTGCAACTCACATTCCGTATAATTCTTTACCAGACTCTATTATGTCTTCAAACTGTAAAATCGTTTACATTTGTAGGAACCCTTTCGATGTTATTGTCTCCTTTTGGCATTTTTCCCGTAAAAATAAGCTGCAAGACGATCCAGAGATAAGCTTGGGTGAACTAGTGGATTCATTTTGTAAAGGAGAGGTGGATTTTGGTCCATTTTGGAAGCATATATTGGAGTATTGGAGAGAAAGTGTTGAAAGACCAGAAAAAATCATGTTCTTGATGTACGAGGATTTGAAAAAAGTACTATTTTACATGCTAAGAAGATTGCAGATTTTATAGGGTTTCCATTTTCTGCGGATGAAGAGAAGAAAGGAGTAATTGAAGGTATAAAGGAAATGTGTAGTTTGAGCAGCATGAAGGATATGGAAGTCAACAAGACCGGAAAATTTATGGCAAGAATTGAAAAGAAAAGTTACTTTAGGAAAGGTGAAGTTGGTGATTGGGTGAATTATCTTAGTCCTTCTATGGTGAAAGATATAGAGGAGATCATGAGAGAAAAATTTGATGGTTCTGGTCTCATTTTTAAAACAAATATTAATTAGGATCAGACCCGGTGGTTGCTTTGTGCCCCAAATCGGAGACGACCATTATCCATAATTATTTATATATGTATCTTATATTTGATTATTTATCAGTATTATAGCCGCTGATTTATTGGTAAAAAACAAAAGGATTAAAAAGAGAGGGTTGGTGATAGAAGTTCAATTTTTTGTTTAATAAAATAAAATTTATTAATTATAATGAAAATATAATTAGTATATATATGGTTATTTGTGTTACTTGTATCAAAAGGTCTTATAAACCTCACTGGCCAGGACCTTGGTCTACCAATCTAAAAAAATTGCTAAAAATACATCTAAGTAGCCAAAGGACCTGCATAACCTGTTCCCCTACCTTCTGTACCAAGATCAAGCACGAATAACTGCCATATAACATAACCTGTTCCCCTACCTTCTGTACCAAGATCAAGCACGAATAACTGCCATATAACAGAGGCAGTTTTACAATTTACTAGAACATGGTATAGATCCTCCACACTCGCTCCATAAAGCACACATCTCTTGGATTCAATCACACTTCTCCTGTACAAGCTCTCAGCAATCGCTACACGATTAAGCGCCACTCTCCAAAGAGAAAAAACGTACTTTTTGGGAGCATTTAAGCTTCCAAATTAGGTCCCATTCGAAATCATAGTCCACCAAGCTTTTCTCCATATTCTCGTATGTTGTAAGTGCTGAAAGGGATGCTACAGATTTGATGGTGAGCGCTGGTTCGATGGAGCTGGAGGCTGGACTGAAGGAAGAAGACCGATGCACTCTCTCCAAGCTGAATTCCGATTGGCTGCTGGAGTGTCGAAGCAGCGCTGTTGTTACAATTTTTGTTGACGCAAGAAGAGTTGCTGATCTATTCAACGTGAAGAAATGGCTCAAGGGCCACCTCAAGTCCATAGCTCTACTGTAGCAGGGATGGAGTGGCACTTTGTTTTCGCTGCAGTTCTTTGGGTAATTTGGAATAGACGCAACCATATGTTGTGCCTTATGAATTAGAGCTTAAAAATGAAATTCTATCCCTAGCTAGTAATTTTATTCTAGCATGGGGGAAAGAGGTTGATGGGGTATAGTCAAGTTATCTCGGAACATAATGGTCAAATGGACTAAGCCTACACAAGGGTATAAATTAAATGTGGATGGTTGTTATTAATACGAAAAGAAATAGCAGGTATTGAGAGTATCATGAGAGATATTAATGGATCCTATATCGCTAGCTTTGCAGGGTCATGTCTTTTTTATTCCCCTTTTGTTTCGGAGTTGTTTGCACTCCACTTTGGACTTAAATGGATTATTAATAAAGGCTATGAACAGGTGTACATTGAAACGGATTTGAAGGAGCTCCACGCGCTAATGAAGGGCGGTGGGAGCTCAAGATCCCACTTGGATTTCGACTCAAAGAGTTCCACGTGCTAGTGAAGGGAGGTGGGAACTCAGGTAGTCGGTTAGTTTCAATTGTACGGGAATGTTTAAGTATGCTAAGAAGACATCCTAGGTTTGAATTGGTTCA
Organism: Nemophila menziesii; assembly: GCA_029959085.1. Taxonomy (NCBI): domain Eukaryota; kingdom Viridiplantae; phylum Streptophyta; class Magnoliopsida; order Boraginales; family Hydrophyllaceae; genus Nemophila; species Nemophila menziesii. Next base: position 53,574,973 of record JARWIR010000007.1, read on the forward strand.
TATATTTCGGGAAGCAAACCTTTGTGCAAATAAATTAGCAAAGGAGGGAGCGAACGCATGCTCACAACCTGTGGTGTTTGAAGACCCCCTGATTATCTATGAAACTTAATTACGAGAGATAGGAGCGAATGTGCAACTGCTAGAGTTGTTCTAGACAATCAATAAGAGATTTTACTTGTAATTTTACGTTCTTAATAGCTTTTTAAGCCTCTTATGTATAAAAAAAAATACATCTAAGTATGATGACCTTCTAGAGTATGTGTGGAGCTTTGTAATACTTTTTTTATTCAAACAAGCTTTGTAATACGTGATAGGAACATGAATGCGTTTTTTAGAACTTTTTTAGCTTTCACATGAAAGAGTTACTCCCTCCGTTCCACTAAATTTGTCTACTTAGCTTTTCACATATATTAAGAAACATAATAAATGCATTCACCATGACAAAAATACCCCTAATAAAGTATCTTGATATCTTATATGTGTATTGGAAATATAAACTTATATATTTTAATAAGGATAATAGTATAAAAAGTAGGAAAAAAAGTGTCTTGAACTCCTAAGTGGATAATATATTTGGAACATTGTTTTTAGTAAGTGGACAATTTCATTAGAACGGAGAGAGTAGTGTTTAACTAATGGAGTTTCACGCCTTTGATGTATGAAAAGAAAATTAGGAAGTAGCTTTCATCTTATAATCTTATAGTTTTGGAAGTGGTTGATTTCTATATAAATTATTTAGGTATTATCTTTTCTTGAGGATTGCATTTCTCTCTCATTTAGTAAAATAATATCCAATCAATGGGTTCGTTCTCAATAATGGTTTTGCTCTTAGAGTTTTAGATGGCCCAACAAGTGTATACCAATTTTCGTATTACGTGTTTCAACTCCATTACTTCCTTCTCCCAGTCGATTAGTGTCGACATTAGCTAACGATCAAAACAGGATTCTTCAGGGAAAGGAACCCGAGCCGTGATTGGGTCCCAAAACTATATACCTCGAGTCTATGGGCATTATAACATTAAGTGTTTCACATTTTCATGTGTTTTCTTAGAGATAGTATTAGTTGGTGACTTAGTTTCCTGAGCCACCAATTGCATTTTATGTTTAAGTCATTAGTTAAAAGAAGGATTCCTAATAACCCTGATTTATTACGTACCTTCCAAAGAACTAAATATTTATATTTTCTTGTCATTTGGTATGCATAATGTTTCAAAATGAAGTTTTCTTTTTCCAAAGATTAAGATGAAAAAAGGTTGATGTTTTATGGATATGTAGATTAGCTTGATAGATGAAGTTTACGAAACTTATATGTCTCGATTGACCAACATTCTTGGAGGATTTCATTTTCTAGATCAACGTAATAATTGAGAAATTTATAAGGCTTAAATCTCTATTAACCATCATTAGGTCTTGGACAACCCTTAAAATGTCAAATCTTATCATTTCTCGTTCGTTTCGGAAGAAAACCCCCGCAAAGTCATCCTGTCCTAGGGCTTTATCAAGGTTTATCTTCCAAACCATTTCTATAGCTTCTTCCATATTTACTGGTTTCAGGAGATCGAAGTCATCTCTCCATTAAACTTAGTATGAACGTAACTAAAGATGTTTGTAAACTCTCGATCTTCTACCGTTGAAAGATATTGGAATAGTGATTCACAATTTCTTTACGGATAGATACTGGGTTGTCTAACCCATTACCATTATATAATTTAAGGCGAAGAATATTATTTCGGATACGTCTAGCTTTAGTTACCGCTTGAAAGTATTTCGAATTGCGGTCTCCTAAGCTTAACCAATCGTTTCTCGTTCTCTAAGTCAAATATGTATCTTACTTGAGCCAAAATTCCTCTAGTTTCTTAGAGTAGAAAGATAATCTATTATCATTGGAATAAGGTAGGTTAGACAGGTTTGTAAGAATTTCCATAATTTTGGTGATATGTATTTTATTATTAAGTGTTTTCTTTCGGGCCTAAGAAGTGAGAGCACCTGTAAGGTTTTTCATATTTAAAACAAATCTGGTGATCCCTTTTCCTATAATCTTGGAATGACCTAACCAAGTTTCAGTTATAATAGACTTACAGGTAGGGGTCCTCCGTCAAGTTTTTGTCAAAATAGAAACGTATTTAATTCTTATGAAGGCCATTTGAAGGAAAAAGGAGACAAGGGTCGAATTATCTGACACTATAGCCAGGAGAAGGGTTGAACAGGTGTTTGGAAATTTGGAGAGACATTCAAAATTAATGAGCGCTCTATATAGGATTTTCTTGATTTCGTCACTCCCTTGTCTCCTATTTGACCAAGAATAGTTGCAACCCTTGGAGGGGATATTAGACAAACTATTTTTATTAATAAAGTCGCTAAACAAAGTCATATTATGACCATTTATGGTCTCCTTCCCCCTTCACTTCCCAATTTCGCAACTGCGAACGTAAATAAATTAAAATTGCCTATAATACACCAACTTTTGGAGGCATTAGCTTTACAATCCAACAATTTGTTAATGAAATTCAATTTGTTCCTGTCTTTAGATGCTCCATAAAAAAAATAGACCAAATCTATTTTAGGGACTAAAATTGAACAATTAATTATGTTTTTTCATAGAAGACGAGACATTCATGTTGATATGATCATGTACAAACAATGCAAGTCCTCCCAATTTACCGGAAAAAAAATCTCATATGCAACTATTTTATATTTAATATAACACTCAAAGACAATAACAAAGTAGAATTTCGTTTAGACTCGGAAAGAAATATTATCTCGGGATTATAGTGGACAATGACATCCAAGAGACTTGCTTGTTTTAACGGTGTGGCAAGCTCTTGACAATTCCAGCTACTTGTAATTATTTACCTATGTGAGATTGTTCATGAACAAACCCGTAAACCACTTCCGTTTCATTTAACATCTTCCAAAGACCACTCGCAAGGGTCCTCAGGATTATGGAAAGAAACATCCACTACGAAGCTAGAATTTGCCAAAAGGGTATGCTATAACATGAAGTAATGTTACTGCTGTATAAAATCTCACTCATAAAGTTATAATTTTTAACAACAATCAAGAGAAAGCCTTAAGTGACGATAGTGAAACAATAATTCTCCACATAAATGTTACTAAAACCGTAAGGTTAAGTTATCCAAAACATTACATTCATGCCACTACATTTGTAGTCGCTAGTGGTAAAAAAATTAGTCTCGAAAGACAAATTTTCACAATAGAGACTACATGTCGTCGATGGTATTTAGTCGCGAGTAATTGGTTGTTAAAGATACTCTTTGGAGACTAATTTGTCAGTTGTAGTCGCGAGTAATCATGGTTATCGACAGTCTCTCCCCTATCATTCTAAATACAATATCATCCTCCACTAAATCCTCTATCGGGTAAAGCCCTCTCGAAGCCTTTTAACTTTGCCCAAAGTGCAGCATCCGCCCCTGATCTTCATTTTTACCCTTTCTGGCCCCTGATCTCACTACTTTTTGACACCGTTAGCCCTTATTTGGTTTTTCTGTCAATTGACCGTTAGTCAACGCCACATGGCGCCACCTAAGCTCCACGTCACATCCACCTCAACATCGTCTCAAGCTGTTAATTAAAAAAAAATTGAAGGTTTGAATCCTTCAAACACCTACAATGGAGGATTTAGAAAAAACCCAATTGATAAAACCCAAACCACCTACCCCATTATCCCATATCAAACCGAGCCTCATTGTCTTCTCTGTAAAGTTTCAGGAATTCCCATTCTTTTCCGATCAAAGCCCAGATCCCAACCCCTTTAATTATATACGGCTAAAAAGTCGAATAAGGGTTTACTTTTATTTAGAGATGAAGCAGATGCGTTTTTATGTGAAAGGAATAAAACGTATATGAGTGAAGGTACCAGATCGCCATAGATAATTTAGCTCCATAGTATCTTGGCAGGTATATTCTAATTCCTCATCTCTAATATCTAAGTAATGTTAATTTTGATGAATCTCAATTTAACACAGTTCACTACTCACTAGCACCAGATATTAATGATTTAATTATATCCAGTAGAATGTCTTTTGAGAATAAATGGAATAAATTTTTTGAAAATAACTAAGATTTTGTTGAGAATAATCAGAGTCTTGAGAATATTTGGGATATTGTTGATTATGAATACTGCTTGTATTATTGTGAATTCATTATTTTCATTGATAGTTTCCAAACATGAATTAAGTCTAGTAAATAATGATCGTTTCTAACTTTGAATCTGGAAACAAGAAGCTTAATCACCAATAATAGCACCGTTAATGGTTAATGTATTATCACTATAATTCTGTGTGTTTGATTGTCTTTGATATTACAGCCTCTGACAGAACTTGAAGATAAAAAGTGTAAGAGATGCGGGTTTAACGAGGAAGACCCTTTATTACCAGATAATATATTTGAGGAGTGGGAATTTTGTGCTTCAGATTTTTCGAAATCTGATGGGATATATATTCGCTTCAAAGAAAAGGACTTTAATGCTACGTTTTTATGCCCAGATTGTGTACCCTATGAAAGTGAAGCCCCTCATGGAAATGGTAAGTAATAAAGAGTGTGTGCCCAGATTTATGGCGAGTGTACAAGCGGCTGTTTTTGGGAATAAAGAGTGTTTTGGATTCGAAGGTGTTTCGTGAAGTTGTTACAGAATTGGAATTGATCAAGAATGCTTTTAAGAAGAATTTATTTTTCTCCATTGATGAAGGTTTGAAGGATTCAAACCTTCAAACAATTTTTTTTAAGTTAGGGACGATGCTGACGAAGACGGGTGGTGCTGAGGTGGCAGTGACATGGCGCCAAGTGGGGTTGACTAACGGTCAATTGACAGAAAAATGGAAAAAGGGCTAACGGTGACAAAAAGTAGTTAGATGGAGGGCGCGAAAGGGTAAAAATAAAGATCAGGGGCGGATGCTGCACTTTGGCCAAAGTTAAAGGGTTTCAGAAGGGCTTTACCCATCCTCTATCTCAGTAAACTCATCATACCCTTTCCCTTTTCTAGCACCTAACTCCTCAATATCCTCAATATCCTCAATAACAGGTATGATAACCTGTTACAATGCCCTTCAAGCCACCAAGCTTAGGCCCATTAAAGATTCTGGATCGCATACCTATATTTATATTTGAGTTTGCAAGTGTCTGTTTGTTCACATGGGCAACGTTTGTTCATTCTGTACTATTGGTTTCGTTCGTTGGCGAGTGAACGATCTCACCCTCTCAGCGGCTATAGGCCGTTTGCCGCTTTGTACATCGCGTACATTGAATTCCAAGCCTGGAAAGTCCTCCTTCACGCGTTCTCCAATACTAATATCTTTGTCCGCCAACGAGAGAGGAGTAGGTGGTTCCGACGGCAACGCGCCACCATTTAATATAGGCGGCGGAGCCTCCATGTGATCTACTGTTATTTTTGTTTTGTTTTTCTGAAAAACTAAAACGTATTGACCTTTTCAAAAATTACGTTGTATGGTTAAGTTAATATTTTTTACCCCCTCTCCACTGTTTATTTTTGAGTCAATTGTTGATTGATGCCTATTAAAAAACTTATTTAGAAAAAGGTGCCTAGAATAAGATTCTTTATAGATTACAGCCTCATCCCAAACTATCCCTATAATTAACAATTAAAAAAAAAGAAATTAGAAAAAAACAAAACAAAAACTAATAAACACACGCGCGCGTCCGTTAATTATTTTTAAAATCGTCATAACTAATTTAAAAAAAATAAAAAATTATAACTAGATAAATCAAATTAATATTTACATCTATGATTTTTTTCGGAATTTTCGGAATTTTTTGATTTTTTTTGATTTTTTTTCAATTTTTTTTTTCGCAGACACGAAATTGAATGTTTTAAGTTTAAAACATGTAATTTCATGTTTATTTCACGGTTTAAAACATAGAATTCCGTGTCTGCGAAAAAAATCAAAAAAAAATCATAGACGTAAATATTAATTAGATTTATTCAAAAATATTTTTTTCGCATGTGATGGAATTAGTAGTAGTAGTAGGTGGTGGTGGTGGTGGTGGTGGTGGTGGTGGAGGTAATGATGGTTGTGGTGGATGTAGTGATGGTTACATACATGGTGGTTACATACATGGTTGTAGTGGTGGTGGTGGTGGTGGTGGTGGAGAAAGAAGTATCCTATTATTTGTTTGATATTTAAAAATTAATATTGTATTAAAATAAAATAATATATGTAATAATAAGGGTAGTAAAGGTATGGAAAATATAAAGAGGATGTTTTCTATAAATAATTACTTTATTAGGCATTTTTTTATAAAATAAATTATTCAAGGTATAAAAAAACAATTAAAAAATTTAATGATGATGTTATCAACAATAACTTCTATTTTTAATGAAAAACAAATGGTTGCTAAAAGTTAGCAAGTACTTTCAACTTAAAATTTTGGAACTGGTTGATTTTTGAAAATAAATTCTTTAGGCATTATCTTTTCTTGAAGATTAAATTTCTCTCATTTATTAAAATAATATCCAATTTCATTTCTCTATCATTGCGTTTTGAAACTTCAACTCCATTTGATATTAGTTAACTCAAATCTTTCTTCTCCCTTTATGACTGTACTTTAAAAAAACTAAAACAATGAAACAAAAATAATTACTCAACTCCAACTGAAATTATTAGTTAACAAAATAAAGTTAAATTCTATATGGTAGTTACCCAATCAAAACGCATACATCAGCCAAGCTTCCTGGCAATCTAATCTAAAACTCTATTAGATTATCTACTAACCCACTTAATTTATGAATGCAAGAGTAAACTTTAACTACATCAAGAATATCTTCCATAATTGAATATGCTTTTCAGACCGTTAGCTCTAGTAGGTAGAGATGAACACCGATTTGACTTGATTTTTAGTCAAAATCAAAACCAAATGGTTTGGATTCTAAGGATATTGTTACCGAATCGAACGATTTTTTATCGATTTGATTTTGTTGATATTTCGGTTTGATATATATTTTGTTTGGTATATCCTCTGTTTTTGGTATATTTTTAGTTTGATAAATGGATAGCTTTTAAGGAATTCTACTTGAGAATTATTATTATCTAAATCTATATATGAAGTATCTGGTTTCTATATTATTGATCAATGTATTTGCATTCTTGAAATTGGAATATTATGCATTAAATTGTAAACAACTCATTATAGGAAATATTTATATAATTTAATGTGTATACTTTAGTTTTAGTTTTTTTTAATAAACAAAAAATCTTTTGAATATACCGACTTATTATTTATTTAAAGATATTTAACACATTATGACATTTTCAGGGGTCGTCTCATATGTGAGCATTTTTTTCTTCTAAATTTACACCATTTTCAATCTCCTTATCATAATTTTTTAAAACTATCAAAGAAAACCAAAGATGTCTTAAATAAGGATATATGGGAGATCATTCAAAATTCAAAAAAAATTATATCATTTTATCAATAAGCTAACTTAATAATCATTTTATTTTACTGAATTCAAATATATAATTCTATACATATAAATATTTAATCCATTCAAAAATAGGTCCTTATAAATACCAAATTTTTGGAGGTCCGAGACGGTTGCCTCCTAGACCTATGCCCAACACTGGCCCTGGCTCTAGGTCGTTTATTGTTTCGTACATCGCGCACATCGAATTCGAGGGCTGAAACCTCCTTCCTACGTTCTCCAATATTAATAACTTTGTCCGTCAGCAGGAAGGAGAGGGGTGGGTGGTTCCGGTGGCTACGCGCCACCATTCAATATAGGCGGCGGAGCATCCATGATCAACCGTTAATTGTTTTGTTTTTCTGAAAAACTGGAGCGTATTGACTTTCTCAAAAGATACGTTATATGGTGAAGTTAACATTTTTTTTACCCCCTCAACTGTTTATATTTAATGAAAGAGAAAAAGACTATGTGGGTATCCATGGAATTTGAAAAGGGACTTATGAATATCCATACTATAAAATATGACTTTTAGGTACCTAACTTTTTCTTTTTGTCCAACCGTTAGTGTTTTCCGTTATCTCACACATTAAGTATGATGTGGAGCCTATGTGGACTTGGTTTCCTTTTATTTTGAAAGGTATACTTAATGTGTGAGATAACGGAAAACACTAAGGGTTAGACAAAAAGAAAAAGTTGGGTACCTAAAAATCCTATTTTATAGTATAGGTACTCAAAAGTCCCTTTTCGAATTCCATAGGTATCCACAAAGTCTTTTTCTCTTAATGAAAAATAAATGGTTGCTAAAAATTAGCAAGTATTTCAACTTATAATTTTGGGAGTGGTTGATTTCTGAAAATAAATTCTTTAGGTATTATCTTTTCTTGAAGGATTGGATCTCTCTCTCAATTAGTAAAATAATATCCAATTGCATTTCTCTCTCATTGCGTTTTGAAACTTTAACTCGATTTGATATTAGTTAACTCAAATCTTTCTTCTCTCCTTATGACTGTACTTTAAAAAAACTAAAACAATGAAATTATTCTATTCATAAAAATAATTACTCAACTCCAAAGGTAATTATTCGATATATGTTTGGTTTGGTATCCTTCATTTTTTGGTTCAATGAAGTAGCTATATAATCACCATCATTCGATCACACTTTCAAAATATACATACGCTACCAAACCAAACCGGAAAAAAAATTTATACATACGTCATACATATTTACTTTTGCTCACCATAGTTTTCAATGGAGCTGAATTCATCAATTTCTGGTGACAATGATCATCATGATCAAGATTTATTTATTTCCAGTCTTCCCAAGGCAAAAGGGTGGATTGAATCATCTCTCATTCAATATCAAGGCTTTTGGTGTCCGTCTAATTTCATCTGTAATGTTATATCTTTTCAGAAAAACTTTGATGCTCATAACCAAGATATAATACTAGCCACCTTTCCAAAATCAGGCACCACTTGGGTTAAAGCCATAATATCTTCGATTGTGAATCGTCATCGTAATACACTTTCCCCTTTACTTACAACAAATCCTCATCAGCTTGTACCTTTTTTAGAAATGAATGTATATTCTCAACAAAATAAGCTTCCACTTCCTGACCTATCTGGTTTTACATTTCCAAGACTTTTCGCAACTCACGTTCCGTATAATTTATTACCAGACTCCATTAAGTCTTCAAACTGTAAAATTGTTTACATTTGTCGGAACCCTTTCGATGTTATTGTCTCCTTTTGGCATTTTTCTAGTAAAAATAAGCTGCAAGACGATCCAGAGATAAGCTTGGGTGAACTAGTAGACTCATATTGTAAAGGAGAGGTGGAATGTGGTCCATTTTGGAAGCATATATTGCAGTATTGGAGAGAAAGTGTTAAAAGACCAGAAAAAATCATGTTCTTGATGTACGAGGATTTGAAAAAAGATACTAATTTACATGTTAAGAAGCTTGCAGATTTTATAGGGTTTCCATTTTCTGCGGATGAAGAGAAGAAAGGAGTAATTGAAGGTATAATGGAAATGTGTAGTTTGAGCAGCATGAAGGATATGGAAGTCAACAAGACCGGAAAATTTATGGCAAGATATGAAAACAATAGTTTCTTTAGGAAAGGTGAAGTTGGTGATTGGGTGAATTATCTTAGTCCTTCTATGGTGAAAGATATAGACGAGATCATGATTCAAGAAAAATTTGATGGTTCCGGTCTCATTTTCAAAACAAATACTAATTAGGATCAGAGCCGGTGGTTATCTTGTGCCCCAAATCGGAGAGGGCCTTATATCATACCCATATTTATTTATATACATGTATCGTATATTTAATTATTTATCAGTAATATAGCTACAGATTTATTAGTAAAATAGAAAAAGGAGTAAAAAGAAAGGATTGGTGATAGAATTTTAATTTTTTGTTTAGTAAAATAAAATTTATTATAATAATGAAAATACAATTAGTATATATATGGTTATATGTGTTACTTGTATCAAAAGGTCTTAAAAACTATTTTTTAAGTAGTATATACATGATTTGAGTGAAAAAACTATTATAAGCTGGTTCGGGAGGTGTGTGGTCTGGGCTTGGGTGGACGGATCGATTGGTGGTCAGAATGCTGTGGAACATGAGGTTTTTAGTTCTGCAGCAGGTCCAGGAATTGCAGCAGAAGGGGCGGCGTTGAGGAGGTTTGCTACTGGACATCAGGTCCTGCTTGGAATTGTTCCGAATATGCACTGCTGGAGGGAGATGAACCAGAAGCTGCCATGAGTGCAGGGAATCTGCAGCAGGCCCGGATTGGCGAAATATCCAGCTCAGTTCTTCCGGTGTAGCAGCAGGTACTTGACATGAACGGTTGGTGGACTAGTGCGTTTTCGAGGAAAGTGCTAGTTAAAGGGATTGAGACGAGATGTGTACTTGCGGCGACGTTTGGCACACTTGGGTTGATCGGAACATGGGACTATTTGAACCAACGGTGCATAATAAATCACCTAGTGAACTCACCGCTACTATCTTCAATGCGACTAGCGATTATGCTTGTGCGTGGGGTTCAGAAAGAGATGGAGGCGTGATTTGCTCAACTAAGAATATTCTCGTAAAGTGGGTAAAACCGGTAGTTGGGGTTAAATTAAATATCGATGGTTCTTTTGATGAGAACAAAGGCCGAGCCGGAGTGGGAGGAATATTTAGAATAAGGATGGACACTACCCGAGAGGTTTTGCGGGAAGTTGTGTAGCACGGACACCATTTGAAGCCCAGTTACTTGACCTTCATTTTGGGCTAGATTTGGCGGTTCGTAAGGGTTCACCTCGCTTAGTATCAAAGCAGACTCGAGTGAGTTGTACGCGCTAGTGAAGAGCGGTGCGAACTCAAGACTTTTCGAACATTGTATTAGGAGCCTGTCGAGACATCCTGGCTTCCAAGGAGAATTTTGAGTTACTTAGAAATTATCGCGAGGCTAATAAATGCATGGATTGGTTAACAAAATCTGACACATCAAGTTCAGAAAGTCTTATTCCATTTCGAGACCTCCCCCAGATGGTTTATGGCATTTGCTTACCAGAGATCGTTATGGGTAGACCGACCCTCGTGTTCTGCTAGATAGTTAATAATTGTTTTGGAAGTTTTTGCACTTCCGGTCCTTTTGGGTCTATGTAACAAAATAAAAAAAATTATTGGGATGATATTTACAACACTGTTTCCTTTTTTATGGAAACCTAATGGTTGCTAGAAATACACCTAAGTATGATGGTTTTTTTTTATAAGGCTTAAATCTCTATTAACGATTATTAGGTCTTGGACGATCCTTAAAATGTCAAATTTCAACATTTTCATTTGTTTTGGAAGAAATATCCCGCAAAGTCATCCTGTCTTAGGGCTTTATCAAGGTTCATCTTCCAAACCACTTTTATAACTTATTCCATAGTTATTGGTTTTAAGAGATCGAATTCATCTTAACATTAACCTTGGTATGAACGTAACTAAAAATGTTTGTAAAGTCTCGATTTTCTACCCTTGAAAGATATTGGAATAGTGATCCATGATTTCTTTACGGATAGATACGAGGTTGTCTAACCAATTACCATTAGATAATTTAAGACGAAGAATATTATTCCAGATACGTCTAGCTTAATTAGTTACCGCTTGAAAGTTTTGAATTGCGATCTTCTAATCTTAACCAACTGTTTTTCGCTCTCTAAGTCAAATATGTATCTTCCTTGAGCCAAAATTTCTCTAGTAACTTAGATTAGAAGGAGAATCTATCCCAAGTATCTTTGGAATAAGGTAGGTTAGACAGGTTTGTAAGAATATCCATAATTTTGGTGATATGTATTACATAGTGTTTTCTTTCAGACCCAAGAAGTGAGAGCACCTGTAGGATTTTTCATTTTTAAAACAAATACGGTGATCCCTTTTTCTACAATCATAGGACAAACTAACCAAGTTTCGGTTATAATAGACTTACAAGTAGGGCCCTCCATCAAGTTTTTGTCAAAATAGAAACGTTTGTGTTTCTTATGAATATGCCATCAATTTGAAGGAAAAAGGACAAGGGTCGAATTATCCGACCTTATAGCCGGGATAAGGGCTGACCAGTGTTCGGAAATTTGAAGAGCTATTCAAAATTAATGAGGGCTCTACTTAGGATGTTCTTGATTGGTCACTCCCTTATCTCCTATTTGATAAAAAATAGTTGCAACCTTTGAAGGGGATATTAGAAAGACTACTGTTATTAATAAAGTCCTTAAACAAAGTCATATTATGACCACTTTTGGTCTCCTCCTCAACAACACCCCCCCCCCCCCTTCCCCTCCGAATTTCTCAGCCGCAGTCTTAAACAAATTAAAATCGCCTATAGTACACCAAGGTTTGGACGCGTTAAGTTTACAAACCGATAATTTATTAATGAAATTTCAATTTGTTCCCGTCTTTAGGTGGTCTATAAACAAAAAAAAAAGATAGACCAAATATATTTCAAGGACTAAACTTAAACAATTAATCCTGTTTTTTAATAGAATACGCGGTATTCATGTTGATATGATCATGAACAAACAATGCAAGTCCTCCCAAATTGTCAAAAAAAGTCTCATATGCAACTAATTTCATATCTAATTTAACAGTCAAAGGCCGTAACAAAGTAGAATTTTGTTTAGTCTCGGAAAGAAATATTATCTTGGGGGACATCCACGAGACTTGCTTGTTTTAAGGATGTGGCAAACCCTTAACAATTCCAACTAGCTGTAATTATTTATCTCCGTAAGATTGTTCAAGAACAAACGCGTAAACCACTTCCGTCTCATTTAACATATCGTCTTCCAACGACCACACGCAAGGGTCCTCAGGATTATGGCAAGAAACATCCACCATGAAGCTAGAATTTGTCAAAGGGTAATGCTATAACATGAAGAAGTGATGTTACTGCTATTTGAAATCTCACTCATTAAGTTATAATTTTTAACAGTACAATCAAGAGAAAGCCTTAAGATCACGATGGTGAAACAGTATTTCTCCACGGCAATGTTACAATAACCGTAAGGATAAGTTATTCGAAGCATTACATTCATGCCAACAGGGAGAACGATCCAGTTATACCCAAGGCAGATACAAAACTAGGACCAATTCCAATGATCCAATAATTTTTGGTTGTTAAATAAAATACTCTTTTTCCAAGCAGAAAAAAACTTATAATTGAAATATTATGGCTTTAAGCCAAGTGGTACCTGATTTTGGAAATGTGGCTAGTATTATATCTTCATTATGAGCATCAAAATTGTTCTGGAATGATATAAAATTGTGAATGAAATAAGACGGATACCAAAAGCCTTGATATTGAGTGGAAGATGAACCAATCCACCCTTTTGCCTTGGGAAGATTGGAAATAGATGAATCCTGATCATGATGATCATCGATTCCAGAATTTGATGAATTACTCACCATTGATATTAATGGTTATTCAATTATTTTTAACCTCTTTTGTAGTAAAATAAATGACCATTTGCCCTACTATATATTAGATTGACCGTTGAGAGCTGGTAGGGCTGTAAACTAACCGAGTCGAGCCGAATACTAGATGTGCAAGTTTGTTTGATAAGATTTACGAGTCGAGCCGAGTCGAGCTTAAACTTTAACGAGTCGAGCCGAGCTCAAATTTTAAGGCTTGTTAACATATCGAACGAGCTTTTTCGAGTCGATCTCGAGTTATTAACGAATAATTTGTTGTTTTATAGGTTTAACAATATATTTATCGATAACTAAACCATTAATTTACATATTATAAATTTTTAACGAGTTAACGAACGAGCTCGAATGAACGCGTCTTTTAACGAACAAGCTCGGACGAGCTTTCTACCGGCCGAGCTCGAGCGGCTCGCGAGCGGGTTGGTTCGTTTACAACCCTAAGAGCTAGCATAGATGGCTTGTAGGGTATATATATTTTTCTTTGGCTAAAAAATACTTCATTCTTTTCAAAATAATAAAGTTACTTAGAGCACTGTCATGTCTAATTTTGATCATAGTTTTTTGATTATAACTAATTTTACCTAAAGTAAATGATGAATTAGGCAATTCAATATATTATTTTTACAATGACAAAATATAGACAAAATTGTGATTATTTCAAATACAACACTTCAAATATAACACGGTATCAAACAATTGACCTACACAATACAAAATTTTTGCTAATAGTTCAAATATATAGAGAAATATAACTTACAAGAATTTATCAGAATGTCTATTACTTTTAATTGCAAAACCTATATAGTCCAACGTTTCATGTTTTAAAATTTTTAGTTCAATGTTTATTATTCACATTTTATGGTTCATGAATCATGATCCATAACTTAAGTATAAGTTTAATAGTTCATGATTTAGAAGAGAAGATATATATACGTAAATAATGAAATAATATGATAGTATTAAGATATTTTAGGAAATTATATCGAACGACATAATTGGTCGAAAGTCTTATTGATCAATCTTTTTTATATTTTATGGGATGCTAGTTAACACCCTTTTTGTTTTATATCATTTGTGTTTGAGCCAACTTCCGCATACCATGACTAATCCTATGAGAAATATACACGGCTTACCATGCATATTTCCAGGTTAATCAGAACTAGGTTACCCATGTTTAGGAAAGAAATTCGAACCATGTACCTCTTGCTTTACTCTTTTTTTTTTTTTTTTTTTTTTTTTTTTTTTTTTCGATGTATGGGTGTCCGGGCCAGCTTACGCGCACCACGACTAATCCCATAGGAAATATACACGCCTCCTCATGCATACTCCCATTTAATCAGAACAGGTTACCCATGTTCAGGGAGGAGACTCGAACCATGCACCCCTTGCTTACCCCCTTTAAGGGCTCAAGAAATAACACGGCTGAGGGGATTCGAACCCTGTACCTCCTAGATGAGAGACAGGATCCTGGCCACTGAGCTAGTCCCAGTGGTTTGTTAGTTAATACTCTTGGAACAACAAGTCGAAGGTGATGGGTCCCCCTCCCTTCTTTCGGCTTGGAATTACACTACTATGTTTTCTATCTTTAGCTATGAATTTATTAGAAATAATTCATAGTCATCGCTATCAGTTAGTAATAGCCCATTAAGCCATGTAGTTCACCGCTATTGGGGTATTAAAACAAAAAAAACAATTAAAAAATATATCATCGGCAACAATTTTTGTCGCTAATAATAGTTATTTAATAGCGACAAACATATTTTGTCTCTAGTAAATACTTGTCAAAAAAATTTATTAGAAACGACAGATAGTAATCGCTGGTAAACTCTCTAGCAACCACAATTAAGAGCATCAATAATGACTTAATGTTTTTGCTAATGATCTGCGCAAAAGAAATGTAGTCAGCTAGACAAATTTATCATTTAATACCCTCATTTATACATTTCCACTCCGAAGTCCCAAACCCCTAATATGAAATAACTTCTTTTGCTTTAACAATTTACGTTACCGGGTCTCCGTTGCTTCACAATCGGAGGATCCTACCCAACCTTCCACGTGGGGGCCCACTCAAACATCCAAATACCCGTAAAATTATCCCAAAAATGGTATACATCTTTTTCAATTCTATTTATTTTAAATCGTTGTATGCTTATTTAAAATTATAATTGTGTATGAATGATATTAACATATTCTTTTTAGAGACCAAAACAGTTCATACTCGTCTAGTGTGCGATATTGATTTGGGAGGACTTGCCTAGATAGATAGTCAATAGGGTTAGATTTAATCACCAACAATTGCATTGGACCCCCTTACCAAAGTCTCCTAGTAGTGTTGAGGTTGCATTCTAAGCTACCGACAGCAGTTAGAAGGATTGTAGAATCCCAACTAGTCGTAATAGCTAAATTCAACCTTATAATTAGAATAGAAATTCAATAAGATAGCTTCGTTCTTGCAACCCTTAGCTATTATCTTATATGCATAACTAATTAATTATTTACAAACAAAACAAAAATTCTTTATCTTTTTATCTTGTAATCAAAACATCTAAACCATATACGCTAGTATTAAACACATGCTTGAACTAACTACCTAAATCCCTGATTAATGAACTTATTTTTCTTACTTAAGAAGTAAATGATTGTGACCTAATAAAAATTATGAAGGGTTTCCAAATTGTTCAGACCCCTTTTTTGTCTTTTATTACTATTCAGGGTATTATATCTTTCGTGACTATTACTATGTTACATTACATTATTCGTTTTTATACAAAGGAGGTCTTAAAGATCGTGTGAAAATAACAACTAGATCATATACGCCCTTAAAATGAGCGTTATATATGGATCTAGGGATTGTCCAACCGTACTTATCCTATCCTATAGGGGATACTTCAAACTTTCCGCACTTCATAAAAACTCGGCTCAATGTTATTAATATGCTCCCAATTTTGTTAACTAACTCGCACAAACATTGACTTCCCTATAAATATTCATCAATTTAAAAGACGGATTCCTCCTCAACGTCCTCCTATTCCATTCACCCATGTCACCCAGATCTTTCCTAGTCGTCCCACCTATTACCATTGAGACAATCTTCCAAAAATCCGCCCCAATGAATAACATTTTCATAATTATCATTTTAACCCATACTAATCCCTCACGAAGGGCTATTCCGTTACCGTGGGAACCACGTATTTCAATCTTCTAGTGAAACCTCCTACCCATTCTCCACCAGCATCTCTTAATTTATATATATATATATATATATATATATATATATATATATATATATATATATATGTGTGTGTGTGTGTGTATGTGTGTGTGTACCCCCTTTCTCAGACCTAGTTGAGTTCACGCATACATCTACCTTCAATTTTAGTCTCCTCTATCACTACAAGAAATAGTATCATTAGGGACGAGGTTACTGCGGCAACACTAAAATGGCCTCTCATAATATTTTTAAACACCAAAATGACCTCTAATTATATTTTTAGCGCCAATATTTGCCGCTAAAGATAAAGTTAATAGAGACAAAAACAAATAATTTGCTACTAAAGGTATCTTTAGGGACGAACTTATAGGGACGAACAAATAGCGACTATTAGCGGAAAAATTATGATTTTTAGTGTTAAAATTTTTGCCGCTAAAGATACCTTTTCTTGTAATGTATATTATATATTATTTATCATATCTATATTTTTTTCCAAAGAGTAGCTAAATTATGTCACTTTTACAAAGAGTTTATCTTTACAACCAACCTATGTCTGCCATTAATTATTCGTTTATTTATTCATGAATGTGTACTCATTATTAGTACTTATAATACCTCAATGAGCTACTTATATAACCACCATCATTCGATCACACTTTCAAAATATACATTCCTTACCAAACTAAAATTTATAAACCAAACCAAAAAGAAATATACATATATACGTCATAAAACATATTTACTTTTGCTTCACTGTAGTTATCAATGGAGCTGCTCAATTCATCAATTTCTGGTGACGATGATCATCATGATCAAGATTCATTAATTTCCAGTCTTCCCAAGGCAAAAGGGTGGATTGGATCATCTCTTACTCAATATCAAGGCTTTTGGTGTCCGTCTAATTTCATCTGTAATGTTATATCTTTTCAGAAAAACTTTGATGCTCATAACCAAGATATAATACTAGCCACCTTTCCAAAATCAGGCACAACTTGGCTTAAAGCTATAATATCTTTGATTGTGAATCGTCATCGTTATACACTTTCAACTACACCCTTACTTACAACAACTCCTCATCAACTTGTACCTTTTTTAGAAATCAATGTATATTCTCAACAAAATAAGCTTCCACCTCCTGACCTATCTGGTTTTACATTTCCAAGACTTTTCGCAACTCACATTCCGTATAATTCTTTACCAGACTCTGTTATGTCTTCAAACTGTAAAATTGTTTACATTTGTCGGAACCCTTTAGATGTTATTGTCTCCTTCTGGCATTTTTCCAGTAAAAGTAAGCTGCAAGGCGATCCAGAGAGAAGCTTAGGTGAACTAGTGGACTCATATTGTAAAGGAGAGGTGGGATTTGGTCCATTTTGGAAGCATATATTGGAATATTGGAGAGAAAGTGTTAAAAGACCAGAAAAAATCATGTTCTTGATGTACGAGGATTTGAAAAAAGATACTATTTCACATGTTAAGAAGCTTGCAGATTTTATAGGGTTTCCATTTTCGTCCGATGAAGAGAAGAAAGGAGTAATTGAAGGTATAACAGAGATGTGTAGTTTGAGCAGCATGAAGGATATGGAAGTCAACAAGACCGGAA
This sequence comes from Nemophila menziesii, assembly GCA_029959085.1. Classification (NCBI taxonomy): domain Eukaryota; kingdom Viridiplantae; phylum Streptophyta; class Magnoliopsida; order Boraginales; family Hydrophyllaceae; genus Nemophila; species Nemophila menziesii. The sequence goes on from JARWIR010000007.1 coordinate 53,593,185, forward strand.
AATTTATGCCAAGATTTGAAAACAAAAGTTACTTTAGGAAAGGTGAAGTTGGTGACTGGGTGAATTATCTTAGTCCTTCTATGGTGAAAAATATAGACGAGATCATGGGAGAAAAATTTGGTGGTTCTGGTCTCATTTTCAAAAGAAATATTGGTGAGGATCTTCATGGCCGGAAGGAAATTTATAGTGAGATTGTTTTAGAGTAAACTTATTAACTTCGTTATGAAAAGTGAAGTGGATGATTAAAATTTAGATGAATCACCTTAGTCCTTCCAATGGCGAAAATTATAAACAAGGTCATGCAAGAAAAAATTGCTAGTTCTGGTTTGACATTCAGTGAGTCTAATTAGATTATTTTTTCCAAGAATCATGTGTTTTTCTTTTTTTCTTTTTTTATTATTGCTAATAAACTTGTTTTATTTTCACGCGTGTACGGTCTAAAATAGTTTAGGTCTTTTTTCGCCGGATACTTAATTTGTATTGTTGCGTTGATTCGGTTTTTAAGATAAAATTTGGCATGAAGATTCATATATCAATAGTATATTACCTTTCTATTTAGAAAAAAGTTACCAAGAGAACATGGAAAATAATGGTGTGAAGCACATCCCATCAAAGTATATCTAGACTTCCTTCGCCTCCCTACTTTAAAAGAAGTTCAAGCTCCCATTTTTCAATGAGTAATGATATATACCACCCAAATTCATACTACCCAAATGTCACTAAATGACGTGGCGTGAATTGGTTGGTTACAAATCTTTAATCAAATCAAGAAAATAAATACATTATCGATTTGTAACCAACCAATTCACGCCACGTCATTGGGTGACATTTGGGTGGTATGAATTTGGATGATATATATCATTACTCTTTTTCAATTGGGAGGAAAGAAGTCACCACCCTACTTTGAAAGAAGTTCAAGCTCCCATTTTTCAATTGGGAGGAAAGAAGTCCCCAGGATCGAAGGTATCCCAAACATTTTATGTAAAAAATTATTGGAAAATCACAAAATTTGATGTTTTATTATTAGTTCGGCCTTCTACAATGTCACATTGAACGTCGCTCAATGACACTATCGTTGTTACAGTTAAAGGTCTTTAGCGACTTCTAAAACAATCACTAAAGGCTCATTAATTGATCACTAAAGATAGATTCATATTTTTAGCTATCGTTAGTAAACATGGTCGCTAATGTTGGTCATTACATAGAACTTTTTTCGACTACACATCATCATTATCGACCACCACTTTTAATGGTCACTCGGTGGCGGCGAAAAGCTTAACATTCGGCGACCACCTAATAGGTGATAAAAGTTCCTTGATTTAATGATTATTTAGCGATCTTTACCGACCATCTAGTGGTCAGTAAAAATTTATTGAATTAGCGACCAACTAGTGGTCTTTACTAACCAAATGGTGGTCGCTAAAGGTTACATTTATCTAGCGACCACTTTTGCGGTCGCTAAAAGTTACCTTATATAACGACCTCTTTCGCGGCCGGTAAATGATTTTTATTTTAAAAAAATACACGTGCAAATTGAATATAATAGTCGCAAAAATATATATCAAACTGAATCAAATAGTCACAGAAATAAATTACAAAAGCGATGGATTAAAAAAATAAATAGTCGAAAAAATAAACTACAAATTAAATAATCAAATACAAAGTGAATAAAATAAAGTCATGTTAATACACACAGGTTGGACCAGTCAATCGGGGGAGGTGTTTGATTTGGGGACTGGGTCTCATCAGAATCAGGCTCATCTCTAAGTGATCGTCATGTACGTGGATCACTCGAACAGACGTGTCGTCTGCAGCGGAGCGGTGAGGAAGATATTTAACAATATCCTTTGTTGCGTATGGCCTAGCCGATTGATCTACTCAACCATTTGCATACGACCTTCGAGATTTAAGGCCAACTTAGATAGCTTGGTTCCAATAATGCCAGTGGAATCCTGGTCGAATCCTCGGGCTCAGGCTGCTCGGAGGGTTATATTCATTCAGGTACTCGATTACCGGCTCCAAGCCACCGACCATCGATCTCAGTGCCACACACTTTTCTAGATTCTAGGCCCTGGTTTGGTAATTTGATACTGGCTAACTATGTTGTCCTTCTTAAGGACGATAATCAAACTCCTAGGGGGGTTTAGGGTATTTACACACTTACTCAACCTGCTCGCTAAGTGAGAGAAAGCGTGAGGAAAGAGAAGTTTGGTGGTTGTAATACTCATTTTTTAAGGTTAAAATTCAATTTAATAGAGTTGAAACATGTAATCCTGAGAAAGAATATCAGGAGATCGTTTCTCAAGTAATTAGAGCATCTTAGAATGACCAACTTTAGATTCTCATATCGAATCTTACCGAGTAAACAAAAACAAACCATTTAAACAAATAATAAAAGAAAAGCACATATGGTTCTTGGGGAAATTAATCTAATTAGACACCCTAAATGTTAAGCCAGAACCATCAAATTTTTCTTGCATGACCTTTTTAATATTTTCCGCCATGGAAGGACTAAGATTATTAACCCAATCACCCACTTCCCCTTTTCTAAAAAAATATTTATTTTCCATTCTAGGAAGTGTTCCTGTCTTGTTGATTTCCATATCCTTCAAGTTACTGAAACTACATAGATGAGCTATATCCTCAATCACTCCTTCCTTCTCTTCTTCTACAGAAAATGGAAATCCTATAAAGCTCGCAATGTTCTTTGTATGTAAGATTGTGTCTTCTTTCATATCCTCGTACTTCAAGAACATGAATTTGTCTGGTCTTGTAAGATTTTCTCTCCAGTATCCCAACATATGCTCCCAAAATGGACCATATCCAGATTCTCCTTTACAATAAAATTTTACCAATTCACCTAAGCTCCTCTTTGAGCTATCACCTCTAGTTGAATAATACCAATACGATACAATAACATCTAAAGGGTTTCGACAAATATAAACGATTTTACAATTTGATGTCTTGACTGATTTTGGTAAACAAGCATATGAAATATGGGTTGAAAAAAGTCTTGGAGATTCAATCGGAGTTTTTTCGGGATATACTCTTTTAGCTTCCAAGAAATTTACAAGTTGATGAGGATTTGATGTTAGTAAAGGAGTATTCGAAAGTGTATAACGATGACGATTCACGATCGAAAAGATTATGGCTTTAAGCCAAGTGGTACCTGATTTTGGAAAAGTGGCTAGTATTATGTCTTTATCATTAGCCTTGAAATGGTTTTGGGCAGATATAACATTCTTGATGATCCTAGAATGAAAATAATAGCCTTGATATTTATTGAGCCATGGCAAAGATGGATGTCTCTGCCACTTTGGTGCTTTCCTCCTTGACTGTGCTGTCACCACCGCCACTGGTGGTGGTGCGTTCTTCCTCCACCACGCCAACCACACTAACAACGCCGACCACGCTAACCACATCGACCACACAGATGGCATCATTTGTGGGACCCGCTTCGATCTGGTTGGAGTTGTTGGTGTGGTAGGAGTGGTCGGCGTGATAGGCATGGTTGGATTGGTGGGCGGTGAGTGTGATTTTCTTCAGACGGATTTTGTTAGAAGACTACTTTACTGACTGAAGAAATGGGAGTAGCTAATATATGATGAAAGATGTGACTAAGGAAGTCTATTATATACAATGAAAATTAGCACGAAGTATGGATCGTAGTTATGTTCATATAGAGATCCTAACTAGGATAAATGATCGTGGTAAAGTAAGGCATGATAATGTATTATTTATATGATATTTCAAGAATTAATTTAAGCACTGCTTCATTTATTGGATCATGCACGGTCATGTCTATAAGTATAAGAGCATAAATTAAGCTTATTTTTGTTTATACGCCTACTGATCTGCTCACTAGAAAATCCTTCTTCGATAAAATTTAAGGATGCGGCAAAGATATATATAATAAAATTCTGTGACGGATGGTAGGAGATTTAAGATGTTCGAATTGAAGACATCCTAATAATATTTTCTGCACATCTGCGGATCTTGACTCTAGCGACTGTTTACACAGTTGTCAGAGGTGGTAAAATTGGTCGTCAAACACACTAACAACTGTCAATAGTCGCCAAAAGGTAGTAACTTGGTTGTAGGTGTTTGAGTTGGATGAGAGGTGACCTTAAAGCTTCGGGACGACGACGAACTGAAGGAGACGGAGAAATCACTAAAGTGATGGCGGCGGAATAAAAATAGGGCATTGAAAAATCAATCGGGAAGGGGTGTTGAGAGGGGGGGGGGGGGGGGGTGGGGGGAAGGAATTAACAACGAAAAGTTGGAAGGGATAGGGGGCAGTTCCGGATTGCAATTAAAGAGAAGGAATTAAATGAATAGGAATCGGTTGCTAGGTTTTGTATTTCTTTTAATCTTCTAGCTACGGATATGGCGGTGCTAGAGGTTAATAATATGATCGGTATAGGCGGACAATTTTGGACCGCCAATTATTTGGTTGATCTTCTAGCGACCGAATAGTACTCGGTAAGGTTTTGAACAACTAACAACCACAATAGCGAGAAAGCTGAATGACGGTAATTACATATGCCATTTGCTAGAATACTAATAACAACTAAGTTGTCGCTAGTGAAATATTCTTTGGCCTGGTGAATTTCTTTATGTTTTGTTATTTTCTTTTTTGATTGGTTCTAGCGATCACTTGCCGTCGCTGATCCATGTTCTCTAACAATCCTTTGTTAAATGTTCGTTGCTAGAGGATAGAAAACTTGTAATGGCGACTGATGAACCATATATTATTATCAATCAATTTCAGGAGTTCTTCAAGAATCTTTTTAAGTTAGTCCCGTACAAAATTTTCACTCGAACAACAGAATACATTGAAAAAAATGTCATTCATGAGGTGAATGATAACTGCACTAGATTTTGAACTTGGAGGAGGTTATATAAGAGAACTGTCTCAGCCTAAATGGTTCTAAAACATTGGGGCTGGATGATTTTTCAGGTTTCTTATACCAAAATTATTAGGATATTAATAAGAACAAAAGCTTTTAAGAAATTTCTTACAGCTAGCGCGTTGGTTCCTAAGGTGACTCAATAGCTAAATATTTTATTCTACCAGATAACCCCACCACGTCCGGAAAGAATCACTTTTGAAAATGGCATTATTGCTACTTATCCTCCAGAACATAATATTCCACTTAACACAATATTCTAATTTAATTGCAGCAAATAATGATGGGTTGTTTTAACTTTTTGTTCCACCATCCAATAATGGTATACAGATCCATGTGATGTGAAAAGGAAGCATCCCATTTATGAGAAATATTTTCAATTCTAGTTTACCTATAATTTTGTATACATTTTTTTTGTTACATAAAGTTATTTAAGATTCGAAGTCATTGACTCGATTTTAAACTTGTACATTAGATTGAATAGCCAAAACTAATCTCTAACTAGCTTATGCATTTTTTTAAACAACTGAAACAAGTCAAGTATATTACATACATTTTTTATATTTATTCTAATGGTTAAAAGCCAGTAAAATTATCAGAAAGGTGATCATGTTTTAAATATAAATCGAAATAGAGAGATATTCAATCTGATAAAAAATAGTTAGTAAAAATGATATCAAAGACAGTAAAATTATCAGAAAGGTTATTCTAAAGTGTAGGTAAATATAAAAGAAATGTGATTTTATTATATAAAGTATTGTATGTATTATTATTATATATAAGAAATAAATCTAATTTTTTTTCTTAAAGTTGCCTACATCTCATTGAAAAAAGTATTGCAAAAATTTCATGTTTTTCTTATATTTTATGGTAGTTTAATATTTAACGGTTACAGAATAGTCACTAGTGATTGTTTTGGTGGTCGTTAATGTTCTTGTAATTAGTTGCTAAAAATCAGAATGATTTTTAGTGTTCGTTATTGACGCTAAAAAGTTGGTCGCTAGTGTTTCGTTGTTAGATTCCACAATGCCGACCGGCGTGGCCACCAGAAGAAAATAATGTTAGCAACCACTGTTGTGTTCACACCTTACCAACCACGTGGGTCGGGTGTAATGTGTTCGATCAATACCTTTAGCGATCACTGAGTGTTCCTTGTATCCGATTTACCTTTCCGGACCACCTTGTGGTTGGTATTAGGCTTATGCTTTTCGCGTCCACCCACCGATCTTTAAAGGTAGTTAAGAAAAAAATCATCAAACTTTTTTTGGGCCTTTAAACATGCTAGAATTACCCTCGCTTATCCAGACTCATCGCATACTTTACTTTCGTTTTCATTACTCTACCTCTCACATTTGTAGACAATCACAATCTCTCTAGAATGCGCAGATCCCTCAAATTATGTTGCGCCTTCACAGTGTCTTTCTTAACTTTTCCATCAAGACCCATAATTGTACCAATTAGGCAATCACATACATTGATCTCACAATGCATAACAACGATATTGTGTTTTAACACGTTTTCTGACAAATAAGGCAATTCGTACAATATACTCTTCTTCTTCAAGTTAAATTTTTTACTTCATGTTCTCATTACATTACTACCAAAATAACTTGTGCTTTCTCGGAAACACAAAGGTCAAACCATCAAGTTGTGTTTGGATACTGCTGCGACTATACTATCTAGGATGAGATCTATACTCGCTCTTTGGATACAAAGTCATGTTTTTTCGAAAAGGATGTGAAAGTGGTAACCATTGTATGTGATCAAAATACATTATACTTTTTTTAAATCAAAGGGATGACAAAGAATGCATGCACTCTGAACACGTCTTGTAACCTTGTCCTGACCAACCCGATGCCCACGATCTCGCTGGATAATCACTAAATGTATATACGCAAGCACGCAAAATAAATACTTTCTACTTATGTGCATCATAAGTAGGGATGCCTGGACAACACAACATGTTCAAATTATCATTCATATATGAAACAATGCATCCAAATATTTTTCTGGACAACGCGAACCATGAATCAATAGCGTTAATACAATCATGGATTGGTTCATGCATACCTAAGGTGCTAAGTTAAAAACATTCAATATAAATGGTCACATGTTATATAAATGTTATACCCTAAACATGGACAAAATACATCAAGGGTTAAACCCAAACGAAGATTACGAACATGTATAGCAAACTCCGGGTGACGCTCGTTGAACATATTTCACTTAGACCATCAACTGGATGACGCAAAACCTTTTTGTTTGTAGATTTTCCAGTCTTGTGCCAAATTATTTACTTTGTAGTTTGCCTCAAAGCTTACAATCACTATAACCTCAAAGTGATAAAATAACATTTTTATTATGCGACACTCTCTTCCTCTTCTTCGGGTCTCACCTGGATATTTTAATAATTGGGCATGCCTTCAATTATTTGTACTCACCTCGGTACAAAACACATCAATTGTTTTGTAACCTAAACCAAAACTATTTAACTTCTTCTTAAAGTCTTCATATGATGCGGGCAAGGTATGTCCTTCGGGAAAACCACGACTAAAAAACTGTAGGAACGTATAATTCGTCCACTTATTTTTTACCTTGATATGCATCGATTTCACAATAAAATTCAAAGGACCCATTTTTGTGAAACTGGGATACAACACGGTAAGTATTCCGCAACTAAAGTATCAAAGGAACCTACGTTACTTCGTGGAGTATTCTCATACATAATTTTCGTATCCACTTAGTTAACAATTTCTCTTAAGTCCATCATCTCATCATCTACAATATGGTTCGACTGAACATCCAACTGAAAGGGTCGATATTCAACATGTAAATTTTAAACTTCATATGAGGATAAATAACTATTCCTCAAAATATGAGCCCTTACCTTATTTATATTTTTATTTCTATTATTCTTGCACCAATTGCACGAATATTAAGTCGAATTTAAACTATCCGTATAATTTGAAACAAATATTATGAAACTCCTCACATCTTTCACAAAAGTTAAACTAGACTTAGTTTTTGATTAATTTTATTCTTTATCAATAGACACATACGTTTTGATTTCGTTCCATCATACATAAAATAATTTGGATAAATATATGAATGTATAAATTGTGAATCAGTATATTGTGCAATAACAACTATATACCTAAGTTAAACAAAAAATAGTTGACATTCGCTATAATATGATCATATATAGATTATCAAAACTCACACTAACATAATTATTCAAAGTTTTGGGTAATTTTTTTTTCATAATTCATTAAAAAAATTAAAATTTAGCAAAAAATAATCAATAATTACATATAATTATATATATTATAGAACTATATCATTTAATAAGTTTTAATTTTAAAATATATTGTACAATTTTATGTTTTTGGTTTAGATTTGTATAAGTTTGGGGTGTGTTGAATCGGGCAACTTCTGCCCAATTGATTATATTTATTGTGTGGTCTTTTAACGACCGTCTGGGTGGTCTCTAAAGAGTCAGAAATTAGTCGCTGGAAAGAGCAACGATAAGCACTAAAGTAGTGGTTAATGGTTTATAACTTTTAGCGACCATAATGGTGGTCTGTAATTTGAACATATTATTTTTTTCGACGTATCTATACCGACCAATAAGTGGTCACTAATGACTTAATCGTCTCTAGCGACCACTTGGTGGTCGGTGCCATCCCAAACTCCTCTAGTTTTTTCTCAGGATTTGCACCTGGTTGTATTTAATTTTAGAGTATATCTCAATCCTTGAGTATAAGATTATAGAACTAAATATAACGAAAAATAACAGATATTAATCTATCCTAAGTCATACAGGATGTGATACAGAAAAACTTGAAGAAATACATTAAAAAAGACACTTATGTTCTTTAGGTAGAATTTAATTTGACACCTTGAACGAAAAACCAGAATTAACAAATCTTTCTTGAATGACCTTATTTATACTTTCCACCATGGAAGGGGTAAGGTGATTCACCCAATCACCCACTTCACCTTTCCTAAAGAAGTGTTTGTATTCCACTTTAGGAAATGTTCCGGTCTTATTGACGTCCAAATCCTTTAAGCTACTCAAGCTACAAAGGTGAGCTATCCCCTCAATCACTCCTTTACTCTCTTCTTCTACAGAAAATGGAAATCCTATGAAATTGGCAATATTCTTTATATGTAAAATAGTATCTTCCTTCAAATCTTCATACTTCAAAAACATAATTTTTTCAGGTCTTTTAAGACTTTTTCTCCAATACCCCAACATATGTTTCCAAAATGGACCATACCCGGACTCTCCTTTACAAAATGATTCCACCATTTCACTTAAGCTCCTCTTTGAGCTATCATGTAACTCCCCTTTAGTAGAATAATGCCAATAAGAGACAATAACATCCAAAGGATTTCGACAAATATAGATGATTTTACAACTAGAAGACTTGATTGATTCTGATAGACAAGTATATGGAATGTGGGTTGAGATAAGTCTTGGAAATTTAATGCTTGCTACGTCATTAGATTCTTGGGCATATACTCTTTTACTTTCCATGAAAGGTATAAGTTGATGAGGATTTGCTGTTAATAAAAGTGAAGTTGAAGGTGTATAGCGATCACGATTCACGATGGAAAAGATAATGGCTTTAAGCCAAGTTGTACCTGATCTTGGAAATGTGGCTAGTATTATATCGTTATCATTAGCATGAAAATGATTTTGAACGGAGATTACATTCTTGATAGTTGTAGATGGATACCAAAAACCTTGATATTTACTGAGCCAAGGCAACGAAGTTTTCGTTGGTGTTGTTTTTTCCATCTTCGTTTTTGTCGTCCAGGCCGACCATGTAAACCACGCTGACCATGTCGATGAAGTCACCTTCGCCTGAAACGGTGGCGTAGTAGGTGTCGTAGTTGTAGTTGTTGTAGTTGTCGGTGTAGTTGTGGAAGTAGTTGGTGTAGTTGTACTTGTTGTAGTCGTCGGCGTAGATGTAGTCGTCGTCGGCGTAGTTGTACTTGTTGTCGTCGTAGGAGTGGTTGTAGTAGTCGTTGGCGTAGTTGTACTTGTCGTCGCCGTAGGGGTTGTTGTGGTCGTTGTTGGCGTAGTTGTACTTGTTGTCGTCGTAGGGGTTGTTGTGGTCGTTGTTGGCGTAGTTGTACTTGTTGGCGTTGTAGGGGTTGTTGTGGTTGTCGTCGGCGTAGTTGTACTTGTTGTCGTAGTAGGAGTTGTAGTAGTAGTCGGTGTAGTTGTTGAAGTCGTCGGTGTAGTGGTCGTGGTTGTGGTTGTGGTGGTGATCGATGATGTATTAGCTCCTAATGAAAGATTGACGGTGGGTGTTGGATAAACACCTAATGAAAGATCCACCTCTGCGCTTGGAAGCTCGAGCATACTGAAATTATTAATAAATGGGCAGTGGAAAGTTGAGTATGTGCTGTGAGTGGGGAAGCCTTATATATAGTATACAATGAAAGTTGGCTAGATGAATGAATGGTAGCCTGTCATGTTCACATCTGACATTTATCTACGAGATTAAATTAACGTGAATTAGAATTATTGCTTGGCCAAGGTCTAAACTCCAAAGTCGCTAAGACTGTGATTTTGGGTCCAAATCGAAGAAAGCCTCCCCTTTTTTCTTTCCATCGTATAGTCAATCGATTCGGATAATGAAATTCGATTGTATCACTACACATTCTGTTTCCTTATAATTTTGAATTTCGGATTGGGGTATCGCGTTGTTTGATTTGAGGTAAAAAAATGTTAATTTCACAAACCGTCGATGTTTATACTCACACATGTTTAATATATTAAATAAACAATTGAATTTCCAGTGAGACATGTTCATTGTATTGGGGTAATTGCTGTTGATAAACATGTTAAATTTATTGAACGCCTTAATATTATTTTATAAATTAAAGTTGTTAAAAAAATATAATTTTGGGTTTTCATATACCCTTCCAATTTGTAACATATAATTTTAGAATTTAAAAAGAGAAAAAGAGAAACTGAAGTTTAAACGGAGAAACACATGGTCTCTTAGGATTCTTTTTAAATCACATGAGCAATATGTTGTTTTTTAACTAAAATGATAAAGGGATGAGCTGGTATGCGATGTTTCAGCTTAATTTAAAGCTCAAGATCAGCCACAAGCATATAACTTTTCTAAATACTTTTAAATTGCATCCACCCAATAAAAAAATAACTTCAAATTAGTTTGGACGGATTGTACGTATTGGACGGATATTCAAATCCAGTAAACAATTCTATAATATAGTGTAGTTGACAGACTTTTAGAATTTTATTAACCCTCGTAATAATACAGGGTGTAGGTTTCACGTCAAAAGTAGTATTAAAAAGAATTGGGTCATGGATGATCATGTTGTGCAATTGTAAATGTAAATGAACCAGGTCGTTTGTAGCACTTTTTTTCGAGAAAAATCTTGTTAAAATTAGTTCGTTTATAAACAAGTTCAAGATCAATCTTCAATAAACGAGTTTATAAAATAAGTTAGTTTGAACTTGTTCGTTAATTGCAGTATATATTCTTGAATTGTAGAATAATATTTAATAGGGTTAATTCCCAATAGACATCTGCCACCTTACACCTTTACCCATAAAAGATACCGTCTTTTTTTAAAGAACATTAAGTTATGAAAAACTTCTAATACTCAAAAGCTGAGTTATGGGAAACTTCCTATTACTCAAAGTCTGAGTTATGGGAAGCTTCCTATAACTCAAACGACTCTTTTTATGGGAAAGAAAATGAAAAAGAAAAATATATATGGCCTTTTTGTAGGCAAAAAAATGATGGTTGGGTTGAAAGAGAATTAAATCTAATTTGAGGTGTTTCTTGGGCAATCCTATTTTTTTTTTTTATATATGTGTAAATATATTATTGAAGTGAAAATATTAACTTGGAAGTTGTGTATATCTTTAGACTTTTATTTATTCATTAATATTATATTCATCATATTTCATACTCTATCTAATACCAATCATTCATGAGAGATCCTCTTTAACCATAAAAGAAACAAATTGTTTGTGAACAACCCGAATTCGACTAAAAAATAGTAAACAAACAAGGTCGAACATCCATTACTCGACTCATTATGATTTCAGCTCGAGTTCGGCTAGTATAAAGTTTGTTCTGTAAGTTAAACAAAACAAGTCAAAAATCTATTACACAACTCATTAAAATTTCAACTCGGTTAGTCTTATCTCGAGAAATTAAACAAACAAGGTTAAACATCTAGTATTTGGCTTCGTTCGACTCCAACTCTATGTGCAATAGTGCTAACTAGGGATACAAACAAGCCAACGTTCGTGAACAACTCGAGAAAAGTTTTTATAAACTCGTCCATTTATCTAAACAAACAACTTCAAACACTAATGAAATATCATCAATAAAATGAGGTTATTTGATCTCATTCATGAACTGGCCGTTTATGTTTGTAAACAGTAAATCAATATTTATCTAATAAATATCCTATAAAATTAGTTATTAAGTAGAATAGGTTTTATCTCTTAAAGACTTCTTTTTGTTCATCAATATCACACTCCAAACCCAATACAGCATAATTCAACCACCACAAATCGTTCATGAAAGTTTACACTCACCCATAAAAGAAACAAGTCGTTCATGATAAAGTCGAGCTTGGCTTGAATAAAAAACTAGCTAGAATTTTCAGAAAAATTAAACAAAAAACATTGAAGTAATAGTATTCCACTTTTTTAGCATGGCCTTGGTTTTTTCAAATCTTCAAGTTATACATACAAGGTTAAACATCCTACATTCAACTCGACTTAACTCGTTTACAATAACACAAAATAGTCTTGCCATTGGGACACCAAATAGCATGTAACCATGAATATACCACACTACTCTCTCAACACAACAAGATGGGATTTGCCAACTGTTTTTCCCACACCTAAATAACTAGTTGTTAAAAAAATTCAAATTTACATTTGCCTCTTCCTCTATGATAATAGCATGCTATTAGTCCTAACAATTTCCCACTCTTCCCTAATTGAAGTGGGTATTAATGTATTTAAAAAAGTAATGGTAGGGCATTTGTATTTTATTCAATAGTCTTTGGATTAGATCTTTATTTGTTTGAAAAATATCAATAAAAAAATAATAAAAATATTAAAATAATAATGAAATACAAAAAAAACAAAAAATAAGATGAAATTGAAGAAATTGATTATATTATTTAACAGATTCTTAAAAAGAATTTGAAAAAAACAAATCTGGTCAATTTTTTTTTTGATATTTTTCTCTCTAAAAAACAATTATTCATTCACTTGTATATTGAATAAAAGTAACAATTCATTATCCAATTCTCATTTTCCAAACTCTTCATGAGATTTCGTCATCTCTCATCGATCTTCACACACTACACAAACTAATCCTTTTTTTTTACTTAGAAAGGTGCCAAAGCAAACAAAAAAAAACAAAGACAACATACAGATTACAACAAAAGGAAAATTATTCCTATCCCTGATCTGTAAAAGTTGTCAGCAAATTCGAACAATGTTGTTGATATTCCATAGATTGTGTTGTCTTCGTGTCTAGCTTCTTTTGCAGGCTAATCTGTCTGGCTATTGAAATTCCTACTAAAGAACTTGAAATTGATAGGACCAAATTCCCCATCTTTTTGTTTGATCTTACCAATGATCTGTCGGATTTTCCGGCTCGCTGCTGACACCTGCCTAATACCTTGAATGCATTCAAGGTTATCTGATAAAATTATAAAATTAACTTTTGCTTATTGGGAAAGCTTTCACATAGTTGAACACTTTTTAATTGCCATAGCTTCCTTTTTCAGTGGTGTTCCGCACATTACATTTGTTTTTACAAACTCTGTGGTTCCAGTTCTGTATTGATTTTTATGATACCTATTCCTGTCGGCTGAAATTTGTATTTAAATGAAGCATCGCACTTCAGGATGATATCTGTTCCTTCTTGGCCCGAGTCTTCCTACTCTGATGCTTTGATTTATATCTTCATTTTCGTCATACTATTAATTTTTTTCCAATCAATACCATGAACTTCTCCCATTAGTTTATTGGTGTTGAAAATGACACTTTCACATTCAATCGTTGTTTCTTCGTGTAAAACTTTCATTTTTGCTTTCCATATATTCTATAATTTAATCTTTAAATAATCTGTTGTTACCTTTGCTTCCCAGCCCTCCTTTGTAAACGATTCTATCATCTTTATTATCCAATCCGTGAGATTAATATCTTCTTGATCATTTATTTTAACCTTAAACGATATTCCTGCCCATATTTCTTTACATAGTTTATAATGTACCAGTAAATATTCAACGGTATCCTTCCAATCTCATCAATTATGACGAAAGATCAATAGTTTCAACTAATTCTTTCTCAACACCGAAAACTTTTATCTGAGAAATACTCAAATATAGATACATACATATTAAGTATAGATATTTAAATACACATAATCGTGGTAGAGTATCGAGCCCTAAAAACCATAATTACTTTTCCCGAGACCTCTTCGACAATCATGAATCTATAAAGAGGTTTGTATGAGAATATTTGTCCCTACCAAAACCATAGGGTGTTTTTGACCTTTTTTTTCATCACATAGGGCGTATTTTTATATGTACACCCTACATCTTAACAAGATGACTTGACTTGATAACTAGTTAGGTTAGCTCAACTGCGCAGTTAGGTTAGCTCAACTGCGCAGGACCTTGATATTTTTTCTGAACATAGATAACCTAGTTCTATTTACTTGAGAATATGAAATGAGAATATGGAATGTATATCTCTATGGAATTAGTTGTGGTGCAATCAAGCTAAAAAAAAGATGACTTGACTTGATTACTCTTGATCTAGAATCATATTATTTGAGCATTTAAGCCAGCCTTCCATGTTAAATAAACGTTTTCCGATAAAAAGTTACGAAATCACATAACTTATAATATGAATATAAGTTTTTTAATTCGAATTTAACCTAATTTTAGGTTCTTTATGTTTCATTTAGATGAAATAATCTTATAATGTTTCTGTATTTACTATATTTTCTTATATTATTTTACTAGGTTCCACTCAAGAAGGAAAATAGTCCCACTTTTCCAGAGTCAAGAATATATCACCTGCAAAGTACATTACACAATAAATTATGAGAATACCCTTGAAAGTCACTTCTTTGCATATTATGCCCTCGGGAAACTTATAATATTTACTTACTTGGGATATTTTTAGATCTCAACTGAACCAGATTCAGGAGAGAAAGCTGAACTTCTTGGCCAAATAGGTATGCCTGTTACTTTGCTTGATTGCATAATTGGTCCTTGTGGTTTCCGAAATAGGAGTCTTATAGTCCATGTGCTCTAATTTGCGACTTTCGCAGAGAGATGTACTTCTATAAATGCAACTTTTATGACTTCACATCTCTTGGTTAATAACTCATGTGGTCCCTCATTTTTCTATTATTGCACAATCTAGTTATACATCTTTTGACTTTGTAGATCATGAACTCGATGTACCTAGGGATAAATATACGTATTAAAATCAATACACCTTTGAACTTTTTACCGTGGAAATTCCCTATGAGACATATACTGGAGTAAATGTGTGATCGAGTGAGTTACTTGATACAATGGGGTAAATATGTACTTTCTAGAACTGTCTAAGAAATTTCTGATACTGATCTAAAGTGTATACTAAAAGTTACAATCAGTCTAGGATATGCAAGAAGCATAGTAAAATACCAATACTTTATGGTAATTTTTTATTACATTGAAAGAAATACAGGGAACTATTGTGCAATTATTGGATAATATAAGGACTAATAGTACAATTATAATTGCACTTATATTGATGACTTAAATTTTTTTTACTTTATGTATCAGGTATAAAACTTTAGTCCACTAGTCCACATCTGAGAGAGTATTCGGTACAATAAAACTGATGTCACATCAAGGGCTAACTTTTCATAAAACATAAAAATGGGATAACTTTTCATAAAGTTGCGTCACATCGGTGATATATCTTTTCATAATATCCGTCACATCACTATAACTTTTCATAAAGTTAATCTAATAAAAAAAAAGATTATTGTACTGAATAATTTTTCTCCGCATCTAGCTATAAATAATTGTACCGAGGTATATTTCTAGATATAGGTCGTTTCAAGAATTGCATTATAAAGTTTTTTAATTTTTAAGTAAGTTTCTCTTTGATTATATAATTTTTAATTTTTTATATTATAAAAATACTTTGATACATTAATCTAACGCTCAATCCAGCGCTTTGCGCTTCATGCTATCAGTGGTCGACCATATCTATTATTAAATTTGTTTATATCATCAAAAATAAATTTTCTAATTCATAGACTCGTGTAATTATTAATCCTTATCATACTTCAAAGTATCGTTAAATTTGTAATCACCAAAATCTTCATCCATGTCACCTTCTTCCTCAAAATCACGATCCTCTTGTTCCTCGTCATCCTCGTCTCTTGACCTTGAATTTCATATTTGGTTAGTAGCTATAATCGATTCTCGAGCTCTCATAGTTTCTACGTCACCCCAAGTTGAAATTTCATCTGCATGATGATCAAATTCTTCATCAACATCCATGTTAGCACCCATTTCTCCGACTAACCATTCATTACAATCGTCAATATCTTGCAATGAAAAGATAATTGTATCTTGTATTCAATAAAAAGATAAAAGAAAAGATTTTTGGCGACCACTGATAGGTAGAGACCAGTAAATCATTACCGACCAACGTTATGGTCGGAATAGATATGGCATGGGTAGAAAAAGAAAATGGTTTTAGTGAATCTATATATAATCAGGGGAGCCTCAGACAAGTCCCTGAACCGATCTTACCTGGTCCGCCAAATGGTTGGTAAAACGTTTAAATTTAAAAAAATAATAAAAGTAATGATATATACCACCTAAAATTATACCACCCAATGACGTGGCGTGAATTGGTTGGTTATAAATCGTTAATTGGATCAAGAAAATAAATAGATTAACGATTTATAACCAACCAATTCATGCCACGTCATTGAATGGTATTTGGGTGGTATAATTTTGGGTGGTATATATCATTACTATAACCTTTACCACCGACCACAAGTATGGTCGGTAAAATACCACCCAAAAATATTAACGGTCCAATTTTGTCGATCCTTTTAAAGTACTACTCTCTATCGACCACAGACTTAATCATTAGGGACCACTTGTGGTCGCTAGAGTTTTCAAACTTTATAAAACTCAGATGTGATCGGTTTCATTATTCATTTACCTGCTTCCCAAATCTCCATCCCATTTCGAAAATCTTTTCCCCTATGTTCAACTAGTCGGTTTAACACCGCGTCGACTACTTCTTCTGCCTTTATCACCTCCTACTCTTCTACTATATTATTATGTAAGTTTTTAACTATTTATATAGTATATGTTATATAATATTAATCAAATGTGTGTATGTATATCCCTCTCTGCCCCTCCGCTCATCCACCAATAATCTTGTTCTGTCTCTTTGCCCCTCATCTCCATCTTTCTCTTTTTTTGATGCATAATTCTGTAAAATTAGGGGCTTAACCTGTGTTTTTATATATTTATGGATTTAAAGTGCAAATTTGCAAATTTTAGAGACTTGTCGTAATTTTTTTTAGTTATTTAGGGACTTAATGTGCAATTTTCAAATCATAGGGACTAATAGTGTCATTTTTTAAACTTTTATGATCTTAATATGCATTGTCTAATTATTTAAGGACTAATAGAGCAAAATTTGATTAATATAGGGACTTATGTGAAATTTTTCAAATTATAAGGAATAATAGTGCCAATTTTGAAACTTGTGGAATAATTTTAAAATCATCAAAAAAAAATTAGGCACTTGTAGTGAATTTCATAATTAGATGGGACTTATTTTGCAGTTTTGCAAATTATGGGGACTAATAGTGCAAAATTCAAAACTTTTAGGGACTCATAGTGCTTTTTTAATTATATAGGGACTTATTTTGCATATTTTAGTTATATAGGGACGAATAGTGAAATTATGAAAATGTAGTTCTATTAGCACCATTTTCAAATTATTTAGGGACTAATGGTGCATTTTTCAATAGATATAGGGACTTATTTTGAAATTTTGCAAATTATAGGGACTTGTTTTGCAATTTTGAAAATTATAGGGACTAATAGTTCAATTGTCAAAAAATTAGGGACTTATAGTGTATTCTTTAATTATATAAGGATATATTTTTTTATTTATATTGGGTCTAATAGTGCAATCTTGTGTAGTATAGGGTCTAATAGTGTAATGTCCTAATTAATTAGGGGCTAATGGTGCATTTTAATAAATATAGGGACTTATTTTGCAATTTTGCAAATTATAGGGGCTATAGTCCAATTTTCATAACTTTTAGGGACTTATAGTGTATTTTTAAATGATATAGGGACTTATTGTGCATTCTTTGAGTTACGTAGGGTCTAATAGTGCAAATTTGTGTAATATATATTATTACACTTTAACCTTTAAGATTTACTTGAATACTTACTTAGGCAACAGATCATCATGACCCATGTCATGTCTTGTGCACACACGATGGAGACGGTGTTCAGGAGCCACCGCAGGTTTACTCATCCCGTTTCCAGTTGTGATTGCAACGATAAAATTTACTTGTTTATTTCTTTTGTATAGTTGTATATTTGTTTAAAGTTATTCTTTTACAGGCAAACAAATCTAGAAGGTTCATAGACTTAAAGGTTTATTTTTGTATTGTCTTATTCCACATAAGTTAAGTATTTCAGAGTAGGTTGTAGATTTTTTCACAAAGATTTACCAACACACTTTTAAAAAAGATTAAGGTCAATACTTGGTGAGAAGATTATTTTAGTTTACAAAGAGATGTTGAAATGCAGACAAACCAAATAAGCCTATGTTTATCTGAATTTTCAATATTCAAGATAAATTTATAAATTTGGAAAAAGGAAAAAGATCAAATGTCACATGATGAAACTTGAATTTTTATGAACTTAGTTTTGTGTTTTTTAATATTTTTAGATTATAATTAATTTTTATCAAATATCAACTGATATAAATAAATAGTATATTATTTGTAATTCATGCAGAGAAGTGGAAAAGAAAAAACAAGAAAGAAAAACAATAGGAACTCTTTTTATAAAAAGTTTTCGTATGTTAGTATAAGTATAATATTTGAGTCATATCAATTGTATTCTACGTGTTACTTTCTCTCTTTTATAAAAATAATGTTCTAAAAATTATTATTTACTTAGAAGTTGAAGACATTTTTTTTTTTTACTTTTTCTATTATTACTTTTATTAAAATATTAAAATTTATATTTTTAATATATATTTAAAATATCAAAAACTCTATGAGAAATAATATTATAATGGTAAATACATCTATTAGGTGTATTTAATAGAATTATTGCCCAAAAAATACTTTAAGTTAGAATTAATTCCCTCTCATCTTAATCGTCATTTTTTTGCCCATGAAAAGCCACATATATTTTGTTTTTTCTTATTTTTTTATAAAAAAAGTCGTTTGAGTTATGGAAAACTTCCCATAACTCAAACTTTGAGTAATGGAAAGTTTCTCATTACTCAATCTTTGAGTAATGATAAGTTTTCTATTAATCACTGATTTTTAAAAAAGACGGTGTCTTTTTATAGGCAAAAGTGTAAGATGGCAGGTGCCTATTGGACATTAACCTTTATTAATATATGTGAAAAATTAAGTCTGACAAATTTTGTAAAATGGAGGGAGTATTATATTGGGACCGCTCATTGTTCTCTACTAATATGGATTATTATTCGGTACAATAAAACTAAAAGGCGGCGCCAAGTTGGAGAGCTAATTCTAGGGGATGCAGACACGTGTCAATAGTGGCCGGTAGATGCGGAACAAATGGACAACGAAAATAATTATAGTTAGGCCCATTTAATGCTTTGTCTTAAATACCCTCCAACAACCAAGCAGCTATATCATTTCATAATTTGTAGACGTGTCCATTTTTTAATGGCCAGTCAATAAAGTAGATTTTCCGTTGAATTCTTTAGTTTTAAGGATGGGTATGGTTTCATAACTGTGACACGTGTATTTTTTTTATTGGACAGTGGATTTCGTTTTTTATAATTTTTATAATACCACCGTATTAAAATATGTATAGTTTACAAATACCACTAATGAAATGATACATTTATACCACCGTATGTCATGTATAGTTTATTTATTCATTTTTTTTTTGTCATGCCATGTACACATTTTTTGTACACATTATTTGTACACATTTTGTGCACACATTTTTAATTGTTTTATGTCTATAATTTAAATGTCTAAATATTTTGATTTATATGTATAATTTTAATATTAGATAAATAAAAATAATATTATTTATTATTTTTAAGTATTTCTGTAATTTAATTCTATTATAATAAGTATTTGATTAATTTAATTACTTACTTACTTAATATTATAGTATATATTTAAAAGAATAGTTTAAAATTTGAATTTTTTATTCTGATTAATATATAAATTATTTTATAAATATATTTGTAAATAAATATATTAAAGATGATTTGATTGGTGACAATACATTTTTTGTTGGGTTTGGTCACAAAATTTATTTTCACATTAATAGCAATTTCAACAACTATTAGGGTTAGATTTGTTTATAAATAAGGAGGCATTTTGCAAAACTTAAAAAACCATTCTTGAAGCAAAATAGCCCCTCACGCATAGTGAAGAAATTTTTTGGTATGTTTTTATGTTTATGTAATATATTCTAATATATAATATTTAGTTTAGTTGTTTACTTTAGTATAGATATCTTATGTTTATTATTTAATTAGGTAATTTGTTGAAGATTAATGCCTAATATTATGTAATCCCTAAATCAATGTTAATTTATGGTTTATTGGGGAACTTTAAATTATATAAAAGGCTTTGTTATAAATTTGTTAGAATATATTTTTAATTAAGGTAGTTAAGTGTTGAAGATTTAAGTTTATCTCTATATTCATGCCGTATGATTTAATATATTTAAATATGGAAAAATATTTCTATTTTAGTATAGTTGAAATTTAGATATATTGTTTTATGCATCTAATTTTATTATATTTTGAAATCTGCCGAATATAATATTTAATTTATGGTATAAGTTATTAAACAAAATGCCGGGATACAACAATTACGCAAAAAAAAAAAAAAAAAGACATGGAATACGGATTTTAGTACGTATATACAATCCGTATATGCCACATCAGCTATTATGATTCAAACACCCCTAGAAAACTAATTCAATCCGGCATGTTATGAAAAGTTACACCTGAATTATATAAAGTCACGTGTGTGAAGCTAGTCAAACACATGAGTTCTGAAAAGGTAGCCCATTAATTGCATTTTGGTCCCTGGAGAGGGTAAACAAGTAATTTAATAATTTTTTTTAAAATAAACATTAATGTACCGAGTACTCTCTCTACTAATATCTATGACTGTAACCATGCACGATCGATCCTTTCTTCGTGCAACTTTCGTTAATTCGTTGTATATAATATCCATCATTGGTCACATCTTCACCGTATTATCTCCGACGTTTTAAGTCTATCACGACATATATTAAGCTACTCCCCATTTGTTTTTATAATATATCGAAGATCTTTAGTACGAGAAATAGTCACCGCCCACCGATCAACCATGCCTATCACTCCGACCACACCTACCACACCTACATCTCCGACCAGATCACAGAAGGATCGGAATATGACATCATCTGTGTGGTCGATGTGGTCAATGTTGTTAGCGTGGTTAGTGTGGGTAGCGACCATGGCAACATCACTGTCGTCGGTGGAGAAAAAACGGCCATTAACAGTGGCGGTGGCAAAGCTGTCAAGGATGAAAGCACCAAAGTGGCGGAGACACCCATCTTTGCCATGGCTCAATGAATATCAAGGCTATTGGTTTCACTCGAGGCTCATCGAGAATGTTATATATGCTCAAAACCATTTTAATGCAAATGATAAAGATATAATACTAGCCACCTTTCCAAAATCTGGTACGACTTAGCTTAAAGCAATAATCTTTTCCATCAAAAATCGTCATCGTTATACACTTTTAACAACCCCTCTACTCACATTAAATCCTCATCAACTTGTAACTTTCTTAGAAGGTGGAAGAGATTATACCAAAAAAGATGATAATTTTTTCTCAACCCATACTTCATATACTTGTTTACCCGAATCAATCAAGTCTTCAAAGTGTAAAATCGTTTATATTTGTCGAAATCCTTTAGATGTTATTGTCTCGTATTGGTATTATTCTACTAAAGGTAAAGGGCATGATGGTCCATCAAACACAAGCTTAAGTGAATTGGTGAAATTTTATTGCAAAGGAGAGTCAGGAAATGGTCCATTTTGGGAGCATATGTTGGGGTATTGGAAAAAAAGTCATGAAAACCCCAAAAAAATCATGTTCTTGAAGTATGAAGATATGAAGGAAGACACAATTTTACATATAAAGAGTATTGCAAGTTTCATAGGGTTTCCATTTTCAGTACAAGAAGAGAAGGAAGGAGTGATTCAAGATATAGCTCATCTTTGTAGTTTCAATAACTTGAAAAATATAGAAGTCAACAAGACAGGAACACTTCCTAGAATGGAATACAAACACTTCTTTAGAAAAGGTGAAGTAGGTGATTGGGTAAATCACCTTACTCCTTCCATGGCCCAAAACATAAAGAAAGTCATGCACGAAAAATTTGCTAATTCTGGTTTAACATTTAAGGATGTCTAACTAGAGCTTCATTTCCCCAAGAATCGTATACTACTCTTTTATTATTATTATTATAAGTAATTTGGATTATATAAAATTTTATTATGTGACATGATTTAATTGTAAATGATTTATCAATCTTTTGATTTTTTTTTCTAATTAAATCATGGCATATAAAGAGTAAAACCGAAACAAAAACCATATGAACATATCAATTTTCAGAGGGAATAAATCTTCTCAATTCTCTTAATTACAATATAAGATCTTTAGACAAGAAATGAATATAATAAGCATGAAATACCCTAAATGCCCTTAGGAGTTTGATGATCGTCTTTAGGAAGGGCAACATAGTTAGCTGGTATAACATTCCCTACCTTACCACTGTCCCTTCGTTCCTTAAATCCTGAGGTACCATAACGAGCAGGTGTCCCAATACGACGATTAGGTGTCCCAATCATAGTATTAGTACTAGTGTTTTGTCCTAAAGGCTTCTTCATTGAAGGCTTTGAACCATATATTGCTTCATGCTCAGTCGCAAATTGTTCATGCACCTTTTTCTGCTCCTAAAAATAAAATAAAATCCCAATTATTCATATACCAAAACCCAAAAAAAAAAAATGGTTCGACAAAAGGTCGAAAAAACCCCTATGGTTTCGAAACGGACAAATACTCCCCTATGATATTATACAGAAATTGCACTATAGGTCCCTATATTATGCAAAAATTATACCATAAGTCCCTATGTTGATATTTTTAAGCTAATTGCACCTTTAATTCCTATATCATACAAAATAACATATATATAAGTCTCTATACTATGCAAAAATTGCACTATAGGTATGTATATTATGCAATAGGGACTTATAGTACATTTTTGTTTTCATTTTTAAGGGCAATTTTTTTTTTTTTTTGGAAAAATCAAGGGGCCCTGGACAAATAATAAAAGGTTAAAAAAAAAACTATGGTGAAGATGTGAAGGAAGCCTATTTATTATATACAAATAATTCATAATGAAGGGACCTATAGTGCAAATTTGCATACAATAGGGACCCATAGTGCGACTTTTGTATACTATAGGGACCTTCAATGCAATTTTTGCAAAATGTAAGGGATCTTCAATGCAATTTTTGCATAATGCAGGGGATTACAGAGCATTTTTTGCATAATATAGGGACCTATAGTGCAGGTTTTGCATAATGTAGGGACTTATAGTGCAATTTTTGCATAAGATAGGGACATGTACGACAAGTTTTGCAAAATCGGAAATCACAGGAGAGTATTTGTCCCTTTTAAAACTATGGGGTGGTTTTTGACCTTTTGTCATGCATTAGGGGGGTATATTTGGTATTTTATGAGAGTATATATACCCTAAATCTTCGTTTCTCATCTTCTCTTTCAAGGCGTAAAGTAGTATACTCTTCGAGAGTTTGAGATAAAGGAGCCTGTAAAATTAGTAAACATTGCGATTTTAAATAAAATATGTATAACATACCCTAAACTATCACAAAATACCTAAAATACCCCTCCAACATTATTTTAATAACCTGACTACTCCCTTCAACTATTGTATCACTAAAATGGAGGGGGTGTTAGTTGAAGGGAGTAGTTTCAGGTAGTTAAAATAATTGAGGGGTAATTCAGGTATTTTGAGATAGTTCAGGGGGTAAAATTGTAATTAACAATTTGTGTTAACCTTATCATATAAAAATGGCATGTTTTTCTCTATCTCCCAGGCTTTTATCTTCACCATTAAATTCTCAACTAAAGCTGTAAATGTATTGTGAAGTCAATAAAAATGTATATATATATTAAAAATCATGCAAACTTTATTATGAAAATTCTCCAAATGGTCCCTGAACTTCAAAAGTTATGCAAATGATCCTCAAAATTCGGATTTGGCCCATTATTAGTCCTTTTGAAGTTCATGTACTCAATGAGTAAATAGCCTATAGTTCAGGGACCATTTGGTGAATTTACTCAAATTAAACAAATTTGGAAACTCACATGGAATTTTATTGACCAAAATTCGTGCTTTTTCTGCTCGTTTCAAACTTTTGTGGGCCCCACGCCCAGCACTATAACGATTTTGATCCTGTTAAAACAACATAGTGAATGTTAATTAAGCTAACTTCATTCAAAACATTAAAGTTCTTTAAAATTATAAAAAAAAATTTCCCAAAATTGTCCCTGAACTATAGGCCATTTACTGGATAAGGACCTGAACTTTGAAAGTTACCCAAATAGTCCTCCAATTTTGTTTTTTTACCACTGGTAGTCCCCCCATCAACTTGTATGTTCGTAATTATTAACAGAAAAAAATTCCCAAATGGTCCCTGAATATTATGCAATATTCCCTATATTATGCAAAATATGCCATACAGGTCCTTACATTATAAAAAATTGCACTACAGGTCCGTAATTTGTGCAAAAATTGCACTTTAGGTCACTAAATTGCAAAAAAAAAATTGAAATAGGTCCCTACATTATGCAAAAATACCACTATAGGTCCCTAACGGATCCTTTTATCCTTTAGTTAATTGCATTATAGGTCCCTCTTATATGCAAAAATTGCCACACAGGTTCCTATATTATGCAAAAAGTGCACTATATGTCCATACATTATACAAGAATTACACAGCAGGTCCCTAAATTATGCAAAAATTGCACTGTAGGTCTCAAATTAATTGCATTATAGGTCCCTATATTATGCAAAACGTGCCATACATGTCCCTAAATTACAAAAAATTGCACTACAGGTCCAAAACTGTTAAAAATTTGCACTTCAGGTCCCAAAACTGTTCAAAAATTGCACTTCAGTTCCCAAAAATTGCACTATAGGTTCCTAACTTTCAAAGTTCAGATCCTCAAAACAAGTAAATAGCCTATAATTCAGGGGACCATTTTGTGCAATATTCCAAATTTATAAATTCACCTGTTCATACTCATCAAGCCAACTTTCTTCTTCAGCTGCATATTTCCATTTTTCAACTTTATCCAAAATTTCTTTTCTACTTAAAGCATGTTCTTTAGCTTTCGCAATTTGATCATCCATACTAGTAAGTAAATCCGAAAGATCTATATTACCTGTATTTATAAATTAATATTAAACTATTTTAATTTTTACATTTATATTTAATAATAATATAAAACACAAACAAACCAGAATCAATAAGGCTAATAAGAAGTTTCTGAGCTGTAGCTTTATCTACATCCATATGAACTTCTTTATATATTTCTTCAAGCTCATTTTGTCTTTTTAGTATTAATTCCTTCATTTTACTAGCTTTTGAAATGTTTAAGTATTCCACTTCAGCTTTTGCCTATATCATTAACAAAATAAAATAAAATTAATGAAAAGGGAAAAGAAAAAGAAAAAAGAAAAAATTCCTCAAATGGTCCCTGAACTATAGGTTATTTAATAAATGAGGACCAAGTTACCAAAATGGTCCTTGAACTTTGTGTGTAGATCTGTCAGATTTTTATGTTAAAAGAGTTCAAGGACCAAACCGGTAATACAGGGATAGTTCAGGGACTATTTGGCAAATTTTACTAAATTAATAATTACTGCCACGTGAATTTAACTGTAAAAATATAGGAATTCGAACCATTAAAACTTTATCAAAAAATTCAGGAAATAAAACTTTTTTTGAAAAAGGGGTGATTACCCAAATGGTCCCCGAACTATAGGCTAGTTAACTGAATGGTCCTTGAACTTTAAAAGTTACCTATATGGTCCTAGAACTTCAATTTTTGTCCCTTTGTCAGATTTATAATGTTGAGTGCCACGTGGCAAAGGCATTTAAAGACTAAAGCGTTAAAAGGGTGATAGTTCAGGGACCATTGTGCGAAATTTTAAAAGTTTGAGGACTATTTGGATAATGAAAATACCACATGGACTTAACAGTAAAAATGGGGTCTAACTGCGGTAAATAAACAAGGATCAGGGACTATTTGGGTAACTTTAGAAATTCGATGACCATTTAAATAACTAGCCTATAATTTAGGGACCAATTAAGGAAAAATTAAGAAAGGAACAAATCTGGCATAAGTTACTAGAAAATTCCTCAAATGGTCCCTAAACTATAGGTCATTTACTGGATGAGGACCTGATCTTTAAAAGTTATCCAAATGGTCCCCCAACTTCATTTTTGTCCCCCCATTTGCCACCTGGCAAAGACTATCAAGGACCAAACCGGTAAAAGTGGATAATTCAGGGACCATTTAGGGAATTTTCCTTTCGTAATAATTACTGAAATTTGAGGTGGGGACTAAACATGATACAAAAACAAAGTACAAGGACTATTTGCGTAACTTTAAAGGTCCGGTTCCTAAACCCGCAAATAATCTATAGTTCAAGGACCATTTGAGTAATTTCCAAATTTCACTAACCTCTTCAATAACACTTTTCGCAAGGGATCCTTGACTAAACACATCATCATCTTTTAAAGATATAAAACAAGTAACATGATCAAATCTTCTTCGTTCATCTAATGGTGTATCCATTAAATTCCATAAATCGATAAGATTCTTCGCTAAATCTTTAACCTACATAATAAAAAACAAAAAACAATTATATAATCATATACACATGCTAAATTAACATATTTTAAACAGATTTATCACCTTTTGTAAGCGTTTTTGTTTTTTGTCCTTTAATGAATTGATTTCATTAGTTAAACTTGCGAGTATTTCATTACTTATACTCCTAGATTTACCTTCATGAGAATCGATTAAACTGTGATGAATTTTACCCATTATTTTGTTTATATCAAGTGACATCACTATCGAAAATTCATGAATTGTTCTAATATATCCATTAATCTTCTGTATTCGAAGATTCTGCAAACACAAAAAATTAATAAATTAATTTCTCTATTAACATATATATATATAGAATATAGATTTGAGAAATTTAACCTTTTCGGACTGAAGCTCGTGAAGGTGTAGTTTTAACTCTTTTAATCGAGTTATTGTTAAGTCAGATTCATCTATTTGTAAATTCGAAGGATCAAGAGAGTGATCATTTCCAGCTATTTCTGCACAAATCTGAGCGATTTGTGATTCTGTTTCGAGAAATTCGTGCATTCTTTCTTGTTTTTTTAACCTTAATTCCTCCAAAACAGGGATTATAGTTGATAATTGTTGCTTAAGAGTTCCCTTCACCTTTTCATACTACAATTGAAGAAATATAGATCAATTTTAAACAGAGATACGATGAAAACAAGGGTTAATTGCACTGTTAGTCCCTGTGGTCCCTGAAATTGGATCACAGGGACTAAAGGTGCAATTAATCAAACAAGGAAGATTCAACTCACCTGTGAAATAATAGTTCGTTCTCCAAGAGCAGAAATTAGGCGAGAAATTTCAGCTTCTGCTTCAATTAATGACTGATTCAAATCAGCTTTGCATTTTCTTGTAATTTCTACCTTCCTTTTGTATATATCGAGACATTCTTGCTCGAGTTGAAGAAGCATTTTGTCCCTTTCATTGTCACTTTCCCCAATTTCATCCCATATTACCTATTATACAACAGATTTTCATCACTTTTCGCTATTTAATAATATATATGTATATATACACATATGAATCGTATATCAAATTGCAGATCTCTATTTCTAAATTAGCATTCAATGTACAAATCAAGTAAAATGATAGAGATTTAAGTCCGTAGCTGAGTAGTACAATGCTAAAGCTAAACAAACAACTAGAGAAAAACATGTACTATACACCTATAGATACATATATACGACACATTTCACACAATTGATAGTGAAAACCTGCAATTCATGGAGGAGAGAGGAGCAAGTAGTGGCGGAGGTTTTAGAAAGAGAAAGTGGAGAAGAAGGAGCATTCGCGGTTGATGAAGTAGACATCGCCATTATCGTTAATCGTCGTCACTTTGCTTTTTACACGGTAGAATACATACATATATGTATGTATGTGTGTGTATGTGGGTGTATAATAGTAAAATAAACCCTAGATTTTAGTGAATGAAAGGAAAGAAACGTTACTTTAACGAGATTGTATTT
The DNA here is from genome assembly GCA_029959085.1 of Nemophila menziesii. Lineage (NCBI taxonomy): Eukaryota > Viridiplantae > Streptophyta > Magnoliopsida > Boraginales > Hydrophyllaceae > Nemophila > Nemophila menziesii. The sequence goes on from JARWIR010000007.1 coordinate 53,621,889, forward strand.
TGAATTTTTTCTATTTTCATCTAAATTGAAGGTTTGGCGGGAAAATAAAAGGTACTTGGTTTTTTTTTTTTTTTTTGTTCCAAGAAAGGTATTGGTCCTTATCCTTATATTTTTCCTTTTCCTAATTCCTTTTTAGTAAATTTAGAATTATTAAGTCTTCAACTGAAAACTGTTACGGAAGATATTAGATCCTTTTTGGTTTATGAAAATATTTTTTATTAAATTTCCTTTCAGAATATATTTTCAGAAAATGATTTTCGTTTTCAGTTTCAATATTTTTAGAAAATATAGAAAACGTCGATTTCACGTTCTCTAATATAGCACTGTTTTCATTTTATATTTCAGAAAACTGTTTTTATTTTCTTTAGCCAAACACATTTTCATTAGCATTTTAGAAAATATAGAAAATGAAAACAGAAAATATCTATTATTTTTACGAATCAAACGGGACCTTAGTATTTTGGTTGTTTTGTGTTTGAATATTTTATTTGTGCATGATTTTTTTTTTTTAATCATAACACCACAAAAAAATAAAGTTAATATAACTTACCCAATTCATGTAGAAATGAGTTCATCAAAATCACATAATTTTACAGTATTAAGTTATTAAGTGGTTCAATATTGTTTTTTATTGGACGGTTGTTGTCAATACTAGAAGATATCAAAATTTATATATGAAGGGTTTTAAATAAAAGGTTATTGTTGATAACATTCTCATTAAATTTTTTAATTGTTTTTTTATGTCTTCAATAATTTATTTTATAAAAAAATGCCTAATGAAATAATTATTTATAGAAAACATCTCATTTATATTTTCTATATCTTTACTATCCTTATTATTAAATATATTATTTTATTTTAATGCTATATTAATTTTTAAATATTAAACAAATAATAGGGTACTTCTTTCACCACCACCACCACCACCACCATGTATGTAACCACCACTACATCCACCACAACCATCACCACCTCCACCACCACCACCACCACCACCGCCACCTACTACTACTAATTCCATCACACACGCGCGTCCGTGAATTTTTTTTAAAATCGTTATAACTAATTCAAAAAAAATCAGAAAATTAAAAAAAAATTGAATAAATCTAATTAATATTTACATCTATGAATTTTTTTGATTTTTTTTTTGAATTTTTTGAATTTTTTTGAATTTTTTTAATTTTTTTTCGCAGACACGGAATTCCATGTTTTAAACCGTGAAATAAACATGAAATTCCATGTTTTAAAACTTAAAAAAATCAGAAAATTCTGAAAATTCTGAAAAAAATCTAAATATTAATTTGATTTATCCAAATATAATTTTTTTTTTTTGATTTTTTTTGAATTAATTATGACGATTTTAAAAAAAATTCACGGACGCGCGCGTGTGTTTATTAGTTTTTTTCTTATTTTTTAATTATTAATTATAGGGGTAATTTGAGATGGGGCTGTTTTCAATAAATATTTTATTCTAGCTACCTTTTTCTAAATAAGTTTTTTAATAGGCATCAATCAACAAATGGCTCTTTAGATAATTATGTCACGCATTATTTATTTGAAGTATGATCGATGATTGAAAGGTTTAAAGAAAGAATAAACCAACCATAAAATTCAAATTTTATAGATAAAAATCCATTAATATTCTGAACATAAATTGATAGGATATATTCATAATATTTTATGAATAAATCTTGATAGGTAATACCTATCAAATTTTTTATAAATATTAAAATTAATTTTATATATTATTTGATCATTGTTTTTTATTTAAATTTACATTATTAAAAGAAAAGAAACCCTGATAAAAATCCATCAATATCCATAACATAATTTAATAGGATAAACTCATAAATATTTTGTGAATAAATTCTTTATAGGTAACACCCATCAAATTTTTACGGATATTAAAATTAATTTTATATATTTTTGATCATTTTAAACTTATCTTCAAGTACAAATCTTGTATTAGTTTAACCTGATTTAGTTTTAATTATTACCATTATATTTAGGCTTAGCGACTCTTGAAGAAGGCCTATAGGGTAAGAGTCTAATTTGAATAGTAGTATAGTAAGACTAAAATGCAAAGTGTACATGAAGAAGATCTCAAACATTTTGCAATCAACGACAAAAGTAGACTAAATAGTAAATACTCCACCATACATACCCTAACATAATTAGCTAAAGTAAATAAAAATGAAAATAAAAATAAAACTAGAGTATAAACATAGATAATATATAAAATAAAAGCTTTTTAGTCTTCCTCATCATAATCTTCTTCTTCATCTTCATCCAATCTTGAATTCATTTGTGCAACATGTAATGGATCAATTGCCATTCTATCCATTTCAAGTGACCACCCTTGATCACCACCACCTGCCGCCACTTCAGTGGTGGTTCCGGCCATGGTGATGTCATCTATTCCGGTGTTGAGATCGAAATTTCTAACGACCGGAATAGCTGGCTCAGGTTGAGGCACAGGCTCGGTAATGTTAGTGGTGGTGGTGGTGGTAGTGGTGGGGTGGTGACTGGTGGTGCAAGTATCGAGTTCAGGTTCATGACGTGGTGGTTCACGATCTATTGCCGCCTTAGCACCACCGCGTCCACGGCCACGGCCTCTTCCACGTCCTCTTCCTCGCCCACTGCTACTTCCATGGCTTGTTTCCTGTTACATTATGTAAAAATTGACATTTAGGTCCCTATATTATGCAAAAAGTACAACACTATAAGGATCCCTAACTGCTCTGTTTGTTTCTCAAGATTATTGCATTATATAAATCCCTCATATAGGTCCCTATATTGTGTAAGAATTTCCATACACGTCCCAAAATTGTACGAAAAATGCACTATAGGTCACTATATTGTGCAAAAAATGCAATATAGGTCACTAAATTGTGCAAAAAATGCACTATAGGTCCCTAATTGAGCAAAAATTGCACTAAAGGTCACTAAATTGTGCAAAAAATGCACTATAGATCACTAATAGCTCGGGGTTTTTATGCGAATTATTTACATTATTATAAGTTCATCTATTATGCAAACTAGCTATATAGGTCCCTATATTATTTACAAAAATTCATACAAGTCCCTATATTATGCATAAACTTGTCATACAGGTCCCTAAAATATGCAAAAATTGCACTACAAGACCCTTAATTGTGCAAAAAATTGCAGTATAGGCCCCCCTGAGTTTTACAAAAAATGCACTATGGTCCCTAAATATTTTTTGCAGGTTAATTGATTACAGGTCCCTCTATTATGCAAAATTTACACTACATGTCCCTAAATTATGCAAAACATACACTATAGATCCATATATTATGCAAAATTTGCACTACATGTCCCTAAATTATGCAAAACATGCACTATAGATCCATATATTATGCAAAACATGCAATATAGTCCCCCAAATTAGGCAAAAATTGCAGTGCAAGTCCCCATATTATGCAAAAATTGCACTATAGGTCCCTATAATTTTACCATTCTGTTCTTTTTTAAATCCTCGTCACTATCATTTGTTTCCTCAGCAGCAACTTTCCTGTTACATAAAATGTTAAATTAGAAAAAGAAAAAAACTTGCACTATAGGTCCCTATATAATGCAAAAACTGCACTATATGTCCTGATACTTATAAAATTGAATTTACAAATAAAATAAATATAAGCCTAATAAAATATATTTAAAGGTCGGGGTCAAGGGAAGATTTATGTCCCTATATTATGCAAAAATTGAACTACATGTCCCTATATTAAACTTTTATTTAATTAATTACACTATTAGTCCCTATATTATTCGAAATAACCTACATTTTACCATAAACAAGACAAAATATTCATACATATAATACAAATATAAGCCTAATAAGATAGATTTCAAAAGTTAGGGGGCCAAGTGAAGATTCTGAAAGATTTGAGGGGCCTAAAAGAAAATAATATATAATTAATTACACTATAAGTCCCTATATATTCAAAATAACCTACACTTTACCATATTACAAAACAAAATATTCATACAAATATAAGATTTATAAGATAGATTTCAAAAGTTGTGGGGCCAAGTGAAGATTCTGAAAATTTTGAGGGGCATAAATGCAAATAATATATATTATATACACACATATATAACTGTATCTCACCTTCTCTTTGGCATATCACCAGCACCATCTGAATGACCAATATCTGGAACTTTACTCACAACTTCTCTTAGAAAATCAAACACATTGTAACTATGAACACAATGTTTTCTGCATAAATTGGGGTTAATTTGTATATATACGTTAAATATAGGGGTTGAATAACACAAAAACATAATTACAAGGACTTACAAATGAAAAGAACTGACAGTTTTTGCTCCACGTTGAAGAGTGATGTCATATGTACGGTCACATAAGTCTTGTAAAAACAATTCTAAAGCTTTGGCTGAATTTTATTTATATAAATAAATGTTAGTAATGATTTAGTGAAGATTTGAAAGGGTAAAAAAGTAATTTTACGTTCACTTACACACTAAAACAGGGACTGCCATAGCTATTTTTCCAACATCTTCATCTGCTTGCATTATTTTCTTGATCCGAGCCTGAAAATTAATCGACGATTTTATTATAAGCTTAAATTACACAATTAAAAGCTTAAATTACACATTACGAGCTTATATTACACAATTACAAGCTTAAATTACACAATTTCGAGCTTGAGTTACCTAATTACGAGCTTAAATTACACAATTACGAGCTTAAATTACAGATTACGAGCTTAAATTACGTCAATAGCCCATAAAAAATCGAGGTCTTTCATAAACTCCTGACCTTTGCAATTAAATTTTGTGATTTCTCATTTTTTAGTGTATAAATCACACTATTAGAAGCTTAAATTACACATAAAGTTAACAAAAAAAATTAAAACAGCTTCGTAGGTAAAACAAAACATAATTAACCAATCTTCACTAATTATAGACTCTATTTAACAAAAATAGACTAAAATCAAACAAAATAAACATGACCCAGATCAGAAAAATCACAAATAATTACATCAAATACTAAAAATTATGGATAAACTTACAGCAGGGAAACGGGTATCGAGTTTCTTCCTCATCGTTTCTCTTTGATAGAGGATCTGATAAACGATTAGTATGAAATTTATAATTACAAAAGAGAGAGAGATTCAGAAAAACATGATTATTGCTACAAAGTATGAACGATTATAAAGATGTAAGGGATTGGGAGAAGAGAGACGAGGGTTCGGTTTTCTTTTTCAGATCCTATTGCGTTGCTTACGATGTCGTTTTGTTTTGTGATTTTATTTTAATTAAATAATTAAAAACTGTAAAAGAAATGTATAGTCCATTTAAGAAATTGCAAATTTTGGGGATAATCTACTTAATAGGTCACCCCACCCTTTTTTCGATTTTTAAGTTTGGAAAAATATATAGGGTTATTTGCTAAAAAAAATCTAATAAAAGTAAAATATAGTTTTTAATAATATATTTTATAAAAATTTACTAATAAAATAAATATTTATAAAAAATATTTTCGTATCTTTTTATTTTCTTAATATCTTTATATTAAATATATTATTTTATTTTTAATTTAATATTTATTTTTTAATATTAAATAAATAATACATTTATTTAATCACCGCTACAACCACCACCACCTACTACTAATTCTAACACACACGTGCGTCCGTGATTTTTTTTTTTGAAAAATCATAATTAATTCAAAAAATCAGAAAAATAAAAAATTTCAGATAAAGCAAATTAATATTTAAGTCTATAAACTTTTTTAATAAAAATGAAATTCACGGTTCGAAACAGTGATTTTTTTTCGCAAACATGAAATTCACTGTTTGAAACAACAAATGTCGTGTCTGCGAAAAAAAATTAAAATTAATCAAAAAATTCAAAAAACTCAAAAGAATTCAAAAAAAATCATAGGCGTAAATATTAATTTGCCTTAACCAAAAATGCAATTTTTAATTTTTCTGATTTTTTTTAGAATTAGTTATGATGATTTAAAAAAAAAATCACGTGCGCGTTTAATCGTATTAGTAGTAAGTGGTGGTAGTGGTTGTGGTGGTGCTTGTGATAGTAGTTGAGGTTGTGGTGGTGATTTTGGTGACGGTGGTGGTTGTTGTGGTAAGGGGTGAACACGGTTCGGTTCGACTCGGTTTGTTGCCATAACCGAAACCAAAACCGAATGGTTCGGTTTTAAGAGGCGCCGGTACCGGACCGAACGGTTTTCATCGGTTCGGTTTTGTCAGTTTTCGGGTTGCTATGTGTTCGGTTCGGTATTTTTCTGTTTTGGTATGTGTTTAATTCGACAGTTGTATAGATTTCGAGGGCCTTCACATGAGATATTTTATTTTCTAACTAATCCATATATGAAGTGTTTGATTTTCATTTTATTGACTAATGTAGGAAAATTGTATTTTTGGAACTCAAATATTATGCATTAATCGTAAAAAAATAATTTCGGAGGAATATTTATGAAATTTAATGTGTATGCTTTACCTTCAACAAATTTCAATAAACGAAGAATCTTTTAAGATATATCGACTGATGACTTATGTAAAATTATGTTACACATTATGACATTTTTAGGGGCGGTACATGTCATATATGAGCATTTTTGTTTTCAAAATTTACTCCATTCTATCCTATTGTCATAATCTCTTCAATAATATAAATTAAATCCAAGGATGTCTTAGTTTTTGTATTTTTTTTGTTCGGTTTTTCGATTCGGTTTAGCATAGAAAAACCATACCGACCCGAACTTTTTCGGTTTTTCAAAAAGCTTATACCGAGCCGAATGGTTTTCCGGTTTGGTTTTTTTGGTTTTTTGCATCGGTTCGGTTTTTCGGTTTTTTTTTTTGCTCACCCCTAGTTGTGGTGGTAGTAATAGGGTGGTGGTGGTGGTGGTTGTGGTGGTGGGGTGGTGGCTGGTGGGGTGGTGGGGTGGTGGGGTAGTGGTGGAAATTGTAATAGGGTGGTTAAATTTAAATGATAAGTAATAGAATAATTTAAAAGAGTATATAAAGGTATTTTTGTCAATAGACGTTTTTAGTAAATAATATTGTTAAGGAATATTTTTAGCAAATAAGTTTTTTATAAGCATTTATGAATTAATGGCTCAAATAAATATTACTAAAGATATAAAAAGGCAAAAAATATAATTAATGTTAGTTTCTTAGAAAATCAACCAATTTCACATAGTATCTATATTATAAAATGAGTGATGATATATACCACTCAAATACCACCTAATGACGTGGCGTGAATTGATTGGTTATAAATCGTTAATTAGATCAAAAAAATAAATAGATTAGCGATTTATAACCAACCAATTCACGCCATGTCATTGGGTGGTATTTGTGTGGTATGATTTTGGGTGGTATATATCATTACTCTTACAAAATAGACTAAAGACGGTATCAAATTTTATATTTTATTTTTTCATTACTAATATTAATTGTATTACTAATTTTTTTAAATAAGATAAAAAATTAATTTAAATGTAAAAGAATGAAATCAATTGTTTAAACTATTTTAAAAAATATTTTGATGAGATTTCAGTGGAATTTAATTAATATAGATTGTAAATGATAAAAATTATAGGGAAAAAATCCTAAGACTTATATATATAACAAAATATTATATTCCATATACTTTTTTATTTGTTATAATTTGAATAATTATAAATACAACAAGAGGTTATTGTTGATAACATCCTCATTAAACTCTTTAATTGTTTTTTTATGCCTTCAATAATTTATTTTATAAAAAAATGCCTAATGAAATAATTATTTATAGAAAACATCCCCTTTATATTTTCTATGCCTTTACTACTCTTATTATTAAATATATTATTTTATTTTTAATGCTATATTAAGTTTTAAATATTAAACAAATAATAGGGTACTTCTTTCACCACCACCACCACCACCACCATGTATGTAACCACCACTACATCCAACACAACCATCACCACCTCCACCACCACCACCACCTACTACTACTAATTCCATCACACGCGCGCGTCCGTGAAATTATTTTAAAATCATCATAACTAATTAAAAAAAATCAGAAAATTGAAAAAAAAAATATTTTTGAATAAATCTAATTAATATTTACGTCTATGAATTTTTTGATTTTTTTTTGAATTTTTTTAATTTTTTTCTTGCAGACACGGAATTCCATGTTTAAAACATGGAATTCCGTGTTTTAAACATGAAATTTTGTGTCTGCGAAAAAAAAAATTAAAAAAAATTAAAAAAATTCTGAAAAAAAATCATAGACGTAAATATTAATTTGATTTATCCAAATATAATTTTTTTTTTGAATTAGTTATGTCGATTTTAAAAAAGTTTCACGGACGCGCGCGTGTGTTTATTAGTTTTTTTCTTATTTTCTAATTGTTAATTATAGGGGTAATTTGAGATGGGGCTGTTTTCAATAAATATTTTATTCTAGACACCTTTTTCTAAATAAGTTTTTTAATAGGCATCCATCAACAATTGGCTCATACAACAACATATATAAAAAAATTGAATGTAAAACATTATAAAAGTTCTATAAATATTAAAATAATGGTGATTATTATACATTTATATTGTCTAATGAATTAGAATTAAAAAAGAAAAATAAATAATAATATTTATAATTATAAACATATTATTATTATTATTGGATAATTCCCAATTAATTATAATTTTACAAGTTTCATTCTCAAAAAAAGGAAGGAGCAAATTACTTCTTATTTACTCACTAATTAAAAATTTAATTCCCAATTAAACACATTGTCATATTTACCTTCCATTAATGCCTTATATGATTTTTTAATTTATTATTTATTATTTACTTTTTAGTTTAAATTTTTATTTTAAATTTTTATTTTTTTTTAATTTTTTTTAGAAAACTGAAATTGCGCTTTATGTGTTGCTACTTGCTATAACACACAAATATAGATTTATGTATTCCTGTAACACACAAAATCATAAAATCGATTTAAAGGATTCTCTTATTTAACAAAATTATTATTTTTTTCTTTATTAATCGCACATACCCTATTTTTACTCGTTTTTAACTATCTTGATATATTATCTTTTTGTCCAACACTCTTTTGTTATTTTTGTGTGTTTATGTTTTGGGGTTTTGTGTGTTACATAACACACAAAACTTGATTTTGTTTCCATTTCTTTGTATCCTTGTAACACACAAATCTCAAAATTGTGTATTCTTAGAACGCACAAATATCATATTTGAACACACAAAACTCAAATTTGTGTATTCATGTAACACATAAAACTCGAATTTATGTATTACTGGAATACACAAAACTTGATTTTGTTTGTACCAATTCTTTGTATCTGCGGAACACACAAAACTCAGAATTGTCTATTATTGGAACGCATAAATCTCAAATTTTTGTATTCATGAAACACATAAAACTCAAATTTATGTATTAATGGAACACATAAAACTCGATTTTGTTTGTTTCAATTCTGTGTATTCCTGAAACACACAAATCTAAGATTTGTGTATTCTTGGAACACACAAATCTCAGATTTATGTATTCATGGAACACATAAAACTCAAATTTGTGTATTTATGGAACACATAAAACTCAAATTTGTTTATTAATGGAATACATAAAACTCAAATTTATGTATTCCTGGAATACACAAAACTTGATTTTGTTTGTTCCAAATCTGTGTATTTCTGGAACATACAAATCTCAGAAATGTGTATTCTTGGAACGCACAAATCTTATATTTGTGTATTCATGGAACACATTAAACTCAAATTCGTGTATTCATGGAACACATAAAACTCGAATTTATGTATTCCTGTAATACACAAAACTTGATTTTTGGTTGTTCCAATTCTGTGTATTCCTGCAACACACAAATCTCAGAATTGCGTATTCATGGAACAAATTTAAAAAAATAGAAAAAAAAATCGAAAAAAAAAATCCGGGAAAAAGAAATTAAAAAAAAAAATAGAAAAAAAAATCTCTTTCACGCTCACCTTCCCATCAAGCCTCCTCCAACACCTTCACGACGACCAAAAAACACAAAAGAAATATCTATCACTCTCACCTTCCCACCAAGCCTCATACACAAGAAAACCACCACTAGTGACCATTATCAACAATCAAAGAACCTAATTTACGGTAGAAAATTATTTTTTACCATTGAAACATTACAAAAATAATGTAAACTATAATCTAATCTTAGCATTTTTACAATTTTTTAGAATTGTCTGATGTAAGTATAATTATAGTGTTGTTTATTATCTTTTTATCAAATCCTACAATGGTCATTTTATGATAGTTGGAAGCCTTTTACTGTATAAGAAGTGATGCACTGAGAATAGCCTAAACGTAACTTTTCAGTCTTCGTGTTCCTTTTTTTGGGCTTTTATCGGTCTTGGGTAATGGGCTCGTTGCTTGCTTAATGGGCTCGCCGCCCGTTTGTCTAGAACGCCAAATAGGCTCATCGGACTCGTGGTTTGTTCTCCACCATTTTTTGAACACTTAGTTATACAGTATTTTTGAATTACTTTCAGTAAATATTCATGTGATGGGTACAGAACCTAGTTAATTGTGTCGCACAACCCAATGAATTGTATCACACAGCCCATTGAATTGTGTCGCGCAACTCAGTGAAGGGTATTATGGACCTAAATAGTTAGTAAAGTGGGTTGGATCTTATGAAAAAAGTTTGTTGAGCTGTGAACCTTTTAGATTAATCACCCTCTCAATTAAAAGTAATACATATCTTAGTTAATAATAGATTCTTTTCATTCTGCATGTTATTGTATTATGCCAATTACTACTTTGTATGCAGTCTTAAAAATATCTCAAGACAGCAGGAATGCTCACTCAATCTCAAGATAGAAGACCGAAAGAGCAGAAGATTAATAAACCATGTTGGAAAAAAGAATAGGATATAAAATGTTGCTTGTGTTGGTGGTTGTAGACCATAGCGAGTCATGTTGAAAAAATAAATCAGGACATAAAATGTTGTTTGTGTTGGTGACTATATACCATAGTGAGCTGCCAACTCCATTTTTTGGAAGTATACGAAATTTTTCGAGAGCAATATCAACACATAAAATAAAGTGTCAATATTTATTTGTCATACTACCTCATTATATAGATTGTCGTTCAAATATCACACTACTAACCTTAAAATCAATTATTTATATTTTTATATTTCTCATGGTGTTTATGTTCATGTCATACGAGATCTAAACTAAATTATACTATTAAATTATATGGTATTGTAGATAACAAGTAGTTAAAGGTAGATACCCAACCTACTTTTACATACTTAATCAAGGTATTGTTTTCGATCCACTTGAAATAATACCAAAATGGTGAAATTATTAGCAGCTAAAAATCTTTATGGGTGCAAATAGGAATGACATGTCAAATCCTTGTGTAATTATCATTTGTCGTAAAAAACGATTCAAGTTATTTACCATTTTAAAAAATTGGAAATTTTGGAAATAAAATCGAATTAATTAAGATAACTACCCCACCCCCTCTCCCTTCCTTTTTATTTCTTTTTTTTTAATACATGAGAGAGCCACTTTGGACTCGGAGTAATGACTCCAATGAGATTCGATCCCAGGACCTTTTTATTTCTTTTGAGTCTAGAGGAATAAATATTTAAAGATATTAAAAACCAAAAAGTATAATTAATGTTGGTCGGTTACAAATCAACCAATTCAAGTTATTCAACGTGACATCTTCTCATACATAAGATATTTATTAAAACAAATTCATTAAATATAGGAAGGTATCACTAAATCGTCAAACAATAATCTACAACATTGGCCTAATTAGTAGAAACTATAGTTCTCTCGTAAAATTAAAAAACCATATTATAATTTTCATAATAAAGTCTTATATGAAACAAAATTGTTACAAAAATTTATAGAGCAAAATTGCTACAAAAATTTATAAAGCAAAACATATAGTTTCTATGCAACTAGCTTCGAGATTATTTTACAATTATTCTCCTTAATGATACATATGATTCCGACAATATAAGAATGAAACGTGAGTCCTAAATCCAACTAATCATAGAAGAAGAGAAAATAAAGAATGATCTGAAAGCACTATCCTATCAAGTCTCACGTGGTAATATGTAAGAACCAATACACATATATGTTTAATATACAAACAATCAACACGTAACAAATTCAAGATTAGTTTCGCAATGCTAGAATTATAATAAGTGAATCATCAAAAGCGCACAATAAGCTAACCCACCCAATATGTATCACATAATCGAACCCACCACCCCAAACTCAATCTCAAAGGATGGCTGGTCTTAAGGTATTGCAATTCGAGTGCGGGTCATATTATAAAGTCCTATAATCTAAGATATATGGCTTATAATGTGGATACAAAGAAAAGACTACAAGATAAATGCCTTCTCCATTTTCCTAAGTACGTGATCTCGTTACTTTTTTCACTTTTAGTTCATATGTTAAACGGCTTTTCAACTAGCTCGGAACAAGGCTCATTCTCCCTAAGTTTAAACTTACTTCTACGCATTGCTTACTAATTTTTTCTATAATTTAATTGTATTTTAATGCAAATACCTTACGCATGTTAACTCAGTTTAGGGACATACTACTTTTTATATAAACTTGCGTAACCTATGCTTACGGAAGCATTGATTTGATTTTATGCCAAATCCTTATATTCTATACTAGATATTTTTTAAATTTTTTTATGGTTGTCTAGAAACCAATTAAAAAAATGGGAATGAAGACAACAAATCCCCAACCCCAACTCAAAAGTGAGTCGTGACCCCACGACTCGAAAAAATTTGAAAAACAATAAAATTTACTAATTTACGCCAAACACATAGTATGCAAAACCTAGAGAGACGAAATAGTGGTTTCCTTCGCTAGAATCGCTTCATTTGATCTTTTATCCTCACGCTTTGAGGGTAGAATCTATCGAGAAATATAGCTTGGAGCTCATCTCAACTTGGTATTAACTCTGAAGGCTGATGATCTAACCAGTTACTCATATTTCCGGTCAAAAAGAACTGAAACATGAAATAATACATTTGCTCTCGTGTAATGCCTTGAGTAATGTAGGCGTCACATATCTGCATGAACTTTTGAACGACGAACAAGATCTTGACGTGCTGCTCCACTATAATTCTCTTAGCTCAAAAATTGTTTTAGCATACCAAATTGTGTTTGAATCCAACGGTTTGAATTGCTGGAGGGAGAATCCTAAGGGGTGCACTCAGAATTGGCCTAGAAGGCCTTGTTCCCGCCGTTGATTGATTTGGGCATTCGAGTTGCCATCTCTTTTTGCACTTTTATTTGTCTTTCTCTTTCTCTTCTTCCTTGAGATCAAAGCAACCTATTGTGGTTCGAGAGCATACACCAAAACTAAGAATCTGAAAAAGACAAATGAAAAAGCCAAGCATAAAACAGAATTACTAATTCTGCTACACTAAGTAAAACACAAAAATTACAATATAGACCCCGATAACGACGCTAAAAACTTGACGGCTCTAAATGTGTGATAAATAAATCAACACCCGAGGGAGCTTTTAACCGCAAGTGTACGAATCACTGACATGTGAGAAAAAGTAAGTATATAGAGTTATCGTCTTCATAGGGGCTATGATTGTTAATCCTTATTGTATTTTAGTAGAGTGTTTAGGATGAGTTGCGAAATAAAAATTAATATATATATAATATATATATATATATATATATATATATAATATAAATATAATATATATATATATAATTGCTTATTGGGTTTTTGATTAAGGACTCCAATTCAATTAAAGTAAAATAATTATAAATTAACTAAAGGAATAAGAATGTGATGGAAAAGTGTAGCTCGAGAGCTCACAATCAATCCACACTAGTATCTTTTTTATTGTTTAAGGGCGTATTGAGAAATATGTAATAGTCGGGATTCTGACTTCTTCCTAACTCCTTTCCGAGTAGTTTAGGAAACTACCTAACACCACTAGAGACCTCTTCCGAGTGAAATCTAAGTGAATGCTTGGCGCTAAAGTCTCTTACATATTGTCTATCCAGTTAGTCAAGTCCGTGAGGGACACTGATGCAAACCAGACACTTATGTGTCGTTTTACGTAACCCGAACTCCCCTTACAGGAACAAGTCCTAATTACTAAGGGAAACCCTATACTTGGTCAGAGTAAGGGCTAAATTCAATACTAAAATACATAAGTAAATCAATAATAATTCAATTTGTTTAAATTGTTAATAATCACATATTCAATAAAAACATAAACTGAATTTTAAGGTTCATATAGAAGGCGATTCTCAAGCTATGAGAAGGTTTTGTTCATAATTAATTAATAATTAACAACTAAAAGTATAATATTAATATTCATAATTAGAAATAGAATGAAATTAGACTAATAATTGTTGATAGATTAACGAAGGATAGGTGTGGAATACCATGAACCCTTCTTCTCCGAGCGTTAATGGCTATTCTCCAAGCAATCCCCAAATTGTGAAACACTTAATTTGATACAATAATCTGATATATGTTATTCGAAAATTATTTTTGGAGTTGTGGGACCCATTTAGATGGCCCAAGTCAACCCCAAAATGTTTCCAAGGGCATGTAGACTGTTTCAAACCATGATAACTACAATTAAATAACTCTTTTATCGTAACTCCAAATCGCACACGGTTACCTCTCATGTGTTCCTAACTTCAAGTGCTACCATGAAGCCAATGGCCTCGTCCAGAATCCTAGTTGATTGTGCTAGGTGACTCTTGTAAGTCGATTTCCAGGTTATGTTGGTAAAAGCTCTAGTTGTCCAAAAGTGGTTGAACTATCCTCTAACACCCCGACTAGGGGTTAATCTTTTTGCCTTGAATTTTTTATCATCTAATCAGGGTCCATAGCATCCAAGTACCTAAGAGTTGCATACTTAAGACACATTTAATGCACAAAAGCACTAAAGTAACATAAGAGTCAAAACACGACAAAAATCAATAAGTGTCAAATATTAGGGGGAAATCCCTCAACTATGTCCTAAATACCCCCAAAAATATGTCTCATGATACTATTATTCTATCACAGAAAATGAGACATCAGGTTTCACATGTAATTTTAAGCATATTCTAAAGGAGGTTGTCAAGCAGTGGTCCTATATTTAGAAGATGATCATATTATACTCTATTACAAGGTTTACTTGGTTGACGGTCAAATATAATATTGTCATATGAGTTAGGGATACCCAATTTAAACTCGTCATAGGATCATTAGGTCTTTTGGATTATAAAGCAATGGTCAATAACAAAACAATTATATAAGAATTCATTATTGAGCTATTTACCATATACACCCTAGGAGGTAGGGATATTGACTATAAAAGTCACACCCCAAAAACCAGCAACCAAAAGACAAAACTAACCTTTTTCAATTAAAAAAAAACTAAACAATAACACACGGAACGTCTGATAACAAACCACAAAACACATACAAACACACACACTAGAATAACACGCACAAACACACACTTGAGAAAGAGAAGAGAAGATCACCGAAAACTAAACCAAAAATCGCGGAGAATCACAGAAATCGAAGCCGAATCTCAACGAATCACGAAGATTTAGCAAACACAAACAAAGAAAAGGAAATTCAACCGTAAAAACCTAACAAAAATCAACAAAAATGAACAAAACAAAAACAAAAAAAGGTAACACAGTGATTGCGAATGGTGTTATGTTTATTTTGAGATTATTTGTGTATATAGAGTAGCATTTGATAATTAGCTAAGAACAAATGCATTTCCGTGATGAATATATGAACTAGGGTTCGAAAATTGAAAATAAATTAACAAATACGGATGAATATATGAATTCAAACGAATATAAGTGTGTAATTGCGAATAACATGAATTGATATGATTATTTATGTGTATACAACAAAAATTATTAAATAAAGTGATAGATTAGTGTAAAATTTATGTCTGATTCACTTATTAGTGATAATTGAGCAAAATAAGATGTTATAACAGATGAACAGTGTTATGATTGTGAAATTTGCTGACAATTATGTTCATAGAAGATGAAATAGTGAAATTTATCTGGAGTTTACAGTTTGAACTGTAATTTACAGTTCATAGAAGATATTGTTGTAGTTTCAATGTGAATGAACTGTACTTAATGATTAATTGCTTAGTTTAGAATGAACTGTGATTATTGTTTGAGTTTAGATTAAACTGAAATTATAGGAATAGCAATTAAACTGTTAAACTGAGTTTAGATGTGTACTGTAAATGGAAATATCACTTAATCTGTAGATGATGTTTTATTAAGTATTTGAAGCTTAAATCTGATGCAGTCTGTCCTAGATTAAGTGATTAATGCATAGGAAAATATGATCAACATGTAGTTATTTGGTGGGAAAAATCCCACCAAAAAACAAACACTAAGAAAGTTAATTCAAATGAACATTTTTGGGAGGGAATTCTGAACAAAAAAGTCAAATGCGACTTGACTTTATTTATCTATATTTGGTGGGAATTATCCCACCAAAAGAAATATAAAAAAATAACAGGGATACATGATGGAATTGTACATAAGTTAGTGAAATTTAGTGGGATATCACACACAAAACAGAATAAACAACAACATATACTTGCATATAACTTACTTTCATATATTATTCAGTTTCATATATTATTCAGTTTCATATGTATGTTTAATATTTGGTGGGATTCAGTGTATAATATATAGTGTAACTTTAATAACAGGTAACATGAGTAAAAGGTACAGATCCGCACTAGATGGGATGTTCCAGATTCTAAGGCTACCATCAGTGACAACAGAGCACATAAAAGCGTGCAAGAAACTACCATTCTACCTATTAATCAAAGCAATCTACAAAATTGCACCATATGGTAGATTAAAAGGTATGAAGGGAAAACCGAAAGCAATGAAATTAATAGAGGATTGTTATGAGTATGACAAAAGCAAAAAAGCTTTTGTGTTTTGAGGGAAAAGTGTAAAACTTACATCAAAAGATGTAAGATCAAATTTAGGAGTTGAAAGTGGAAATGAGCCAATGAAGAAATTTACAAAAAGCCAAGTACAAGGAGCTGCTTGGTACAAGAGGATGTTTCTTGATGAAGGGAAACAACCATCAAATAAGACAGTTAAAGATTTGATCAACGGGGTCTTAAAAAAAAGAAACCAAGAGAAGAAGATCTCGAAAAGTTCGCCAAACTGATGTGTATGATTAGTCTACACACTTGCTTCTTCCCAGCAGCTGCGGGAAGATTAGACTGGTGGGTTGTAGGAATATCAGCAGATTTAGAAAAAATTAAGACTTACGATTGGGCCTCAACAATGGCAAGTAAGTTAATGGAAGGCATTGATGAAAAGACACAAGGACACATAAGTGCACCCTCATGTATACTACTGGTAATCATTTTCAACTGATCTATTTTTTAATGAATTATTTTTGACTGATTATGATTGACTTTGCAGCCATTCTTCTTCGAACATATACAAATGTGGAAGCATTCTGAAAACAAAGCATACCCGAGGATACTCAGATGGCTAAAAGTATACAAGAAATGATGCTTCAAAAAGAAATTTTTAGACAAGGTCAAAAATGAAAAGGTAAAAATTCAATACTAAACCGTATAAGAAACTCAAGTAGATAATGAAACTTGAATTATTTTTAACAATTTTCGATATACAAATGCAGGTGAATCAGAGGGAACTTGTGATCAAACCATATGAAGAAAAGAAAATAAAAGCTTATCTGGAAAATGAAGATGATGAAGAAAGTGAAGAAGAAGATTAAAAAGAAACTGAAGAAGAAGAAGAAGAAGAAGAAGAAAGGGAAACAGAAAGTGAGAGAGATGAAGAAGAAGAAGAAGAAGAAGAAGAAGAAAATAATAAACAGAAATATCCTGAAATCGAATTGACAGAAGAAGAAGAAGCAAGAAGAGAGAAAGAGTTAGATGAACTGTATGGATTTTCGTGGCATACAGAACATGAGATTACGCTAGCAGACATTCTCGAGTAAATAAAAACGAGTCAAACTGAAAAGATTAATAAAACTATAAACGAGACAATCGAATATGCAAATAATTTCCAAGGAAGTGTCACAGAAAAAGAAAAAAGTTCCAAAGTACAGGCAGGTTATGACCCGGAATTCTTTAAATCATTTGACTTAGGACTAGATGATAGCACACAGGAAAGAGACGGGGAAAAAGAGAGTGAAACGAAGAAAAAACTTGAAGAAGTTGAATGTGAAAACAAAAGACTAAAAGAAGAAAATACGCAAGTGAAGAGAAAACTTGAAGTAATTCAGGTTGAAAAGAAAAATCTGAAAGAAGAGAATGAAAAAATGAAAAAAAAGATGGAAGACATGATGAACCTACAAGCTAAGCGAGAAAAGGAAATGAATTTAGAGATAGATAGAGTGAAAAAAGAATTGAAAAAATTAAAGAAAACCCGAAACAGAAGAGTTAGCTTCAAGATGCATAAAGAAAAGGGAAAAGAGCAGATGGAGATTGAGGAAAGTAGAAAACAGATTGGGGTTGAAGAAGATGAAGATATGATGGATTTAGAGGTTGAGATGGAAAAACTTAAAGAAACAGAGATGATGGAGGAAAATAGACAAGAGAGCTGGGTAAACGAAAATAAAACAATGATGGAACCTGATATGGTTGAAGAAAAAACTGAAAATATGATGGAATCTGAGACAGTTGAAAAAGAAAATCAAAATATGATGGAAAGCCAGATGGTTGAAGAAGATGCAGAAATGGTTGATGAAGGAAATCAACAACAAGATGATGACTATCAACTTGAAGTAAGTTGGACAACAAGCGATTCTAAAACAGAGAAAGATACAACGGAAGTTCAAAGCAGAAGATCATCACTTCTGAAATCACCAAACTCAATGGTGAAAAAAATAAAACAAGATGATAGAGTAGGTAGGAAAAAGAAAATATCGGATGATTATGTCACAGACCTAAAAATAAACGAAGAAGAAGACTATGTAATAGTTGAGGGGGTGAAATGTATAATTCCAAAAAACAAACTGTGTGGATATGAAGACTATTTAATGTTATGTGTTTATGGAAAAGGAAAACCAAGACAAACAAAACTTTGGGAAGATGAGGAAAACAATTGTGTTTATGTAGAAGAAGTATTGGAAGTAGCAAGAGATGGAAGATTAACACATAGCGTAAGTTTTTTTTTTAAAATTATAAATGCACAAAGTTAACACAAAAATGTAAGATTATTAATATTTGTTTTGTAAAATTTGTAGTTGATTGAAGCGGTGCTAACGATATGGAAGAGGGACAGGAAAAAACAAGTTGTAGCAACCTTGCCCACATATGCTATGGTAAGAAGAAAAAAAGACAGTTTGTGTTTGGTGGGAAAATTCCCACCAAAAAAATAACAGTTTCTGTTTGGTGGGAAAATTCCCACAAAAACAAACCGGGAAAAAAATATAACCGTTATTTGAATTAAACTGTAATACTAATGTTTGGAATATAAATTGACAAATTGTTATTTGAATAATACAGGAATTGAGGAATCAATTTAAATGGGATGAGCTAGCCAAGAAAGTTGGAGATCCTTTCATAAAATACCATACAGAAAATAAATTCACAATAATTCTTATAGAAACTAGACATGGAAATGGAACTTTGTGGACACTACTTGTGTTTGACAGAGATGACAATGAATTTGTACATTTTAACTCCATGCCAGATGAAACTGATAAAATGGCAGGTGGGAAAGCAAAAGACAATGCGAAAAAAATGTATGATTATTTGTCAAACAAGATCAGAATTGAACAGAAAAAAGAAACAAAAACCAATATTGAGCATGTACCATTGATTGATGTGCACGTAAACCACGGTAGTCCAAGATTGTCAGATTCAGGGGCATATATTTTGCTATATGCAAATGACTTATTTAAGAACCATCCAATATACCAATCATACACTACAAACGCTGCACAAGACGTCAAAACATACATTTCAAAACAATTCTGGGTAGACGACTATACGATACCAGATAGAACACTTAAGGTAAAAAAGAATACAAAATATCTGATTTTAAACTAGAAGTTGTAGCTTATATATTTAAAATGTATTTTTACAGGTTCAACGAGATGAAGGTACGAGTAGTAGCGCACCAGCAAATATTGAACCATCAACATCAGGACATAAAAGAAAAAGGGCAAAAAAGGAAAAGCCAAAAACTAATCTACTCAGAATCCAAATGCCAAGATTAAACAAAAAGTAAAAAAATATTAAATGGATTTTCAATAATATAATATATAATAATGTTTGATTTCTATATACAGATTCACACCAGAACGTCCAAGGAGAAGTGAGAGACTTAGACAAATGCAAAGACCGAATTTGAGAGATGACACTATAATAGAATTTTCAGATAGTGAAAAATAAGAAGAAGAAGAAGAAAAAGAAGAAGAAGAAGAAGAAGAAGAAGAAGAAGAAGAAGAAGAAGAAGAAGAAGAAGGAAAAACAACAGAAGAAGAAAAAAATGAAGAAGGAGTAGTAGAAAAAGCAGAAACAGAAGGAGAAAAAAGCGCAGAAGGAGAAGGAGAAAAAAGGACAGAAAAAGAAGATGAAAAAAATGAAGAAGGAGAAAAAAGAGAAGAAGCAGAAGAAGAAAAAAATGAAGAAGGAGAAAAAAGAGAAGAAGCAGAAGAAGAAAATGAAGAAGGAGAAAAAAGAGCAGAAGAAGAAGGAGAAAAAAGAGCAGAACCAGAAGAAGAAAAAAGAGCAGAAGCAAAAGAAGAAAAAAAATGAAGTAGGAGAAAAAAGAGCAGAAGAAGAAGAAGAAGAAGAAGAAGAAGAAGAAGAAGAAGAAAATGAAGAAGGAGAAAAAACAGCAGAAGAAGAAGAAGAAGAAGAAGAAGAAGAAGAAGAAGAAGAAGAAGAAAATAAAGAAGGAGAAGAAAAAGAAAAATAAATATTATATTACTACTTTTTATGATTTCAGTTTCATTTGAAAGTATATTCCTAAACTAGTATTTCAAGGAGTTTTATGTTTATTGTTATTTCTGAATTAAGTTCTTATTGATGGTACATTGCACTACTTTATATTAGGTTGTTTAAGATGTTATTTTAATTGTCTGTTTCAGTTAACTGTTGTGTATTTCAGATGTTATGGTAGTTGTTAGTAGTTTATATATAGAATCTATCAAAATAACAGCATACAAAAATTCCCACGAAATAAACAGTTGGGGGGATGTTCAATTTGGTGGGATACTTAGTTTGGTGGGATAATGAATTTGGTGGGTTGTTCAGTTTGGTGGGAAAATTCCCACAAAATAACCACATACAAAAAAACCACCAAAAGGATGAAAAAACAAAAGAAAATTATCATAAAAAAAATAAAATTTAATGATAAGAATAGGATGTTTAATTTTTAGAGCAAAAAATGTACAAAAATAACACTAAAAAAATAAAAATAAATTCAAAGAGAGGAACAATTTTTTTTTGTAGTTGGTGTGATTCAAACCAGGATCAATAGGCAAGTGTATAGCTTATGGATGGTCTTTGTGACCATTGTGCTCGAAAAGCTTTCATGTATAAACTTTACAATCAATATACTTATTATGGGATTCATTGTATGAAGTCATCTCAATATAATAAGGGTCAATTACCCAAGGGGTCTTGAGGAGAATCATAGTGCCATATAGGAACCAAGTGATTCATCTCTCCTACTTAGAGGCCTCAAGATTGACAAATATCATTACTATCCTTCTAGTGTATATAAGAAAAAAAATAGATTCTTCTCTCTCCTCCATTACCATTACTCTCTCTCCACCAATACTAATAATCTCTCTCCTCCTTCATTAACTATCAATCCAGCTCCGACCACCTACGACCACCGGCCACCGCCGGCCACCACCGACCACCGCCGGAAAAAGTACTGAGCATAAAGTACTGAGCATGGAAAAAGTTCTGAGCATAAAGTACTGAGCATGGAAAAAGTACTGAGCCTAAAGTATTGAGCATGGAAAAAGTACTGAGCATCGAAAAAAGTGCTGAGTATCGGAAAAATTTGCTGGTTATTCGAATTTTTTTGTTGAGTCGCTTTACTGAGTATGTTCGTTTACTCAGTAACTTGCTGAGCGTTTCTCGTATAATCAGTAAACTGCTGAGCATTTAGAAAAAACTTTCGAGTTTAAATAATTTCTTAATTCAATCATTTGATAACAATTAAATAACATCATTATTAATCACTTATTGAAGTACCTAATAAATGCATTTTATTGAATACTACACTAAATTCAAAAGAAAAAAAAGAAAAAAAAAATTGTTGAGCAAGCTTTGTATTTAAATTAGTCAATTTATTTCTTTTTTGAGTGCTTTGAGAATTAGGAAAAGTGATATTTTTCAGAGAAAAGGCTTTTTAAAAAAAAGAATCTCAAGTGGCTTGGGTTTGACTTATCACCACTGGAGGACATATCTTGGTATGACGTTTGGAGCTGTAACTTTGAATGCTTTATTGAACTCAAATCATACCCTATTTTATTAATGACAAAACGTGAACCCAGCACCTCCATGGCCATGACTCCAGTTCACTCAGTTTCATTTTTTCATTATGACCAAACAAGAACCCAACTACTCCTTTAATGGCCATGACCAAAACATCACCATCATCTCGCTTCACTGCTCCTGGCTGCGAAACCACCACCAATATCACCAACATAAACAGATTCGTGGCTGTACTGCGAAGAAGACTCCAAGTGCAGAACAGATATGTCCTTCTTCGATCTGGATCGAGAAGCTGTGATCCATTTCCAGCTCGGTGACCTTGCTCGTGAAGCTTCATGAATCTAAAGAGCTATTGGATCTGAAGAATTCCATTGGGGATATGGTCTTCTTAGTTCTGCCAGAGCTTTTTTGGTCTGAAGAGCTCCATTCGTGAAGCTTTCTTGAGAAACTTGGTTGTTTACTCAGCAAAAGACAAGCTTCGCAGGCTCTAATGGAGCTCGGACAATCTGCTTTAAGAGTGTTGAGATTTCCAGATCTGTGCAACAGTGGATTTGGTTTTGCTGCTAAAATCAAAAAAAGGGGAAAAGAGAGGCATTACGGAATGGGATATGAGAGAGGAGAGAGAAATTAGTTTTTAGGTTTATTAAATAATGTTGATAAAAATTAGTATATATAGGGAAAAAAACAAAAGGGGGTAAGAAAGTAATTGGATTTTTGGCCTATAGTGTTAATTTTTGTTTGTGGTTTAGTAAGAAGAGGCTATAGAGCCGGTCTTGTTAGGTCACGAGGTGGTGTTTTCAAGACCTTTGGGTAATAATCTCATATAATAAAGTTAAAGTTGTTGTTTAAGTTAAAGGTAGTTGAATGTAGTTGGATCAACAAACTAAACTAGTATCATACTAATTAGTTCATCAAAAATGAAATTAAATAACTAGCCAAGGACTTGGTCATACAAACTAGTAGTAGAGGTTGAAATCGAGTCAATGAATATGAATCCGAAATGACTCTACTATGAAATAAAAACAAAAAAAACTACTACTATACAGAGAGGAACATTTTTTTTTTGTAGTTGGTGTGATTCAAACCAGGATCAATAGGCAAGTGTATAGCTTATGCATGGTCTTTGTGACCATTGTGCTCGAAGAGCTTTCATTTATAAACTTTACTATAAATATACTTGTTATGGGATTCATTGTATGAAATCATATCAATATAATAAAGTTGTTGTTTAAGTTGAATTGGTGGGCAAAATCAACACAAATGAAAACAAACAAAAATAACTACCCCGGAAGAAAATAAAAACGAGAAATGATAATAACATTACAATCTTTGATGTAATGCACAAAAAGAAACCAGGCAAACACTTCAAAATCAAAAAAAAAAATCTCAAAGAAAGGAAGAATATGTATTATTAAAAGAACCAGAGTATTTGGTGGGAAAATTCCCACCAAATAACAACATACAAAAAACCCAACTAAAACAATTTGTAACTCAGTCAAAGAATACAAAACTAATACAAATTCATCAAACATCTTATTTAAAGTGGAAACATTAACCTACCACAAAAACCATACTTTGAGAAAAATCAAAGTTTATTAAAAAAAATGTTACTGTTATAAAAAAAAAAAATCAGTTATAAAAAGGAATAGTAAAATAAGATATTTGCTTGTGATAAATGATATGTGAATCACAAGATCAAATAAGTGCATCACATGTGGATTTGTTGTGATAAGCATACTCGTTGCAACGATCACAAAGCCTCTTAGACCGAGTAAACACAACATCAGAAGAATAACGATTCTTTTTCGGCCTACCGGGAAGACGCTTCATTGAAGGGGGCTGGATTGCCAAATCATCGACAGGTGGTGCGGGATCAAGATAAGTAAATAGTGCCGGAATGCTTTGAGAATAGGTTTCAATGTACTTTAAAGTAGAAAAGTAAGGATCCGCGAATTTATAATGATCTAAAGGTCGAAACTGATGAAGGGCTGCAAGTGCGCGTGGACAAGGAAAACCATCGATTTGCCAATGAAAACACGAATAGGTGTACTTGATTATATCGACCGTCATAACTTGATCTGACATAACTTGAAAAACGTGATCGCTTGAGGGTTTAACCAACCAAGGATGGCTTGTATCGTAGTTGATCCAGTACCTCAAATCAGGATCTCTTGCAAGAAATCTATCGTATGATTTTGCTTCGATTAATCGATCGTGCATCTGAACCATCAAGAGATTACGGATGCTATCTATTAGCTCGGTTATCGGTAAATCACGAAACTTCTTTATTTGACTGTTAAACGACTCAGCCGCGTTTGAAGTCATCTCCCCGTATCTCTTTCCGAGAAAAAACGCGTCTGCGTATTGTTCCCTCGGCAAATTATCCATGAATTCCGAAGCTTTCTCGGTGCCTGTGAGCAAGAACACCTCGAGACAACGCTCGTACTCCTCTTCGTTAACAGCCTTGGCACAGTTATCGAGTAAAACGGACAAAACTTTGAAAGTACCGGCAGAACCACGAAATTTCTTCTTCAGGTTCTGTTTCAGATGGAACATACAAAAACCGTGAAACGCGTCGGGAAAAGCACACTTCAACGCTATGGGAATACCGTGATGACGGTCCGAAACAAAAGTCGTCAACACACGTTCAGACACGAGAGGAGCAAGAAACTTCAGGAAGAAGTCCAACTGTTTGCAGTTTCCGAGTCTGTGATAGAAAAAGCTACTGGGAAAAGACCTGAAATAAGTAATTGTTGTTAGTAAAAACATAAACATAAAGCAAAAAAAACAAAAAAAAAACTAGATATCTTGGAAAAAAAGTCAGAAAAAAACAGTACATGTTTGGTGGGAAAATTCACACCAATGTAACTTAACATATTTTTAGAAAGTTTTACTTTTTGAAACCTTTATTTTTTAAAACACTTTCCATTTTTAAACTACAATATGATATTTAGTGTAATAAGCTAAAAAAAAAGCAAAATGAATGGAAAATAAAACAAAACTTTTATAGGCAGTTTGTTTGGTGGGAAAAATCCCACCAAATACAAACTGCAAAAATAGGAAAAAGTAATCAAATTACCCCTGTTTGCGTCTTTTGCAATGGCTGTGAGAAGGGTCCCCTTGAACTTTGACTTGAGAAAAGTAGCGTCGATAAATAGAAGTGGGCGGCAAGCACGGAAACCGGCAATACAAGCACCGAAAGCAAAGTGACAACTCTCGAATGAACGTGTAACGGGATAAACTTGTAAAAAGAAATGTGAAGAAGGATCTGCGGCTTTGACTTTTGCAAAGTATGCCTCTTTTAAGGTTGTATGAAAGAGCCGAATCACCGAAAATTTCGTCATGGGCTTTCCGTAAAGCTATTCCTGCAATTATATATGATATGTTGTATCCGTAATGGTGTTTCAGATGAAGAATTATGTCTTTCGGAGTCATAGAAGGTCTTGCTCGGACTTCATCGAGAATAACATTGCAAACCACATCCGAAGATAAAACACCGGTTTTCATTGACTTGTCTGGTTCACCACACGTGTGTGTGTTTGTGAAAGTTTTCACGTAGAGACGATTGTTCCCTTTCTCGACTGAAGCATATACATACCATAGACACCCTTTCGATTCCTTCTTTTTACAATAAACACTGACTTTCGAAGCATTGTTGTGACCAAAATCGAAAAAGTAACTTGATTCGCAAGCGTATTTTTCTAGACAGATTCTGAATTCTTTCACACCATCACGGTAAAACTCGCCTACTGACTTTAATAGTTTGTCCCAGTTATGGCTTCGAAGTTTTTTAGGTTTATGAAGCGAATCTAAAGAATCGTCTCCTGAACGAATAACACTTACGGGAGATTGAACCGAAACTGAACTATCCAAAACAATGGAAGAACTGGTTGAACTTGATGCTCCGCTATGACCAGATGATGTACTAAATGAAACACTACCATCGATAACATTAATTTGTAAGTCACCTGTGCTAGAATGCTCAACCAACCAAGTAATGGCTGCAAAATTGGCTTCTGAAACAAGTTTGCTACTTCGCGAACCATATGAATAATTGTACTTCACAAGTGGATGACAAAGAGAAGGACACCTTTCACTAACGTAAGACTTGATATCAGCAAATGAATGTAATAACTGAAAAGGATAAAAAGCATTCTCGTCCCCCAATTTGAACTCCACTAAAACAGAAGAAGACATTGAAACCTGCAAAAATAAAAACATGAAACAGAAACAAATTATACATCACAGCTACTAAAAAGACAATGCAAATGAAATGAAACAACAACATAAGGCATAAGAATACAAACAACACTAGAATAAGTGGGAAAAAACAAAGACAGATTGTTTGGTGGGAAAATTCCCACCAAAACAATCTGCAGAAAAGTAAATTACAAATCTGCAAAAAAACACGAAACAAGAACAAATTATACATTAAAGCTAATAAAAACACAATATAAATGAAATGAAACAACAACCTAGGGCATAAGAGTAGGAAAAAAAAGTGAACATCATGAGAAAAAAAAGACAGTTTGTTTGGTGGGAAAATTCCCACCAAAACAAACAACCCTGTATAATGCAAAAATTGAACTATAGGTCCCTATTGTTTGTGTATATAGCATTATAAGACCTTGATTTGAGCAAAATATGCAACATGTAGCACTATATCCATTTTTCTGAACTACATGAACAATACACACTTATATAATGTAAAAATTGCAGTACAAGTCCCTATTGTTTGAGTTATTGAATTATAAGACACTGTTGCATGAAAAATCTGCAATATAATCCACTTTTATGAACTAATTACACAATACAAACTTAT
The DNA here is from genome assembly GCA_029959085.1 of Nemophila menziesii. Lineage (NCBI taxonomy): Eukaryota > Viridiplantae > Streptophyta > Magnoliopsida > Boraginales > Hydrophyllaceae > Nemophila > Nemophila menziesii. The sequence continues at coordinate 53,649,246 of JARWIR010000007.1, forward strand.
ATAAGACAGAAATTGCAATATAGGTCCCTATTGTTTGAGTATATTGCATTATAGAAACTTGATTCACTAAAAAACTGTAAAATATATATCACTATATACATCTTTATCAACTAAATTGCACAAATACACACTTATATACTGTTCAATGCTTATAAGTCAGCTAATACAAGAGCTGAATAAGTTATAAAAGCACTTAAATACATGAATATTTTTGATTTCATAAATGATGATGAAGATCTTCATAAATTTATACAACGTGAAAAAATAGCTCTTAAGAAACAAGACGAGACATAGAATTCTGGTTTACAAGCATTCGAACTAAAAAAACTAACAATCACACAATCACAGCTAGAAAAACAGAACAAAATGAGAAAATGCGATGTAAAAAGAAGAAGATAACATGAATTACCTAACTGAAGATGATAAACAAGAACAAATTCACAGCAACTTGATGTAAATGAAGAAGAAAAACAATAATGTCTGCAAAAGATGAGAATTCAATGTCAGAATTACATAAAAAATCGACAAAAAAAGTAACAAAATGAAGCAAAATAAAAAGAGAAAAGGAGAGAAGAAATCACCTGCGGTTTGAGATGATTAATCAAGCTTGAATTCTAGCAAAAAAATTGAAAAAAAATGAAGCAGAAAGGAAGAAATCACCATGGAAGCAGTTTGAGAGAAAGAGAGAAGGTGAGCTGCGTGTGAGTGCGTGTGAGAAGAGAGAGAAAGTGAGCTGCAGGTATAAAGAAATAAAAAAGAAAAAGAAATGAAATAAAAGGTAATAAAGGGGTAAAAATGGAAATAAAGATTTGGTAGGTGACTTTTATAGACAATTTAAAATCAAAGATGCTGGAGGGCTATTAATGTTAAATTGGTGATGTAGATGGTAATTATTCCTTCATTAATACTATTCCTTATATGACAAGCTATTATGACAACCATTTTAACAAAGTTTCTCCCATCTTTATCCTCATATGCAAATATATTAAATAGAGAGATGGCAATATATAGAAGTAGATATATTACATGTAAGGAATATCATACTGGTGTCATATCAGTTTTTCCTATCCCTCGAGTATGCAAATAGATAATGTTCAACTATCTCAATCTCAATATCACAAATACATAAAGCATAAAGGATTTTTTTTATGTATAGGCTAATTTATGCATAATTGCGTGCTAAGTGTGAATCTAGTAGGTACATTGATGATATTAGATCCCAAAGCATGGATAAGAAGACGAGGAAAGAAGACTAAACCCGAAGTAAAGAGTTAAAGGAGAAAGAAGCTGTTTTTGGAAAGCGCAAGAATTACCAGACAAATTTTGAAAGTGAATTGTTTGAGGTGTCACGCAAAATTGAAAATAATTTTGGAGGAGTCCTTGATATTCATCTAGCATTTTGAGTTAAGTATGCGTAGAATTTGACAGTTCGTGATTTGGAGCAGAAACGAAGATGTAACTAATGTTGCAGCTTGAACCTGAAGGAAAATGTTTGATACAATTATCATTGAATTTTATAAAATATGCCTAATAGACCAAATATTTGAACTTTTCATGTACAGCCTTCCAGGGAATATAGAAGGGGCCATACCAGTTGCGTTGGGCTATAAATAGGAGCCCTTAAAATTGTCTTGTAGAAAGGGTCCTACACAGTTGCATTAGGCTATAAGTAGGGGACTTTAAAATTGTCGTTGTAGAAGAGGCCTTACGCAGCTGTGTTACGTGGGTTTCATTAGTGGGTTGGGTCTGATTCATTGCACTGCAATTCAGCCTGGCTATCGGTCCGTTCCGGACGGGTTCGGACCGGTCCGGCTTACCGGTGCCACCGCTACCGGTCCAGTTCGGTCCGGTTCTAGTTTGCATAAGTGGGGGATCCGAACCGTTATAGGGAACCGGTTCCACCGGTTCCTAATGGTTCCAAACAATTTTTTTTCTTTAGTTTAGTTAATAAATGTTGTAATATATTTTAATTTGTAAAAAATGATTTATTAAATCGTTTTTCTAAAGATAGTTTTATTATTAGAATGTGAGTTATATTTAATTTATTTTTTTGTTTAAAATCATAAATTATTTTTTTCCAAATTAAAATTATTCTTAATTTGTTGGTTTTTATGATATGTTAGACTGTTATTGATAAAAAGTGTATCTTCTATTGATTTAGTCATACAAATAAAATTCAGACATATAAAAAATACTGATTAAATAAATTACAAGTTATAATAAAAGAAATAGTTACAACTATGATTGAGATAATACATAAGAGAGTACATTGCAACAACACCAGAAGAATGACCTGTAAGAAAAAGAAAGAGGGTGGTGGGGTTGGTGACTGTGCTCATAGAATTTTGGTTGCCTACGTACCTTATCTGTAAGTAGCGTGAAATATATACTCAGAAAAGGATCAAACCACCACGTAGTTCTTTTAACCCCTTTGGTAAATGTGTTAGTAATTTTTTAGATAAATAACTTTAAATATATGAATCTACGAGAAAGAACTCACCACTCGTCTTCATCGGCTTGGTATGATTCTGAAGGACCTGAACCGTCACTAGAGCTAGACAAGTTTAACGCATCATCTTCTTCAGATAAACCATCCAATTGGTATTGTGTTCGGGTGTCTGCCTTCATCCAGTCTTGTAGCTCCACCACCCTCTCTAATGTAGACCCGATCATACTCTACCGCTTATGGGATAGATGTTTCTTACCCTCGCTGAACGCCGACTCTGAAGGAACTGAGGAAGCTGGAATAGTGAGCAGGTCACGTGCCATTAGAGACACAACAGGTCCGCTAGGATATTTTCTCCAATACCCCAGGATATCAAAGTCTTCCACATGCGGCTCAAGGGCAGACTTAAGGTAAAATGTTAGATCATTAATCGTGTCTGTGTTGGTGCTTGGTGTCGATGAGTTTGTTGCGGCTATCATCTTTTCGGCTCTGGATCTCACAACACCCACTTGTACTGTTGTGGGATACGGGGTGGTCTACCGTTGCGACATAACCTATCATTATAAGTCTTGTACAAGTCACACATTATCTCTTCTACTTTCTTCATGTAGGCATCGGTCTCAACGTCGGAATAACCATTATTTAAATAATTTGCTAAGATAAATTCCCTTGTATACGACAACTTGTAAAGTGGATCAAGGACACAACATATCGAAAAAACGTAGGGGAAAGGGTCATAGTACTTCAAGAACTTGTCCATCATCGGTATAATTATATATTGGAGTCCATCGGTTAAAGTATTATCCTTCATATGTAAAGCCATCTCGTAAACCATTTCTAATACCCAGTGACTCGTAAGAGTGTATGTTGCCGATAATACGGTCGATGTGTAGGTAAAAAGCTGGAGAAAACCGCATAATTGGCTAATAGCATCCCAATCCCTACTTTCAATAAAGTTGTCGGCCAAGTTCTCGTTGTTGATGCTTGTTATAATATCCTTATACTCCGACTCACGTTCCAACATCAAGTGTGTCAAATTCCACCTAGTAGGACACACTAAACGTAATCTCTTATATTTAACCCCTGTAGCCTTGCATTTATTTCTATAGGTCCTCGATAATGCTGAAGTGTTTCTAATACACATGGACGCTTTTTTATTATTCTTCACTATATTAGGTCCCACAATCTTCCTACCTGACACTACGTGATAACTCACACCAACACCCTCAATACCGTCGCTTAGTATCAGATTAATTATATGACAGTTACACCGGATATGAAATAGCTCGTGGTAATACACTGATTTATCAGTGAAGTATTTAATGAGGTCTGGAATACTGGTAACCATATTTGTGTCGTTGTCAAACGTACACGAAAGCACTCAACCAGAAATATTATAGGCCAACGCGGTAACAGTTATTAAATCGGTGATGTTATTGCTTGTAGGACGTTCACTCAATACACAAAAACATATTATGCGTTTCTGGAGTAACCACTTTGGATCAATCCAATGACAGGTTATTCCCAGTATCTTTAAGCCATTTTTGGCTTCCCACATGTCGGTGGTTAAGCAACACATGCTCCTTAGATTTGTAAGCTTGTCCGCAAGACTAACCTTAAGCTCATTATACAGTTTTTTCATAACTGCCATTAGAGTAGTCCTTGGTATAGGCTCGTAACACGGGTTTTGTGAGTTTCTTATGAACCTAGCTAAATGAGGACTCTCGGCGTGATAAACGACTTAGCATCACAGGAAATGTATATTACCATTTCTCTACGAGTGAGTTCGATGTTAGGGGTAAAGGCTTTGCCGGTATGGGGGTCAACTGTAGTTTGTGTTAGGTTATTGACCGCCTTATGGGCATTTCTTATATGTTTCACAAATTAAGTAGTAGATTTATCAGCAGGTATGTTGTATGAGGTTTTGCATACCTTACATTGCGCTTTATCAGGACGTGGTTTGTCCTTCACAAAGTAATCCCACGCTGGTTATCTTGATGCTCTTCCCTTTGTTGGTGGTTGTTGTGCGTCCATATCATCGGTTTCATCACTGAGTGGAGAGGTTTCTTTCGGTTGATTGTCCAACTCGGCTTTAGTGCGGTCTAGATACGTCTTGGCATCTAAATATACGGTTTATTGATAATTTAATATTCTAAGGCTAAGATTTTAAACGTTTTTGAGTTGTAGGTTTATACCTTCTGTATCGAGAGAAATATTGCTTCCGCTTAGCTGAAGTCGTTGTGCCATCAAAGCATCTATTTGGGCTTGTATTTCGGCGGCTCGAAGTTGATTTGCACGTTCTCTAGATCCACTACTGCTACTTCGCCCACTGGATCTTGATGAAGATATGGTATCTACATACACGAGGGTTATTTTTTAGTATAAGTTTGTTTTTTAAAAACAGTAATCATATTTTAGTTTTAGAAATATATAGTTGAGTCTATTTAGAAAAACATATAGTTGGGTTTTTTTTTTTTTGAAAAATAATGATTACTTTAGTTTGATTTGGTTTGGTTGATTTTATTTAGGAAAAAATATAGTTAAGTTTAGTTTGGAAAATATATAGTTGATTTTATTTTTAAAAACAATAGTTAGGTTTTTTTGAAAAATAATGATTACTTTGGGTTGATTTGGTTTGGTTGAGTTTATTTAGGAAAATATGTAGTTAAGTTTAGTTTGGAAAATATATAGTTGATTTTATTTAGGAAATCATATAGTTGGGTTTTATATTAGTTTATTTGATTTGGTTTGGTTAAAAACCCTTAGTGTTTAGAAGTAAAAAGCCTTAGTGTTTAGAAGTGATATACATTGATTTTAATTAGAAGTAAAATAGTGTTTAGTTTAAAAAAACAAAATTATTAAGTGGTTATTTCTTTTTTTTTTGAATACATGAGAGAGCCACTTTGGACTCGGAGTAAATGACTCCAATGAGATTCGATCCCAGGACCTCTTAGTCTCTGCGGAGTGACCTAACCACTAGGCCAACTATCTATCTCATTAAGTGGTTATTTCAATAAACAGAGTTTACTTTAAAAATGATTACATGAGTTTATTTAGGAAAAAATTTATATACTTAAGTTTAGTTGGTTGAGTTTGTTTAAGCAAACTAGTTATTAAGTTCATTTTTTAAAAACATAGTTTAGTTTTTTTCAAAGATTGTATGTTAAGTTGAAATATATCAGAAACTATAGTTTAGGTTTTTTCAAAAACTGAATGTTAACTTAAGATTATTAACTTGAGTTATTTTTTGTTTGCTTTTACTTAGAAGTAAAATAGTGTTTGTATGGTAGTTTAAATGAAACTTTGCAACTTGTTTTGATTTGGTTTGGTTGAAAATTGTAAGTTGATTTCTTTTTAATTAATAGTCGAGAACCTATTCAACTAATAGACGATAACCTAGTGTTGTTTAGGAAATTATATTTAAGTAATTTTTGAAAACGATTAGTTGATTTAATTAGTTTTTAGTTAAAAATATTATATATTGTTTGCCTATTATTCTACTAATTGAGTTTGTGATTTAGTTAAGTATTATACGCTAAACCTATTAAACTACTAGACGATACATACAATAAGAGGGAAATACAAAAACAATTGAGAAATAATTTTTTTATTACAAACCGTTTTAATAACTTAAAATAACACTAAATATTAAATATTTGAATGAAATATAGTTATACTTTTTTGGATGTATAGAGACCCAGTGTGCTTTGTAGTGGATGATATGCCTAGTACTACAAGAAGTAAATATGCTTCAAAAAAGACGAATAGAGTTAGCATTTGCAAACCTTAGGTAGGGGTCTTTTTAACATTTGCTAAACTTATTTATGTTATAAAGTAAATTTTTTAGACTTAAGGGTTATTTTTAAACAAATGATTAAGGGTTATTTTTCATTTAACTAAAGTTTAGGGGTCATTTTCGAGAGTTAAGGGGTTTTTAACAAAAAATAGGGGTTATTTTTCATTTATCTAAAGTTTAGAGTCACTTTTAGAGTTAAGAGGGTTTTTTAACAAAGAATAATGGTTATTTTTCATTTATCTAAAGTTTATGGGTCATTTTCGAGAGTTAAGGGGGGGGGGGGGGGGGGTTTAACAAAGAATAGGGGTTATTTTTCATTTATCTAAAGTTTAGGGGTCATTTTCGAGAGTTAAGAGGGTTTTTTTTAACAAAGAACAGGGGTTATTTTTCATTTATCTAGAGTTAGGGGTCATTTTTTAGAGTTAAGGGGGTTTTCTACAAAGCATAAGTGTTATTAAACTATTACCTAGAGTTTAGGGGTCATTTTCGAGAGTTAAGTGGGCCATTTTCAAGACTTAAAAAGGTTTTTTACAAATAATCGGGGTTATTTTTCTTTTAAATGTAGTTTAGGGGTGAATTTCGAGACTAGAGTGGGTTTTCTACAAATAATAGGGGTTTTCACACATTTACCTAAAGTTTAGGGTAAATTTTCGAAACTTAAGGGGGGTTTACCTACACAAAGTTATGAAATAGTATAGGGAACGATTTCATTTAAATATACACAAAGTTAACTACACAAAGTAAAGGGGATGAAAGAATTTACCTTCTTGTGATGATTTAAATACAATTGCAAGTTTGCATAATATTTGAAAGAAATTTGAAAGATGAAATGCAAAAACAAAGTTAAGTATATAAAAGTGGAGAATTTTTCTTCGTACGTTCAAAGTTGTTTGCAAGGTGTTTTTTACAATTATATATGCAGAGCGGGAGTTGTCTAATGCACATATATGACTAGTTGATTTATATAAGTAGAAGTAATTTATATAAAAAATTATAAAAATTAAGAAGAAGAAAAATTGTATTATGTAAAATAATATTAAAAAATAATGAATAATGATAAAATTAAAACGTTTTGTCTTGAAAAATGATATGCATAATTACTCAAGGACAATGTTTTTAATGTTTTTTTATTATTTGAATATTTTCTATTTATAAAGTAACAAACTAACTGATTTTTAAGATACTTTTTAAAATGACACCTTATTTCTTATTTAATAGGTATTTCTAAAAATGACACTTAATTTCTTATAAAATATAAGATAAATTTGTTCCATCTAATATAAAGTTATAAAAAATTTATAATTTTTTATTAAGGAGAATTGATAATTAAATGATAATTAGATAAGGTATATAAAGAGATAATATTGTTGTAAATAACATGCTACATTTTTATTAATTTTCTTACTAAACTATCTTTTTTTTTTGCATACAGCTGAGGCTTAAAAGCCGAAGTTGACAATACAAATCAACTAATCCCTCACAGAGGGTGTAAACACTAGTCTAGGAAATAAAACACCACTCCTATCACTAGTAATACATTGCCAAAGATATTCCGGAGGGTCCACTAGTAACTGCGGTTCTCCATTCAATATAGCTCCTTTTTTTGCCAAAAGATCTGCACATCTGTTCGCTTCACGATAAATACATTCGAATTCAAAACCCGGGTTATTTCTCAATATGGCTCTACAATCACGCCCAATGTGGCAATTCCAACTCACAGAACTACCACCGCCCTTCACTAGCGCGTGAAGTTCTCTAGAGTCAGTTTCGACACTTAATTCCGTGATACCTCTATTAACAGCCCATCTTAACCCAAAATGCAATGCTAACACTTCCGAGTAGCCTGAGGATTGTATTAAGCACGGTCCTGAAACCCACAATTAAACTATCTTTGAGCAATCAAACAAAATAATCATTTCCTCACAAACAAGAAACCCATAATTAAATTAAAAACTTTTCCTCATTAGAAGATCTTTTTTTTTATTCTGAAGGAAGAATTTTCGTTGAAGATTTCGATTGATTTTTTGATATAGAGACAAAAATCAAGAGAAATCCGAGTAAACACTAAACACTTGTTGGTGATTTATGAAAAAAATCTCACAACCCATAAAAAACTAATTTTAATATTGAGTTACGGGAAATTTCCTATAACCCGGAATCCTTAAAAAATAGAAAAATACCATTATTGTCATCAAATAATATTTTTATACATAAATTGGAATATTAAACACAACAATAAATACAAAAAATTAAAGATTCTAATACATCTAAAAGATACTAAAAAGATTTTCTTAGAACATGCAATTTGAGTTATAGAACCCCACAACTCATATTGTTCATCGTATACAAATGCAAGTTATGTTATGGGAAAATCCCCATAACTTTTTTTTTATAAAATGGAAAACTACATTTTGTCATCAAACTTATACATATAACTAAGTATTAAACATACAGTAAAAGATGCAAAGCAATAAAAACACTAATTCATCTAAAAAACTAAAAGTATTTTCTAAAGTAGGCAATTTACGTTATGGGAAAAATTCCATAACTCGACATGTTTTTCATATTTGAAAACGATTTAATCAAATCAGAAATTGAATATAAGCTCAAAAATTGTGGCTTGATAAGGAGTGAAGATGCTCATGCAAAGTATAAACAATTACCCAAAGAAAGGATCCTGTTATCGAATTCCCACGAGAGGCGGAGGCGGATCTGGGTGGAGGGAGAGGGTTGCAGCTTACCCGTAGTCCTTAGTGAGAATTTGGCAGTTTTTTATTTGATAAAAACCTTAATAAAAATAGAGCCTCCCTCAAACTTAGATACTACCTCATAACCTAGATATTAGTCCACTGACTCAGTGGGTCTTGAAGACCTCTGCTTAAGACCTAACCACCCCTAATGAGTCCACTAGTTTTACTAAAGGTCAGTTATAAGATGTTACACTATAATTTTTTTCCCACTCTTTTTAATTATAGCCTTAAATGATTCATGTCCAATATATATTAATTAAACAGACAATACCCTAAAAATCTCCCACATCCAACTTATAGTCACGTTCTTCTCTCTCTCTCTCTCTCTCTCTCTCTCTCTCTCTCTCTCTCTCTCTCTCTCTCTCTCTCTCTCTCTCTCTCTCTCTCTCTCTCTCTCTCTCTCTCTCTCTCTCTCTCTCTCTCTCTCTCTCTCTCTCTCTCTCTATGCAAATTTCATTCCTTTATCTCAACCTACAATCACTAATTATCATTTCAAAACATTCTCCACCTATGATCCCTAATTCGTTCGAGCGCACAACTCCAATTTTTTAAGCAAGATTTCACAACTCCGAGCAGGTATGATTCGTGAAGCGCAATTGCAGTAGATCTCGACATCAACGTAGGATTCATAGAGCTGTAATGAATCTCAAACTTTATGCATCTTCAGCAGTTTTCGAGCTTCATTGAGCTCATGTCCATGCGAGCTTAGATCTCAAACTCAAGCGAGTGAGCTATGATGTCAAAGCTCATCTGGGCGGTTTATGTGCTCAGCAAAGAACAGAGCTCGAGTGAGCTGAGATCTCAAAGATCCAGACACGAGCTTCAATGATTTTTGGATTTCTTTTAAGCTTCGCAAGCCATAATTATGGCCAGTTCTAGGTTTGCAGATTTGAAGTAGCAGCTCCGGTGTGTAGTTTATGTTTTTAGTGAAATGGCTTCAACAGTCGCTCAAGTAACAACAGTATCTGATCTTTGTAAAAGGGCATCCACAGTTTTCAGTGAAAAGCTGACATCATCACGACGCCAGTATCATAGTTTTTTGTGGGATAATGTGAAGTGTATAAAGACCTTTGACCAAGTCAATACTTATGTGGAAAAGAAGACTTTTACACGTGACTTGTGACTTGGCTATACGGTGTCGTTTTACTTAAAGAAATGCGGAGCTATTATGGAGCGTTGATCTTATTTTATATGGACGGCTGAGATTAAGTCTCGAGGATGTTTCATATATATACCCTCTTCTCTCACTAAGCTCATTCATTCTTTCGTTCACGTTTTAGTTAGAACTCTCTCGCCTCTTTTACGAGACAAACTAGGGTTTGCTCTATATTCTTGATCAATCTGTAATCTCTTGTAATAGTTAGTGTAATCTAGTGATTGTTCTTTGAATCACACTGATTCAAAGCTAGATATTCAGCGTAGTTGAGTATTGGTTAGATTTGCTGGGTCTATTCATTAGGGTTGATTGATTCAAGTGTTTTCTGTAATCGTGAAGATTGTAATCGGTGATTAACAGTGGTGATAGTGGAAAGGCGCTCTCAAATCCGAGCCCAACGTGGATGTAGACTATTTTGTCGAACCACGATATATCCTGTGTTATTACTTTCTGTTTCTCTTTAATTCTTGTTTTAAACCTACTCAAAACTCAATCTAATACTCAACGTATTTACAACAGTGGTATCAGAGCTTGCGTAAAATCTCGAATTAGGTCAATCAATTCTGAACTCGTCTTTAGGGTTTTTTGAATCTGACCTAAATTGTGATTTACTTCTTTCTAAAAATTGTTGAGTGTTCTTGATTGGTGTTTTGGTTCTTGACCGGTTCGTTTAAAGGTTTTAAAACGGTTTGTAGATCGTGTGTGAGACATTAATTTGTTTCCCGATCTATTGCTTTCACTTTCTTGTGATTTAAAAGTATTTCTTACTTTGTGATTTTCTCTGTTCTTACCAAATGGCTACAACTCGTATTGAGATGTCAGTCTATGATGGGAAAATTGATTTTGGTGTTTGGCAGAAAAAGATGAAGGCTCTGCTGTCTCATCATAAGGTTGCACCTGCTCTTGTTGAGGACATTAAAGAATGGCCTGAAGGTACTTTGGATAAGAAGGCTGAAATTCTTGAAGAAGCATATAATATCATCTTCTTGAATCTCTCTGACTCTGTAATTAGAAAGGTGGATGGCTGTGATACTGCACTTGATCTATGGAACAAGTTAGATTCTCTATACTCTACTAAATCTTTGCCTAATTTAGCTTTCTTGAAAGGGTCTTTATTCAATTATAAAATGGATACTAGTAAGTCATTAGATGATAATCTTGATGAATTCTTGAAAATGACCCTTGTGCTTAATAATACTCCTCAGGCTTTAGATGATACTAGTAAGTGTATGATTATTCTTAACTCTATACCTGATTCTTATCAAGTGGTAAAAGATGTGTTCCAATATGCTAGTACTGTCCCAACATTTGAACAAGTTGTTACTGCTTTGAAAACCCGAGAAAATGAGATTAAAATTAGTAGAAGAACTGGTTCTAATTTGTTTATGAAACCTAGAACAGATACTATACAGGTCCCTGATGTGAATAAACATAAGAAATCTGGTCCCAATAACAAACCTAAGGGTAAGGAGACTAGGAAATGTTTTCACTGTGGTAAAATTGGGCACCTAAAGAAAAATTGTTTCAAATTGAAAAACAAATTATCTGCTAATATGAATGAGTCCAATGTGGTGAGCATGCCTAAGATAGATGATGATGTATATGAGGTACTGAATGTCACTGATAAGTCTAGTCATGTTAGTTGGATTCTTGATTCTGGTTGTACTTTCCATATGTGCCCCTCTTCTGAAGTATTTCATGATTTGATTGAAACATGTAATGAAACTGTTTATATGGGTAATGATCAAACCTGTGATGTTAAGGGTGTTGGAAAGGTGAACTTGAAACTGTATAATGGTAAACAAATTACCCTTACAAATGTGAGATATATACCTGACTTAAAAAGAAACTTGATTTCTTTAGGAGCCCTTGATGATCTTGGTTGTGTTTCTGAGGTATCTAAGGGTAACATAAATGTGTATAGGAACTCCAAATTGCTGTTTACTGGAACTAAGAGTGCTGGCTTATATGTATTAAATGGTACTCATAATTCTTGTTTGACTAATGTTGTTTCTGAGCCTAAGCTTGCAGCTACTCATAAATGGCACTTGAGGCTTGGTCATATGAGTCAACAAGGACTTAACATTCTGTGTAAAGATGGAAGTTTTGGTAAGGATACATTATGTGATCTTCCATTTTGTGAGAACTGTGTCTTGGCAAAACAACATAGACAACAATTCAAGACTGGAGCTCATTTAGCTTCTCAATGTCTTGAATATGTTCATGCTGATTTATGGGGTCCTGAAAGGTATGATTCTCTGGGTAATTACAGGTATTTTCTATCTATTGTTGATGATTACAGTAGGAGGGTTTGGACATTTCTTTTGAAAACTAAAGATGAAACTTTTTCAAAAATAAAAGATTGGAAAGTTTTGGAAGAAAATCAAACTGGTAAATCAGTTAAAGTCTTTAGAACTGACAATGGTCTTGAGTTTTGTAATGAACAGTTTGATAATTTTTGTAAAGAAAATGGAATTTTGAGGCATAGAACTGTTAGAAAAACCCCTCAGCAAAATGGTGTTGCTGAGAGGATGAATAGAACTCTTTTAGAAAAAGTCAGATGTCTTTTACTTACTTCTGGTTTACCAAAATGTTTTTGGGGGGAAGCTTTATATACTGCCACATACTTGATTAACAGGAGTCCCAATAGGTCTATTGAGTTTAAATCCCCTATGGAGGTTTGGACTGGAACTAGACCTGACTTGTCCCACTTGAGAATTTTTGGGTGTGCTGCATATGCACATACAAAAGAAGGTAAACTTGACCCCAGATCTTTGAAATGTGTTATGATTGGTTACCAACAACAACATGGGGTTAAAGGTTACAGATTATGGGATAAGTCAGTTCATGGTTTCAAGATTCTTATTAGTAGAGATGTTATTTTTGATGAACTAACTTTTCCGTGTAAGAATGTGAGTAATACAGGTGATGATGCTACAGCTGAACCATCTGGTAATACTAGGGAAGTTGAGCTTGAGGTGGAGCCTCTCAGCCCTGTGCAGCCTCCTGACCTTTCAACTGGAGATCACCAAGTGGAGCAACCATTACTTCAGGATGTGAAGAAGACCCACCTGATTCTACTGAAAATGAAGAGGCTCAACACTTGGATGAGTCTACTGTTGGAGGTCTTGAAGGTTACCAGCTGGCAAGAGACAGGCCTAGAAGAGAAACCAGAACTCCTAGTAGATATTCTTATGCTGATCTTGTATATACTGCACTTACAGCTGCAGTTGAGGTTAGAGATACTGAACCTTACACATATCTTGATGCTATCAGTTGTAAGGAAAAGAACCAGTGGTGTAAAGCCATGGATGAAGAATATAACTCTTTGATGCTTAATAAGACTTGGAGTCTTGTTCCTAAACCTGTTGAATCAAAGTTGGTGGAATGTAGATGGTTATATAAATTGAAAGAAGGAAATTCTGAGACTGATCCTCCCAGATTCAAAGCAAGATTAGTTGCTAAAGGTTACACTCAAAGGGAAGGAATTGACTTTACTGAGATATTTTCACCTGTTATCAAGTTTAAAACTATAAGGGTGATGTTGGCTTATGCTGCTTGTTTCAACTTAGAAATTGAGCAGTTGGATGTTAAAACTGCCTTCTTACATGGTGATTTGGATGAAACCATATACATGAGGCAACCTGAGGGATATGGTGATCCAAAATTACCTGATCATGTATGTTTACTTAAAAAATCTCTCTATGGTCTGAAACAATCTCCCAGACAATGGTATAAGAGGTTTGATTCTTTTGTCCTATCCCTTGGTTTTCTGAGGTCTAAGTATGATGCTTGTTTTTACTTTACTTGGAAAGAAAAATGTGGTATTTACATCTTATTATATGTGGATGACATGTTGATTATCTGTAACTCTCTATCTTTGATTGATAAGTTGAAAAATGCCTTGAAATCTGAGTTTGATATGACTGATTTAGGAAATGCTAGGAAAATCCTAGGTATGATAATTGATAGGGATAGAACTAATTGCATATTGAAGCTGCACCAGGAACCTTATTTGAAAAAGATAGTTTCAAAGTATGGTAGCTTAAATTGCAAAAATGTTCAGATTCCTTTGGCTGGTCATTTTGTTTTGTCTAAACAATTGTGCCCCAAGACTCAATCTGATATTTTGAAGATGGAAAATGTCCCTTACTCTAATGTTCTTGGTTCATTGATGTATGCTATGATTAGTACCAGACCTGACTTGTCTTTCTCTATATCATTGCTTAGTAGATTCATGTCTAATCCTGGATATGATCATTGGTTGGCCCTTAAACATGTTTTGGCTTATGTGAACTCTACTTCTGATGTTGGTTTGATATATGGTAATCATAATTGTCCTTTTGAGCTTGTTGGCTTTGTAGATTCAGACTTTGCAGGTTGTAGAGATTCTAGGAAATCTACTACTGCCTACTGTTTCACCTTGGGTAAAAGTTGTATAGCTTGGAAATCACAACTTCAACCTTTAGTTGCTTTGTCTACAACTGAATCAGAGTATGTAGCTATAACAGATTGTATAAAGGAGGCTATATGGTTACAAAATTTCTTAAAAGAGGTAAAATTGATAAAGTGTACCTCTACTATATATTCTGACAGTCAAAGTGCTATTCACTTAAGCAAGAATCCAGTTTATCATGAGAGAACTAAGCATATTGATGTTAAATATCATTTTATCAGAGATATAATTTCAAATAATGAAGTGAGACTGGAAAAAATCACTTCAGAACTTAACCCAGCTGATTTTGGTACTAAATTGGTGACTAACTGCAAGTTCAAACTTTGTTTGGATTTGTTGTGTATTGGTTAAGTGTTGTGCAGGTACTTTGGGCTATGAAGATTTTGACTGTGCCTCCTCTATCATCACTTGTGGGAAATGATGTAGCTGATCCTGCCATGGATTACACTTCAAGGTGGAGATGTGGGATAATGTGAAGTGTATAAAGACCTTTGACCAAGTCAATACTTATGTGGAAAAGAAGACTTTTACACGTGACTTGTGACTTGGCTATACGGTGTCGTTTTACTTAAAGAAATGCGGAGCTATTATGGAGCGTTGATCTTATTTTATATGGACGACTGAGATTAAGTCTCGAGGATGTTTCATATATATACCCTCTTCTCTCACTAAGCTCATTCATTCTTTCGTTCACGTTTTAGTTAGAACTCTCTCGCCTCTTTTACGAGACAAACTAGGGTTTGCTCTATATTCTTGATCAATCTGTAATCTCTTGTAATAGTTAGTGTAATCTAGTGATTGTTCTTTGAATCACACTGATTCAAAGCTAGATATTCAGCGTAGTTGAGTATTGGTTAGATTTGCTGGGTCTATTCATTAGGGTTGATTGATTCAAG
Organism: Nemophila menziesii; assembly: GCA_029959085.1. NCBI lineage: Eukaryota > Viridiplantae > Streptophyta > Magnoliopsida > Boraginales > Hydrophyllaceae > Nemophila > Nemophila menziesii. The sequence continues at coordinate 53,664,746 of JARWIR010000007.1, forward strand.
TGTTTTCTGTAATCGTGAAGATTGTAATCGGTGATTAACAGTGGTGATAGTGGAAAGGCGCTCTCAAATCCGAGCCCAACGTGGATGTAGACTATTTTGTCGAACCACGATATATCCTGTGTTATTACTTTCTGTTTCTCTTTAATTCTTGTTTTAAACCTACTCAAAACTCAATCTAATACTCAACGTATTTACAACATTTTTTTTATTTCGAATTCTATGAATTGTAAGTGTAATTGTTGAATTTTTTTTAGGTAACATGTATTTAACTTTGTATAAGTTTTTTCGTATTTTTTTAACTTGTATTGTTTTTTCTTTGATTAAGTGTTGGACTATTAGTTTCTGGTAATAGAAATTCATTTTTATGCATTTGTTTTACTCAGCGATTTTGTAGGAGTACTTGGTGTTTTTGCAAAGTTTACTCATAAAATGTTCCAGATAGTTATCTAGAGCGTTTGCTGAGAGTATACTCAGAGAATTTTTTCGATATTCAAACAATTTTTCGATACTCATAGAATTTTCCAATACTCATTGAGAGCTCGATACTCATTGAAATCTCTCGCGCAGTAGCCCCAAATGAATATTTACATTTGAATACACCTTCCTTAAAGAAAGGTTATCAAACATAAAGTATTCATCATCATCTCGTGCAGTAGCCCCAAATGAATATTTACAGTAAAACAATTCAAAAAATATACTATAACACCAAATTGCTTATTCCCCATCCAAATGGATATTTACTATCCAACAATTTATAAAATGCAATATAAGACCAAATTGCTCAGTCCAATAGCCATGGCAAATCATGGGATCCACAAAACTCACACGACATTCCGTCCTGCATACGCTATTCTTCAAAATTCTCATACAATAAAAGGCTTCCACAGGTCATAAAATGGTCATTCTAGAATTTATATAAAAATATAATAATCATCTTAAATCAGATAATATTTAATGCAAACCAATTCAAAAAATATAGTAGAAGACCAAATTGCTTATTCCACGGTCATAATAATGGATATTGTAGGACAAATGTTTATTTACTGCAAAATAATTCAAAAAATACAGTAAAAGCCCAAATTGCTCAGTCATAGTAGTGTCCCTTGTAGGACAAACAGATATTTATAGCAAAACAATTCAAAAAATACACTATAAGACCAAATTGCTCACTCCACGGCCATAATAATGGCTATTTTAGGATTTGTATAAAAATATAATAAATAAAATCAAATAATTCTGATTTTTTTTGTAAAAGTGGAGATTAGGTTAAAAATAATTCATTTTTTTTACCTTAATTTGGGTTCTTCGCCAAGCCGGTTGATGATGGTGGAGCATGGTTCCCGAGTGGCGGCGGTTTTCTTGTGCAGGACAGCGGCTTGGTGTGGGAAGGTGAGTGTGAAAAGATTTTTGTTTTTGTTTTTTACCTTGATTTGGGTTTTTCGATTGTTGATGGCCTATCCAAGCCGGTTATGATGGTGGAGAATGGACACGAGTGGCGGAAGTTTTCTTGAGCAGGTGGTGGAGCGGCGGTTTTCTTGTGCAAGAAAGTGGCCAATTGTGGAGAATGGACCACGAGTGGTGGCAGCTTACTTGTGCAAGTGGAGGCGGTTTTCCATTGATGATGGTGGAGAATAGACCATGTAGAAGAGCGTCGAAGAAGATCTCAGGGGCCATTTTTTTCAAGGAATTTTTTTTTGTCGGTCTTCAAGAATACAATTAGTGATTTTTTTTAAAAAATTAAAATTAATGATGTGTAAATAATGACGACGTCATGCTTAGATGTCGGTTGCGTGACACTGACCTGGTACCACGTGGCGTAGACTAATGGTCAACCGACAAAATGTGAAAAAAAAGACTAACGGTGACACAAAATATTAACGTAAAATGTCGTCTTGTGACAATTGGTAGATACAGATCTGGGTATTTTCGTGAAAGATAGAAAACCACATACAGTCTTTACCCTTTTTCATTTGGTCCAAAATTTTTAACGTGACCTTGACGTCTAATTATGTAGAATCTAATTTATTTATTTTTATAGAAACTTTGTTGAAACATATGGATTATATAGAATAATGAAATACGTTTGAAAGTTGGGGTTCTAATCTAGATCAAATAACACAGATACTGGGCGGGGGAATTTACTTTTCAATGGCATCTTTTTTCCACCAAAAGAGATACAATTGATGTTTTTTTTTTTTTTTAATCACAATTGATGTTGACTTGCCTTGTTGCTAATTTTTTTGGACGTTGACTTGCGGAAGAAAACAAAATGGACCACTAATAGTTGATTTTTGTGTACCAATTTTTTTTGTCAAGTTGCATAACATAATGATATTAGTTGCTTAAATGTATGGTACATTAACAAGGTTAGTTACCTTTGAAGAGTGTTTAATGATCGAATCGAATAGATGAAGTTTTTACAATATTGTTTCTTCCTTGGCCTGTTGCTTTCTGCTTTGTGTTCTGCGGTTTTTATTAGTGCTGAGAATAATCAGACAGGTAATAAACGGAATGCAAACTAGTTTAATATTGTCATTGATCGTTAATTAACTCCTTAATGTTCTCTCACAGGATTCATAAGCATAGATTGCGGATCCCCAGAAGGTAGGAACTACACTGATGTGCTCACTGAAATAACTTATGTTTCTGATGAAAGCTTCATGGATATTGGTCAAAGTTACAGTATATCTCCCACTTTGAAGACAGACTTTGTAGATGGTAATTTATATTATCTCAGAAGCTTTCCAGAAGGAAACAGAAACTGCTACATTCTTAAACTCGGGCAAAAGATTTCTTTGTCGTATCTGATAAGGGCGACATTCTTCCATGGAGATTATGATGGAACGGAAAAATATCCAAAATTCGACATTCATATTGATGTTAATTACTGGGAGACGGTGAACATCACTGGCGGAAATATTTTTAACGATAAAATAGTGAAGGAGATCATACATATTCCTACATCAGATATGATACATATTTGTTTTGTTAATACAGGGCACGGAACACCTTTTATATCAATACTGGAGCTGAGACCAGCATCAGATCTGCCTATTAATTTACGTTATGGTGCAGGGGAATTAATGCTCGTTCAACGCGTGAATTTTGGCTCTAATACAATTAGGTACAAAGATGATGCCTTTGATCGCATTTGGGAGCAATATATTGACTATGACTCTGCTTTAGAATATATAAGTAGTACGGGAGTTCCCACCGAGGGTGTAAGTGAACCAAGTTGGACATTTCCACCAGATATTGTCATGAACACGGCGATAAGACCATCAAAATCTGGAGATTCGATCAGATTCACATGGGAAGCTAGTAGTCTTGATGACGTCTTGCAGTTACGTCTCTGCTTTAATGAAGTTGAAAAATTAAAAGTCAACCAGTCCCGAAAATTTAATATCTTCCACAACGGGAAGAAGTTAGACTCCGTAAATTCTATAAATTCTATAGGTTTCATGTGTTCAACTTATTATGAACTTGGACAGCCTAGTTTGAAACATGAACTTGTAATTAAGAAAACCGAAAATTCAACACTCCCACCTATTATCAATGCACTCGAGATTTTTAAAATGAGGAAACTTCCCCTCTTACCAACGGATCACAAAGACTGTAAGTTTTTAGTAATTGCATAGTTGGTTGTATGTATAGCTTGTTTATAATTAACAGGGTTGCATGAAATGTTTACGCAGTTGTTACTATGTTGGCCTTCAAGTCCATGTACGGTTTTACAAGCAACTGGCAAGGTGACCCATGTGGACCGAAAGGTTATGCATGGAAAGGTCTCAATTGCAGTTCTGATAACTTCAATCCCCTCAAGATCACATCAGTGTACGATCTTGGTGATTGCTTTTTATGTCTTCCAATACTCAATGTTTCTATAAACTTGTTCACTTACAGTAGTTTAAAAAAAGTTGTCCACTTAATATATATCTAAGACATTTTTTTTCAATTTATTATCAATTCCATCAAGCTATTATAATTTAGATTTTGAATAAATATTTAAAATATCAAGACAACTAGAATGGTATTTTAGTAATGGAGTATTCAGTTACTTACGTTTTTTATTTGTATGAAAAGTTAAGTGTACAATATTTCAGAAACGGAGAGGGTATAATCTTTTCAAATGATGTTTTTTATAGCTTGTGCATAGGATAATGTTAAAGGAATCTAACTCAAATCTGATCTTCGCTAATTTTTCACTTATCATGTGAAATTGCAATCAGGAACCTATCCGCGAGTGAGCTTACTGGATTTATCTCTCCTTCCATAGCAAATCTTACGATGTTGCAGACCTTGTAAGTAGTTCGGGATCTAACGAGTTCTATGTTGATTGTTATTAGTCACAACCTATATAACAAAATAAAGGTGCAAATGAATCTTTCAGGGATTTGTCAAATAATAAATTAACTGGACAGGTGCCTGAATTCTTTGCCCAATTAAAGTCCCTGAAAATTCTGTAAGTTAAGAAAGTCCTACATCTGGCATTATTTTAAGTTTTTGGTAGAGCTTGAATCCTGTAATTATAGAAATCAACAATATGGTACTTTTGCAGAAATTTAAAAGGTAACAACCTCACTGGACCGCTCTCGGCGAAACTCCTGGAAAAGTCTCGGCAAGGGCTCTTATCATTAAGGTAATGATCTCTTATTACCTTAGTAGAGGTATATCCCGTGCCGAGGTCAGGGGCGTATACAGGAATTATCTCCAAAGGGGCTAAAAGTTAGAACAATTAGTGGGGTTTGGGATATCAGTTTGATTTTTTTAGTTTTTTATTTGTAGCTGAAGAGAGCTAATATTTACACTAGAGGGACTAATATTTAGACTGTGGGGCTAATGTTTATTTTTACTAACATTTTTTTCTTAAAAAAAGGCAGAAAAATTCTAGCTGCATCCCCTGCCAGGATTGCTATGGAATAAGAAAACGTGTAATATTAACAAGTAGTTAAAATGACTCTCCAATATTATGAAAAATGTCTAATATAATACTACGTTGCGGTAAATAGCATTGATGAATATGTAGCAGATCCAATCACAAACGGAAATTTAGATGCTTGTAAAATTTCTCCATGCAAGAAAAACAAGGTTGTTGTTCCTGTTGTAGTCTCAGTCTCTGTATTAGTCGTGCTTTTGACAGCATTGGCAATATTATGGATAATTACAAGGAGGAGAAAAGGTACGTACATACCACACTCATGATCTGAAATATTGATTTGTGGAATAATTAAACTTTTCTTGATTCATGAAGCTGTGTCGAACAACAATGTCGATAATGCAATACTGGAGTCAAGCAATAAACGATTTACATATTCAGAGATACTCAAGATTACCAATAATTTTCAAAATACCATCGGGCAAGGAGGATTTGGAACTGTATATCATGGTCATTTTAAAAAGACGGAAGTCGCTGTAAAGATGCTTTCTTCAACATCTGGCCAAGGGTATAAGGAATTACAAGCTGAGGTGAGTAAATCAAATTTTGACAACCATATATATAAAATAGTATTTTGTAAAAATATAATCAACCAATTATTTGTCTTGAGCTTTAAAAAATTTCAGTAAACGTGATATATAGTAAAAACAATAAATAGATTCACCTAAATCTCAAGGTGATGAAGAGCTTAGTTACTTGCACAGAAGAAGAAGAACAAATTGGAGAGAAAAATTAACATTATATTAATCAAAGTTTGCCTTCAAAACCGCAAATAATACATGTAAACAGTAAAATTTAAAATTTTATTGAGCGCTTGAACATTACAAAAAGTAAAAATTATAAAACGTAAAATTTTGTAACCCCCTTGAAATATCTACTAGGACATCATATTCATACTAATCCCTTTCTTTTGGAAGTGATAAGCAATATGAAAAAATAAATGGTAATAAATGGTATGATCTCCCGGCTCCAGGATTGTAGTGCTCTCCAGTTAGCTATCGTGGTGGATGACAAAATAAATTGGATCATAGCTAAAACATCACTTCAATCCCCATTCAATGGTGATGCAATCATAGTTGACTTATTTTCATATAATCTGCACTACTCATGACAACAAGGCACTCAACTAAAAAAACAAATCAATAGTTACTTGCGATGTATGCCCCTAGACCACAATTCATCAAGATTCCTCGTAATAAAAGCTCTAATACTACTTTATTACAACCCACAATTTTGTCCATGTTTATTTGTCTTGAGCTTCAAGCATTATGCTTTCGAACATTATTATATATACGTTAATTGAGATATTGGTCCAAATTTGCAGGCCAATGTTCTTCTAAACGTTCATCATAAGAACTTAACATCTATGGTTGGGTATTGCATAGAAGGCACAAACATGGGAATCATTTACGAGTACATTGCTAATGGAGATCTGAAAGGGCATCTCACAGGTACATGACACTTGATTTGGAACAATGATACATCATTTATATATGGCTAGATTTCCTTAAATTTTTCCTGAGCTTTTGCAGATAAAAATTTGTATGTTTTAAGTTGGAGCGAGAGGCTTCAAATTGCGATAGATGCAGCGCAAGGTGAGCCTTTTGAGTTGTTCATTTCGTACTTTTTTTTGTGGTATTTTGTTACATTAAGGATTGAAGATCAATAAAATTAGGATTGGAGTATTTGCACCATGGATGTAAGCAATCCATAATTCACAGAGACGTGAAATGTACAAATATATTATTGGATGAGAAGTTTCAAGCAAAATTATCTGATTTTGGATTGTCCAGAGCTTTTCCAGTTGGAGGTGGAAGTTATCTTTCCACAGATGTGGCTGGCACTCCAGGGTACCTTGATCCTGAGTAAGTATACCATCTTTCTTGGACCCTTACCCTAAATTATAACCACATATTTCAAATCTATCTCATATGATTTATACGTTTCAAGAAAAAGTCCACGTTAGTCTAGATTTAAACTACACGGCCACCCGTGGCATTTTGAAAATTTTGGACCAAAAGAGATATAAATGAGAGATGTGATTTTATTTTGGACCAAAGTAGTAAAGGTGAGACACTCATTTTACCCTAATTATTCGGTATTTTTACAGTTCACTTGGTCTTGCCGTCTAAGTATGGAAGAATCACAAATTTGGACTAACAAAGATATTTTCCTGAATCTTATGATTTGGAAAAAAAAATAAGGGCCCGCCAGAAGAATTTACTCTATTTATCCTTAGATAAAAAGGTCATCGTCATCTTGAGCGGAGTTGATTGCACCATAGGTCCCTATATTATTAAAAATTTGTACTATAGATCCTTATATCTTTTATAATAGAAATTAGTAGCCATTCATACAAACCAAATAAAACAAAGCACCTATAGGATAATTTTAAAAAGTTGGGGGACCAAGTGTAAATTAATTGCTGTGATGACTAGGGAACCTGTTTCCAAGAGCTACACTAGATAAATCGATATATTGTGGCTTGCAGGTACTACATGTCAAATAAACTAACCAAGAAAAGTGACGTTTTTAGTTTTGGTGTGGTTCTTCTGGAGATATTCACAGGTCTTCCAGCTATTCAGAATCATGAACAAGATCCTATTCATGTGAAACATTGGGTTAGTTCGATTTTAAAAGACGGAGATGTTAAGGAAATTGTTGATCCACGATTAATGGGGGAGTTTGATGTTAACTCTGCATGGAAAGCTATAGAAATCGCGATGGCTTGTGTAGCTAGTGATTCAACCAATAGGCCAACTATGAGTCATGTAGTGATCGAAATTAACGAGGCTTTGGCCATTGAGAAGACTAAAGGAGAACTAAAGGCAATGGATTCAATCGGTTATGTTTCTTCAAATTCATTTAGTAGCCCTTCAGTGAGGTAGTTTATTTGCATTTCGCAAGCAATGTAAGCTTGCTTGATGGTTAATTAATTCTTCCTTTGATTCATGAAAACACTTAGTTTCATTTATTTTTTCCACAAAGCTACTTTTTTTATATTTAAACACAATTTCATTACTGTTTTTAGTATGCCGGACTTTGTTTTGTGAATACCTTTATCTTCTTTCGGAAGTGTAATTTGAATATACGTTGTTATATGCAAAAAGAACCATCATGTCAGAAGGTGGTATCACACATTTAGTGACAAAAGGAAGCGTGTCTCCTATCTTTCCAGCAGTTGCAGCCAAGAGTTTAGATTTATCTCTTAATGACGGGTGGAAAATAACAAAATGCAGCTTCTTCGGAATGACAATCCTTTAGATGAAATTACACTCCACAGGTGCGGATCCACCATTTTTCTCTTAGAGCTAAAAATTAAAATAACAAGTGAGATTTTGGGCTTATAAAAAAAGAGTGCGTCTTAGAGATAAACTTTATAACTTATAGGGAACATGCAACTAAATTCATTTTAGAAAAGATCACACAAATATTAAAATACTAAAAACCCTAAGAAACAAAAATTTAATTAAGACAACAAGTAGCAAAAATCACATAAACACAAAAAACAAATACCGAGTAACTGAATATCTCTATTGTTCATCTCTAAGGCGTACTCAGAAATTTCATGATATCGAAAAATTCTCTAAGTATCAAAAAAATTCTCTAAATATCGAAAAAATTCACACATGAAAGTCATATGTGTTAAATTGCCAACGCAACTAAAAATTCGAACAGTTAAGAAAAGATAGAGAATGAATTATAGGAGATTTATATTTCAACATGCTTCTGAAAGAGAATTTTATGTACTCCAAAATAATCACTTGTATGTTCATGGTTTTATAGACACAGATTGGGCTGAAAATAACTTTGACAACACATCAACTTCAGACTATTTCACATTTGTAGGTGAAAACTTGGTTACGTGGAAAAGTAAAAAACAAAATGTTGTAGCATTGTCAAGTGCCGGAGCCTAATTTAGAGGGATGATGAAAGGACTTTGTGAATTACTCTGGTTGAAGAAACTAACTTGAGGGAGAGTGTTTGAGTAAGCTGCCAAAATCAAATAATAATTAGGATAAATTTCAGGAAGAAAATATGTAGGAATAATTCCTTTATATCAAAGGTTAAGATTGATTTCATTTTCCATATTTAATTTATTTTTTAGTTGTTGCCTAGAATAGTTTTTTCTGCTTATATCTATATATTGTAGGCAATTTACATCTGAGACATTATTAAACAAGGAAATCTTTTCTTTTAGAAAATAATCATCTAACTGTATAATCTTAATGTTACTATCATTCACAAGAAGACACTTTTAAGAAGATAGATTGGCTCAGAAGAATGCAGAGAAAAAAAAAGAGAAATAAAGTAACTAGACTATAAGATTGCAACTTCAAAGGCTCAAAAAGCATGAATAATTAGGAGGACTTTCACTTAAAACTTTTTCCAGTGAGTAAATCATCATATTATATGATTCTGCATTTACATATAATAGAAAAATTAAATGTTACAAATATCTACTATACTCGAATATCTTTGATGAAACATAATTATCTCGGAGATTTGATAATCGAAAATCTTTGACAACACCTAGGAGAAATGATTCCAGGCGACGCTTTTTTCGAAAATATTACTACCATTTTAATGGTTCTTGTTACATATAACAACGTATATTTAAAATACAATTTCAAAAGAAAATAAAAGGTATTCACTAAGCAAAGTGCAACTAAAAATAGTATTATTACTAAAAACAGTATAGAAAATGCGCTACTTAATATAAAATAATTTTCTGGAAAAAAAGTTATATGAAATCGTGTGTTTTCACAATCAAATGGTGGATTAATACGCGAAGCAAGTTCCCTTTGCTTGCAAGATGCGAATAAACTACCTCACTACCTCACAGATGGGCTACTAAATGAATTTGAAGAAATATAACCGGTTGAATCTATTATCTTAGATTCCCCTTTAGTCATCTCAATCGCTAATGCCTCATTAATTTCTATTACTACATGACTCATGGTTGGCCTATTTGTTGAATCATTAGCTACACAAGCCATTGCGATTTCTATAGCTTTCCAGGCAGAGTTAACATCAAAATCCCCCATTAGCCTTGGATCAACAATTTCCTTGACATCACCGTCTTTAAGAATCGAACTAACCCAATGTTTCACATGAACTGGATCATGTTCATGATTCTGAATAGCTGGCCGACCTGTGAATATCTCCAGAAGTACCACACCAAAGCTAAAAACGTCACTTTTCTTGGTTAGTTTATTTGACATGTAGTACCTGCAAGCCACAATATAGTGTTAATTCCTTGTCCCCTCAGAATAATGCAAACTCTATTAGTTCCTTGTCCCCTCAGACACTACAAGAAATAGTATCTTAAGCGGCAAAAAATTTAACACTAAAAATCTTAATTTTGCCGCTAATAGTCGTTATTTGTCGCCTCTATAAGTTTCTCGCTAAAGATACCTTTAGTAGCAAATTATTTGTTTTTGCCTCTATTAACTTTATCTTTAGCGGCAAATATTGCTGCTAAAAATATAATTAGAGGTCATTTTGGTTTTTAAAAATATCATTAGAGGCCATTTTAGTTATTGCCGCAATAGCTTCCCCGCTAATGCTACTATTTCTTGTAGTGAGAATTGTAGAATTTTCAGTTGGTCCCCCAGCCTTTTACAATTATCCTTTTAGGTTTTAATTTATTTTGTTTGCATGAATATTTTGTCGCTTCTACGATAATATATAGGTTAGTATAATATAGGAATTCATAGTGCAATTAATTTAGAAAACATAATGTAGGTACTAGAGTAAATTTTTTGCATAATATAGAGACCTATGGTGCAATTGATTCCAAAAGAAATTCTGGAGCATTGCCTCCCAATCCCCTTTGGCTCGTGAAAAAAAATTCATTACCAGCTCCTGGTCCAGCTTACTAGTATACACGTTTTACGACTTTTTTTTGTAGGATTATGTATGTATTATTCCGGTAAATAGTCCTAGAAGACTCTCATCTTTGACATATTTTGAAATAATGGATCACTACTGCGTGCAACTAAAAGAAAGAAAGATAGGACCTAGGATGCATACTTTGAAATATTCAGAGCATGTTTTAAAAAATAAAAATAAAACCCGTTACTGACGTGTTTATCACGTAATAGTATGAGATACTTGTTTGTGCATATTTGTTGCTACCTTTAGCCTTCAGGTAAGTGACTATTTGTAAAGTGTATAGTTTTTTTTTTAATATAACCGTTTACACAACCCAAAAAAATAACAAGAAATGGTTTACTTACTCAGGATCGAGGTACCCTGGAGTGCCAGCAACATCTGTCGTAAGATAACTGCCACCTCCAACTGGAAAAGCTCTAGACAATCCAAAATCGGATAATTTTGCTTGAAACTTCTCATCCAATAATATATTCGTACATTTAACGTCTCTATGAATTATGGATTGCTTACATCCATGGTGCAAATAATCCAATCCTAATTTTATTGCATGCACTTTAATGAGTAACATAACCACATATATACCACAAAGAAAAGTACGGAATGAACAACTCAATAGCCTCACCTTGAGCTGCATCTATTGCGATTTGAAGCCTCTCGCTCCAACTCAAAACATTCAGATTTTTATCTGCAAAAGCTCATGAAAATTGAGGCCATATAAATGATGGATCAATGTTCCAAATGAAGCATATCATGTACCTGCGAGATGCCCTTTTAGATCTCCATTAGCAATGTACTCGTAAATGATTCCCATGTTTGTGCCTTCGATGCAATACCCGATCATAGACGTTAAGTTCTTATGATGAACATTTATAAGAACATTGGCCTGCAAATTCAAGCAATAATTCAACAAACTAATCGACTGAGATATAATACTGTTCTAAAGCTAAACTTCAAGCTTAAAACAAATAAATTTTACCTCAGATCTAAATTCCTTATACCCTTGGCCAGATGTTGAAGAAAGCATTTTTACCGCGACTTCAATCTTATCAAAAGTACCATGATATACAGTTCCAAATCCTCCTTGCCCAATGATATTTTGAAAATTATTGGTAATCTTGATGATTTCTGAATATGTAAACCGTTTATTGTTTGACTCCAATATTTCATTGTCTACTTTGTTGCTTGATACAGCTTCATAAGTCAGGAAATTAGTAAAACTTATAATTTTAGTTGAATATTTAACAAAATCAGTATTTCAAATGATCACAAGTTACTATTTACATACCCTTTTTTCTTCTCCTTTTAACCATACATAAGATTGTCAACGTGGCAAAAAGTGCAACTAATGCAAAGAGTGAGGCTACAACTGAAATAATAATCTTGTTTTTCTTCTTGCATGAAAAGTTCTTACAAGCAGCATCAGCATTTTTAACTGTGTTTGGATCTGTATCTCCATTTGCTTTTGGGTCTACCTCTGTATTTGTGTTTGGATCATCCATGCTATATATTCACCACGTCTTAATATGTATTAGATCATTTTCTTATTACATTGGACATTCATTTTAACTCGGATTATGTTTGATTTTTGTAAAAACTCGCTCAAACTCATTCAATAATTTATATTTACAAACTCAAGTTCAATAAAGAACTTGTTTATTAAATGAGACGATCCAAGCTCGTTTATAAACTTCTCATTTATATTCACAAACAATGAAATAATATTTGTTTTACATTGTGCCTTGAGGCGCGATATATAAGTATTGCACTTAGCGTAAATAGATAATATACCTCAATGATAAGAGTCCTTGGTGAGACTTTTCCAAGAGTTTTGCCGGAACCAATCCACTGAAGTTGTTACCTTTTAAGTTTCTGCAAAAGCGCCATATAGTGAATTTCTATTATTACTATATTTAAGTTATACTTCAAACCATAATAATGCCAATTGTAGGTCTTCGTTAGCTTACAAAAATTTCAGCGATTTTAATTCAGCCAAAAATTCTGGCACCGGTCCATTTAAGTCATTGTTTGACAAGTCCCTGCAAATGAATAATTTATAAGTTAGTGGACTCCAAATTGTGAGCTGCATCATGTGAATTGTAAAGGTAATTGAAGAATTTTCAATTACTTTAAAAAAATGACACTTCATTTCTAATTTGATAGATACTACATTTAGTTTCTTATAAAATATAAATGATAGATTTGTTCCAACTAATATAACATTATAAAATTTAATGATATTTTTAATTAAAAAAATGATCACTAAATACTTCAATTCAATTTTATTCTTTCGATAATTAACAAATAGTATATTTTTCCTACAAAGTGTCATAAGTAAATAAAAAAATTTTTGGTACTACAATTTTATAAGATTGATTCAATTCAAGGACTAATAAATGCCAATGTTGGTCATTATTATCAAAAACTTGGTGACTAATAACAAGTTAACTACCAACATAGAGCTCATTTGTCCCAAACTACTTACAAGGTCTGCAGCATTGTAAGATTTGATATGGAAGGAGAGATCAATCCGGTAAGTTCACTTGCGGATAGGTTCCTGCTTGGAATTCCACCACATAAGTGAGAAGAGTTAGAAGATCCAATATATAACCGACTGTTTTAATTTAGATTCCTTCAACATTATCTAATTGACAAGCTTTAGAAAATCGCATGTTTATCATATGCCGCTGTAAAATTTATCTCAATAGACAAAGTGATACTTTGATATCATTTTGATTGAATAATGGCCATTTTATAACCTTTTAACGTAAGTGATCAAAACAATATTATTTGAATGTTAGAAGAAATAAAAAAGCAATGAGTAAGAAGTAAGGTCGTACATTGATATGATTCTGTGGAGATTGAATTTATCATAACTGCAGTTGAGACCTCTCCAAGCGTAAGTTTTCGGTTCACATGGATCGCCTTGCCAGTTCCTCGTCACCTTATACATGGACTTGATAGCCATCATAGCAGCCGCTAAGTAAACATTCCATAAAAACCGATTAATTAAGAGATAGACACAAGACAAGCACTTTTGAAGCTAGGTGGCCGTTTGGAAGTGCTTATTTTAGAGGAAAAAAACACTTATAGAATAAATTTAAAATATTTAAAAAAATTATTAATTTTTTTTTTGAAATCTAGAATCACTTTACATGCTTTTTTTAAAAACCACAGTGTTTCTGTTTCTCTAAAAGTGTTTTTCAGAGTCTAAAACACTTTTAAAGATCTAAAAACATTTTTAGGTGTTTTTCAAAAAAATCACTTTCAAACTGACACTAGGTAACAAAACTAAAAACTTACAGTCTTTTTGATCTGTGGGTAAGAGTGGAAGTTTTCTCAATTTGAAAATTTCAAGTGCGTTGATAATAGGTGGACGTGTTGAATTCTTGGTTCTATTCATTACAAGCTCGTGTTTCAAACTGCGTTTCTCGAGATCCAAATAGTATATCACCATCTGTTCATCCAAGTACTTATTGGTAATCAATGTGCCTAAGTTCTTGCCATTGTGGTAGATTTTGACTTCTCGGGATTCGTTGACTTTCAGTTTTTCAAGTTCAGTAATGCAGATAGCAAGCTGCAAGTCATCGTCAAGGCTACTAGCTTCCCACGTGAATCTGATCGTATCTCCATGCTTTGTTGGTCTTGCTGCCGTGCTCATGACAATATCCGGAGGTATGCCTAACCCGAGTATTCTCCTATAGGGAAAATCTGTAGGACTTATTATAGATTCTAAAGCAGAATCAGGATCATTATATGCTTCCCATATGCGATCATACACATCATCTTTGTACCTAATTGGGTTAATCCCACCAAAATTCAAGCGTTTAACGAGCACTAACTCTGATCCACCCTCCTCGTAACTACTCCAAGGTGTGTCAGCTATTGGTCTTAATTCCAATATCGATATAAAAGGCGTGCCTCGCCCTGTGTCGACAAGACAAACATGTATCACATCTAAAGTAGGAATATGTATGATCTCCTTCATTGTTTTATCGATAAAAATATCTTCGCCAGTGATGTTCACCGTATCCCAGTAATTAACGTCGATATGAATATCGAAATTTGGATATTTTTCCGTTCCATCATAGTCTCCGTGGAAGAATGTAGCCCTTATCAAATAAGACAAAGATTTGTTTTGCGCGAGTTTAAGAATGTAGCAGTTTCGGTTACCATTTGGAAAGCTTCTTAGATACTGTAGATTACCGGGTACAAATGCTGTCTTGGAAGTGGGAGATATACTGTAACTTTGACCACTATCAATGAAGCTTTCATCGGAAACATATCGTATTCCCGTATGCTCATCGGTATAGTTGGTACCTTCGGGGGATCCGCAATCTAAGGTAATGAAGCCTGGGAGAGAACATTAAGCAGTTGATTAAATAACATTACATCACTATATTAATCAAGTTTGCTTTGAGTTTATTACCTGTCTGATCATTCTCGGCACGAATAATAACCGTAGGAAACAAAACGCAGAGCAACATAAGGAAGAGACAATTTTGTAAGAAATCCATCTTCAAGTGTGGTTGACCTTGTTAGGAACTATAATTATGTAGTTGCAAGTCTTTAGAGAATTGGTGATAAAGCCATGAGTTGTAAGAGTGGACTTTTCACTGTTTCCTTGTCATACATTTTGAAATTTGTGTACTTGTGATCAATGATGAAGGCTGGATTAGACATTTAGACATAACAAGTGTCCAGGATTTGGAGAATTTCGACATTTTCATTTTGATTAGTTTTAGTTATTTTGATTTCATTTTCAATTAGTTAGATCAATTTAGCCGAGCACATGAGAAAAATTATTGTTTAATCATCCATTTATAAGCAATTTATTTATTGTACTAGTTGGTAGTAAATCAAAATAATGTTGGCCCTTGGGCAGGCTGTATCTTTGCATTTGCATGTGTATGCCTAAAAGATCTTGTGCAAGCAAACATTGCTAGACTATTTAATGGATCGTTTACTTTTGTAAGAAAAAGATCGTTTACTTTTGGATATTTATCTTATAAGGCCTTTAAGAAAATTATTCTCTAATAATATCTATCCATATAACACATTACAATACCAATGAAATTATCTACGGGTTACTAGAAACTATCTACGCACCCTAAAAATAATATCCTAATCCATTATTTTTTAAAGAAATCTTTGAAAAAGCTATTTACCATATACACCATAAAAGATAGAGATATTGCCCATAAAAGTTATGTCTAATATAAAAAACATAATTAGACTATAATACCCTTCTAAATATTCCCACCAAACAAAATTTTCCCACCAAACAAAATTTTCCCGCCAAAAAAATTCCGACCAACTTTTTCGGCCAGATTTTTTCCCGCCAATTTTTTTTCCCACCAAATTTTCCCATCCAATTATTTTTTCCCACCAAATAAATAGGCAAATTTTTTCCACTTAAAATAAACTAAGTGAAGTCTGAGAGAGAAAATCGTAATTACAATATCAAACTTCAAATCTAACTTGTTTAACATCTTGATCATCATTTATCGAGCTAAGAACTAAAATGGTCACAAGTTTAAGCAATGAACATATCCTAAATACAGACCACCATTTAAATAGAAATCCACCTGGAGCATCAATTGCTGAAAAAAACCCAAATTTAAATTAAATTTTATATAAATATTAATTTATTATTCTAATTAATTATCTTAACAGTACGTTCAGGTACTTGAGCTTCAGCTAAAAATGCTTCTGCAGTAGCACTTAATTTTCTCTTCTTAAAGTAGTCAAAATGTAAACATCTAACCTGTCACACAAATTGCATAACTCATTATAATATGTAAGAAATAATAATCAAATTCAAAATTCGTAATCAGTAAGTTACCAGACAATGTAAATACATTCGAGTATGCAAAAAAAAAATACCTCTTCTTGAAGATTATTAGGAAGATTCTCGGTTAAAATAATATCATGTATCTCTTGTAAAAGATTCTCATCTTTAATACCAGACCATGTTTGTATAGGCAAAGCTAATAATAAAGCAGTTAAAACATCATTAATAGCTGAATGAGTCATCGAACCAGTACTTGAACAAATTTTTCCGGCCAAAATTTTTTTCCCACCAAATTTTTTTTGTTGTTATTTGGTGGGAAAAATCCCACCAAATAAATAGTCAGATTTTTCCCACCAAATTATATTTTGAGGTTTATATTGTTTGGTGGGAAAAAATCCCACCAAATAAATAGTCATATTTTTGCAGCTTTAGTAAACCATCTTCACTCACTAAAGTCCATTCAGGAACCTGTATAGTAATAATATAATAAGTTGACGGTTTTTTAATTGAATCCATTGAGAAAAGTTTGATATTTTATTATTAAATCACAAACCTTTGGCATCAATTCATTAGCAGCTTCTTTGGTCATAGGCTTCAAATGTTTTGCTTCGCATGGTATGCATTTCTTGGCTGCCAAATCTAACATGCCAATAAACAAGCAAGAGCTCAAAATTAACTGTCAAAACTCAACTACTTATACTCCCCTTTGGTATACATTTATGTTGCAAACCAGGGGCATATATAGTATTTTTCTGGACAGCACAGAATTAATGGTGCAACTAAACCTTTTTTTTATCAGTTGAATTAATCAAACTTCTTAATTACGTGGTAGTGAAATAACAGATTAAGGGCAAATATCCTCATATATTTCCTCACTATTCAAGGAAGAAAATACACATTTCTTCCTAAAGTCCAAGCTGTAGTGTCCTTCACATGACTGTTCGGATCAGTTGTTAAAGCTGTGAGCATGAAATTCAACGCAACATTCACTATAGGTGTTAGTTTATTAGGTGAAGGACCTTCTAAAATAGATCCGAAAGCTGGATACACAATTTTAAGAGGCATTTCACCAATTATTTCTGTCCATCACTCCTAAATTAAGTCCATAATTGTTGTAGCTTGAGTTGGTGTTGCTAAAGAACATTCTTTGTCCATCGCTACTCAATACAATGTCTTGGGGAATTTATCAAACACTTATTAGGTATTATGCAGTACCTGTGCTATCATTCGATGGAGCCCCAACAGGTATCGACGGACATGGACGGTCAAGGTGAGGAGCTGGAGATGGACGGTGAAGTGTACACCTGATGGCGTGACAAATCGATCCTTTACCTCTCACAGAGACGCACAAACTTTCTATGCGGACGATTTGGAAGCCATGATTTATTGTTGTTGAAGCTCGATTGAAGCTTGATTTCATCATGTATCCGCTAATTGAAGCTTGTTTCATCAGTATTGGTGAGACTGAGATTCTAATTTTGGTGGTGGTGAGATGGTGGAGGTGAGATTTTGAGGTGACGCTGTGGAAGCGAAGTGGTGGAGGTGAGGAGGTGAGGGTGAGATGGGGTGGAGGTGCGTGTGAAATGGATTGAATGTTTAACAAATAAAAATGAGTTATAATATTAAAATAGGGGTAAAAAAGGAAAGAAATATTTGCTAGGTGACTTTTATGGGCAATTTAAAAGCAAAGATGCTGGGGGGCTATTAATGTTAAATTGGTGACTAAGATGGTAATTATTCCTCTTTGAAACTTTGTACATCAAAAATACCTTTAAGGTACATATAAAACAAAATAGATTATTAGTTTCTTCCATTACTATTTTTCTCTCTTCTTAAGTTCTCATTTATGGGAGCATCAATACTTTCTAGTTCCGACCACAACCTACTCATCATCGATCACCGCCGACCACTACTAGTGCTTACGGAAAAAGTACTGGGTGCTGGAAAAAATACTGAGTACCCGAAAAAAATACTGAGAATTCGAAAAAAATATTGAGCCGCCGAAAAATTTACTATGTATGCAGACGAAATTACTAAGAGCCCGTTTGGGATTGATTATTTTGGAGCTAAAAGCGCTTTTTGATTAAAATTAAATTAGTTGTAAAAGTTATTAAAAAATATTTTGACATCTAAAATCACTTTAAGTGATTATTTTAATAATCACTAATCTAGTGCTTTTCTTAAAAGTGATTATAAGAGTCTAAAAGATTGCTATGGATCTAAAATTACTTTAAGTGATTATTTTGAAAAGCAATCCCAAACGGGCACTAAGTGCCTCTTTGGAAGTGCTTTTTTTGAAAAACACTTAAAAATGCTTCTAGATGTTTAAAAGTATTTTAAATCCTGAAAACACTTTTAGGAAAAATACCAAATAGGTGCTTCTTAAAAAAAGCACCTAAAATGATTCTAGATTTCAAAAAAAAAAATTAATAATTTTTTTAAATTTAAATTTTATTCTAAAAAAGATTTTTTACTCTAAAATAAACACTTCCAAACATACCCTAAGTATCAGAAAAAAATCATCTGAGTATCAGGAAAAAACTCATTCGAGTATCATGCATTTTACTGAGTATCAGATGAAATTACTGAGCATGCTCAGTAACTTTTCTGAGTAGGACCCAAAGAAAATAAGTAACTGAAATTGAGCAAGTATTTACAATAAACTGAATTATATTATTTATAAAATTTAAAAATTATTACATTACAAGAAAAAGAAAAAATAAAGAAAGAAAAAGTACAAAATATTCTATTACACCATATACACGCTAACAAAGACAAAGAAAAAAAAAGGCACTCAATTAGTCGCGGAAAAGAAATAAAAATGTATAGAGCATCTTCTTCACCCACCTCCGAAGTGGCTAAGAAAAGAACTGAGCATTTTTTGCCATGTTTCACCTCCGCCGCTCAAAAGCACTGCGTGACTAACACTGTCTCTCAGAAGCACAGGGTGACTAACACTGCCTCTCAGAAGCACAGCGTGACTAACACTACTCAGAAGAATGGATATCTTCGCGCCATGGAAGATCCTCCGACATGGATTCAAGCTACTGAGCTTCACTCTTTCTCATCTTCACTCCTTCGAACGGAGCTCTGTGATTCCATTAACGCCAGCGAACCTCAAGCATCTCCGCAAAACTTCGTCGGATCTCGAATGGAGTTTTGTGCTTCCATTAACGCCAAAGAAACTTCCATTAACGTCGGAGCTTCACGAACAGCGTGCGAACTCCCATTAACGCCAACGAAGCTTCCATTAACGTCAGATCTTCCATGGCAGATCTGCATCTCCTTTGCCGGAGCTTCACAAATGGCGTTCGAACTTCCATGGCATGAAAAAAAAGCTGTCCACATAAATCTTAAACGGATTCTTCTCGGCGGAACCATAGAAGCTCCATAGAAGATCTTCCTTTCGAGCTTCTTTTTCCATTTTCGAGCAAAGTCAAGCTCGTGAAATACTCAGGCAATGAGGAGATGAAATTTCACTTTTTATGGAAAGGGAGATGAAGCTTCATAAAGATTAGAGTGAGCTTTGGTGGAAAATTTTCATGGAAAATGGAGAGAAGGTGTGTCTACGAGAGATGAGAGAATGGGTGGATGAATATATTTTAGGGTTTTAAAATAATTTTGAAAATATTAGTATATATAGGAAAGAAAAAACAAAAAGGGGTATAATGGGTAAAGGTATTTTAAAAGTTGTTTGTGGCATTTAGTATGAAGAGTGAATTGTGTATGGGTGCATGTGTCTATAAGGGGTGTCTCCAAGACCTCTTGGGTAAAAAACTCTTAAAAATGCACGTAATTTATTGAAAAATACAAAATTTATTGAAAAATACGTAATTCATTGAAAAAAACTTACGACCTATTAAAAAACAAGATAATTCATCAACCGTTCAATATTTTGACTTGCTGAGATTGAAAGAATTTTTTTTTGAACTTTTTAAAATAATGAACATTATATTTTTCCAATTGATCAAAAAATAAAATAAAAATCTTTTACTTTTTCTCTAGGAGCTACATTATTTTCTTGAAGATAGGAATATTTTATCGAATGTAGAAGAATTACTACAAATAATTATAATCGATAATAACTCACAAATACAACACAAACAACAAACTTACGGCTATACCCACAACAATATACATAGATGCTCAAAGTTTTTTGTTTAATTTATGGAACATCTTGGGAGTATACTTTGTCAAGATAGTTAACTGCAAGTGCAAGTATGAGCTAGTCAAAACATATGGCAAGAAGTTGTACAAGCCCCACACACATGGCAAGAAGTTGTACAAGTTGTACAATCCCCTCCTACATCATTTTAAATACTTGTTACCTTACCAAATGTACAAGTTGTACAAACCCCACACATAGGCAAGATTTAATTAAGTCCTACTATATTGCTTCTTAATGTTCTTTGTGTTCCAATATTTAGATATAATGTTCTTTCTATCTCAAAACTAAATAAGAATTCTTGCACTTATGTGTCATTTTTCCTAAAATATTGCTCTTTACATGATCAACTAACAAATAAGATGATTAGAATTGCATATGATAATCAGGGATTGTACTATCTTCACACACCACTTGCCTTACCATCTTCATCTCTAGTTTCAACCCAATCTCTAGACAAATGGAATTAAAAACTTGGACACACATAATTTGCAAGACTTGCTCACCTGAAAAGACTTGATCCTACCATCTATTTTTCTTCCTCACACATGGGTGATGTGCATTATTTTGCAAAACATAAGAAACTATCTTTTCCTATATCAATTACTCAATCTTCTAGTTTTATTGGGTTGATTTATTGTGATATATAAAGCCCTTCTAAAGTTGTATCACACATATGACATAGATACTTTTTAACCATACTTGATGACTTACCAAAATGTACATGGATATACCTTTTGTTAATAAAATATGAAGTGCATAAGTGCAATCTAACTTTTTACAACCTCATTTTGACTCAGTTCAACATCAAAATCAAGAGCTTAATATTAGATAATGGACCTGGTTTTAATATACATGGATTCTATTTTTCATATGGGACCATTCATAAACTAAATTGTGTTAGATCTCCACAACAAAATGGCTTGGTTGAGAGAATACACCAGCACTTATTCACTACAACTAGAGCATTGATGTTTTGGTCAAACAATTTCCCCCATTAGCCGTAGATCAATAATTACCTTGACGTCCCGTCTTTAAAAAATCTAACTAACCCAATGTTTCACGCAAATTGGATTTGGTTCATAATTTTGTATGCTGACAGATCCGTGAATATCTCCAAAGAACCACACCAAAGCTAAAGACGTCGCTTTTCTTGGTTAATTTATATGACTATTACATGCAAGCCACAATGTATCGATCAATAATGCAAACTATATTAATACCTTATCCTCTCCAAATTTTATAACTTTCACTTGCTCTCGAGATTACCTATAAAAAATACCAACTCCAGGTTACGCTGACACTCTTTACAAACATGATTACCTAAACTGCAACCTAAACAAACATTTTTCTCATGTACTACATTCATATTATCTTGTGTACCTTGGGCCAAAGTTAGATGTTTCACTTGATTCTCGTCGGTAGAAATCTTTTCATATAATGTCGTCTCGTGATCTAAACTCAACGTCTCTCTTGGCGATTGGTGGACCGAGGCTCTAGAAAGTTTCTAACTCATCTCGTTCTTAACAATTCCGTCCATAAGCATAAACGCGTATAACTTCTCCTCCGAAGTTCCATCTACACTTTAGTTGAACATGAGTAGCTGTAACTCTGGAGTATACACGTGAAGTGGGAACTTCTTCAAACATGATTAAAAACTCGTCCATGCTTCTGCTAACTATTCACCTTGATCTTGAAGAAAATTCACCAAGTCTTATTTGAGCACTCAATTGCACATCTGGGGACATATCTACCGAAAAAACATAGTCTGCAATTGATCCCATGCAGTGATGAGTTCTCGCGGTTGTTGATCATACCATTCACCTCGGGTTAAAAAAATGGGAACATAATGAGGTACACATGTTATTGAGTGACGCCTTGAGTGATGTAGGTGTCACAAACTTGAATGAACTTTTGAACGACTCTAACCGAATCTTCACGACTTTGAATTGATTTATCATACCCATATTAGGCTTGAACCACATGGCATGAATAGTTGCGGTGAATTCTAGTTGATGGAAAATGAAATTGTTGTTTCTTCGGATGTTGCATGAACCATGACCCTTGTACTTGTTGGGCTTGAGAACCTACTTGGTTATCATTCGGTTGTAATCCAAAAGGTATTAGATTTTTGCTCTTCCAAGTCGAACAACTTCTTGCGGTGGAACTATGGGGTTTTCGTTAACATCCAAATTCAGTCGCACATTCAAATTTGCCATGTCCTCTTACTCCATCCCACTTCGTATTTGATCTCAGAACAACCTCTCGGGGTTCGAGAGCGTACACTACACCTAAGAATCTGTAGAAGAGACAAAAACAGGAGCAAACGTAAAACAAAAACAACTAAACTCTGCTGACTAGATAAAAACACAATAATTGCCGAAATAGTTCCCGACAGCGGCGCCCCCCAAGGCATGATATTGAAAACGACACCTGATGAAGCGAGACTCGCAAGTCGTCACAAGTAATAAAGTGAAAGTATTATGTATCTTTCTTCTAAGGGACTATGAGGTAATCATTTGTGTTTTATAAAATGATTTTGGGTTTAGTTGTTGGGTTTTGATTTTCAATAATTCAAATACTACAAAGAGACTACAGTAAACTATAACAAACTTCAAAAAATATTATAAAAGGAACATGGACTAAATTGCAATAAAAGTGACTAATATGAGAGGATAGCTTGAGTCTTGCTAGTAATCCATGAAAAAGGCGATTTAGACGATTCCAGACATAAAGGTGAAGTGGTCTTTTTGTGTTAATCAAGATTCTATAATCTCCCTAAATCTCTCTCGGGTGATAGGGGGTTGTCCTACAATGCTAGACACCTCTCCCGAGTGACCTTACAACGCTGTTAAACGCTTAAACTACCCCTATTGACTATCCGATTAGTCAAGACCTTCGAGTTCAATAAAGAACATCAAACGTCTATTTACTAGTTTCGTCTTCCGACTCCCCTCCTGAGCTATAATCAAAATACTAATTCAACATAATACTTGATCAAGGTAAAATATAAAAATTAACATACAAGTATATAGTTAACGGAAAAATAAACAGTTCAACTAAACGCAATTATACCAAATACACGAAATCATCAAATAATCAGCTATGGTTCATACTTAAAGCAATCCCTCAAGCTATAGGTTATATAGGTCATATTAAAAAATATGAATTACAATGAATAAACATGTAATAATCATGTTTAGAATGAAAAAAAATGAAAGAGTACTCCAATATTTAATGTAAATGGATGATGGAATGAGGTGTAATGACATGAAACCTTTGCTTTCTTCTTCTTTCTTCTTCTTGTCCTAGGCGCATGAGCTTCTTCAGTTGTCTAAACCTCCCATTTTATCCAAAAATCTGATACATTAAAGTAGAAAAACGTTTTTGGAAAGTGTGGGACCCATTTAAGTGGTCAAAGTCAACCAAAAATGTTTTCAATGAATCTAGACAGGTTCGAGCCATCGTAGAAACAATATCATAACTTTGTCATATTAACTCCAAATTGTAATATGTCACCTCTCATGCAATCCTAACTTCAAGTACTATCTTAAAACCAAAGGGTTTACTCAGAATAATAGCCGAATACGCGTGGTGACTCTCTTAAGTTGACTTCACAGTTTAATTGGGCGTTCCAAAGTGACTTTTTGGTCCTTTTACGTCATGACTTGGGGTTAGCTTTGAATTTTTAACTTCTTTTCATAATCTCGGGGTATAGTATCGTCCGTGTACCTAAGGGCTTCACACTTAACACACAATTAACGCAAAAAAGCTCTACAAGTAACAAAATATTTGAAACTAGACAAGAAATCCCAACATGTCAAATAATAGGGAAAAATCCCTCAAATAAGTCCATAAACCCCTAAAATAATCCTCTCGTGATACGATTGATCTATCACAAATACGAGACACACAAAATATGTGATTGGTGCAACCATCTGGTATACTCAATTAAACATCTTCTCATCTATTTTCCATTCAGCGCCGAAGTGTGGGCTTCATCTGCAATTCAAATCAAAGTTAATTGTAGTCAACAAAATATTTTGAAAGATTGGATTATCAATACTATCCATGGATTTACTAAGGAAGCATAAGACTAAGAAATCATTTCAGCGTTCATTCTCATCACAATGTGGAATACATGGAAATGTAAGATGCAAGGAATATTCAAAACGAAGGAGTGAAATCCAAAAAAGAGATTTAATGCCAAGATGAATTATCCCACCAAAGACCTTTTTGGAACAATCAATCTTACAATCAATACATCTAGTTCAAAACAGTCAGGCAAAAGGCTATTTCCCTCAATGGCAGATCTATGTCAACCAATATAAATATCACATCTTAGTTCAATGATGCATCTTTTGCCAATTCATTCATGGGAGGTGATGTCTCCTCATTTGTGATAGATTTATGTTAAGATGAGACATCATTTTTAGTGTTTTAGAAGTCAATAATGTCGATTTTCTTGAGTTTTAGTGCACTTTCCTGTTTTGTATCTTGATTTGTAGAAATAATGTTTTTAGAGCATATTGGGTTTAATTGTTTATTTAGTGTGTAGCTTTAAAGATAATTATGGAGTTTAATTAGAGTCCAAGTCAAAGACAACAACTTATGGAAAGAGATATGCATGGTAATTGGAGATAAGGAAAGAATTGCTAAAAAGATGGAAAAGGAAAAGCTGCCTAAATCTGGGATTCTGCAAAGATAGGCGTTTTTACCTAATAAAGAGGCCGAATTTGGTAGATTACTCCTAAAGGGCGTAGGAAATTCTGTTGCGATTCTTTTGGTATCTTGTGGAGCAAAATCGGACCAATAATAAAGAAGTTATGACCAAAACAACGCAGCAGTGTTTATCTTTATTTCCATACGAATTTGAGTTGGGCTAGAAGTCCATTACCTTAACTCTTCCTCAAGAAAACGAATTAGGTCTTCTAAACACCTATAAATACACCCTTATATCACTTGTAAATCATCCTTGCCTCATAGTAATTAGTTCTTAAGGTTTTATTCTTCCAGTTTATTGTAGAGAGCAAGATGATGTCTTTTATTATTTCTTTTAGTTTATTTCCTTCAGGTATGAACTAAACCTCCCATAGCTTGGGTTTTGCATATGTATAATCTATGAATTCTAATTCTTCTATCTAAGTTTCTTTGGGAATTATATGTTTTAATCTAATATTAGCTTCTTACTTTATATTTGCTTATGTGTTTTGATTTGATATCTTTCCTAGAATTGATCACTTTAGGATTGCTTTAAGAGTAGTTAGATGTTCTCCTTGACAGGGTGTTTAACTATTGAACCACCACATAATGTCTAGTGTCGATAGCAGTTCTGACAAAACATACTTCTAACTAGATAGTCATTAAGGTTTGTTTTAACCACAGTATCACCAAGACTTGCAGTATTTGCTTAGGGCCTTAGTGGCGTTTGATAACCCTATTTTAAATCACTTCTTGGTTGTGACGTAGCCCCCTTAGTCGCTCTCAAGGTCTAAGGTAGTGGAATTTAGAATCCTGACTAAGTATTACCAAGAGCTAATATTCTCCCTTATGAACTAGATCTATAGATAGAATTAGAAGGATTAGTGCATACTAGCAAAACCTAAGCTATACTTCTCATCTCATATTCTTAATCTTTTACTTTATTGTCTTTATTTTCATAGTTTTAATTTAGTTTTAATTCATAAATTCGAAAAACCAAATATTTATTTACTGTCTTCTAGTTATTTACTTTTACTCGTTATCTGTTCCTACGCGTTTAACACACTTAAGTCCCTGAGAACGAACTCTACTTATCATTAAAACTTGCATACGTCCTGTAATACTTGCAGTACTGTGCCTGTCTAGGGTGAGAGTGCATAGTTTTCCATACTTAAATTGATCTTATTTTTATCACACCCTAGGCGACACCAAGTTTTTGGCGCCGCTGCCGGGGACTTGTGTCTCGTTAGCGTGTGGGTTATCTATTTCGAGTTTTAGTTTTTAATTAGTTTTTACTTTTCAGTTTAGTTTAGTTTTAGTTTTTATTTTTCCAGATTTACGCTTTGGTTTGCTTTAGTCCTTTTCAGGTTTTCACAGTGTTTAATTCTTGGCCTCCCTTACCGGAGCCTGAGAGGAGCTTCAGAGCTTATAACAAAAGAATTCGTAAGGAAAGAGCCTCGAGAAGAACTATGGCAGACATTCAAGACAATGATCCGGAGTTAGTTTACTTTGCACCAGGAGGACCTCCTGCGTTTGTTCCACCTGGTGTACAACTGCCAGTAGGAGAAGGTAATGGGCAGAATAATCAACAAAACCGAGTTGAACAAGATCTACCTGGCCTTAACATACCATTCCATGTTCAACCCATCGGTTACCGCCCTCCTGAGATTCCGAATATCAAATTTAGACCCGATCCGGGTATGCTTAGTCAATTTCAAAGTTTCGGACTCTATACTGGTACTGCAATTCAAGATCCGGTAAAAGCGATTCAGAAGTTTATGCAGATTTGTGATGCCTACATTACTCCTGGCATTACACGCGAGCAACTGTATTGTCATATGTTTTCGTTTTTCTTGACCGGAAGAGCTAGCGATTGGCTAGAAAGACAACCACATGGAACCATTCACTCTTGGAGAGAGCTTCAAGCCGCATTCTTTAACCGATTTTATCCGAAGAGCATGAGACTTAAAGATCAAACCGAGCTTGCAAGATTTTCTCAAGAAGATGGAGAAACAGTGGGAGAAGCATGGACAAGGTTTCAACAAAAATTAGCTAGATGCCCGCTCCATGGTTATACACCTGCTCTACAACTTGCTATATTCTATGAAGGTCTTGATGACAAGGGTAGAGACAAGGTGGATAACATTGGAAAGGGTAATTTTGTGTCCATGAATCACAATGAAGCTTCCGAGGTGTTAGAAAATATTATGGAACAAGAAAGAAGTTGGCCTTCAACGCGAGCTTCTGCAGCAAAGACCCGAGGAACGCTTCGTTTAGATGCAGAAACTGCGAACTCAGCTCAAATATCCTCGTTAGAAAATCAAATCAAGGAGCTGAGAATCGCGATGGAGAAGAATTTAGCTGCTACAAAGGTAGTTCAAGAGGTACAAGGTTGTCAACAATGTGGAGTTAACGATCATTCATGGGAAGAGTGTGAATCAAATCCGCAATCTGTTTACTTCATATCTAACCGATGGGGCAACCGCAACCATCCGGGTATGCAGTATTCAAATCCACAAGGGGCCGCTAATCCTAGTCAATATCAATCGCGACCCCAGAACAACTCTTACCAACAGAGAGGTCAGTACCAAAACCAATATCAGAATCGACCTACTCCTCCACAACAACCTGCTCAAGACGCCTATACCGATACTTTAGACCAAAAAGCTTTACCTCAGTATCCGCAAGAAGGATCTATGGACAATACACAGATAGTACAAGCTCTAGAA
This sequence comes from Nemophila menziesii, assembly GCA_029959085.1. Taxonomy (NCBI): domain Eukaryota; kingdom Viridiplantae; phylum Streptophyta; class Magnoliopsida; order Boraginales; family Hydrophyllaceae; genus Nemophila; species Nemophila menziesii. Next base: position 53,692,966 of record JARWIR010000007.1, read on the forward strand.
CGTTTGAACACAACTGTAAACGCTCAAGAGGAAAAAGTCCGAGGACACGATGCCATACTTCAGATGCTAAGTACTCAATTAGCCCAAATAAACAAGCATCTAACAGAACAAAAGGAGGTAAAGGCAATCGAAGGAGGTGAAAACAATGTTGGGTTCGAAGCTTGCAAGGCTATATGCCTTGAAATCGAAAAAGAAAAGGAGGAAGCACCACATGCTGCCATTAGTGCCGTGGAAGTTCCCAGTATTGAAGAAGAGCCAACCGAGTCTAACCCTGAGGAGTCCGACTGTCTAGAAGTTTATCATCTGGAAAGCGATGAAGAGAGAGACGAGTTCATAGAGCTACTGAGAAAGGTGCAAGAGGAGATGCGATCGATGGTAGAGTATGCAGCGGAGTTAGCGAGAGAGAAAGAGGAAGAAGCCTCAAAAGAAGAATCAAAAGAAGATGAAGTGGCACCTGCTGTGCTAGAGGAGAAAGAAGAAGAGAAGGTGGAATCGCCACCTAGTGTTCAACCAGTGTCATCAACTATTCCTGATACAAATCCTAAAGATGACACTATTCTCAAGACATTTGTAGAGGCGTACCAACCTGAAAATATCAACGCCCAAATGCTTGAGATTGCGAAGAGAGGACTTACACCGCAACAAGTTTTTACGCAAGTTATTCCTGAGAAAGAGGCGAGTGTAGAGATCCCAAGAGAGAACCTGAGGGTTTCGAGAAGAAGTGAGAAAGAGCTACCGACTAAGCTTAAAGATCCGGGAAGTTTTAACCTTCCCATTCAATTGCATGGTAGGCTCAAGGTGAAAGCAATGTACGATGTGGGTTCTGGTGTGAATCTTATGCCTAAGTCCGTGTTCGAGAGACTTGGACTTCAAAAATCAGAGAAAACTCCAGTGAAGTTGCAGTTTGCTGACAACTCAGTGAAGAGGACGTGGGGAACAGTGGAGGACGTCTTAGTCCGTGCAGGTAATATCGCCATCCCTACTGACTTTGTTATTCTTGAGTTTGATGCAGATAAGCAGGTTCCGATCATACTTGGACGACCTTTCATGGCCACAAGTCAAAGTGTGATCAACTTCCAAGATGGGACCATCACCCTTCATGCTAAAAATGTATCCGAGACCTTCTATGTCTTGGGTAAAAAACCAAGGAAGTTGGATCCCACCGTACCCATCATCCACAGCCTTTCACATCACAAAGTCCCTCCTGAGGAGATCCACTTAAAACCCGTGGATACTGAGCCAAACATTGAGTTTGGGGTTGGCCATGAAGTCCTATGGAAAGCCCACAAACGCGAGAACAGGCCACGAAGTTTCAAAGACTCGTGGATGGGACCATTCATTGTCACTAAGGTCGTTTCAGCCAAGGTGATAGAAATTCGCCCCAAAACTGGGGTCAAGCGCAGATTAGTTGACGTTCATAGCCTTACTCGTTGTTGGGGAGGCTATATTCGCAAATCTTGACAGAGGTAACACGTCTAACTTTGAAAGACGTTAAACAAAAGTGCTGTTCGGGAGACAACCCGAAGTTTTTTTATGTTTTCATGTCTTTTACATTCTTAGTTTAAGTTTATTTTAGTTGTTTTTAGTTGATAATGCATATTTGAGAAAGGTATTAGTGTTTTTGGTGTGTAGGAATCGGAGAAATCAAGTTAGGGAACGCGAGGAAAATTTTTGGAGCGCAAGAAAGCACCCCGCGGACTACCCTCACGGACTACCCCATGGTCCGCAGGGATGGTCCGCGAGGTCAAAACCCGTACCACGGGTAGCTACCGCGGGTTTAGGTCAGAAACGCGAAAAAATTCCACGGACCACCCCGCGGTGCACCGTGCCATGGTCCGCGCCCCAGAAACCCGTACCACGGGTTGACTACCACGGGTATTTTGACGGAGCAGCTACAGAAGCCGCGGTGTACCCCGCGGTACACCGGACCCTAGTCCGCGAGCCAAAAAACCCGTACCACGGGGTCCTACCACGGGTTTAAGTCAGTGAGCAAAAATTTTCGAGCATCAGATGTCACGGACTACCCTGCGGTGCACCCCATGGTCCGCAGGGGTAGTCCGCAGCGCCGCCAGAGGAGAGAGAAAGTTACGGGATTGAGTTATAAAGGAGGTATTAAAGCTATTATTCCGAATTTATTAAACCTTAACCCTCTCTTTCTTCTCCACAACTCTCCTAACTCCATTGAAGCTCATCAAAACCTTCACCAATCACCAAAACACTACCCAATCATCAAGGAAAACACATCAAACCTTCTCTCCACATCATTACAAGAGAGAATCAAGTTACCAATCATCACCAAATTCATTCAAATTGAAGAATCAAAGAGCCAAATTTCACAAATTCATCACACAATTTCTAAAAATCCAAGCCTACCCATTACAAATCATCCTCACCCACATAGAGATTCATCACCAATTCACCCATCCTAGGACAAATCAAGCTTGTTCATCCATTAATTCAAGAGTTTAATTTTCAAGGGTTGCTAAAGCTTTGAGTTGGGGGTTAATTGAAGATGACTAATAGAACATCAATCTTATCTAGCAAGAGGGAGGTGAAGAGTAACAAGGGATTGGATTTAAACAAGAAGAAATCAATTGACAAAGGAGCTAGTTCTGAATCAAAGGGTAAAGATAAATTGGAAAGTGGGAAACCTTCGTATGATAGTAATGGTAAAAAGCTTTATTTTTATGCAAAGGAAAGAACACAACCTCAACAAAATCCTATACCTATAGAGAAAGTGGATACTTCAAAGGCCTTGAAGATTTCTGCAGAGAAACAATTAAAAGAACTACCATTTGCCTATGAGAAAGTATTCAAGGAAGAAATTAGAGATGGAGATTACAAGAGATTCTTTGAGCTTGGTGAGAAGTTGGGTTGGTCTACGTTCATGGTAAGCCGTTCTGAATTATGTCCTGAATTAGTTTTGGAGTTCTATCTAGGCCTCTTTAGCCGAGATAGTGATTGTGTTCCGATTAGAGGAAAGTTAGTTCCTTTCACAGTTGAGGAGATTAGGAACCACTTCAAGTTTCAGAATCCGAAAGGTTGTTGCAAATTTGAGGAAGCAGTTGCTAAACGAAAAATCTTTGATAAGGAATTACTTTTTGAGCATGTGTTAGACAAGGAGAAAGTGCAATTACATAAGGGAGAATTGAAGGCACCTTGGCCTTACAAATATCTTCAAGCAGATGCTAGAATTTGGCATAATTTCCTTATCCCTAATGTCTTTGGAAACACACGAACTTTGGAGGTGACTATGAAGAACGCGCTACTGTTGGACTGTATTTTGAGAGGAGAAGAAGTTGATGTGGCACAGTTGATCTATGAGGAGGTGATACGATTCTCGGTCTCTCCTAAATCGGTTTATAACGTTAAATTTCCAACTATGATCACGTGTCTTGTGCGAAAAGCGAATGTAGTATTGGGTGAAGAAGAGAAACTCGAGTTTAAGACGAGTTATATTGATAATGCTTGGATCAAAGAAAGCCTTCGAAGAGCGGGTTCTACTCAAGCCTCGAAGGAAGAAAAGGAGCAATCTTGGCAAGAGAAGATGGAGGAGCGTTTAACGAAATTTGAAGCAGCTCAAACTTCTTTAGTCAATGATGTGGCACAAATCAATGCTAATCAAGTGCACATCATGAAACTCCTTGAGCAATTAACGAAAGATCCAGCAATTCCAATCTTGGATATCAATGATGCGAGGCAATAGCCTCGAGAGTATGTTCTCTTTCTTCCTTACCATTTCTGTAAATATGTCTATCTGCTAATTTTAATTTCTGTTTTCGAGTCTTTTTTTTTCGAGTCGTGGGGACACGGCTCATTTTTGAGTTGGGGGTGTGGGGATTCGTTGTCTCTCATCTCCATTTTTCTGTTTTTGGGTGAAATTAAAATTTTTGATGCATGGGAATTAGATGTAGAGTGTGTTTAATAGCTTGAAAGCATAAGCTCAGTAGGTTAATGATAGTAAGTGATATGTTTATGAGCTATGTATTTGTATGCTTTGAGTATTTGCAGGAAAACACACGTTGATAGTAAAGAAAAGATTAGTGAGCAATGCGATAGAAAGTATGTTCGATCTCAGGGAACCTTGAGAAGTGTGTAGGCCGTGAGATCCAAGCTAGTTGAAAAACCATTTGATGAAAGTGCTAAAGGTAAGAAATTTTCTGAATTACATAGTGTAGAAAGTGATCAAGGCGGTTCTTTCATATTTTTAAGCCTTTGAAGCCTTTTTATACCTTCTCACCTTGTGATTTTTGAGTTTAAAAGTATATCCTTCTTAGCCCCTTCTAGCCTTTCTAAAGCCTTTTTATTGAAACACATTATAAGCCATATCCTTTAGATTTTTAGGACTTTTACATATGACCCGCACTCGAATCGCGATGCTTAGACAGTTGTTTTAGAGCTTGAGTTTGGGGTGGTGGGTCCACCATTATGGGAGTTATTATGTTGGGATTTTTGAGCTTATTATTGTGCTCTGTGCTTTATATTGAGGATGCTTTACAACATTGTATTGTAACCCTTTGCCGGGGTAATAGTGAATGAAAAAGAAGCTTCGAGCTAATTTTGCCAACAAGGGCATTAAAAGAAAAAAATATATATATGAGAAAATTAGCGTGATATCTCAACATTAAAAGAGAGTCATAGCTATAGAAAAGAGATTGATGTGAAAAGAAAAGAAAATATATATTCGGACCGGCAAAGTGGATTTTTATGTGAACATCTTAAAGCTTAATTGGGTTATTGGGGATGCTAAATTGTGCATCAAGGAATTCATTGGGTTGAGTGAGAAACGTTTATGAGAGTAACTCAAGCTCTAGGGCGATTCGTTGATGGCTAGTGAGGAGAGAGCCAAAAGCTCACTCCAAATTATCCAAATATATGATCACACCGTCCCTAAGCCTACATTACAACCTTAAAGACCTTGTGATTCTTTGTTATGTAATTAAGAAGAGATTGAGCCATTAGAGATTAGTTAAGGGGATTCTTGGATACTAGTAAGGTTTGATGAACAATCTATAGCTCTCAAGGGGAACTGAGTAAAGTCCCAATCCTTCTTACATTGCGAAACTAATCAGATCTTGAATTCAAGCCGTGTTGACTGTGGATATGAGAAGTGTACAGGTATGTAGTTTATGAATATTATTGCATGAAATTTTCTGAGTTATGTGCTTTAGGTTTATTCTATATATTCTGCTATGCTTTTCCCTTGTGTTGAGAATTTTATAAAGTGTGTATTTCTAGACTTCCCTATGTTTTTATCTTTTATTGTATCGGGACGATACAACTTTGAGTTGGGGGTCTTGATGTCTCCTCATTTGTGATAGATTTATGTTAAGATGAGACATCATTTTTAGTGTTTTAGAAGTCAATAATGTCGATTTTCTTGAGTTTTAGTGCACTTTCCTGTTTTGTATCTTGATTTGTAGAAATAATGTTTTTAGAGCATATTGGGTTTAATTGTTTATTTAGTGTGTAGCTTTAAAGATAATTATGGAGTTTAATTAGAGTCCAAGTCAAAGACAACAACTTATGGAAAGAGATATGCATGGTAATTGGAGATAAGGAAAGAATTGCTAAAAAGATGGAAAAGGAAAAGCTGCCTAAATCTGGGATTCTGCAAAGATAGGCGTTTTTACCTAATAAAGAGGCCGAATTTGGTAGATTACTCCTAAAGGGCGTAGGAAATTCTGTTGCGATTCTTTTGGTATCTTGTGGAGCAAAATCGGACCAATAATAAAGAAGTTATGACCAAAACAACGCAGCAGTGTTTATCTTTATTTCCATACGAATTTGAGTTGGGCTAGAAGTCCATTACCTTAACTCTTCCTCAAGAAAACGAATTAGGTCTTCTAAACACCTATAAATACACCCTTATATCACTTGTAAATCATCCTTGCCTCATAGTAATTAGTTCTTAAGGTTTTATTCTTCCAGTTTATTGTAGAGAGCAAGATGATGTCTTTTATTATTTCTTTTAGTTTATTTCCTTCAGGTATGAACTAAACCTCCCATAGCTTGGGTTTTGCATATGTATAATCTATGAATTCTAATTCTTCTATCTAAGTTTCTTTGGGAATTATATGTTTTAATCTAATATTAGCTTCTTACTTTATATTTGCTTATGTGTTTTGATTTGATATCTTTCCTAGAATTGATCACTTTAGGATTGCTTTAAGAGTAGTTAGATGTTCTCCTTGACAGGGTGTTTAACTATTGAACCACCACATAATGTCTAGTGTCGATAGCAGTTCTGACAAAACATACTTCTAACTAGATAGTCATTAAGGTTTGTTTTAACCACAGTATCACCAAGACTTGCAGTATTTGCTTAGGGCCTTAGTGGCGTTTGATAACCCTATTTTAAATCACTTCTTGGTTGTGACGTAGCCCCCTTAGTCGCTCTCAAGGTCTAAGGTAGTGGAATTTAGAATCCTGACTAAGTATTACCAAGAGCTAATATTCTCCCTTATGAACTAGATCTATAGATAGAATTAGAAGGATTAGTGCATACTAGCAAAACCTAAGCTATACTTCTCATCTCATATTCTTAATCTTTTACTTTATTGTCTTTATTTTCATAGTTTTAATTTAGTTTTAATTCATAAATTCGAAAAACCAAATATTTATTTACTGTCTTCTAGTTATTTACTTTTACTCGTTATCTGTTCCTACGCGTTTAACACACTTAAGTCCCTGAGAACGAACTCTACTTATCATTAAAACTTGCATACGTCCTGTAATACTTGCAGTACTGTGCCTGTCTAGGGTGAGAGTGCATAGTTTTCCATACTTAAATTGATCTTATTTTTATCACACCCTAGGCGACACCAGGAGGAATCAGGAATAGCTACATAAGGCATCAATATTAATGAGAAGGCTGTTTATGAAAATCATTATCGTATTCCTTGTAAGTCTTCAATCGAAGGCGGAGTATAAGCTCTTTTACAAGCCATAAGATTAGCGACCGAAATACGTAGGGATGGTAATTGATCGAATATTCTCAAAAAATGACATAACCACATCCACATCCATTAAGGAAAACGATAACCAAACCCGCATCCATTAACCATCAGATTTTAGAACTATTTACCAAATCCGCATCCATGACGGATACGGATTATCCCCGGTTAATCCGCATCCGTAATTGTTCAATAGGCTTTAATAAAAAAATCTTATAAAATATTTTTAAAGCTATAAAATTAGCTACTTAATTATTAGGTGACCATAAATAGGTGTTAGGCAATATAATAATAAACTAGATAAAATCAATTAGGTGCTTTACGCATGGAATAATTTTATTTGTTCGATATTATGTATGATTTTTGTATGTATACTATATTTTTTTTATTTCTTATTCTTTATTCGAATATTGGATAATCCGTCGGATTATTATAAAAAACCAAATCCTAAAGGATATCCACCGCTTACCTTTTGTGAGAACCAAACCCTCATGGATACACCATCGGTTCCACTAACAGGTTTTTTTATCGGATTGGATATCCATCGGTTACGGTTAATATTCTAACCATTATCATCCCTAGAATTACATGATCAGAGTAATTCATTTTACTCATACAATCTTAAAATAGTTCAAGATATTATAAATTATTAGAATAAATTGAAATAATAGACCTATCTTACATGAGATCAACAAATGCTTGAGAAAATCTCCATCTTAAAATTTTTTCATGTTCAAATATTTTATAATAAATCAATAGATATTCTAACGAAGTGTTCAAAATGTAACGTTGACAAACATGAATTGATAGTCTCCTATCATGAATTTACAAAAGATGAAATTCACTAAAAAACCTACCAAAAATCTCCTAAAGTTAAAGACTCATTCTTGATGAGTCCAAAATGAACTTCACCAAAATCCTCTATATTCGGCCCATCGAACAAAACAAACAAGGCCCATGCAAGTATATACTGTATTTTAGAATTTAGAAACTTCGAGAATTTAAGTTTTTGGTCAATGGTCTTTATTACAATACTAATATAGTAGTTAAATACCTAAATATATTTTTTTATTGGTTAAATTTGTTAAATCTTCTAGATTTCTCATCTATCTGAGTCCCTATATAAACCATTTCCCTTCTCTCATTTCCACTACCTCTCCATTTGATAAAACCCCAAATTCTTCAGATCAATTGTCAGAAAAAAAACCCTAAAAATCACACACAATAATGGCTATACTAGAAGAATACGAAGAAGAAGTGCAAAAGAAGTCTCCATCCTCGTCATCATCCTCTCCGGCGCCGGTGAAGAAACCATACAACGCCGTGCTAGATGTGTCAAACCCGTTAGGGTTTGTCGAAGCGGCTCTGGAGTTTGTAGCATCGGAAACTGATCTGTTCAAGAGCGATTCCGTGGTCAACGATGTCAACGCGGTGGTCAAGCAGGTGATTAAGAAAATCAACGCCGCTGCATCTGCTGCCGCCGCCGTTGCTGCTGCCGAGGAGGCGAAGAAGAAGGCTGCTGAAGCTTCTAAAGGCAATGGAAAGACTGAGGAGGTGAAATCTAAAAAGGAAAGCGAAGATGTGGTTGCTGTTAAGGAGAAGGAGCTGAAAGATGATAGTAAAGTAGCTTCTGATAAGGTTGAGGAGACGAAAGATGATAGTAAAGGACCTCGAGGTAATTTCGTTAATTATGTCACTGAAATCGTATATACATTGTTTTTAAATCTTGGATCTATCAATATAATTGCTAATTATATCACTGAAATCGTGTATATATGATTTTTTATATCACTTATAATAATTCTGTTTGCATTTTCCTATCAGTTCCAAATAGGGGCAATGGACTTGATTTCGAAACTCACTCATGGACTCAGACCTTACAAGAAGCTAACGTCACTATCCCAGTGCCACCTGGCACAAAATCAAGGTTTGTTGTGTGTGAAATTAAGAAGAATCATCTTAAAGTTGGAATCAAGGGTCAGCCTCCTATAATTGATGTAAGATTATCTTCTTTTTTGCTAATTATTTAGTTTATATTTTCTTATTTTTAGGTTTAAGCTCAGTTTATAATCTTAATAATGTATTTACAGGGAGAACTATGCAAGCCTGTTAAACCTGATGATTGCTTTTGGAGTTTAGGTTCGTTTTTTTGGTCTTATTCTGCTATATATGCTTTATCTTGGGGGTGTTTAAGGAGTTTTGTTTAGTGGTGTTTCCCAAATAGTCCCTGTACTATGTCTCTTTTACTCGTTGGTACTCAAACTTTAAAAGCTACTCAAATAGTCCTTGAACTTTGTTGTTTTACCACCATTAGTCCCTGAACCATTACTGTTAAATCCACCTGGTGGCATGTATTTTCATAATTACTAATAGAAAAATTCCCCAAATGGTCCCTGAATTATACAACTGTTACTAGGTTGGTCCTCAAACTTCTTTCCGCATGGCACTTAACTTTGAAACAGGGGCGTAGCCATGTTTTTTTGTTAGGGGTTATTTTTTTTGGACTTAATTACACTATAGGTGTTTATATTATACAAAAATTGCTAAATTGGTCCTGATGTTAATTTTTTGTGACTTAATTGCAATATCAGTCCCTATATAGTGAAATATTGCAATAAGGTCCCTATATTATACAAATTTGCACTATATAAAAAATTAGTTACACAAATAAAATAAATTTTAGCTTAATAAATCAGGGTGGGTTCCATGGACCCCCCACAGGGACTAACTAAGTTTTAAGGATCATTTGCAGAACTTTTATAGTTGGAGGACCAATGAGGCCAAAAGGGTATAGTTTTAGGGACTAATTGTTAATTTTTTCCTTCTCATATTTTAAATTTGTAAAATAAATATATAATTTTTTTTTTTTTTTTGCAGAGGATCAAAAATCAGTGTCAGTATTACTTACAAAGCTAGACCAGATGGACTGGTGGAAGTGTTTGGTGAAAGGTGAGCCAGAAGTGGACACACAAAAAGTTGAACCTGAAACTAGCAAGATGTCTGATTTGGATCCCGAGACTCGATCTACTGTGGAAAAGATGATGGTATGTTTTTTTTTTACTCTTTTGGTCCCTTGTGTTTTTGCTTGTTTTGATAATTGATAGATTCGTCCTTTATATGTTGCAAATGTAATGTTTAAGTTCCTTGTATTTTGATTTTTGTGTGATAATAGTTGGTCATTTTTTAAATTAATATAGGGACGTTTAGTGTAATTCTGGCATAATATAAGGACTTGTCGTGTAATTTTCTTGTAATATAGGGATTTATAGTGCATTTAGTGTTGGAAAATGATTGTATGTTTCTCGATACTATTTCACTCATTTGGTCACTTGTGTTTGCATATAATGCATTTTTTTTTACATAATTTAGGGACCTTTTGTGTAATTTTTTGCATAATAGAGGGACCTGTAGTGCATTTTTCTTATAATATAGGGACCTATAGTGCATTTAGTGTCAGAAAATGATTGTATGATTTTCAATTTTCTCATAATTTAGGGATATAGTGCAATTAGCGCCAAACTGGGTTGGGGGTGTGTAATGCATTTTTTGCATAATAATATAGGGGGTTTAGGTCTAATTTTTGCATAATATAGGGACTTGTAGTGCAATTTTCTCATAATATAGGGATTTATAGTGCAATTAGAGCCAAACTGGGTCGGGTGTGTAATGCATTTTTTACATAATATAGGGACCTTTAGTGTAATTTTTGCATAATATAGGGACTTGTAGTGCAATTAGTGTTTGTATATTTTGACAGTTTGGTCCTTTAGTCTTAAAGAAGTAACATTAAAGTCCCTTAAAAAAGTAACATTGAAGTCATAGGGACCTTTAGTGTAATTTTTGCATAATATAGGGACTTGTAGTGCAATTAGTGTTTGTATATTTTGACAGTTTGGTCCTTTAGTCTTAAAGAAGTAACATTAAAGTCCCTTAAAAAAGTAACATTGAAGTCCCTTAAAGTAACATTAACGTCACTAAACTCTGTTAGTGAAACACCGATTTTACAATTAATTTCTTTTGTGTTTTACGATCCTTTTTTTAATTTTTTTTTGATAATTGTCCTTTTTAATTTATTTATTTTTTAATTTATTTATTTTTTAATTTAACGATGTAAGCTCAAATATGTGCAGTTTGATCAAAGACAGAAGACAATGGGGCGTCCTACATCAGATGAGATGCAAAAGGAAGAACTTATGAAAAAGTTTATGGCTCAGGTTACAACTCACTCTTCTTTTTTCTTTCTCCACATTTTTCAATATAATTTAAGTATTTTCTTTAATTTAATTATTTTAAATATTTTGCAGCATCCTGATATGGACTTTTCAAATGCAAAGATTATGTGAGAAGGAAGCTGATGAAGATTGTGTTGTTGGAAAATTGAAAAATTGTTGATAAACCTTTTGTTCTTAGGTTTCTATTACTTGTGGGTTGGTTTGGATTAAGTGGTGGTGAATTTTATATCGTTGAATATTTTGGATTGATGATACCTTATTTCTATACTCTATTTTTTTTTGATATGGTCACTTTATGTTTCAATTTCTTTGGTTATCTTAAACTAGTCTTGTTATCATTAACACAAAATAAAACAAATAGTGATAATACATTTGAGTAGAAATTACGCCTACAATTTAACACTAGAAAGTTAGGATATGGCAAGTTTATAGCCTATTGACAACCTCACTCATCATAATCCATCAAGCTTACTAACTAAACATAAATTGAGCATTTTGAATGGTTCTCCTTGTGAATTGAATTGATCAGACTTCAACTATTGCTAAAAATTCTTCCCACAGAATTTTCTAGGAGTTGATTCATGATATACTTCTTTCAGTTTCAGTCTATTATTTAACATTCTTTGGGCTTTGAAACCTCCATTTTCTCTGTTTAACTATCAACATCAACTTGAAAGTAAAATTCAAATAATGTTTATTTTGTCAAATATTTAAAACATTGCTTTCTTTTTTTCATTGAGTTCTGTTTTCTATGAGTAAAAGAAAAATGTGCTTTAGGTGTAATATTTCTAATAGATAGACATGAAGAGAAGTTCCATCCTTAAGAGTATTATTGGGTTATTTATGATTCTACATACTAACAACATTATGAGGACGGCTAACATGTCATTTTAGGTGAGAAGTAGGATAATTAACATGTCATTCTAGGTGAGAGGCTACCTCACCTGCTAGATTCATTCTTGTTGGGGAGATAAAATGGTCTTAAACATCTCACAATCTATATGGTTGGTTAGGTTGATAAATTCAACACTTTAGTATCAAAATACTTCCTTTGAAGTATGAGTGGTAAATTTGTTAACAATGGCGATTATTTAATAGATAATTTTTTTTTAGAATACGTCACACTTAAAAAATTCGGATGATAGGTCATCCAACTAAAGGTTTTTAAGCGTATTTGTCGAGCATCGTGTCACTGAAGAAACCGTAACATGATCAACATGTGTTCACATCCTTATTTATTAGAATAGTTTGGTTATATATATAAATATATATATATATATATATATATATATATATATATATGTGTGTGTGTGTGTGTGTGTGTGTGTGGGTTGTAACGATTTTTTCCCGGTAGAGTAAAACATGTCACTATATTATCGAAAATGGTACAAAATATACTATTTCATCGAACTTATAAGCTCCTTTGATTGAGGGCCTTTTATCACTGATTTACCTTTATCTCGAGTATAAAAAATGTAACTAAAAAGTATTTTTTGATAGTCTTAAACATTAACTACTTGCGAAGCACAATATCATTTTGAAAAGACCAGAAAGATCTCAAAACACTATTTGTGCTCATGGTTGATGTTTATTATTCTATCACCGATCCAAATTTGTTAGCACAAGTGTATAACTTGCGTGTTATCCTTATTGAGAATGCAATTTAGCAATTTGTGTGTTATCCTTATTGAGAATGCAATTTAGCAGTTGATGTTGTAAAACAACCTAATTGATCATCAATATCTAACTTTGATGCAAAATATTATATTTAACTAGTAATATGAATGACAACAACTTTATTATGGGTACTTTCAATCATGTCTTAATAATGGTGAATGGTGCGAAATGGATAAGGAAGATATCAATCATCTCATGCTCAATTGTCCCTTTAGTGTTAAGGTTTGGGCTCTATCGCCTCTCTAAATTAAAATTGACATGAACATGATGGATAATTTCTCGGATTGGTTTGTGCGAGTTGTTAATGAATATTCTAATAATGGGTGGGAGGAGAAGTGTGTGATTTCATACATTCTTATCATTATGTGAAATATGTGGAAAGAAAGAATGAAGTGTTTTCATGAAGGCAAAAAGTGGGGTGCTAGAAATATACCTAATGATTAGAAAGATCTTATGTCTAGATTATTCGGTCTTCGTAACGCAAAAAATGGACAAAAAAAAGATAGATGCAGAGAAGATGAAGAGATGGAGATTATTAATCATGCACTTCATGATGACACCGAAATCGTTTGGAGGTGTGACACTTCTTTTAAAAGTAATCAGGAACTGGCAGCGATCGTCGCTATTGGAACCGATAAAGTTGGTACTATTAGTCGTAAGTTGAATGTTAGATGTAAAATTAATAAAGTCATTGAAGAGGAAACATGGGCCACGCTAATGGCTATGAGGTCGTCTAAAGACCTTTATAGTCAGAGGGTTTCATTTTACTCTGAAAACCTTAAATTAGTTCAAGGAATTGCGAGTGGGTGTGACCGGATTTCATTGGAGTCTTAAACCTATTCTTTCAGAAGTTAGAAAATGGTTAGTGTTGTAAAATCACTTAGTATAACCGTTTTAATCTTTGGCAAAAATAGATTTAAAGTCTATGGTTGAAAACTAGTTACCTCAAAGCCAGAAAAGTTTTCGAAAGAAAATAGCAGAAAATAAAGAAAACAAAGATTTATCGTGGTTTAGTACAAAGGCCTACATCCACACTGAAAACATTCTACGAGAGATGCATTGATGCACTATATGAACATGATTACAACTTCAGACGGAATCAATCAACAATTACACCAGAATAGAAAACCCTTAGACTTCAAATACGAAATCCTAAACTATTGAGAAATGTTACTCAATATACAAACAATCAAGTTTATGAATCTATTTTAATCAAATGATCTTTATAACACTGATCTTTGATTTACACGAAAAACCTATCGCTTATATTTGCTGAGAGAGTTTCAGAGAGAAGAAGAAGAGACGAAGTCAAAGACGGAGTAGAGGAACTGACCAAATGCTGAAGAGAGGGTATATATATGAAGTAGTGGAGGGTTTTACTCTCAGCCCTTCATCTAACTTATTCATCAATGTCTCCGAGAGTGCCACGACACTCTTATATCAATAAGTCGGTTAATCAGCGAATGAACAAAGTAACTCAAACTAATAGCTGAAGTGTAATGTCCACATAAGCTTCCAACTCATCTGCCAAATCAACATTTTTGACTACTCGTTGACTTTACATATCACAACAATCTCCACCTTAAAGTCATCAGTCTTCTATTCTCTTTGATTCACTCCTTCATCACGAGCTATCCTTCACTGTTCAGTACATCAGGCTCATATCATAGCTGCTTTATCTGCACAATTAAAAGAAAAAAATACCTCACTTGACATTTAGTAATTTCAAACAATGTTTAAACTTACTAACCGTCAAGATTTTTGTTCCCATATCAGCTGGGTTTTCTTCAGTTGGAATTTTACACAATTTAATATCCTAAGAACCAAGCCAATTTTGAATAAAAAATTTCACATCAACATGTTTAGTTCTTTCATGGTAGACATGAGTTTTATTTAAAAATATAGCAATCTGACTATCACTATAAATGGTAACAAAAGACTTAGTTAATTTCAACTCTTTAGTCAAACCATGTAACCAAATACTCTCTTTAAAGCAATCACAAATAGCCATATATTTGGACTCAGTAGTAGATAATGCAACCAAAGGCTGCAATTGAGATTTCCATGTAATACAATTTCTACCAAGTGAAAAACAGTAAAAAGTAGTAGACTTTCTACTGTCTCTATCACCAGCAAAATCTGCATCAACATAACCTACCAACTCAAAAGAGACATTCCAGTTACCATAACATAAACCAACATTCAATGTACTGTTAACATAAGCTACAACCCATTTTAAAGCGTGCCAATGATCAAGTCCAGGGTTAGACATATATCTACTTAACAAGGATATAGCATAAGATAAGTCAGGCCTGGTACTTATCATAGCAAACATGAGAGAGCCTATCATATTAGAGTAAGGTATATAACTCGTTTTCACTTTCTCAGAAGCTGAATTAGGACACTAATTTTTACTCAACACAAAGTGACCAGCTAAAGGCATTTCAACATACTTACCATCCAAATTCTCAATTTTTTCAACTAACTTTTGCAAATATGGTTTCTGGTGCAGTTTAAGAGAATATAACTTCTTGTCTCTTTCAATATTCATATCAAGGATCTTTTTAGCATTTCCCAAATCCTTCATCTCAAATTCAGAACTAAGATCTAATTTGAGTTTATTAATGCACTGCACTGAATTTATTAGTAACATATCATCCACATAAAGTAAGAGAAATCGCATAGAATTTGGTTTGATATTCATGTACAAACAATTCTCATATTCACTTCTTTTATACCAAGACTTATAACAAAAATATCAAATCTTTTATACCACTGCCGAAGGGACTCTTTCAAACCATAAAGAGATTTTTTAAGCAAGCACACATTGTCAGGTTGTTTAGAATCTATAAAACCTTCAGGTTGACGCATATAAATGTTTTCATCAAGTTCTCCATGTAAAAATGCATTTTTTACATCCAATTGTTCAAGTTCCAGATCATAACATGCAACATAAGCTAGCATCATTCTAATAGTTTTAAACTTAACTACTGGTGCAAAGATTTCATGGAAATTAATTCCCTCCCTCTGAGTATACCCTTTAGCAACACGTCTAGCTTTAAATCTAGGTGGGTCAGTTTTATTTATACCTTCCTTAAGTTTGTACAACCATCTACGCTCAATTACCTTGCAATCTATTGGTGGTTTAACTAAAATCCAGGTTTTATTAACATACAAAGAATTCATTTCTTCTTTCATAGCTTTCACCCAATTAACCTTATTCTCAGATTGTAAAACCTCACTATAAGACTCAAGTTCAGTATTACTTACCTCAAAAGCTGCGATTAGAGCTGTGTATACTAATTCAGCATAGGAATACCTTGTAGAGGGTCTAGATTCTCTTCTTTCTCCATCTCTAGTTAATTGGTAATTAGCTAAGCTTTCTTGGAGTGACTCCTGTGGAGTCTTAGTTTCAGTGTTATGCTCAGTGTTAGCTGGCTGCTCTTCATTCTGGACTCCATAAGTGTCATTCACCATTTCTGGATCAGGTTGACTTTGGTCAACTGCATCATCGCCAGTTTGAGATATAGGCTCCACCTCAATAGAAGTACTCTCAGGTACTGTAGCACTTTCAGAAGAATCATTTCCTGAAATCACAGAATCTTTCTTTCAAGGGAATTTAGTTTCATAAAAAATAACATCTCTACTAATGATAATTGTAATTCCTCTAGGACTTTTATCCCACAATCTATAACCCTTAGTACCATGCATAGAATGATACCCCAAGAAAACACATTTAATAGATCTAGGGTCTAATTTTCCTTTCCTATTATGAACATATGCACCACAACCAAATATTCTTAAATCAGACAAATCAGGTTTTTTATTATTCCAAAGTTCCATGGGACATTTCATATTGAGGGACCTGTTAGGGCTTCTATTATCAAGATAGGTTGCAATATACAAAGCTTCACCCAAAAAGATTTAGGCATACCTGAAGTAAACAATAAATATATAATTTTCTCAAGTAATGTCCTATTCATTCTTTCAACTACCCCATTTTGTTATGGAGTTTTTCTTACAGTTCTATGCCTTAATATACCATGTGATTTACAGAAATTATCAAACTCTTCATTACAAAATTCCAACCCATTATCTGTCCTAAAAGTTTTCACACTTTTACCAGTTTGTTTTTCATGCAACACAATCCATTCTTTTATTGTATTAAACGTGTCAGTTTTATTTTTCAACAAGAAAGTCCATACTCGCCTAGAATAGTCATCAACTAGGGACAAAAAATACTTTCTACCTCCATGTGTTTCATACTTATTTGGACCCCACAAGTCAGCATGTATATATTCAAGAATATTTTTAGAAATATGAACACCCATATTTATTTTCATTCTATGTTGTTTAGCTAACACACATGGTTCGCAAAATGAAAGAGTAGAGATAGTCTCCTTACCCAACAAGCCATCTTTACTTAATACAGTTAAGCCTAATTGGCTCATATGACCAAGTCTCAAGTGCCACTTAACAGTAGCTGCATTCTCAACATTAGTATCAACATTATTCGAATCATGTTTAATATAAACACCATCAAGAACATATAAACCAGACAATTTCTTTCCACACAGGACAAGTTTATCATTCTTAAACACATTGATCACACCATTTGAAACTTTGTAAATACAACCTAAATCATCTAAAACACCTAAAGATATAAGGTTTATTTTTAGATAAGGTATCCATCTAACATCAGTAAGGGTCACTAATTTTCCATTATTAAGTCTCAAATTAATTTTTCCAATCCAAGCAACTTGACACGCATTATTATTACCAATATATATAGTTTCAGTATTAGACTCAACCAAGTCAACAAACCAGTCCTTATTGGGGCTCATGTGAAAAGTACATCCAGAATCCAAAATCCAGTTAGACTTATAAGAAATGTCAGACACATTCAAGACTTCACAAGTTTCATCTTGTTCAAGGGGCATACACGCAATATTAGTCTCATTATTATTATTCAAGTTCTTATACTTAAGCGCATAACAATTTTTCTTAATATGACCAGGTTTTCCACAATGATAACATTTACGAGTTTCTTTACCTTTATTTCCTTTATACTTCTTCTTGTTTTTATTAGACTTAACAAGTTCAGGTGATTCAGTCTTATGTTTCACAAATAAATTGTTACCAACACGTTTCATATTCTTTTATTCTAATTCTCTAGTTTTTAAAGAAGCAAAAATTTGATCAAAGGTAGGAATCACAGTAGAGTATTGGAAAGCATCTTTAACAACTTGGTAAGAATCAGGTATAACATTTAAGAGGATCATGCACTTAGAGTTCTCTTCTAAAGCCATATCAGAACCTTTCAAAACCAAATTAAGTTTTAAAAACTCATCAACATTTTCATCAATAGTTTTCGAAGAATCCATTTTATAAGAAAACAAATTTCCTTTAAGAAAAAAGTTAGGAACAAGTTGAACACAGTAAAGAGATTCAAGTTTACGCCACATATCAATAGCATTTTCAACACCATCTACCTTTCGTATCACGTTATCAAAAATATTAAGAAATAAGAGATTGTAAGCTTCTTATATGATTTCATTAGTTCTCTTTAAATATTCTTCAGACCATTGTTCAAGATCGGGCTCAAGTGCAATTAGCACTTTGTTATGTGACAATAATACTCGCATTTTCTTTTTCCATACTCTAAAATCATTCTTTCCATCGAACACAGAAACCTCTAGCCTGGTAGTTGCCATTTCTTTATACCTATATATCAGAAATAGATACACAACACATGCAATCAACTATTAGGATTAAGATAAATCAAAAAACCCTAGAAAAATCAACTCTAGGATATTTTAATTTCGGAAAAGCCTAAACAATTTTAGATCTGTGGGTTTCAGTACAAGATAAAGAAATTGTACTGAATAGAAAAGATTTTTAGAAGATTTAAAATGCCAAAATACAGATCTGTAAGTTTTACACAACAAATCTTTTCAAGAAACGATTTACACAAGATAGCCGAACAAGGCTCTGATACCACTGTTGCAAAATCGCTTAGTAAAACCGTTTTAATCTTTGGCAAAAACAGATTTAAAGTCTATGGTTGAAAACTAGTTATCTCAAACCTAGAATAGTTTTCGAAAGAAAATAGCAGAAAATAAAGAACACAGAGATTTATTGTGGTTAAGCACAAAGGCCTACATCCACACTGAAGCATTCTACGCGAGATGCCTTGATGTACTATACTCAATATAGAAACAAACAAGTTTGCTTATTTATTCTAATCAAATGATCTTTATAACATAGATCTTTGATTTACATAAAAACCTATCGCTTATATTTGCTGAGAGAGTTTCAGAGAGAAGAAGAAGAGATGAAGTCAAAGACGGAGTAGAGGAACTGACCAAATGTTGAAGAG
Organism: Nemophila menziesii; assembly: GCA_029959085.1. Taxonomy (NCBI): domain Eukaryota; kingdom Viridiplantae; phylum Streptophyta; class Magnoliopsida; order Boraginales; family Hydrophyllaceae; genus Nemophila; species Nemophila menziesii. The sequence continues at coordinate 53,712,210 of JARWIR010000007.1, forward strand.
AGGGTATATATATGAAGTAGTGGAGGGTTTTAATCTCAACCCTTCATCTAACTTATTCATCAACGTCTCCGAGAGTGCCACGACACTCTTATATCAATAAGCCGGTTAATCAGCGAAAGAATAAAGTAACTCAAACTAATATCTGAAGTGTAATGTCCACATAAGCTGCCAACTCATCTGCCAAATCAACATCTTTGACTACTCGTTGACTTTACATATCACATTAAAACAACTCGTTTAAACTCAAATCATTTCTAAAATTAATTATATATCTCAGACTTTTATATCAATTATTTTTTAATTTGGACATTTTATAATTCACACTTAATACAAGAGTTTATTGCAATATAAATCCTGGTCTACTATAAACTTTTATTCCCCAACCTGCTCATCGTAGAAAGACTTGGCACGATATTCAATAGGTCCCTATATTATGCAAAACTGACACGGTAGGTCCTTATATTATGTAAGATGTCTGCATGAATTTAATGACAAGTATCGAATTAGACAAAGAGAAAAAAGATCTAAACTTTACCTTATCAACTAATAATTTCAAGTTACCCCATTCAAAATCTTTCTTACAAATTACAATACAAATTATCTAACCTATACACGTAGAACAATACCATCATTAATTCACTTAGTTTTTTTTTTCCAGAAAAAAATTAAAAAATAAGAAACAATCTAATCATATGCAATCAATTAAAATAACCATCAAAGTTCAAAAAGTTAGGTTTTAGAAAAAGCATACCTAAAAAATAACTTTGATCTTCAGACACCTTAGTTGTGGCCTTATATACCCATTTTACGAATAAGTTTGTACGATTTGTGGGTTCAAATTTCGTGAACAACCCTAATAACACCGGCTTCCTTTCATAATATTGAAACCCTAACGCTGCCCCAACCTGCCCTACCTAATATCGAACCTTAGCCACCACTCATATACATAACACATTACATACACAAAATCATTAGTAATTTGTACTATATGTTATCATTTTCTTATGTCCTGGGTTTTTCTCTTTTTCCTCATTCGATCTTCTTCTCTCCAAACCAAACGCGTTTTTTCTTTCGATTGATGACCATTGCATTTTAATAAAGGACAACTTCTAGACATGTTTAATTTTTTTTTAATTTGCATGCATTGCCTTGTTAATAGCTTATTTATTTATTCTATCTAAATTATTTTTACTTCTTATGGATGGATATATACTCTTTTTTCATTACTTCAAAAATTTATACTTTAGAGATTATTTTCAAATTAAATTATATTAATTTTTAAGATTAAATTGGAGATAATAAATATAGGATCCAAATATATTAGTATATAAAAATATGAGAAGTATTGATCTCTGTATGGATAAAAATCTATAAAAATATAAGAAGGATTCGATCTGTGTACAAATAAAAATTTACAGAAAAATCAATACAGAATTTATAATAAATTTTAGGAAATTTTTACGGTCCATACATTTTTTTGAGTAGAAAAAATGATATTGAATTGTTTATATTTTGATATAGAGCAAACTTAACCTTGTACTTTTCTTTGGAATCGGTCCCTGATTTTGCAAAAGTAACATTTAGACCCGTATCTATTAGTTTTGTTAGAATGTTGGTCCCTTATTTATTTTTTCATTATGTTATAATTATATTTTCAAGTTTTGATTTTTTTTTGTATGAATTTTTGTTTGTTACATATAAAATTTAGGTTATTTTGTCAAATATATGAGAGCCTAAGTACCTAACATAGGGGTTTATAGTGAAATCTTCCATAATATAGAGACATATACTTCAATTAACTCCAAAAGAAAAAAACCAGGTCTCCTTTTTTACAACTACTTTTTTGAAAAAAATGAATATTACATCTTTCTTTAAGGCTAACTATCTTTTGCTAATTTGTGTTTGAATTCTTCTTTGGTTTTCTTTAATAATAGTTATAATATAAATCAAATAATAAATCTTTCCCGTTTGATCACAAAGGGAACAAAAGAGATTCAGAAGTTCAACACCGAAATTCTCTAAATAGGTATGGTTTTTTCTTTAGTGTAGTTTTTTCATAATATACAAACCTATAGTGCGATCTGTGCCCAAAAAATGATTGTATCTTTTTGGTTTCGTGATAATGTTAGTTCGTTATCGCTTAAACGTGACATTTATCTTTCAATTATATGCTAATGTTAGTCTCTTTTTTGTATTTTCATTAGTTTATAAGTGTTAGCTAGTAAAATGACACTTTTAGGGTATTGTTATAATAAAGTTTATACAGAGTTTTTACAATTGAGTTTCTACATTTTTGCCTGCTTTTTTTGGTCCCTTGTCTTGCAAGTTTGGCCCCTTATCTTTCAAAAGTAACATTTTAATCCCTTATCTTTTTATATTTTTTACAATGTTAGTCCTTTATCTTGTAAATTTAACCTTTTTATCCATTTTTCGTATTTCTCTTATATTAGCTAAATGATACATTTAAGGGTATTTTGGTCGTTTATCTCATCAATTGTACAGTGACATGTGGATTTAACATTTATAATATAAGGAAAATAAAAAAAAGACTAACACTATCATAAAATCAAAAAATTAGAGACTAAAAGGTTACATGTACAAGACTCCTATGTTGGATGATCTAATATTCACATCACATCAATTAATTATAATAACAAAACACATGTCATTAGATTAATTAGATAGATACTTTTGCAAGTTAAAAATATACGGCATGTGTAATAATACGATTGGTATTGGACCATTCAATATTGAATGGATAAATGTTATTATAACTATTAATAGGTGAAATTCCCAAATGATCTTGAGTTATACAACTATTACATGTAAGTTTAAATTTTTATATTCAATTTCTCATAAATATTATATGACAATATATTCAAACTAATTTATAAATCTAGCAAAATTCATTCTATATGTAAGTGTCTTATGTCATATGGGGAGTAAATGCCCATGTCTCTTTCATTTTTTAGGAGAGCATAACTTAAAAACATTGATTTTCAATTTCATTATTTTGTTATGGTCTTGTTATCTCTTCTAGTGGGTGCATAATATCTCTACCTTACATAGTTAGCATAAGAAGAGAGAATCTTAATTATTGAAGTGAAAGGTAAATTGACGTTCATTTTGTTAAATATTTATAACATTGCTTCCCTCTTTTCATCAAGTTCATTATTTTTTCCACAAGTAAAGAAAAATACGTTTTAGGTACAATGTTTCTAATAAATATAGATATAAACCGAAGTTTCATCATTAAGAGTATTATTGGGTGCTTATTTAATTGTTTTAGTATATGATTCTTAATATTAACATTATTATTAGAAATATAATATGTCATTTTGGGTGAGACAAACTAGCCCACCTGCTATATTCATTCATGTGGAGGGACATAAACGCCTCACAATCTTTATTGTTGATCATATTGATAAACTCTGGTTCTTGTATCAAATACTTCCTTTAAAGTATGAGCGGTGATTTTGTTAACAATGATGGAATTCATATTTGATAGGTATTCTTTAAAATATGTCATACTTAATAAACGTCGGATGATGATTCCTGTTTGATAGGAATTCTGTAAAATATGTCATACTTAATAAACGTCGGATGATGGGTCATGAGTCATCAGAATAGTCACATATATAAAACTAAAGGTCGTCAAGTGTATTTGTCGTCGAGCTCCGTGAAACTTCACCATGGAGAAAGTATAACGTGATCAACATGTGTTCACATCCTTATTTGTTTGCAATAGTGTGGTTATATATATATATATATATATATATATATATATATATATATATAAGAATCACGCTATGAATATATACAAAAATATGTGTTGCAACGATCTTGTTGCTATTACTAATGATAAGTAGAGTAAAGTGTTTTCACTACGTTATCGAATATGGTACGAGACATATCAAATCATCGCTCTTATAAGCTCCCTTGTTTGAGAGCCTTTTATCACTCTTGTAAGCTCCACTGATAAGTAATTCCGCGGTCAATGATGTCATCGCGGTGGTCAAGCAGGTGATTAAGCGAATCAATGCTCGCTGCACCTGCAGCCGCCGCCGCTGCTTAGGAGCAAATCCGAAGAAGATATCACGGACGAGCCATATGCAGGGAAACTTGCACGTGCAAAGAAGAAGGATGATGAAGCTTCTGAAGGCGACAGAAAGACTGAGGAGGTGAAATCTAAAAAGGAAAGCGAAGATGTGGGTTCTGTTGAGGATAAGGAGCTGTAAGATGATAGTAACGTGGAGGAGGAGCCGAAAGATGATAGTAAAGGACCTCGAGATATTTTCGATTAATTATATTTGTGATATATGTTTATTCGTTGACTATATCCTGAAATCGTGTATGCATTGCTCTTAAATTTTGAATCAATTTATTAGGTAGAGTACTAAGGGATCTCAAGTACTTAGTATATGTGCTAATTATATCACTGGAATCGTGTATATATGATTTCTTAAATCTGGAATCAATCAATTCACTAGTTTAATTAGTAAAGGATCTCGAGTACTTACAATTAATTTTGTTTGCGTATGTATATATACTAATTATATCACTGAAGTCGTGTATATATGATTTTTCATATCACTTATAATAATTCTGTTTTCATCTTCCGATCAGTTCCAAATAAGGGAAATGGACTTGATTTCGAAAATTACTCCTGCACTAGTGTCACCATCCCTATTCTACTTGGCGCAAAATCAAGGTTTGTTGTTTGTGAAATCAAGAAGAATCGTCTTAAAGTTGGAATCAAGGGCCAGACTCCAATTATTGATGTAAGATTATTTTTTTTTTGTTTAAGCATGCTCATTATTTAGTTCTAGACACTTTTTATTCTCTTATTTGTAGTTTTAAACTTAGTTTCTGATGTTACAAATGTATATGCATGATGAACTATACAAGCCTGTGAAACCATACGAATGTTTTGGAGTCTAGGTTTTTTTTTCTTCTTCTTATCATGCTATATATGCTTTATCTCGGGGGTGTTTTAGAAATATTGTTTACTGGTGGTTCTACCATTAAAAAGAACTCCCAAATAATCCTTGTACTCTCTCTCGTTTACTCGTTGATCCTCTAAATTTACAAGCTACTGAAATAGTCCTTGAATTTTTATTTTTTAACCACCATTAGTCACCCTCCTAAAGTCAAATCGCACCCATTTTTTACTGGTAAATCCACCTGGTAGCATGTATTTTTGTAATTACTAATTTTGAAAATTTCTCCAAATCATCCCTGAATTATACAACTGTTACTTGTTTGGTCCTCAAACTTATTTGCCGCATGGCACTTAACTTTCAATAATTAAGGGGCATAGCCAGGTTTTGTTGTTAGAGGTGAATTTTTTTTTGAACTTACTTACACTATAGGTCCGTATATTATACAAAAATCGTTAAATTGCTCTTGATATTAATTTTTCTGGAGTTAATTACACTATCAGTCCCTATATTGTTTAAAATTGTATACGGTCCCTATATTATACAAAAATCGCACTATTGATCCCAATATTAATTTTTTTTAAATTAATTACACTATTAGTTCCTATATTATACAACTGTTATGGTTTGGTCCTTAAACTTTTTTACTCGTGGGTGAGTTGATTCTTTTAGGATCATTTGTGCGGTTTTGTGCAGCCCAAATCTTCCCTTCCTAATATTGAACCTTAGCCCCACCTTTTCTCAGATATACATAACACGTTACACACACAAAATCATCAGTCCCCCGTACTATATAGTAACATATTCTTCTAATTATCATTTAAAATATATTAATAATCCAATGTGTCCCCTTCTCAAAGGTTCTTATCTTTTTTTCTTCCAATTAATGATCATTGTATATCAATAAAGGTTGAGTTCTGAACAGGTTTAATTATTTATTTAGGGACAATTCTTCGGGTACCCACCGGATCCGATGGGTGTCCAAAGTTTTAAAGTGACAAATCAGTACTAAGGTTTTATTTTTGTGACTCTGTTAGTACATGCGGTTAGTTTCTTCGTTAAGTGCCAAAATTATACTAATACTATTGTGAATCCTTTGGGGTAAACCGTTAGCAAAGATTTTTTTGTTGTTGTTTATGACATCAAGAATAATCATCTTATAGTTGGAAGCAAGGCCAGCCTCCAATCATTGATTAAGGTATATCAGTTTTTTTGTTCTTAAAGAATGCTCATTATTTTATATCACGAAATTATATTAGGCGTACTTATTCCCTCATTTGTGGATGTTAATGTCTTTGCTTGGTTAACTATACATACATGTCAAAGTGGATGATTGATTTTAAAGTCTAAGTATGTTATCTCATGACTCAGTTATAAGGGTGTTTTAAGATTTTGTTTAATTAGAGTTCTTACTTTAAAAAATATTGGTAAAGGAAAATTCCCTATATAGTCCATGAACTATATCTCTCTAATCGCTTGGTTCTCAAAATTCAAAAGCTGCCCAAATAGTTCTCGATCTGGTGAAAAATTTCATCCATTTTTTACTGTTAAGTCCACATAGAAAGATGTATGTTAAAATTATTAATAGATAAAATTCCCTAAATGGTCTTGAGTTATACAACTATTACTACTTTAGTCCTCAAACTTGTTTTCCAAAGGGCACTTAACTCCGGATTATTTCATATATAGGGTGAGCACAACTCGCAATTTCATTATTTTAATATGGCCTTGATATCTCTTCTTATGGGTGCATAGTTCTATTATATATTTTTCATAAACGAGAAATCTTACTAAATTGATAGGTAAGTTAACGCATACTTTGTTAAATGTTTGAAACATTAATTCCATATTTTCATAAAGTTCATTACGTTTTTCAAAAAGTGAAGAAAAATGTGCCTTAGGTCCAATATTAATTATAGGAAAGGAAGCAAAAGCAGAATTTTCATCATTACAAGTATTATTAGATTGTTTATTCGGTTGTTTTAGCATATTTATTTCAATACTAACATTATGATAATAATGATATGACATGTCACTTTGGGCGAGATAGGACAACCCACTCTCTAAATTTGTTCTTATAGAAAAATAAAATGGTCTGAACACCCCCACAACCAATATGGTTGATCATGTTGATAAACCTGACACTTTTGTATGAAACACTTCCTTTGATAAACCCAACACATTTATATGAAAAACTTCCTTTATAAATGTGTTTTGAAAAATACATCACAACTGTAAGGCACCAAATGATGAGTCATACTAAAGTTTTTCAATCGTACTTGTCGAGTATCGTGAAACTTCACCTTGAACAAAGTATAACGTGAGCAACATAGGCTCACATCCTTATTTATAAGAATATTCTTGTTATATTTATAAGAATCACACTATGAATATTTACGAATATACACGTTGCAACGATCATTTCCCTATTACCACTGATAGGTAGGCTAATCTGTTTCCACTACATTATCGCATATGTTACGAAATATACCATTTAATCACTCTTATAATCTCTCTTGTTTTAGAGCCTTTTGACACAAGTTTATTTTAACTTGAGATTGCCACCAAAAGCATCTTCTTGGTGGTCTTAAACATTTGCTACTTGTGCATGATACTACTATCTCGAAAAGGCGTGAGATTTTAAAAAGCTATCCGTGCTCATGAATGATGTTTTACTCTCTACTACCAGTCCAAATTTGTAAACATAGGTGTATAACTCGTGTCTCACCCTTATTGAAAATGTGATTTAGCAATTGAGGTAATAAAACTACATTAGTAATCACTTGAAAATAAAGAAGAAAGGTCAAAATTAGAAATTCGAGTATATCAAGAATAAGATGAGGAAACACCCTTTTCAAATTAGTACCAAGCAGAATAGGACCAGCCTCCGTCACAAAAATGTAACACATCCAAGAGCATTACACGCATAATAAGTACAAATTCATTAGAAAAGGTATACAATAACTTCGCTCTAACTTGCAATGTGCTAATTGAAAGTTTAACGCCATCAACAAACACATAAGTCTAGCGCCAAAACTTTAGTCAAAAGAGGAGTAAGAAATAGGACTGTTAATGTGGAGCATGTTGTTATTACAATAGATAATAGTACGCCTCGTTGAGCTATTAAAGTCACCTATATATATAGCAGTAATTCAGAAAAGCAGATTGAGCAGTTAATGTGGACTTCCCTATAGAGAAAATTAAAATTTCAAAATTAGATAGAAATGCTAGCTCAAACCTCATTAAAAGCGTACCCCAGGTAAACAAATGAGTAAAATCAACCCAACTGAAAGAGAAGACGAGAGTTCAAGGACGAGAGTTCAAAGAACTTTCTTTTTCTAATCGCGATTGGGATAATAAAATCGTTGCACTGCCAAAGATTTCAACTCTCCAAGTTTTCTTTCCACAGTAATAAATATTTCTTTGGAACTGTGAATTTTTTTTGTACCCGCAATAAGAAACTAATCTTAGTTTCCTCAACATAATACGATATATAGCTAACAATATTTTATAGAAAATGGTAAATAACTATGTCTTATATTAAATTTGTTGTGTGAATAACAGGTCCCTATGTTATTTATCTTTTGAGTTTATTGTACTATAGTAATAGGTTCCCAATCCATATATTTTTTGAGTAAATCGTATTCTAAGTACCTGTATTGGTTTTATTAGCTAATTGCATTATAGGTCCCTCATTAAACTTTTTTTAGTTTTTAATTTTACATTTGTAACTGAAAGGTGGAAACACCTAATTTACAAACCTTATGATATCTTTAGCCACCAACTATCAAGGCTAATTTACTACAGCTACTACTGGAAATTAATTTTTCGACCAAACTTTTGATTGTTAAACTAAAACAAGTCACAAGCCATATTTTAGAATTAGATAAATATTTTTTTGCTAGGCAGAGTTTAATAAACTTATAACCCAAAACACAGTTTAATTGGTCAAGAAGATAAATAAACACACTAGCGAATTAAGATTAACAACAAGCTGAATATACAATACTAATACAAAAGAGTTTACTTTGGTTGTGGATTTCAGGATCTTAGTGCATGATATTTCCAATTCAGCAAAGTTCAATAATGAATGATGAAACCAATATTTTTTTTCCTTACAAAAGAGGTCCTAAGACCGCTTAAAAATGCTACAGTTACGCTCTAAGTAACACCTCAATATCAGGTGAACTAACTCGTCTAGGTATTTTCCGTGCACACATATCTTTGGTGAGCGTTCTCCATAACCCATCCGGAGGATTAGTGTAAGTAGAATATACACAGACCCAGACTCGTTAACCAATCAGCACAGGCATTGACTTGACTTCCCTGTATATCCCTCTAATTACAAATGAATTATTTTCATTCACTAACTTACGAATACCATCTAACCAAAAACTCCATGGGCCCCTCCCTCCTGGTTGATTCCTCTTAGAACCACCTGTGAATCTGTTTCTACTTCTAACTTTCGCACCTCTAGCTGGTTTCATTTTGAGTCCTTCATAAACTGCTATAGCCTCTGCAACATTCGGGAAGGAGCAAGGAATCCCATGGCGAAGCCCTGAACCCAATTCCCCTCTTTGTCACTAAGTACACCACCAGCACCTCCTTTACCTTGGGTCTCACACAACTCTCATCCCGTATTTAATTTAAGCCCCATGTTAGGTTTGGATCATCCAACCATCTCTACATGCACTTTATGCTTAGTTAACTTACCTGTATGTGTGCTCCATGCTCTCGCGTAGTCACTCGCAATCCACTTAGCTTTCCTAATCAAAGTCGCCGCATTTGGAAAGTTCGCACCCACCCAATTACTCCAATTAACACCCCAAAAAAACCATTCCAGGTGAGTCTCGGCTATTGACAGGTGCTCCTTGGTTGATTGAAGTGATGTTCCTAGTCCGCTCTTCCAAGCCACTGATCCTTGCAGCGTAATTCCCTTGTTGCTCCTGGTTTCGCGACTGAGTGTCACCTGTAGTGAACCTTCGCTCCAGCTGTCGTTCACCAAAATTATTATAATTGCACTATGTAGTCCCTGGTGCAGAACTCCAAAACACCTGTTGTTCACTCAACCTTCTGTAATTACTAGAATTGGTCCCTGCAGTAAGAAACCCAGAAATATTCCCCACGTGTTGTTGGAGGTTACCCTCAATTATCGGACCCCATCTCTTCCTCGACCATCAGTCATCACTCCAGCCCCTACTGTTCTGCGGATCCCAGACTCCGTAACATGGTCTGGCCCAAGATAATCACCCAATGTTTCCTCCAACTCCGCATTGCTCCTTTCCATACCATAATCCCGGTTACGGTTCCATACTGTTTTTGAACTGACTCACTCCAGAGATCATTAGCTGATACATACTATCTGAACAAATGCAAAGCATACTCTTCAGCCACTCTACACCAAGGGCATAAAGTTGTAACATTTATACATCTCTTGAAAAGATTTAACCTTGTAGCAATCCTCTCTTGAACCGCTTTCCACATGAGCACTTGGATATTTTGTGGGCAACGGATATTCTAGAGTTTCTCCCAGTCGAAACCATCATCATCCTCACTGTCCAGGGGGTCGCTTAAGGCTGACATTACCGAATACCTCTGATGTGGTTCATGAATCCAAGAGATAGTATCCTCAAGTTCCGGATCAATTGATCCTTCAACGTTTACGATTTCAACTACTTTATGAAAGGTAGCAAAAACTGAAAGCTATCCATGAAAACTATCCCAGACCCATAGACCATCCTCTCCTATCTTATGTACGTACTAACCTTATCAACGCGAATGTCCCTAGTAATAGGAGTAAGTATCCAATCGATCAACGCCCCCATCCTAGCCAATCATCCAACCAGAACATCACACTAGTCACATTCCGAACCGACCATTGAGATCCCCGTCTAACTACGACAATACTTTCTGCAATGGCTCGGCGCACTTGTGAATCAAGAGGTACAGTCTCATAATGAAGCAAGCCCTTTTTCAAATATTTTTGGTGAAGCGCTCTTACCCATAGCGAAGTATCAATGTTCGTAACTTTCCATCCTAACTTACCCTTTAACGCGCTATTCATGTCCCTTGCCTTCTGAAAACCAAGTCCCCCTTTGTTCTTTGGGGAACATACTTTATCCCAAGAGAGCCATCTAATCTTTCTTTTTTCTACCGGAGACCCTAGTGTCGGATAGGACGTGATAAAATAACGATAAATAAAGATGCAATTAACACCACAATCGAAGCACGTTACGCACTGCAAGTATCACAGATCGTACACAAGTTCTAATGATAAGCAGAATTCGTTTCTCAGAGACTACGAAAGATAGAGAGAACTTATGCAATATAAAGTGCAAATAAATAAGCTAGGAGAATAATACGCAAGAAATAAAAGACTTTAAAATATTTGTTGGGTTTTGAAGACTCTAAACAATTAAATAAAATAAAGACCGACAATAAATAAAGAGAAGAAGATAGTATGAGAGTTTAGCTCGAGATCAAGCAAGTAATCCCTATTAGCCTAGTTAACCTATTTATGTAAGGGAGAATTGTGTGATATGCAATAGACAGGATTATATATCCCTCCTAACCCCCTTCCAGATGGACTTAGGTGGCGACCTAACAATTACCAGAGGACTTGTGTAAGGGGAACCTACGCAATAATCGGTGGTTAATCTCAAACCTTAATGACTATCTAGTTAGGCAAGCCCTTCCGGATCACTACCGCATACTATACGTTTATGTGGTGTTTCAGTAATTAGACACCCCTTCCGGGTGACCATCTAACTACTATTAAGACAGTCCTAACGTGATCAAGATTATGGTTGGAAATAAGTCAAAGCACATAAAAACAGAGATAGCAACACTAATTCAATTAAATATAAAAGACATATCAAATTAAAATAGATATAAAACAAGTATAAGGTTCATACCCATATGCTAATCTCAAGCTAAATAGAATTAGTTCATACTAGAGAAAGAAAGAAAATAAATTACAAATTTGAATGATTGGAAAGGCATGAATGGTTGTCCAAGTCCTTCTAGTCTTCTCTTCTCTTTGATGTAAGCTTCATCTTGGTCTTTTTATGATTAAGGACTGACCAAAGATGATTTCTTTAAGGTAAGAATTGATATATATATATATATACATATATATATATATATATATATATATATAGGCCCTCGTCGAAAAATTGGAGTAATCCCCAAGTTAAGGAGTCCTGATCTTACCAAAATTCGTATTCCTAACTTGTAGGAAGGGATAAATCTTAGCAGATATTGATTTGGTCATATCTCTTTCGTTACTTATTGGATTTTGACGTTCTTTATATGGAAACGACCGCGCTTGAAAGATCTAGTTGCTCATATAAAAATATATTCCTAATTCCAGACCTTTTTTCTGTAGTAAATTAATTAGTGGACGTATATGAAGTTTTGATAGCTTCTTTACTTTCCAAATATATCCAAACTTATCATTTTTTCCTTTGACTAAGGGTTTTCCTTTACTTTTTATTTTCAGATCAGTTTCTATAGGTGTAATGGATTCCATATATCTAAATTCTGCACAAATTACGCGCAAAAGCTCATAAAATATCAAAACACCTAAAACTAGACAAGAAAGTGTAAAACATAAATAAATGGGGGAAATCCCTAAATTAATTACTAAATAACTCTAAAATAATGTCTCAAGTATAGATTAATATATCACAAATAGAGACATCAGACCCCCCCATATAAAATCCCTCATAATGTGGTCTATTTCATCGCAAACATATTTCGAGAGTTACCTGCATGACATAAACCGTAACTACACCCAGCACTGGTTTCGCAAGCGTGATCCGTTCTGCTAGTGACAAGGATTTCCCCTTCCAACTCGCATGTTTACCATGCTATAATTATTCAATGTCTCGCCATAAAAACCTCTACGTCTTCGTCCAGAATGGATTGACACACCTAGATATTTTCCTAACCCCTCTCCATAGCAATAACCACTACGCATAGTAATACTCCCCTCTCCCCCAAGATCTTCATCCACATTTTTGGAGAAGTAAATGAGCAATTTGTCTTTGCTAACTGATTGCATCTGTCCTTACAGAATCTATCCAAGCACTCCTGCACAAGATCAAGATCATAATTAGAAACATCATAAAACAAAGTAATTTCATTAGCAAAAAATAAATGAGATATAGGAATCCCCTCTGAACAAATCCGCAAAGGTCTCCAAGAACCCTCCTCTACCATTTGTTGAATTAGATGCGAGAATATTTCCATGCAAAGAGAAAAAATATAGGGCAATACCGGATCCCCTTGCCAAATCCCCTGTTGAGGCCTGAAAGAGTCCAAAGGAGCTCCCTTCCATAGTACGCGACATTTTCCTCAATGCCTAAAAGGATCAGAGAATCCCAATCATGTGGTAACCCAAATGAATCTAACGAATCTGAATGAAATCCCATCTGACTCTATCATAAGCATTTTCTAGGTCGATCTTAAATGCCATATAGCTCTTCTTTCCTTTCGCGTGTCTCTTCACATGATCTATCTCACTTACCAAGACCACGTTATCAAACGTTGATCGGTCAGGTAGGAAACTATTCTAGTAAGGCCCAAGGTACTCGGATAACATTGGCCTCAAGCGATTAACAAGCACCTTCATGCAAATTTTGTAACACACATTGATAAGACTTATCGGCCTAAACTTCGTGATATACTCTGGATTATCGCCTTTTGGGATGAGGTGTATCAGTTTCCCTAACACCTCGCTCGGAAAGGAACCCTTATCCAAAGCTGAGTGAATCATCAAGCACAACAAAGGACACACTATGTCCCAAAAAGCCTGATAGAAACCTGCAGTTAACCCATTTAGACCCGACACTTTGTGGGGCTACATTTGGAAAAGAGCCACCCTAATTTCCTCATCCGGGACTTACTCTTGAACGGATGATATAGAGGCCGTGTCTAGTGATGTTAATGGAGGTAGTGTGAAGTGTTGATTAGAATCTTCTTCTAATGAGTACAAGGCTTTAAATAAATCATTCACCCAGATATGCTCCTCCTATACCCATGTGATAATCTCATGATTATTATCTCGAAGTCGAAAGCTCTCTTTCTTTCCTTTCTTTACCATTACAGCCCGATGATAGAGTTTAGTATTACGTTCCCTCGAATATATCCAATCCATCTGCGATCTTTGGAACCAAAGAAATTCCTCTTGCTCTAGTACGTTCTCATACTCTCTACTAAGCCATCTTTCCAAGTCCACAAGCGAGTTGTTATACGATATCTGGGGCGCTCTCTGAATCCATGTAATTCATGCCAAAAGTCTTTTCGTTTTCCTAAAAATATCCCCAAAGACTTCTAGCTTCCATCTTTCCAAATCAGTCCGCGGGTTCTCTAGATTTTCTTCTAAACTATCACCATTCCCCCCATATATTCTTCACGAAATCCTTAAACCTCGTGTGACTCAGCCATGCGCTCTCAAAATGAAACTGTCTCACGCTCAAAGTGGGATGATTATGGGCGACAAGAGTCAAAAGTAACGGGACATGATCTGAACGTATTGGCGGTAAATGACAAAAACTCATACTCAGAAAAGCCATCCTTCATTTATCGTTATCATAAGCTCTATCTAAACGCTTTAGGATTTTGATTCCCGAATTCCAAGAGTCGCTCCTTGTGGATCTCAGTCCTTCGAACCCTAGGTCCATCAAACCGCGACTACTCCTTCATCTTACAAAATTGTTCAGCGACGAGGTGATATCCTCGACACCTCTTTTTTTCTCTTCTGGAAATTTAATTTGGTTAAAGTCACCCACCACTAACCAAGGCTCATCTATGCTACTTGTTACGCTTTCCAAGGCATTCCAAAGGTAATCTCTAATCCATGACCTCAGACTTGCGTACACTGCAGAGATAATCCACAAAAACAATCATTACAACCAATTTTGGATATTTATAACTTGCTTACCTGTCGATAAAAGTTGGACCGAGATATTCTTCGTATTCCACATAATCCAAATACCCCCAGAGTACCCACATGCATCAATTCTGATGGATTATTTCATGTGAAGCGATTTAACTATCATTGTTGCCTCATCCCCTGAAGCCTTAGTCTCAACCACAATATTAATCAACGGTTTATGTGAAGCTATAAGTTCCTAAAACCTTATCTATTAGCACCACGACAATTCCAGAATAATATATTAATTGGGTGCTTGACCGAAGTCCAGCCCCCTGTGATGTGGGTGTTTGTGTAACTGTGTAAGACATAAAAAGAGTACTATTAAAGAGAAGCTACAATGTAAAATAAAATAAACGCAAGAAAGTGATACTAACTCAAGGAAGAACGGCCATCCGAACTCGCATCAGAGGAGAGCTAAAAAAATTCCCCTTCCCGCTGGCGGAATGGTTACAAAATATGCCATCCTAGATGTTTACTCGCTCCTCGTACATATCCTCATGGAGTCTCAAGGCCCAATAACCTCACTATATGGTTCAGCTATCGTGGGTTCATTTAAATCCATTTGCACACCTAACTCAGAGCAGCGATTGGCCTAGATAAACTGTTTACAAGCTAAATCTCCATATTTACACTATCAGATTAATTTAAACGAGAACAATGATCATGGATAAAAAATAATCAGAAAAAAATCAAAACCCAATGAAAAGGTTTGTGGTTGATTTCATATAAAAAAAAGCTAGAAGGTTTTGTATAATATTATTTTATAATAAAAAATATCAAATAAATAGTTAAATAAAAAATAGTGAATCAATTTTATCAATTGAATTTAAAATAGTCTTTTTTGAAAAATGAATTAATTAATAAGGATATCGAAAATATTTAATGATATTTTTGACATCCATTAAAGATTAGAATAGTTGTTGTTGTTTTTTGGTACGTGGGTGGTCCGGACCAATTTGCGTGCACCAAGACTAATTCCACGAGAATATGCAAGCCTACTCATGTTTATTCCCGATAAATTAGAACTAGTTTACTCATATTTAGAAAGGGGTTTGAACCATTAAAGATTAAAATCGTTGTTTTTTTTTTCTTGGAACGATATATACGTATATGAAGAGTTATAAAAAGAATGGGACCTTTTTAGAATTGGGCCCTATCCCGTGTACATGGCTAGGTCCTGCCTTTAAATATTAACATTTTATATGGAGTCGTAATTTTAATTTTTCACGGTGCCTATCTTGGCTAACGGATCAGTTCTTACCGCTTCTGTGATCGAACCGGACTGTGGGTTGTACTCTAAGGAACTGGACCGATTCCAAGCTTATAGTTTGGGTTCTTTGAAAAAATCTGACCATTATAAACTGAATCCATTTTGGGAAATTCTTAGGTAAACTAAACCCTATTTGTGGGGTAATGGTTTAATATTATAAAATAATATTATTTATGTACTAGAGTGAGATAAGCGTGAGTCACATGTTCAAAATTTGTTGTTTTTTTTCTCAATCTGCCACGTTTTTTTGTCATCGTAGTATTTATGTTGGAGGCAGGGACGAACCAGCCTTATGACATCTGGGGTCCAGGCTTCCAAAATTTTCTACAAACCACATTTCTACCCTTATTAAAAAATTATTAAGTTAATATTAAACTTCAATAATATATATAATATTAACTGTTATATAATTATTCAAGAATATAAACGAACAACCAAGTAGTTTGAGAGTTCAAGAAATTAAGCAAATAAGTTTGTATATCTAGTATCGACTCATGTACAACCCTAATACTAGGGGCGGATCTAGGACAGAATCTCGGGGGGAGAGGGGACTAGAACAAGTTGCGGTCCCCTGGGCCTGGAAAATAAAAATATTGGGGTAATTTTAGACTTGGGGGACACAATATTAGCTCGGGCGAATTTTTAATTCGGTGTGATAGATTTGAAGCTTGGGGTAGCTAAAAAAAGTTTCGACCCTTCTATTACAATATCCCAAGAGGCGGGGTGATCACCCCTCTCAATCCCTACCTAGTACGGAGTAAAATGAATCATACAATTTAATCATTTAAAAATTAGCATCTCATTTTATATAAATAATATTATTTATAATTTATCTTTATTATTGAGAAAATTTAAAAGTTTTAGTGTCCGTTTGGAAGTGTTTTTTTGGAAAAGCACTTAAAAGTGCTTTTACCATTTTAAGAGTTTTTTTATCCTGAAAAACACTTTTATAAAAAACATCAAATTGATACTTTTTGAAAAAAACACTTAAAATAATTTTAGATTTCAAAATTATTATTAATAATTTTTTAAAATTTTAAATTTTATTTTAAAAGCGTTTTTTTACTCTAAAATAAGCACTTCCAAACGAGTTCTTAGTCTATTTATTAATTGTTTCTTATTATTCTAAACTTTGGTGTTTGTTATCTTAATCTAGTTCATTAAGACACTGGATCAATAAGACCATTTGTTTTTCGTGAATAATTCAGATATGAATGCCTCTTAACCGGCGTGTTTCGTTAAGATTTTAAACTAATTCTGCATCATTCAAACACCGTCTCGTAATAGAATAAGTTTTATTCAGTTGTTCATTCATCATTTAGCACTTATCACTTGATGCTTTACAAATGTTACTACATTCATTAAGTGGACATAAAAAAAAAAAGCAAAAAGAATAAAATCTAACATTTACACCTAGCTTATTACGTTTCTCTCTTCTGTACATATATACATAAGTATACTATTTTCACTCTCATGGACCGTTAGTTTGGACTTTTAAGCCCACTAGCACTATCAGTCTCAAAACTCGTTAAGACCATTTTCTATCATGAGTACTTTAACCTCTTATCACACGCCTCATTCACTCCCTCATACTCTATTCTCTCCCTTTCTCCTGTCGAAAATCGATCTCCCTTCTTAATCTAATCTAATGTGTGTCTGTTCTTATATTAGTGATTTCGTGGGGGTTTGTTTTTAAGTTGGTGCATATAAAATATTAATTAAACTTGTCCATTAGGGTTAGCAGCCTATATAGCTTAGCTACACTGCAATGGGGTTTTTTCTTTGGTTGGTTGGAAACACGGTAATGGTTGGATTTCTCTTATCACGGAAAAAAGACTTACCTATTGATTCTGGTAATTACTTACATGGTTATTACTATTATTTTATTTTATGAAATTTCTTAATTTATTTTCCTATAAGTGTTGTTTATTTCATATAAGTGTTGTTTAGTTCATATAAGTGTTGTTTAGTTCAGGTATAAACAAACAATTGACCAAAAAAGACATCAATACCTCTCATGGTGCATGCAATTAATTCTTGACGTACACTATATTGTATACTGGTTTCATTTTATTTTATTTTTAAGTTAGAGATATGAATTTTTTATGGGCTATGAACATTACAACAATATTACAGATGTTATTCAGTTATTTGCCTCCTTCATTGTTAGTTAGCTGGTTAGTGTAGAAGTTCTTTTTACCAGCTACTTGCTTATATGCATAAATAAAAAATGATTATAGGATTTCTGGTTTTATTTGTAAGTCAATTACATTGTATAATCAATAGTTGTTTCATGAAATTAAACAGGTGGCAAGTGGATGCCTGATGGTGTAATTGTTGAGATTTTGAGCTTTTTGCCTGTGAAAAGTGTACTAAGATTTAAATGCGTGTGCAAGTCATGGAAAATGATTACTCTCGATTCAAAATTCATTCAGAAGCATATGAGCCGTAGTGAATCTCAAATTGTTTATGAAGATATAAGTAAACCTACAAATGGTAGTATTGTAGAAACATTTAAATTTATAAATTACAAAAATGGCTTAGTGGTGGAGCAAAGCGAAAAGACGGGTAAGTATCGTATAAGAAACCCGGCTACTAAACAAGTGCTTCAAGTGGTGGATGATCCAGAACTACAAGAAAGATGGAGACAGATATACATAGGTTTTGTTTCATCAACTAATATCTATAAGTTGATTTGTTTGCACGGAAAGAAAAGAACAAATGAATATGGTATAAAACTGTTAACTATTGGAACTGATCGGTCTTGGAGACCACTTGATATTTCTCTATCACGTGAAAACAATGAAAGATCTTCCGAGGATATCTACTACATGGTAAATTTGGATATATTTGAAGTGGAGAAAACATTGTTAATTAGATTAAATTTGAAAGACGAGAGTTTCATGAAAATCGAGATCCCTCAGCGTATTCAAACACTTGGATCCCACATGTTTATGTGGGATGAGAAGCCGTCACTAGGGTTTATTATTAACAAAAAACTCCATGTGTGGGTGTTGGAGAATCACATGAATCATATATGGTCTGAGAAGAAGATTATTCCTTTGAATTTTATCATGAATTATCCAAATGTGAATAAGATTAATGTTTGTAGAGGATCAAAGGGACAACTGGATGTTATTTTGAATAATGATAAGCTCATTTATGATATTAACTCCAAGAAAGTATTATATATTGTCGAAACACCTCAAGACAAAAAGATATTGTACGATTTGGTTCCTTGTTTATTATCCTTAAAAGGAATGCACTTTGAAAACATAAATTCTTGCCTATCCTTGCTAGGAGGGATGTGTTTGAGAGCTGCTATGATTTCAAGAACACTTATAACTTTCGTATTGATTGAAGTATTTCTAAGAGGACTTGTTATAGTAGTTTTGGTCCGTTTGGAAATTCATCTTTTGGAATTTCTCTTTTCCTGATAACTGAAGTTGTGAAGAGATAGAGATGAAACTGTTTTGCTAATGTTGTAAGTCGTAACTCTTGTAGTGGCCATATATAGTAGCTTTACTTGACAACGATCAAATCTTTCTGTTAAGATTCTGGTTTTGAATTTAATTCTGGTCTCTTTTTTCTGATTAATCTTTTACTATTCATACCAATGAGGGTTTCAGAAAATAAAAGTACGATTACTGTTAATAAATTTTTCATTAACAATCCCGGAACCTTGATTACAAGCTGCCAAATAAAATAGAGTTAACACAACAGGAAACAAAGCCTCGCTCTTCTTTCCTCAACCACTTAATTAGTGGCGCTTGCGAGTGTATACATGGCTCTATTAACGGAAATCCATACCCTAATTTCACACTAAATGCTTTTGGAAAACTCATACTCCAAAAATAAATGTTGATCCCTATTACATGTAGGAGTCCAACTATTCATTTTTGTGTTTATATCTCATTTTTGCTAAGTATCTTGGGTGTGGCATAGTTAATGGAGGCTTGTTTTCTATTAATTATGTTTCAATTTGTTATTGTAGCTTTGTTAATGGCATTGTTTATGAGCGCTTTAGCAAACAGTGTATCTGATTGAGTCATACCAGATTTGATTGAAGTGCTCAGATTGTCTTCCAGATCAGTGACTTTATATAACAAAACTACAATAACAAATTAAAACATAATTAATTACCCTTTATTATTGAAAACATTAACAGCCTATATTTAGAAAGTTTTAGCTAACCTAAGGATTTTTGTGTCTGGCATGGTTGAATAAGAGGACTAAAACAGAGATCCACAAATTTCTCCAGCGTTTGGAAATTAAGAGAATATGTTTTGACAACTTCTCGCATAGGACATGAAGTAAATTGCATCGAGTAAATCGCTGAGTCCATCCATTGGCGTCTTGTTTCATAGCTAGCCTGAGGAGGGTATAAAATCCCTTTACCAATTAACTATAATAATATTATCAATAATATAAAAAATCAGTGATACAAAATTGTTAAAGTTTATAAATTTCAAATACTTGAAGATCATCTGTCAAAGATAAATCTTGAATTTATGCATTTGAATTTGAACATTTTTCTATACTAAAGATATAAATCAAGAAATATAACTTATTGCCTGCAATTAACAAAATTAACCAATTTCTCATGGCATCTAATTACTCATAAGTAAAAAAGAAAATTGAGAAGGTATATACACAATCATTGGGAAATCTAAAAATAAATATGATCGAGTGAGTTATGCGTCATCTTATAATTTTTTCGGAAAAATTTAGATATATTAAGCAATTAATATTATGTTACATAAATGATAGTTTTTTTTTAAAAGTGAGATCCATGTTGAGTTCTATTCTAATACATCTTCTTTCAAAGTCTGTGTCTTCTTTCAAAGTCTGGATTAAAAATCATTCTTGGAGTTTTCCAACCCATCCTATCTCGTGTAATTAAACTCCATATTCCACTAGGAGGATCAACGTGTGAGGCATATGACTCCTCTTGTGACACACTTCTATGCGCTAACAGTTATCGCAAGAATTCGCTTCTCTGTAAATACCCTTAAGGAAGAACAATTTGTTTCTTGCAAGGATCACCTGAATCTGATTAATCCACTGCGCCGCATAGCCAATACCCTTCCCCACACTTTGAATTATGTCAACGACTTCCCAAGATTCCATTTCTATTTCCACCACATATGCTCCATTAGCTCAAGCAATCTCAGCTCTTCGCAAAGCGCAATAATCTCAGTGATGGCCTCCAAGTCATGAACTATCTTGATTGAAAATCCGTGAATCCATTTACCTTCAGTATCTCGAATTACGCTCCCACCTTCTTCAACGTGGCGCCACTTATTAAAGTTGTCGTCTGTGTTCAGTTTTAAACCCTGTATCGGCATAGACCATTAAATCAAATTGACAAAACTCCTTTTAGGCGGCAATCCATTAGAGGTAGAGCCCCAGGCTTTAATGTAACTGTTCTCCAAAAATTGGGGTTTTTTCAAAATAATCTTGCCATCAGGAAACACATTTCCATTAAATACCACGTCGTTTTGCTCTTTCCAAATAGTCTCGATCAATGCTCCGAAACACATTGCATAATACTCCGGCAAATAGATTCTTGCTGGATACATTTTTGTTTCACCACTAGCTTATTGGCCGCTCCAAATCAGTCACCCTCTGCCTATTGCAGGAATAAGCTCCTGGAGCTGATCAGGTTCAGCTGGGTCGGCTGGGGCGAGGAGCTGATCAGGTTCGCTTGACCTAGAGTGAGTGAGCAATATGTTCTGTAACATCACTGACTTGTGACTTCCCATGGGGCTGCTGTGCTGTATCAGGAAAAAATGAATTTGGGTGCAAATTCCAAAAATTGCACTAATATAGGTCAGTGTACAAATTAAACCATCAGAAGCCAGGGAATCATTATAAAAATTGCTACCTCCTTGGTGTCTTCTCACAGAACCCACTTCTGACTTAATCAACTCCCATAGCTTTTTTATTTTTGCACAATCTCGGAAAAGGTGAGCCGCTGTTTCTTCCATAATTCCGCAACAAGGGCAAAGTCCGGAGCAATCAGTACCCCGCTCAATGAGATTGCCTCTAGTGACAAATCTTTCGTGGATTGCCCTCCAAATTAGCGTGTCTTCTGGGGACATTTCAATATCCACACTTTGTCCCAGATAAATACAAAGTAATATCATATACACCTCAATATTTCAACACCCCGAAATTATAATCAACCGGCAAAAAATCAGCCCTCACAAATTTTTAATATCCTAAATTTCTAAGTTAATGTCTTTGAAATTTAAAGAGAACTGTATGACCCGAGTTACAACGAATTGAAATGGATAAAATCATAGAAAATTTGTTGTTAAATGATTTAATCATTAATTAAAATATGCTCTAAATTTGATTTTTTTTTTTTGTTTGTTTTTTATTTTATTTAAAAGACTCATATCTTGAAAACCTCTCTTCAAAATGCATTTGTCGTGGCCGGTTCATCAATGACCTATATTGATCATTTGTGACTTTTTCGTCGTGAATAATTTGTCGTTAGAGATGTTAATAGTGACGAAAAGTGTTTATTCCCACGAATGACAAACTATCTCTCTAGCAATGAAACATGTATCACCGAAAATATGTTCATTAGTTGACGATTCTACAGTTGTCGCTTTTGGCTTTAGTTTTAGCGACGAAAAGTATTTGTCGTGAAAAACCATTTTGCGACTACAAATGTAGAATTAGTTGGAACCTTTTGCGATGAAATTGTCCATGAAAATAACTTTTTACTAGCGAAGAAAAAGTTGACGCTAATGGTATTTTTTCTTTGCAATTTTTAATTTTTTTAATTTTCTTTAAAATTGATTTGTTTAAAGACCAATTTTTTTAATACACCTATGACCTATCATACAAACGATAATTACATACTAACGCCAAAAATATACATTGAACCAAATTAAAATACATTGTAGATTGTTAAAATTAAAAGGACAATTAAAATTAAACAATACATGAAAAAAGTAAACATGGAGTTTGTAGATTGTAGATAAAAACATTAAAAGAAGAAACTGTCAGAGAAAACTAATTAGCAGAGAGGTTTGTACCGTCTTCGAGTCGCCGTTGACTAGGAACGACTATAAATAGCGACTAGAGGGAACGGGAGGCAGACTAAATACCATAAAAATTATTTTATTTTATGAAATCTCTTAATTTATTTGCCTATAACTGTTGTTTAGTTCATGTGTAAGTGGTTTGATTTTATTTTATTTTTTAAGTTGGAGATATAAATTTTTTATGGGCTATGAACGTTACAGATGTTATTTAGCTAATAAAAAATAAATAAATAAATGATTAGAGGATTTCCTGTTATTTTAATTTGTAAGTCAGATCACATTGTATAATGAATAGTTGTTTCATAATACTAAACAGGTGGCAAAGAAATACCTGATGATGTAATCGTTGAGATTATGAGCTATTTGCCTGTAAAAAGTGTACTAAGATTTAAATGTGTGTTCAAGACATGGAAAATGATAACTCTCGATTCAAAATTCATTCAGAAGCATATGAGCATAAGTAAATCTCAAATATTTTATGGAGATATATATAAACCTAGAACTGTAGAAACATTTAACTTTATAAATCACACAAATGGCTTAGTGGTGGAGCAAAGCGAAAAGACTGGTAAGTATCGTATAAAAAACCCGGCTACTAAACAAGTGCTTCAAGTTTTGGATGATCCAGAATTACAAGGGAAATGGAGACACATATACCTAGGTTTTGTTTCATCAACTAATATCTATAAGTTGATTTGTATGCATGGAAGGAAAAGAACTAATGAATATGGTATAAAACTGTTAACTATTGGAATAGATCTTGCTTGGAGACCACTTAATATTTCTCTATCACGTGAGAACAATGAAGGATCTTCCAAGGATATTTTCTACATGGAAAATTTGGATGAATATGAAGTGGAGAAAATATTGTTAATTAGATTAAATCTAAAAGATGAGAGTTTCATGAAAATCGAGATCCCTCAGGGTTTTCAAACAGATGGGTCCCACGGGTTCATGTGGGATGAGAAGTCGTCATTAGGGTTTATTTTTAACAAAGAACTCCATGTGTGGGTGTTAGAGAATCACATGAATCATATATGGTCTAAGAAGATTATTCCTTTAAATTTTATCATGGACTATCCAAATGTGAATATTCTAAATTTTATCATGGGTTATCCAAATGTGAATATCCTAAATTTTATCATGGGTTATCCAAATGTGAATATCCTTAATGTGAGTAAAGGATCAATGGCTGTTATTTTCAATAACGATAAGCTCATTTATGATATTAACTCCAAGAAAGTATTATATTTTCTTCAAAACACCTCAAGACAAAAGGATATTGTACGAATTGGTTCCTTGTTTATTGTCCTTAAAAGGAATGCACTCTGAAGACATAAATTGTTGCCTAGTAGTAGTAGTAGTATCTTTACTAGGAGGGATATGTTCGAGAGCTGCTATGATTTCAAGAACAATTATAACTTCAGAATTGTTTGAAGTATTTTGTGGAGGATTTTTTGGAGGATTTTTTGGAGGAGCTTTCGGGAGCTGAAACTGTTTTGCTAGCCTTGTAAGTCTTGTAGAGGCCATATATAGTAGCTTTAAACTTGACAACTATTAAATCTTTTTGTTAAGATTCTGGTTTTTCATTTAATTCTGGTCTCTTTTTTCTGATTAATCTATTACTATTCATACCAATGAGGGTTTCAAGTATATTTAGAAAGTTTTAGCTAGCCTGAGGATTTTTGTTGAATACGAGGACTAAGACAGAGATCCACAAATGTTTTGACAACTTCTCACATTAGAATGACTTGATGAAGTAAATTGCATTGGGGAAATCGCTCAGTCCATCCATTGGCTTCTTGTTTCATAGCTAGGCTGAGGAGGGTATAAAATCCCTTTACCAATTAATCATAATAATATTATCAATAAATAAAAAAAAAATCAGTGATATAAAATTGTTAAAGTTTAAATTTCAAATACTTGAGGATCATAGTCAAAGATAAAATCTTGAATTTATGTATTCGGATTTGATCATTTTTTTATATTAAAGATATAAATCAAGAAATATAACCTAATGTATGCGGTTAACAAAATTAACCAATTACTCATGGCATCTCATTACTTATAAACTGAAAAGCAAATTGAGAAGGTGTATATACAATCACTTTTAGCTCCTCTTCCTCCTCAACCCATACTTCCTCGTTAGTGCTTAACCTCGAACAAATCAATTTATTCCTTCTTATGATTGTAGATAGGTGGTAAAACCGTGTATTTTGTTAACCTGAAGTAATCTATCTCTCTTTCAATTTTTGAAAATACATTATTTCTTGTTTTAACACACTTTCATACTCATTCATTAACCAAATACCCAGTCGACGGAGCGTGAACTATACAAACTTTGGAGTACTTTTTGGATACCCCTCAATCTTGCCACTAGCACTTATTTTCTTTGATTGAGATCATTAAAGCTATCAAATTTCCACTTGTTGAGATGTTTTTGAATAGATTGAATATTTTGCCACATTTCATGTTGCGGTCCATCCCATTGTGTTTTAACAAAATCTTGGAACCTTTTATGAAGATACCAAGCAGTTTCGAAGCGGAATCGACGAGGTATTGTTCTTGGTCTCACATAAGGGTGGATATGTACCAAAATTGTAGTGTGATCCGAATGTGCGCGCTCAAAGTGGCAGACCTTGGCATACGGAAATAATGGCTGCCACTCAGAGTTATCATACGTCCTATCTAGTTGTTTCATGATACGTTGCCCCGTATTTCAAGAGTCACACCAGGTGTCCATGTTAGTTCTTTTATTTGAAAAAAAAAACACCATGTGAAGCATGCCCCCCTCGAATCCAAGGTCTATTAACCTACAACTTTGTCTACATTTCTCAAATTTCTCCATGCGTCCAAATACTCCTTAGGTACCCCCCTTGTATCCTTCTCCTTACCCACCTGGTTAAAATCACCCACCACTAACCACAAAAAACTCAGATTTCGAAATGTCTGGTAAAGCACATCCCACAATTCCTCTCGTTCCTTATACCGAGTGTGAGCATAAACCGCCGAAAAAAACCAAGATGTGCAACCCTTTCGATTGATCTCTATATCAATTATTTGCCGACCAGCTGAGAGAACCCGAATCGTTACATATGAACTATCCCATAACAATCATATTCTGCCTTTATACCATTCTAAATTCACCTTTACCAAAATATCCTTCTGTTAATTACCACATCAACTTTGATAACACTAACGTGTGGTTATATAATAATAACCACTTCTACTCATCATATCTTTAACCACTTGTTGACAAAAAAAAATATCTTTAACCACTTGTTAATCACACTAATGTATTTAAATTACTAACATAGTGTACAATTATTGCACCACAAACATCATATTTTCTTTGTTAAGTCCGTGGACACGCGTGGCCTCGATTGGTGACACCTGGCTCTCCAACATTTGGAAATCAATTCCATTCCCCCATTGTATCGTTTCCCAAAAAAATAAATAATAATAATAATAAAAAGAGTTCGAAACTATATAATAGAATAATTTTTCCAACTTATCAGTAGATAGAAAAAGAGCGAGAGAAAAAAGAGAACTCAGACACAGAACGATGTCGTATTTGCTGCCTCATCTCCACTCAGGTTGGGCCGTCGATCAAGCAATTCTCGCCGAAGAAGAACGCCTAGTCATCATCCGTTTCGGTCACGATTGGGATGAAACTTGTATGCAGGTAACTAATTTTTTAGTTTTTAAACTTTTATTAAACCCTAATCATCAAATTCTAATAATTCTTTTAATTTTTTAAATAATAATATATAGCTATTGATCAATCGTTCAGTTTTAATGCTCTAAAACTTGAATTAAAACGAACTTTTGTCATTGTTTGATTGAATTGATCACTTTTATCGAGTTTATAATATCTAAGCTACGCGATCTAGTTGATATCTTTTCCACTCCCATCAAATGCTTCCTCTTTAGTGAAACTCACACACGTTCATCTGTTGAACAATAAAATGCACTCAGGTCCCTTTACTATGCACAATTTGCACTATAGATCCCTATATTGTGCGAAAATTGCACTATAAGTCCCTATGTTAATTTTTTTTAGTTAATTGACATGTAGGTCCCTTTACTATGCAAAAAAAATTGCACTATAAAACCCTATATTATGCAAAAATTGCACTATAGATCCCTATGTTAATTTGAGTTAATTGCACTATAGGTCCCTATGTTAATTTGAGTTAATTGCACTATAATTCCCTATGTTAATTTGAGTTAATTGCACTATAGGTCCCTTTTTACACAGAAATTCCACTATAGATCCTTATAGTTCCCTGTTTTTATTTTTACTTATTTGTACTATAAGTCCCTATATTATGTGAAAACTGCAATATACGTCCCTATAATATACAAAAACTGCACTATAGTTCCCTTCACTAATAATTAACAATCACATTTAAACTTATTTGCACAATAGGTCCCTATATTATGTGAAAACTGCAATATAAGTCCCTAAAATATACTAAAACTGCAAAAAAGGTCCCTAAAATATACAAAAACTGCAATATAGGGACCTATTGTGCAATTAACTAAAAAATTCTAACTCTGTTTAATTTTTTTTGTAGATGGATGAGGTATTATCTTCAGTAGCTGAAACAATAAAGAATTTTGCAGTGATATATCTAGTGGATATAACTGAAGTACCAGATTTCAACACTATGTATGAACTTTATGATCCATCAACAGTTATGTTCTTTTTTAGGAACAAACATATTATGATTGATTTAGGAACTGGAAATAATAATAAAATAAATTGGGCAATGAAGGATAAACAGGAGTTTATTGATATAGTTGAAACGGTTTATCGAGGTGCAAGAAAAGGTCGTGGTTTAGTTATTGCTCCTAAAGATTACTCTACTAAATATCGTTATTGAGATATTAAATTCTCGTGTATTTTTACTATTTTGTCCTGTATTATGGGGAAAAACATTATTGTAATCCTTGTTTATTCACCGTAATGGTGTAAACTTATTTTACATTAAATCGTATTTTCTTGCAAATGATATATTCTATTGATCATGTAATGATCTGATTGGAATTGAAATTTTCTTGATCTGATGAAATTTGATTTTAATATGATATGGAACCAGGATTTTTTTAGTTAATTGCACTAATAGATCCATATATTATGTAAAATTGCCTTATACCTGTATTAATTTTTTGAGTAAATTGCACTATGGGTCCCTATATTGATTTTTATTTTTTCTCGACTTTATAGTTTGATTACATAATCTTTTTTTTTTTAGAGGACAAGTAGCAAATAATTTATATGTACATAGGCCAATTGGGCTATAACAATTTGAAACATTTGGGCTGAAGCTAAATCAGCCCACACTTCTACCGACATAATAAAATAAATACAACATAATCCAACAAAACATAATAAATAATACTACCAAGTACGTTGACTCTTCATCTACTTCATCGAGCCCTAACTAAGTTTATCTGCTTCTCATCTTTTTTTTTTTGGTAAATTTTGTTAGATTCTCTCGAAAAGCCGATGATATATTATCAAAGATCTCCTCTTCCGATTTGAAAACTTTATTAAACACTCTGTTGTTGCATTCAGTCCATATAGTATATAAGGCTACCGATAGAAGAGTCTTCAAGATATTATCTGAGGTGGATTTGCCGCTGTGAAACTTGGTGAGCCACTCCATTAATAATATCCAAGAAGTTATCTTGGTTTGGATGTCATGTGTAGTTAAGCATCGAATCCATATTCTCTTGGTGAATGAACAGTCCCAGAACAGATGGTCTCTATCCTCACTAACATGATTACAGAATTCGCAAATAGGATTTGAGAGCATCCCCTATGTCGCTAATCTCTATTTTGTTGCTATCCGATCTAAATGAATGAGCCACAGGATGATTGTACCTCGGAAAGCTTTTCGAGAACCAGATAACCTTGACTTGATCCATTTCTGGTTTCTTACTTCTGAGATGTTCATATGTTCATATGTTTCTCTAAAGGTAAACACCCCTTTCTTGGTGAATTTACATTGAATACTTTTAGTAATTGATTCCATGAACTGGAATTTTGCAGGCCATTTCCACTTGTTACAGCTTATAAACTTTGAGAGCTTACTATCTGTAAAGTAACCTGAAGCTAGATTACTTCTATTTGTATCTGTAAGCCACTTTTGATTTGGTATCCAGTAATCCCACCATAATGAAATGTTCTTACAATTACCAATACTATATTCAATGAAATTTCTAGCAATGCTTCTTAATTCAGAATTCTCCTCCAACCCCATGATGTATCTTGAGGTATTTCAATTTGCCAGATTGATTTACCTTTTAGAAGGTTATGTTGCACCCAATTGGACCAAAGTGTCTTTCTAGGAACACAGCAGTTCCAAACAAGTTTGAGAATACCTGTTTGATTTTGAATATAAGGATCTTTAGTCCCAAGCCTTCCCTTCTTTACTGGTAGACAGATTGTATTCCAGGCCACCTTGGCCCCACCTTTAGCCTTACTTGTGCCTTTCCAAAGGTAAGCCATAATTTTACTCTGAATACCTTTTATGATTTTCTTAGGTATAGCAAATATACTAAACCAGTAAGAAGCAATATTACTCAGCACCATTTTAGTAAGACGTAGTCTACCTGCAAAGGATAAACTTTTAGCATTCCAATGATCAATGTGTTTAACCATCTTTGTGATGAGAGGATTACAATCTTCAATACTTAATCTCCCTGAAATTAAAGGTACTCCCAAGTATTTCATTGGTAGATGTCCCTGGTGGTCCTTTGTGTGTTCTAAAATAAATGCAAATGTAAATCGAACCACAACCGCAAGTGTACGGTTGTCCCAAGTAATATAGTTGATAAAACAGATTCGTTCCAAGGACGGGATGGTTGAC
The DNA here is from genome assembly GCA_029959085.1 of Nemophila menziesii. Taxonomy (NCBI): domain Eukaryota; kingdom Viridiplantae; phylum Streptophyta; class Magnoliopsida; order Boraginales; family Hydrophyllaceae; genus Nemophila; species Nemophila menziesii. Next base: position 53,742,302 of record JARWIR010000007.1, read on the forward strand.
TACAATGCTTATCTATTAATGATTGATGCACTTATGAAAGCAAATAAAGATAATATGTTTGTTTGGTTTTGTATTAATCCTAAGGAATGAAAGACTAATGCGAAAATGTAAATAAATAACTAAGACGCAAGTAAATAAAAGTGATACGCAAGTAAGAGCAGGTAGTACTTGAGAGACGCAAGGGTTTTCCTAACTATCATTCATTTCATACATTGTTTAAGGGACAAATCGGTAAATTTGTATTGGTCGGGATTCTATAATCTCCTTACCCCCGTCAGGGTGGACTAAGGAGCAACTTTCAAATGCTACAAACCCCGTCAGGGTGATTATAGTCCACTCTCAAGTGTTTAAGTTCAAATTACCCAATAGGCCATAAGTTTAATTAAGCTCGTCAGAGTCAATAATTTCTAACCTACATTCATTAACTAGTTCGGTACCTAAACCCCCCGTCAAGGTGATCCAATCGCCACTAATTGGAATAGCTTAGATACTAAGTCCTATCATTGATTGATCAGGTCAAAAATAGTGATAAAGTGCAAATTAAAGAAAAATACAATTTACCCAATTTGATTTAAATAATAATTATCCCAAATCCAAATGTATAAAACGAAATCAAATTGGGATTAACCCATTATGCGTTCTCAAGCACTAATTTAGTTTAGCTCATAATAATTGAAAAGATAAAAACTAAATTAAAAGAAATAAGATTCATATTATTTTACTGAAATAAAAATACAGAGAACCTAATTATGGAGTTGAATTGGCTGAGAAGTGGAGATATAGACCGTCTCCAGCTCTTGCTTCTTCTTTTCCTTGTTTCTGCTTCTTCTCTGGACGCTCTCTTCTAAGGCTGTTTTGATTTGAAGAATAATATGAGAGGTAAGAAATACTGAGGTCAAAATCTCCTTTTATAAGGTTAAAAACGGATTAGGGCTTGGACCTAATAATAAAACACTAATTAAATGTCCAAGCCCAATTTCTAAGCCCAAAATCCCGTAACTGCTGATACACCTTCACTAAAACGGCTTTTCCCGATGCGTTACAACTCCGATTGACCTCATTCCAGTTGCTAAATTTCCGTAACTCGATAAGGAATGATTTCTCTTCAAAGGTCAACAGCTAGATCATCGCTTAAGCACCTCGAAATCAGCACTCTATGGCCTGGAAAATGGATTTTCAGCTTTCAAAATAATATCTTCGGGATTTATCTTCAAGTCTTGACTTCATCTCTTGATCTTTGACTTTAATCTTTTATTCCTCTCCTAGCTAGTATTCAAAACCTGTAAACTTTACACTAAAAATACCAATATTATGCGCAAAAGTTTAATAAATCAAAATTACTAGAAATAAAATGGAAATTCCGGATTATTGCATATTAGCACCAAAAGTCTATCTAAATAGTCAAATAAACACCAAAAATGATGTCTCCTAAGGGTCGAAAATACGAACAATTAAGGAGACATCAAGACCCCCAACTCAAACCTTTGTCGTCCCGACAAAGCAAAACTAAAAACAAGGGAGTGAAGTAGATGCAAGAGAAAATAGAAGCTAGCAAATAAACCCTAAAGCAATGCTAAAGATTAATCTCATATAGCAAACATTAAGAACTAACATACACATACACTAATCACGCAACATCAGACATAAATAATCTCAATCATAAAATTAAAGTCGCAATGCTTGAAGGTTACACTTGTACTCATATCTGTATGATGGCTATAGGGTGGTCATTAATCCTAACTCGCTTTGAACGCTCCACCTAGCATATTCCCTATCAACAGAATTATAAATTCACTATGTACCTAGGAATCACGAGGTCTTTATGGTTTTAATAATGGCTTAAGGACGGTATGGATGTATATTTGGTAAATTTGAAGTGAGCTTTTGGCTCTCTCCTCACTTACCATCAACAATGTCCTCGAGCTTGAGTTTACGCTCAAAATGTTGTTCTCACTCACCCATTTGACGCATTAATGTTGCGTCCCCAAGTCAACCCAAATAAACTAAGATGATTTCCAAGAATTATTCCACTTTGCCGATTTATTTATTCTTTCTTTCTTTTTATTTTCTTTTTCATTTCTTTTCTCTTTCTTTTTGTACAAGATATCCATGACCATCATTTTGATGTGAAAAGTCATGTATCTTATAATTTTTTTTTTCTTTTTTTTTTCTTTTCTTTTTCTCTATTTTCTTTTCAAATCCCGGCAAAGGGTTACAAATAATATCATCTACATTTTTGTGCCTCAATACAAACACATATAATCCCTTCCCAATGTAATTTCCCAAATGTGGACCCTCCACCCCAAACTCAAGCTCGAGACAAGTCTCAGGGTTGTGATTCAAGTGCGGGTCATTTGGTCATGCCTAATAATCTAAAGGATAATGGGCTTATATCGTGGCTACAAAAGAAAAGGCTTAAGGCTCAAAATTGGGCTAAGACGGATAATATTATAATAAGGGATAGCAAGCTAAAAGGCTTCAAATGGCTAACAAAGAACTGCCCCTATCATTTCCCTAAGCACATAGCTTGTCTTTAGTTCATATCTAGGTGGGTTCTCTACTAATTGGGATTTCACGTTCTACACACCAAACATATTCCTTAAGTACAAGCTTACTTCATTTGCATTGTTCATTAATTTTTCCTATCAATTACCTATGTTCGCATGCAATTGTAAGTGCGTTTAATGTTATTCCCTAAAGTCCACTATCTACTATCATAGATTCATCAAAAGTATGCTTAAAAGGGACATTTAAAATCTTCTACAGTCAAACGCAACTCCTAATTATTTTATTGAAAACAATTAAAACAAATAAACACATAAAACTGGGATGAGGCAACGAACCCCACCCCAAACTCAAAAATGAGTCGTGTCCCCACGACTCGAAAAAGACTCAAAGCAATAAAATAATTTACACTAAATGAGAAGGGAAAGAAAACGTATCTGAACCAGCGCGAGGCTGGTGTCGGTGTTGCGTCCAAGTTGAGGTTTTGAATTCTTCTTCATCAATGGTTGCGTTAAAATTGTTCTTCATTACCTCGAACTTCTTCAAATTTTCCACGTTTTCATTTATTACTTGCCCTCTAAGCATCATCTCCTATAGTAAAATCTTTCCTCAATACCCAATTCTCTTTCTTCACCATGTTCTTCGTACCGTTCCTAACCTTCATGGTCATCTCCGATGACCCCAAACTCAAAGCTTCAAGACCCTTGGATAAAATTGTGATTTTAGTGTTCTTGAAGGTTTGGGTTTGAATTATGGATTGTTTAAAGCTGGGTCATGGATATTTCAAGGTTTGGGAAAGGTTTAATGGATAGATTTTAGCTTTGGTGAAAGAAAACTTCGGATTAAAGTGTGAAGCCTTGCTATTTTGGAAGTTTAATGATTTGATTGTGATCTTGGATGATGTTTAGAGGGAAGGATTGGTGGTATGATGTTGTTTTAATGATGATTCTTGGAGTAGTTGGAGGCTAGGATTCGTCACTGGAGGCTTAGCATGAGAAAGAGGCTAATTTTTTTTTTTTTCCCTGACGCAAGCCTCTTGCGTCATCGCTGACGCAGTGATCAGAAAGTCCAGCTTCTTCGGCCGGCTAGCCGGCCGATACGCCGGCATGCCGGCGAAATGTCGATGGCGCATTTCAAGACGCAGCAACCTTGCGTCGTCGCTGACGCAAGGACCAGAAACTCTTCCTCCAGTTGGCCGGCTAGCCGGCGGATTCGCCGGCATGCAGGTGGATTTCTCGCTGGCGCGAATGGTGACGCAGCAATGCTGCGTCATCGCTGACGCAGTGGTCAGAGAGTTTGGGGGTCTTCAGCGTTTTTGGCCGGTATGCCTGCGTATCCGCCGGCTAGCCGGTCAAACCTGCTGTTGACTCCATAATTTTTCGTTTTCTCCTCGTTTTGACCCCAAACTCATGACCCTTTTACCCCTGCAATCATCAAAAACAACTACCCTTCCTCATTTCTTAAAAATAAACACTAAATAAAGAACCATTACTCTAATTTACACTAAGAATTTAAAAGACATGAAAGCAATTTAAAACATGGGTTGTCTCCCAAGAAGCACTTTTGTTTATTACGTCTTTAAGTTCGACGCGTTACCTTCCATGAAGATGGTATTGAGGCCCTTGCGGTGTTCCTCCGCTTAAGCTCGCCTCTTCCTTGATGTAAAAGCTTAAGAACCTCCCCCCTTTGAATATTATTCAATCGATCTCTAAAAGGAGGTGGGTAAGTACTTCGTTTCGCCTTCTTACTTTCATGACGAAACTCATTTTCCACCACATTGGAGTAGATAACCGTTCTCAACGGTATAAGCTTATTTTTATTCCTTGTTTCAATCTCAGATTCATCTTTAAAATGTGGTGGATAGGTGCTTCTCCTTGCCTTTTTGCTCTCGCGGTGTGGCACCTTGCTTGTATAACACATATTGATCAATTGTGGTAGTCGAGGTAATTCTGATTTTTCATCTTTAATAATGATTCCTGGTAGAGATGGTGATTGGTGAACTTTTTGTGGCGGATATTCAATTTCTAATTTATCTTTAACCTTTAATTCTTCAATTGATTCTCCAACCATTTCATATTCATCTTCGCTTTCAACCCAATCTTCCACTATTACCTCATAATATTCTTTATTTGGATTTTCTATAACCTCGATCACCACCTCTTCTTGTTTGCGCTCTATATCTTGATCATGTGTATACACCATAGGAATAGCAATCTCTGTGTTTACTTCTAGGGTTTGCGTTGCTACTCCTTCTTCCACTATGCTAACAAGATTCTCACCTTCTTTCAACACCTCCTCCTCAACAACTTCTTCCAATTGATCTGTTCCATCCCCCGAGGGAGTGGGGCCTTCATAAGACTTACTACCACTTTCAGCTAAGTTAGGAGAGTTGTTTATCAGCAACAAACGGGCATCCCTTTCATCTAGCATCTGTTGTATTTGTGCATGGGTGGCTTTGAATTCCTCGTCTCTTGCCTTACGCTCTGGTTCTCTTGCCTGAAATTCCTCGAGTAGGCGATTGGCTTTCTCTAGTAGTGTATCTTGTTGATTTTGAGGTGGATACTGTTGAATGTTTTCGACCCACTGGTTGTTCCATTCATGCTCGTGTTGTTCTTGTTGATAGTTATGAGATGGATAATGTTGATTATTCTCAACCCAATGGTGGTTCCATACTTGTTCTTGTTGATAGTGATATGGCGTTTGTTGTTGATTATTCCCGATCCATTGATTTCTCCATCCTTGCTCTTGCGGGTATTGATAAGGTTGTTGGTAAGAATTTATACCCCATTGTTGTTGTCCCGAAGAGTCTTCCCAATAGTCAAATGGACCAGGATTTGGGTAATGTTCTCTATACATCTTTAATTAAATTTCTTGATCATTACCTGAATAAAGCACCTGTAAAAACAAAACAAAGCAAACACAAGCGTAAAACTGAAAAATAAAAATAAATGCAACTATCACTAAAGGATAAACACCGTGGTCACACGCTACCGTCCCCGGCAGCGGCGCCAAAAACTTGGTGGTCCTTTGTGTGTTCTAAAATAAATGCAAATGTAAATCGAACCACAACCGCAAGTGTACGGTTGTCCCAAGTAATATAGTTGATAAAACAGATTCGTTCCAAGGACGGGATGGTTGACTACAATGCTTATCTATTAATGATTGATGCACTTATGAAAGCAAATAAAGATAATATGTTTGTTTGGTTTTGTATTAATCCTAAGGAATGAAAGACTAATGCGAAAATGTAAATAAATAACTAAGACGCAAGTAAATAAAAGTGATACGCAAGTAAGAGCAGGTAGTACTTGAGAGACGCAAGGGTTTTCCTAACTATCATTCATTTCATACATTGTTTAAGGGACAAATCGGTAAATTTGTATTGGTCGGGATTCTATAATCTCCTTACCCCCGTCAGGGTGGACTAAGGAGCAACTTTCAAATGCTACAAACCCCGTCAGGGTGATTATAGTCCACTCTCAAGTGTTTAAGTTCAAATTACCCAATAGGCCATAGGTTTAATTAAGCTCGTCAGAGTCAATAATTTCTAACCTACATTCATTAACTAGTTCGGTACCTAAACCCCCCGTCGAGGTGATCCAATCGCCACTAATTGGAATAGCTTAGATACTAAGTTCTATCATTGATTGATCAGGTCAAAAATAGTGATAAAGTGCAAATTAAAGAAAAATACAATTTACCCAATTTGATTTAAATAATAATTATCCCAAATCCAAATGTATAAAACGAAATCAAATTGGGATTAACCCATTATGCGTTCTCAAGCACTAATTTAGTTTAGCTCATAATAATTGAAAAGATAAAAACTAAATTAAAAGAAATAAGATTCATATTATTTTACTGAAATAAAAATACAGAGAACCTAATTATGGAGTTGAATTGGCTGAGAAGTGGAGATATAGACCGTCTCCAGCTCTTGCTTCTTCTTTTCCTTGTTTCTGCTTCTTCTCTGGACGCTCTCTTCTAAGGCTGTTTTGATTTGAAGAATAATATGAGAGGTAAGAAATACTGAGGTCAAAATCTCCTTTTGTAAGGTTAAAAACGGATTAGGGCTTGGACCTAATAATAAAACACTAATTAAATGTCCAAGCCCAATTTCTAAGCCCAAAATCCCGTAACTGCTGATACACCTTCACTAAAACGGCTTTTCCCGATGCGTTACAACTCTGATTGACCTCATTCCAGTTGCTAAATTTCCGTAACTCGATAAGGAATGATTTCTCTTCAAAGGTCAACAGCTGGATCATCGCTTAAGCACCTCGAAATCAGCACTCTATGGCCTGGAAAATGGATTTTCAGCTTTCAAAATAATATCTTCGGGATTTATCTTCAAGTCTTGACTTCATCTCTTGATCTTTGACTTTAATCTTTTATTCCTCTCCTAGCTAGTATTCAAAACCTGTAAACTTTACACTAAAAATACCAATATTATGCGCAAAAGTTTAATAAATCAAAATTACTAGAAATAAAATGGAAATTCCGGATTATTGCATATTAGCACCAAAAGTCTATCTAAACAGTCAAATAAACACCAAAAATGATGTCTCCTAAGGGTCGAAAATACGAACAATTAAGGAGACATCAGTCCCTCAGGTATATTTAACACCTCCTTTACTTTATTTTTTATGCTATCTCTGCATCCTCCATAAAAAGCATCACTCTTACTATCACTTATTTGTAGGCCAGATAGACAATGAAACAAGTCAAGACCTTGTTTTATATAGGTGGTTATTCTTTTGGTAGGCTTGAAAAATACCATAAGGTCATCTGCAAACATATGGTTATTTAACATTAAACCCTTACACTTTGGATGTCAATCTAAATTCTCCTTTTCTCCAGTTTTTTTTAAGGATTTGGGTTAAGACTTCCATACAGATAAAAAATAGGTAAGGGGGTATGGGGTCCCCCTTGCCTCAATCCTCTAGCACCATTAAAGAAACCTCTTGATGAGCCATTAATCATTATGCTAGAAGAGGTTGATGTTAAGCACATTCTTACCCAACTTACAAATTTCTCTGGGTAGCCAAGGCTATAAGTGTTTTTAAAACAAAATCCCAATCTATAGAGTCATAAGCCCTCATAGGATCAAGCTTGAGAGTACATCTTTTCTGATATATTTGATCTTGAATACCCTTTGACCAATTCTTGAGCTATAAGAATATTTTCACCTATATGTATGTCTTGAATAAAAGCTTATTGGTTCCTTGAAATAAGACTTTGCAGCGTTATTTTGAGCCTATTGGCTATGATTTTTGAGATACACTTATAAATAACATTACAACAGGCAATTGGCCAGTAGTTTTTAACTGAGGTTGGATTCTGAATTTTTGGTATAAGTGTAATAGCAGCTGAGTTGACCTTTTTGAGTAATTTACAATCATCTAGAGTACTGGTGATTGCTTTACATACATCTGGTCCAATTATATACCAATTTTTCTTGAAAAAAACTGTTGTATAGCCATCTGGACCTGGACTTTTTGATCCCTTAATTGAGAACATTGGAGCTTTAATTTCATCATGACTTACAGGTTGAATCAGATCCTTTACTTTGTTTGCTCAATTTCTTTCATGCAGCTATTTTTTCTTACACTGACCTCATAATGTTTTTCCTGTTCTCTTCTTGTACCAAACAGGCCTTCATAATAGTTGAGAAATTCAGCTGTAATTTCACTCTCCTTATAGGTAATAGTACCATCTTGTTTAGTAATGTTATTTATACTATTTTGAGATTTTCTTCCATCTACCCACTTCATGAAATAAGTTGTATTAAGTTCTCCATCAGTAATCCAGGTGGCCCTAGACTTCTGTCTTGTGATGGATTCCTCTTTGAGTTTCTCACTATGAAGCTCACCAAGTAATTTAGTCTCCTCTTCAAGTATTACCATATCCATATTACGTTGCATTCTACTATTCTGCATATCCATAAGCCTATTTTGGATATGGTTAATGTTATTTGATATATTCTTGGAATGATCATCATTAAACTTTTTGAGTTCCCTTTTCAGGTACTTCAGCTTTCTGGTCAGGATGTACATGGGGGTCCCATTAAATTGGGTATTCCATGCTTCAACCACCAGAGGCATGAGCTTCTCATGTTCCATCCATACATTATAAAATCTAAATGGAATAGGACCCTTCTTCTTGGCTTGTAATACCTGTAAATATTGGCTACAATGATCTGAGACACCAAGGGGCTTTAAAATTAAACTTGTTTGTTGAAATTTACTGACCCAAACATTATTGACTAAAGTCGTTTCAGTTATGTTGGCCCTCATATCATCCACGGTCGCTCTGTTGGTCCAAGTTTACTTTGGCCCATTATACTTCAGATCAGTTAGTTCAAGATCATTTATACACTCCATCATTTCATTAGACCCTTTAGACAGAGAATCACAATTAAGCCTTTCCTCCATATATAAAATTTCATTAAAATCCCCTTGAATTGCCTAGGCTTCATCTTGAACAATACATTTTCCCAACCCCTCAAGGTATTCCACAGATGATGTCTAATGTTTTCATCATTCATGGAATACACATGAGAGAAAAATAAAGTGGTATTTGACTGGATATGTTGAACTTTACATAGCATAGCTTGACTAGTCACAATCACTGATACATTGACAATTATGGGGTCCCAACAGGTCCATATTCTACCATGAATATCATGGTTGTAATTAGTTGCTACTTGCCATTTATTGAAAGTTGAATTTAAAACTTTAACTGACTTATGATGCTTGATCTTTGTTTCCAGGAAATTAAAAATCCACACATCTTTATTCACTACTTGCTTCAAACAATCAAGTTGTTTAAGCTTTTTATTCATACCCTTAACATTACAGCTTACAATCATTAAACAGGTGAAGGGTCATGAGGCTTATTAGCAGCCACCTCTTCATCCACATTAAGTAACTTTTCAACAACTATATTAATTGATTCACTATTGAAAATGTTGAAACTAATATTTGTTCTTGTGATCTCTTGATTTTGATGTTTTCCAGGAGAATTTGTTTATATTTAGGCAATAGTTGTCCATTGATCCTTCTATTCAACACCATTTACTTGGTTGCCTACTTTTTATGGATTCGTTTGCCTCTCGGGAACCCAAACTTCTTTAATAATCCTACATGTGTTCTCTGAATGACCCAATAGCTTACACTTTTGTCACAAAATTGGTTTCCAGGAATATTCAACCTCTACAGTATCCACATTGCCATTACCCATTTCCAGATCAAAGTCTTCAAAAAGTTCCTTGTTCAGATCCATCTTTACACAAACCCTTGCATGGCTTAATCTGGTATGAGTTTTAGTAATCTCATCCATCTGTATTGGAGTACCCAATGCACTTGCTACTACACTTAGTCCTGCATTGGACCATAGCTTTCCAGGTACTTTTCTAAGCTTGATCCACACTGGTACTTTATCTAGTTTGAATTTTTCAAAGTGTGTATTTGGTTTCCAATTTCTGAGTAACAATGGCCTATTATTAACATGCCAAAGCTCCTTAAGAACCTTGGAACAGACCTCTTCAGTTTCAAATCTAAACATGAACAGACCTTGGTCTGATGTGCTTATAGTGATTTTTCCCAGATCTTTCCATTATGTATTAACCATGTTTCTTACCATATGAAATGGTTGAGGCTTCTCGAGGAATTGACCCACTACACGGTTTGTCCAGTCTTTACACACATCATCTATTATTTCCTGAGATGGTTTAACCCTAATTTTTCCATTGACAAATGTAGGTGCTACATATTCAAGTTTGACAGCCTCCTTGATTTTGACATCAACCATTGAACTCCAGGACTCAGTTGGTGAAACTCTCTGATTAATTGCCCTAACTTTTGGGGGAGAGTGATTAAAAATTTCTGACTCCTCACATGACATAGATCATGTAGTTTTACCCACAGGTGACGGAAGGGGTGGGAAATTCTCTTTACTTGTGTTATTACTGTATTATAACTGTTAATTTTTACTACTTGAAGCTTGTAAAGCTGGAGAGCTTACAGATTTGGCCATTATAGTAGGTACAACTGCTTATTTTGATTATTAGCTCTTATACCAGCTAGGCTTTGATTATTGAACCCAGATCTAGTATTAACAGCTTGTTTTGGCTCATTTATAGGTTTTACATCTATCTGTTGAACCTTTTTTGCGCTTTACCTCGCCATAGGTTTAGCTACTCGGAAGGATATAGCTAAATATTTATGTAAGAAAGAGGGAAAAGAAGGAGCGGAAAAGAAAAAAGACCAAAAAACATAGTCATTTCTAAGATTCGAAGCAAAAAAGGAAAGAAAACGATGATTTTAGCTAGGAATTAAACTAAGAGAAATGTTAAAATTGTTTATTGTACATGTTAGCTTTGCTAACGTGCACTTAAGTTGTAACTAACTGTTGGACAAATGGGATTTCACCCAAGTGTTGACCATGTTTACGATGTCAGTCGGTGACTCAATTTAATGAAATGATTCGGATATTAATACGTTTATTCAAGTTGTAAAGATTAACGTAATATATTCACTTGGTTAAAATCATTTGAAATTGAATGACAAAATTGAGTCATGTAATTTGGAGAAATTAAAAGAAAAAAACAATATATGTTTTTTTTTTTTTTCTTAAAGCAAAGAAAGAAAGAAAAAAAAGCCCGGGGGTTGAACCTAGACCATTAGCTTTGTTAGGCTTTTGGGCCTTAGGTCCATACCTTTGTTGGGTCTTAGGTGGGGTATGAACCAGGACCATTATCTTTGTTGGGCTTTTGGGCCTTGGGTTCATACCATCTGGACCATCCCGAAGAAGAACATAAAAGAAGACAATAATATTCTTGAACTTTCCGGTGGGACCCGAAGAAGAACCAATCGTTTTAGATTCGAATCAGCATGGTGTCTTCATAAGGATTTTTCCAATTTTGTTCAGACCAAGTGGATGGTGGATGAATTGGGGGATAATATTAAAGAAATGCAAATTCAGTTCAGAAATTGGAAGAATGAGGTATTCGGTGATATTAATCGTAAGAAAAGGCTACTTATGGCGAGACTTAAAGGTGTTCAGAAATCCCTAGATAACAAGTATAATTTTTCCATGTTCCAACGGGGAAGAAGCTTAGAGATGAATATTTAGAAGTGTTAGAAGAGGAGGAGGTTTTGTGGTTTCAGAGATCCGGAAAACAATGGATTCGTTCAGGGTAGCGTAATACGAAGTTATATCACCTATCTACTATTCGGAAAAAAAAGAACACGAAGGTAACAAGGCTGAAAAATGAAAACGGTAATTGGGTATCTTGCGATGTGGGCATCAAGGACCTAGTTAGAGAATTTTTTAAGAAATTGTATTCATTAGAAGATGAATTTATTAGTCCATTTTCATTACCTCATTTATTACGTATTGAGGATAGTGAGGCGGACTTTCTTAATGAAGAGTTCTCTGATGAAGAAATCAAGGCAGTGGTTTTTAGTGCAAATCCGATCAAGGCACCTGGACCTGATGGTATGTCCACATCCTTTTATCAAAAGAGTTGGCAAGTAGTAGGGCCATCAATATGTAGAATGGTGAGAAAGTGAATTAGTACGGGAGAGACCAGACCGGGTCTTAATGGTACGTTAATTCACCTAATCCCAAAAACCAAGGCGCCGGAGAGGGTGAGTGACTTTCGACCCATTAGTCTTATTAATGTTTCGCTAAAGTTTATTATGTCCGCTATGGTGAGTTTACAAGATTACATAAAAGAAAATTGTCATGACATTTTCCGTGAAATCGGCTTATAACTTGACTCGAAAGCCGGCTACTGAAGTGAGTTTTAAATGGGATAAATTGTGGACTCTCAGGTGCCCGCAAAAGGTCAAGATGCTACTTTGGAGGGCCGTTTGGGGTAGACTACCTACTGCTTCTAATCTCGCTCGGCGTGGGGTTAATGTAAGCTCAACTTGTACGGGTTGTGGGTTGATTTGGAGGCGGAAATTCATTTATTCAGAGATTGCAGCAGGTACACTGATCTGTGGAAGGGTTGGCAGGATTTAGTTAAATTGCAGATTCGTACTAGGCAGCTTGATAATGAGGCGCGTACTGCTGCAGTTCAGGTAGCCGCTGGGGTTGATGAATGGACAATTGGTCTTGACGAGATCAATGAGGACGGTAGTTTTGGAAGTGCAGTACATGTTGCTTCTGCAGCTCAGGGACTGACTAATAGTAGGAGGACGTGTACAGCTATTGGTTTACATCCCTTCGCTCAAAGTCAGCAGCGAAGTAATACAACAGAAGTTGACCTGCAGCGAAATGGACAAGCAATGATACAATCCATCCCTAAGTCAGTATGGTGGAGTGAGGTTCTTGAGTGCAAGGATGTAGCGAATGGGATGGAATTAAAAACAATTGCACTATCTATTATGTGGACAATATGGATGGATCGAAATGACCGTATATTTAACGGCGGAAAAAAGAATAAGCCGGTACAAACTTTGAGGTATGTCGTTGAGAATAATGTGATTAATTATATTAGAGCCTGGGGTAAGGAGCTAGACGGCGGCCTGATTGTATCCGCAAAGAGTACCCTCATTAAATGGGTTAAACCGGAAACGGGCATTAAACTTAATATAGATGGGAGCTTTAAACAAGGCTTTTCGATTGCTGGGATAGGTGGGGTCTTTCGCGATACAAGTGGCAGTTATATAGGAGGGTTTGCGGGAAGGACTAAAGCACATTCGGCCTTCGAATCGGAACTTACTGCATTACATCATGGGTTATCTATAGCTATTCAAAGGAATTTTGAGGTGTTGTTTGTCGAAACTGGTTCGCTAGAGTTGCACGCGCTAGTGAAGGGCGGTGGGAACAATGGGAATTGGTTAGACGCGCTACTGAAAAAATGTAGAGATATTCTCACAACTCGGAAAGGTTTGACTTGGTTCATGTCTATCAAGAAGCGAATTATTGTGCGGACTTTATGGCTAAAATGGGTAAGCAAGTAGAGGGTGATCCAGCTTATTTCGCTAGTCCTCCGGAGGGATTGAAGAGGTTGCTTATGAAGGATAAATGTGGTCTAGCTATTCCTAGAGTTGTATTGTGCTCTCCTTCGGGGGATTTGTAAGTCATTTTGATTTACCGGTCATTTAGACCTCAGTTGTAACAAAAAAAAACTTATATATTATAACATTTTAAAAGAATGATATAATTGACCAATATAATGAAATTGTCTAAAATTATGTAAGTTTAATAAATTATTTTAGTATGTTGCTGAGTTAGACGTATCTTACTTTTAATTTTAATGATGTGTTTAAATATTTTGTTTATTATTCAGTATAAATGAGAATTCAAATGTTAAATTATTCTTACTTTTTATTTTGCCATTTAGTTAAATGAATCTTCTTTCATAATTTGTGTAATTTTTGTATGATTATTTAAATAAATTATTTTTATTAATTAGAGGAATTTAATTCATAATTTTATTCAAAACTTTCAAAATTGTAAAACTGTTACATATAGTGCTTTAAGCGTATCGAGTCAAGGTGAATAGTAGATGTACAAGGTTATTTACTTTATCATAGATTTAAACGAGCTGAGCTTTTAAATTAGTGTTCAAACTCGACTCGTGAGAATATAGTAAAGCTCGCTCGAGCTAGAAAGCTCGTTTAAAAGTGTTTAGAGGTTGAATTCGAGCTCAAAAGCTCTTCTAGATATATTTAGAGCTCGAAAACTGTCTTTTTTTCCAACTTTATTTGGATTAATTATATAATAAATTGTTGCAAACCTTTTAATTATATAGATTTTAATTAGTACATAATTGTCTATCATAAATTATCCCTGAATAAAAACTCATATACTCTCTATTTGTATTGTTGAATATTGAATGGTCTTTTATAATTGGTAGGTAGAGGAAAAGAGTGACATGTAAGTTTGGGATAAGATTGATTTTTGAATATACTAATTAGTTTTAAATTTTTGAATTGTCAAATATTAGAAATAAAATATTTAATAGATATTTATAATTTGATTATATTTTTTCAGGCTCAGCTCGGCTCGTTTAACAAACGAGCTCTTTTTTGGGCTCGAGCTCAGCTCGACTCGTTTAGTATAACGAACAATCTCGAGACGAACTTTTTTTGAGCCGAGCTCGAACTGCTCACGAACGGATTGGTTCATTTACCGTCATAGTTATATAGTTGATTGTCCAAAACTTTCCAAGGGGATTTTATGTATATTTCATCTTCATTCATATATAGGATAAGTAGGCATTGCTATGTTCTAATATAATTTATTTGGAATATAATATGTTTATGACATTGTTGATGGTGGACATATAATGAATTATGTAACAATTCCCTAGTAATTTATGAGTATTTGTCTCTTTAATGCCATATTAATTCATAGTGTCAATGACCTTTAGCGTTATATATACAATTTTGTTCTCATTTGGTGTCGCACATCTTGTACAAACCCATTTAATAATTTTTTAAGAATGTTTTACCGAAGTACCCTATATATACCTAAAACCCTATATTATAGAGAGTTATACTTTCGATGAGGTAAAAACACTACACTTTTTTTTTACGTTAAAACATAATTTAAATTAATTAGAATGTCAAAAACAATAAGATGGGTTTCTTGTTCTTAGCCACAGCCTTCAATTACAAAATCTAGCTCAAGTAATATAAGAAAGTAGGGGGTTGGATTTGATATCCAATTACTACATAAGGTAGGTGAGCCTTCATTGTTTAGCAATATAATCTACTGCTTTGTTGAATTTCCTTGAAACGAATTGAAAATTTATATCTATGTTGTGCACTAAACTTTGAATATCTTCAAAAACATGAAGAAGATGACGATTATCAAACTTTGTGCCCTTCATTAACGGCTTCATAAAGCTAAGACATTCATTCCTAGAAACAAAATGTGCACCTTGTTGTGATGTTGCTTCAACTAATGCATTGCGAATACCAATTGCTTCTGCTTCTTGTGGAGATTGTGCGTTGAATTTCCAAAATCTTCCTCCCAAAAATTGACCCTTTATGTCACTAAAAATACACGCAGAAGAAGCATAGTTAGTTTCCTTAAGATAAGATGCATCAACACTAAGATAAGTTTTGTGTTCATTAGACTTCTCCCTGTTTTGATTTGAACAATTACTCACATTTGGACTAGCATTTTTTCTTGTATGTGGGTCACTTGTTGCCTCACAATATGTGATTTTATATCTTACGAATTCATCATAGGAACTATAGGCATTTTGATGTTGATTAAGGGACAGATGTTGTGATTTTCAAAGATGAATTTTCCGAATAAACCACATAATCCAGATTGCCATCTCAACCATTGGTCTATCATTTTCATCATTTTTATCCCCATTCTATAAGATTTTGTAGCCATTGTTGTACACTTTTAGTGCTTTCCTGTGAAGTGATAAGACCCGTGGGAGTTGCAAACCAGGTGGCTTTTGAACTTGAACAAAAAAACATATGATGCTCAGTTGTTTCAATATCATGCCCACAAACTTTACATAATCCATTTAAAGCGCATTTTCTATGAAATTTATTATTTTCAGTAGGTAAAGCATTGCATATAACACGCCAAGAAAAGTTTCGTAATTTAGGAGGGATATTTAATTTCCAGATAGTATCCCAGAAGCTCTCATTTCATTTAAAGGAACTAGAAGGTAAGAATTTATCGACTTGATTTCTTTCATTAATGATAGTGTTGGTAATATGTTTGTAGACTTTACTAGCGGTAAGATTTCCATTATTAGCATGTTTTCAAATAAGAGTATCAGGGGCATTTGAAATGCTAATGTTGAGAGATTCGGTTTTTTCAACTTTTTCTCTCCCAAGTGTGATAATAAGTTTTTGTTCATCCCAAATTTTATCCTCTTTAATAAAATCAGATACTTTAGTAATAGAGAGATTTAAGTGATTAATAGGTTAATCAGATTGGGGAATCCAATCATCATACCAAACCTTAGTATCATTACCATTTCCCACTATCATTTTAGTATCATTAATATAAGTATTTCTGCCTTTGATTAGACTTCACCAAGCCCAAGGGTTGTAACCTAAAGTAGCAAATTCAAAATTTTCAGTTGGAAAATAGATTCCTTTAATAATTTAAAAAGCCAAAGATTGTTTAATAATATTAAGTTTCCATGTAGAAGGGGCTAGTAAAGAAATATTAAGTTGTACAAAAAATTTAAAGTTCATTTCTCCTTCTGTTTTAGGCATTTTTATATATTTTCATTTTTTTCAATGAATTCTGGTTTTTCCATTATTACCCCCGTAGGAAGCAATCAAGGATGATATTTTAATACAGATAGATTCAGAATTGTGAAAGATAGACATAATATAGAATGGAATGGATTGTATGATAGTTTTAATAAGAGTTTCTTTTCTAGCTTCAGAGAGAAATTTACAATTCCAGTTATGAAGTTTTGAAATGATTTTTTTCAATGAGCCAATCAAGAGCTTTAGTTTTGGATCTTCCCCAAAGGTAATCCAAGATAATTACCAAGATTAGTTAAGTGATTCATTTGTAATATATTAGTAAGTTCAAAGATTAAATTTGTTGAAGTATTTTTGCTATAAATAACTTAACTCTTAATATGATTAATATTTTGACATGAGGCATAGCTATACATACTCATAACATCATTAAAATGGTAAGATTCATCAATTTTAGCTTTTAAAAGAAAAAGGTTGTCATTAGTAAATAAAATATGTGTAAAGATGGGACAATTTCTGCTCATTTTAATGCCTTTAATAAGACATTTACTTTTTTTATCATTAATTAAAACAGTGAGGGCTTGTGTTACAATACAAAATAGGAAAGGAGACAAAGGATCCCCTTGAGCCTTTTAATAGGTTTAGATAGGTGAATTGGATTTTCATTCAATAAGATAGAGTAAGAGACTGTTTTTACACACATTTCAATCCAATTGATCCAAATAGTAGAGAAACCAAGTGTTCTCATAGTATCAAATAGGAAATCCTATTCTATACTTTCAAAACCTTTTCTTGTGAATGATAGATAACTTAGGGACCTATAGTGCAATTAATTCAGTATGTGATTGATAGTGTTCGATTTTTTTTTTTTAGATGGACGAGGTATTATCATCAGTAGCAGAGACAATAAAGAACTTTGCAGTGATATATCTAGTAGATATAACTGAAGTACCAGATTTCAACACTATGTATGAACTTTACGATCCATCAACAGTTATGTTCTTTTTCAGGAACAAACATATTATGATTGATCTTGGAACTGGTAATAATAACAAAATTAATTGGGCAATGAAGGATAAACAGGAGTTTATTGATATAGTTGAAACGGTTTATCGAGGTGCAAGAAAAGTCGTGGTTTAGTTATTGCTTTTAAAGATTACTCTACTAAATATCGTTATTGAGAAATTATTGTGTATTTTACTATTTGGTCCTGTATTAAAATTTAAAACCATCTGAGATGGATTGAATACGATATTAAGTAACCTTTTATGTTGAATATTCTACATTACATCGTATTTTCTTGCAAATGATAATATATTGTATTGATAATGTTGTGATCTGTGTGGAATGGAACTGTATTAATCTGATAGAAATTGTTTTAATTTGATAAGGAATAATGGAACCAGAGATTTTAAGTTAATTGCACTTATAGATCCATATATTATGCAAAAA
Source organism: Nemophila menziesii (assembly GCA_029959085.1). Classification (NCBI taxonomy): domain Eukaryota; kingdom Viridiplantae; phylum Streptophyta; class Magnoliopsida; order Boraginales; family Hydrophyllaceae; genus Nemophila; species Nemophila menziesii. The sequence continues at coordinate 53,760,472 of JARWIR010000007.1, forward strand.
TTGCTTATACAGTATTAATTTTTTGAGTAAATTTCACTATGGATCCCTAAAGGGAAAGTAAGGGCAATGGATTCAATTGGTTATGTTTCTTCCAATTTATTTGATAGGGGGAGGTAGTTTATTAGCAATTTGCAAGCAATGAAAACTTGTTTGATGGTTAATTCTTTAATCCCTGTTTGGTGAAAACATTTTTCTGTATAATTTGCAAAAAACACATTGTTTTTATTTTATTTTCTAGAAAACTGTTTTATTTCCAATATTTAAACGTATTTTTGTTACTGTTTTCAGTATTATAGAAAATGGAAATAGAAAACATACTTCAAGAACACTGGCAAAAATTAGGGGTAGGCGAACCCTTTGAGCCGATGTGGGAGGACTAATACGCAACAAACTCATATAACCCTTAAAACCGAAATAGGAAAGTCCATTAATCCTTGGTACTCTAAAAATGTCACCATAAGTCTGTATGGTTAAAAAATATGAGCATCCGTGGTCTCTGAGAGTTACAGCGTTAGTTTAACCAACAAGATGACTTAAATACCCCTAGACCAAAATTGGAGATTATTTAGTCTTTTACTTTATAAATGCCAGCAGAGATCCGATGGTCGAAAAATAGGAGTCTCCGCAGTCCCTAAGATGTTATACCGTTAATGGTATTAACATAAACTATATGAGCACGGGACCCTCTTGGCAAGGTAAGTAGATATCTCTTTATTGATGATATTTGTGGTATAGATTTATATTTCGAGCTCTCCCAAACCAAATAAATTTTTGTGATAAAGAACGGGTGATAAAGTTAGTTACTATATTAATTCAGAGAATTGTAATTTTAACGTATCTGATAAAGTTAGTTCCTATATTACAGCATTGAACAATAGATTTTGTTGTCTTTAAATAGTCTAGCAATGTTTGTGGGCATCAAGTTCTTTTAGGTGATACAGTCAACTATTGAGCCTGCCTGAGTGCCCATAAAATATAGACTTACCAAGTAGTACAACAAAAAAAATTGCTTATAAATAAATAATTGATGAATAAATTTTGTTAAGTTGCTAACATGTCTGGTTCATTAACAATGTCAATTTATCCTTGAAAATCATATCCAATAGTTGAACTAACTGATGGAGTTTTTACAAAATTATTTCTTCCTTACATTGCTCTGTACTTTATGTCCCGCAATTATTATCCATGCCCAAAATAATCAGACAGGTAATCTATGTAACACAAACTGAATTAATATTATCGTGAACGTTAATAAATTGCATAATATTGATGTTTAATGTAATACTCTTTTTGTTCTCTCAAAGGCTTCATTAGCATAGATTGCGGATCCCCAGAAGGTACCAACTATACTCATGAGATCACAGGAATACAATATGTTTCAGATGAAAACTTCACTGACACTGGTCAAAGTTATGTTATATCTCCCACTTCCAAGAAAGATACCATACCCAATAATTTACTGTATCTCAGAAGCTTTCCAGAAGGAAATAGAAACTGCTATATATTTACACCCGCACAAGGGAAATCTTCGTCATATTTGATAAGGGCAACATTTTACCATGGAGATTACGATGAAAAGAAGAAGTATCCTGAATTTGACATTTATATTGATGTTAATTACTGGGATACGGTGAATATAACTGGTGCTGAATATTATTACGATTGGAATAAAATAGAGAAGGAGATAATTCATACTCCTACATTAGATATGATACATGTTTGTCTCGTTAACACAGGACGGGGAACACCTTTTATATCAATATTGGAATTAAGACCAGTATTTGATGCACGGAGAAGTACTATTGATGGTGCATCGGAAGAAGTGCTAATTAAGCGCGTTAATTTTGGCTCCTTTGACACAATTAGGTACAAAGATGATGGATATGATCGCATATGGGAACCATACTATGATTCTGATTTAGAATCTATAAGTACTACCGAATATCCCAAATCGAGCACATCAATCCTGGGTGTACCACCAGATATAGTCATGAGCACCGCGTCAAGACCATCAAACTCTGGAGATTCAATTAGATTCACATGGGAAGCTAATAGCCTTGATGATAACTTGCAGTTGAACATTTGCTTTGCTGAAGTTGAAAAACTTAAAGTCAACGAATCTCGAGAAATTAACATCTACCACAATGGTAAGATGATAGACACCTTGATTACTATGAACTACTTGGAGATAACATGTACATCATATGTGTATTACGGAAAAAAGAGTTTCAAACATGAACTTGTATTGAACAAAACAAAATTTTCAACACTTCCACCTGTTATCAATGCACTCGAAATTTACAAGACGAGGAAACTTCTACTCTCACCAACGGATCAAAAAGACCGTAAGTTTTTTAGTGTGTATTTTTAAATACCTTGTCAGAAAAAAGATGGATCCGGTACCCAAGGAATTTGGGTTCCGATAAATGGATATCCAAACTACAAAATAACAACGCAATACCTAATATTTTAATTTGATCCAACTGTACACACTGTCAATTCAGTCGTTAAGTGCTGATTTGGCATGTGTATGGGTACCTATTTGTGCTTTCGCAAATTCCTTGGTAGTCTTTTCCCCTTTTTCTTTATCAAAATGTATATGCCATTGCCACGTAGGCACTTCAAATGAAGTAGAAGACGGGAATCCACGGTTGGACAAAATTGAAATATTGGGTACGACGTTGTTATACTTTAGTACCCATTTATCCAGAGCTAAATGGATAAATTTTCTTACTTTGTGTAACTCTTAATTAATTCATTAATGGTTTTTATCGAATGTTGAAATAGTTGTTGCTATGATGGCCATTAAGTCCATGTACGGTGTAACAAAAAACTGGCAAGGCGATCCATGTGAACCAAAAAATTATGCGTGGAGAAATCTAAACTGCAGCTATGATAACTTTAATCTTCGCAGGATCATATCACTGTACAATCTTCGTAATTTCTTTTTACATTCTTTCAATACTTGATATTTTAACCTTTTTTACCGGTTTAATTTCTAAAATAATTCTATACCCCATATCAACTGCTCTCACTGAATTATGTGTTTGCAATCAGGAACCTGTCTGGGAGTGAGCTTACCGGATTGATCTCTCCTTCCATATCAAATCTTACAATGTTGCAGACTGTGTAAGTTGTTTAAGATCAAACGAGTATTTCGTAGATTGTTATTAGTCATCACCAGTATAACAGAACTAAGGTGCAAATGATTTATTTCAGGGATTTGTCAAATAATAAATTAACTGGGCTTGTGCCTGAATTCTTTGCTGAATTAAAGTCGCTGAAAATTCTGTAAGCTAATAGTGGAATTAATAAGTCTTTGAATCTGAAGTAGATTTCGATCATGTAATAACAGAAAACCCATAATATGGTACTTCTGCAGAAACTTAAAAGGTAACAACTTCACTGGACCAGTTCCAGCAAAACTCGTAGAAAAGTCTCAGCGAGGACTCTTAACATTGAGGTATATTCTTTATACCCATATATATACACTAAGTATAAAACTCGTGCCAAGGGCACAATGCAAAAGAATATATATATAGTTTAAATTAAAGATTTATATGTGTTTGTGGAGTGGGATAGATGGTAGATTTGATAAAAAAAAATTGTAACTATAATTGCAGACGTGGCTAAATCCTCACCTCTCGAATACCTCAAACAATCTTGCTTTAGAGTGATCACAACCATTTTTTATCATTTGGTTCTCCCATATATTATAGATGCATATAAGTTTTCCAAAGGTTCTTAGGGGTTGGAGTAGGACTAGGGCCGTAAAAGAATCGAGTCAAGCCCGAAAGTAGATGTTCAAACTTATTTGTTTAATTGAAATTTAAAAGCCGACTTCTAAATTCAATATTCAAGCTTAACTCGTTTATTTTCTCAAATAAATTAAAATGAGTTTTCTCTGAATCGAGATGATTATTGTATAGCCAAACCAAACCATTCATGAACCATTGGTGTTAAATGAGGGTCTATTATGAATAATGAAGTGAGGTACTCACATAAAAATAGTGTGACTACAAAATAAGCGAGGTCACTGCACCCGCAGTATCCAAGGAATTTGTACGGGGACATATAAGTACCCCGACTATACGAAGGGGTAATGGCCGTCCTCAAATTTTCAGAATTGAGCAACCGTGGGTCCTCTATGAGAAATGGACATTAAATGCCACCGTAAGGTATTATGCATCTCTCTCATAGGAGTAAAAATAGAGTCATGTAGCACTTGACGCTTATTTTGGACGAAAATACCAATGGTAACTCGATTTCAAAAATTTGGTACCGGGTTGCCTATCAAGTTGATACAACGAACGTCATTTCTCTACTTACATAATAGATATTAATTTATTTTTTGTAAACATAAATGAGTAGTTCATGATCGTGCATGGTTTGACTCGTTTAATAAACAAAAAATTTAAATTGAAGTTGAGTTTGCTTGTTTATATAAAATGAACGGAGCAAGTTTTTCTAGCTTGAGTTGTTCACAAATGGCTCGATTCATTTACATATAAGAATAATTCTTGTTTGGATTATTTAGGAAACTTTGATCACAAGTATAAGCTTCAAGTGATTTATACTAACGAGTAATGTCTCTATAATTCAATATCTAATACTTATAACGATGTATTGAATAGCATGGATGGTCCAGAGAAAGATGATCAAAAAATAAATACGGTCGCAGATCCAAATGCAGATGCTCTCAAGAAAAAGAAGAAGATTATAATTCCAGTTGTAGCGTTAGTCTCTGTTTTAGTTGCACTGTTTATCACATTGGCAATGTCATGTATAATTAAAAGGAGACGGGAAAAAGGTACTTACATACAGAACTCTAAATCATCAGAAATAATTAAAATTGTACTTTTTTTTCCCTATATAATTTCCTGATTTTCATAGCTGTACCAAGCAACAATGTCGACAATGCAATATTGGAATCAAACAATAAACGGTTTACATATTCAGAGATCCTCAAGATTACGAATAATTTTCAAAAAATCATCGGGAAAGGAGGATTTGGAACTGTATATCATGGTTATTTTGATAAGATTGAAGTCGCAGTAAAGATGCTTTCTTCAACATCTGGCCAAGGGTATAAAGAATTTCAATCTGAGGTGAGCTTGAAATATAAACAATATTATATTTGAGTCAATTGATTTTGGTGAATTATTGGTCCAAATTTGCAGGCCAATGTTCTTATAAACGTTCATCATAAGAACTTAACATCTATGGTTGGGTACTGCATTGAAGGCACAAACATGGGAATTGTTTATGAGTACATTCCTAACGGAGATTTGAAAGGGCATCTCACAGGTACATGATACATCATTTATATAGCTAGATTTCCTTAACTTTTTCCGATCCTTTACAGATAAAAATCTCTATGTTTTGAGTTGGAGCGAGAGGCTTCAAATTGCAATAGATGCAGCACAAGGTGAGTTTTTTAAGTTGTTCATTTCTTACACATCTATGTGGTATATATTTGGTTATGTTACGAATTGATCGATAAAATTAGGATTGGAGTATTTGCACCATGGATGTAAACAATCTATTATTCATAGAGATGTGAAAAGTACGAATATTTTATTGGATGAGAAGTTTCAAGCAAAGTTGTCTGATTTTGGATTGTCTAGAGCTTTTCCAGTTGGAGGTGCTAGTTATCTTACAACAGATGTTGCTGGTACTCCGGGGTACCTCGATCCTGAGTAAGTAAATTGCACTATAGGTCCCTATATTATGTAAAAATTGCACTACATGCCACCTGATATAGATATTTTTGAACTTACATTGTATGTCCCCTAACCCTATATGTTTTTTCATAGAAAAAACAAAATATTTATACAAATAAATAAATTTTAATAGTTGTATGAGATAGTAAAATAGATTAACGATTATAGCCAACCAGTTCACGACACGTCATTGGGTGGTATTTGGGTTGTATGATTTTGAGTGGTATATATCATACTCTATTTTTCTTTTGTAGTTAATTGCACCATATGTTCATCATATATTTGCAAAAATCATACTATAGATAGGTAGATCCCTATATAAAAAATTTACAATCATTTGTACTATAAATCTCTATATCATACAAACTAAAAAAACCGAAGCATAACGATTATTTTAATACTGGGTCCAAGTGAACAATCTAATATTTAGGGAGGAATATGAATTATTATAGTTTGCATTATTAATCGATATATTGTGGCTTGCAGGTACTATATGTCAAATAAACTAACCAAGAAAAGTGACGTTTTTAGCTTTGGTGTGGTTCTTCTGGAGATATTCACAGGTCGATCCGCGATTCAGAAACATGACCATGATCCAATTCATGTGAAAAATTGGGTTAGTTCGATTCTTAAAGATGGTGATGTAAAGGAAATTGTTGATCCAAGGTTAATGGGTGAGTTTGATGTTAACTCTGCATGGAAAGCTATAGAAATCGCGATGGCTTGTGTAGCTAATGATTCAACTAATAGGCCAATTATGAGTCATGTAGTGATCGAAATTAAAGAAGCATTGGTGATTGAGAAGACTAAAGGGGAACCAAAGGCAATCGATTCAATTGGTTATGTTTCTTCAAATTCCTTCAGTAGCCCTTCAGTGAGGTAGTTTATTAGCAATTTGCAAGCAACGAAAACTTGTTTGGTTGATTCTTTAATACCTGGTGAATACATTTTACTGTATAATTTGCGGAAAACACACAATTTTTATTTTAATTTCTAGAAAACTGTTTTATTTTCAATATTTAAACGTATTTTCGTTACTGTTTTTTTTTTGTTATATAGGTGAGCCGCTTTGGACTCGGAGTCATTGATTCGGTTCGACCTGCACCACTAGATTAGATGACCAAGGCCTGGCCAGTGAACTGATCCCAAGTGGTTAAAAATTACAATGAAAATGGAAATAGGAAACATACTTCAAAAACACTCGCAAAAATTAGGGGTAGGCGAATGTTGGGTTAATTGCACCATACCCCTCCTGTGGTCTCCAAAATAGGGCGTTTATTAGTCTCTATACTTTAAAAATAGTAAAAAAATACTACTACCAGTATTCCCTGTGACTAGCACAGTTAGTTTTACCAACGAAATGACACAAATTGACTAAAATACCCTTAAACCGATATAGTAAAGTCTATTAATCCTTGGTACTCTAGAAATGTCACCATAAATCTCTATGATCGGAAAATATGAGCATCCATGGTCTCTGAGAGTTACAGCTTTAGTTTTACCAACAAAATGACTAAATTACCCCTAGACCGAAATAGGGAGTTGATGTAGTTCGTTGGACTCTTTTTGTGATAGTAGGCGACATAGATGCTTTGAATAAAATTCTCTTTTTTAATAGTTGCTATTGTGATTCGTTAATGCTAAAGATTTATTTGGAGATTTATAACGTTTGAATTATTCCAAGAGAGGTTTTAGAATGATAATGATATTTTATTAGGTGTTTAAATGCTCCCGAAAAAATAGATGTGTCTTACAAATACAGGTTTGGACTGATTGTAGGTTGCGTGACAATGCAATTTGTCTGAATGATAGTAATTCAGGGAAGTATGATATAAAAAAAATTTGCTTTAATACAAAAATAACTAATACAAAAATAACGAATAAGCTATTCCATATAGAATATGTAGAAAATCGCGGTTTAACAAGAGTTTTGATACAAATAGAATGGTTTAAAAAGATATTACATTAGAGCAGAAGATTTTGGTATTGTAATGTTTCTTGAGAAATTGAGAGGCTTTTGGCACTTCCTATTCAAATGTTTAAATCTATCACATAAAGTTAGTTCCTATGTTACAGCATTACAAAATTCATTTTGTTGTCTTTAAAATAGTCTAGCAATGTTTGTGGGCATCAAGTTCATTCAGGCGACACTTGCCAAGTGGTACAATAAATAAATTGCTTATAAATGGACAATTGAAGAATAAATTTTGTTAAGTTGTTAACATGTCTGGTACATTAACAATGTCAAATTACCCTTGAGAATCATATCCAATAGTTGTACTAACTGATGGAGTTTTTACAAAATTATTTTTACCTTACATTGCTCTGTACTTTGAAAATCATGTCCAATAGTTATGACATTTTAAAAAAATCCACGGGCGCGCGCGTGTGATGGAATTAGTAGGTGGTGGTGGTGGTGGTGGTGGTTGAGGTTGTAGTGGTGGTGGCGGTTGTGGTGGGATGGTGGTGGGAAGTTATAATAGGGTGGTTAAATTTAAATAATAAATAATAGAGTAATTAAAAAGATTATATAAGAGTATTTTTGTAAAATGATGTTTTTAATAAATAATCTTATTAAGTGATGTTTTTAACAAATAAATTTTTTAATATGAATTTATGAATTAATGGCTCATATTTTTCTTCTTTGATGTATAATTTTAGACAATGATATAAATTTTAATTTATTTCAGGTAAGTATAACTATTATTGAGTTAATATATATTAACGATAATACTTGGTTGTTGTAAATATAAATTATATTTATATTTATATTTATTTATTTATTTATTACATAAGATGACCAGGCCTTGACCAATGAGCTTATCTCAACTAATTATATTTATATTTATTTTTAAATCTTTTATATATTATAGTATTTTAAAAAAATAATATATAATTGATCAATATAATTAAATTATTTTAAATTATATAAGCTAAATGTAATATTTTAGTATGTTGTTAGTTTGGATATATCTAACTTTTATTTTTAATGATATGACATTGTTATATATTTCTATTATTTAATATAAATAAGAATTTAAATGTTAAATTTCTCTTAACTTTTATTCAACCATTTGGTTTAAGAAATTGCCTTGTGATTTTTATATATTTATTACTGTAAATTATTTTTACTAATTTAAGAGTTTAATTTAAAAAATTTATTCAAAATTTTCAAAATTATAAAACTATTATGAGAAAAATACCATTAAATTCACAAAATTAATAATAATATCTCTCTCCCATCTTCTAATTCAAATTGTCTATGAATTTCCCCTAAACAATTCTACTTTCTTTTTCTGCCCTTCTTTTATTTTAACTAATTATTTTGTTTTCTTCCTTATCGACGAACATAACAACAAAAAATACCTCTGCTTCTCATCTTCTTTCTAGAACCGTCATCAACACTACCGCAATCAACACCGCCACCAGAGAGTGGCTATGGGTCAATTTCTTTCTCAAGGCCTAATAGGTAGCATCAGCTAGGGCAGCACACGGGTCGGTTAACCGACCCGTAGGGGTAAACCCAATACCCAACCCTAATTTTCGGTTTTCATTTTCTTAAACCCAATAACCAATATTTTTTATTGAAACTGTGCGGGTTGGGTAGGACGGGTTAGGGTCGGGTTCGGTTATGTTCTAACAATAGAAATTTTTCAAAAAAAGTAACTAAAATCTAGTAACTTTCTAAAAACAGTAAGTTATTGAAATTACAATAGTTTTTTTATATAAAACAGCACTACATTACTATTACAACATTGAACCACTTATAAAATTACAAAACATTGAAAATTTGCAATCTAAATTGTGCATAGCAAAGATCTTGTACAACAGGGGTGTAAATCCTTTAGTGATTCCAAAAAGAACTTCAAATCCAACATAATTCCTGTAAATTTGCATCACAGAAGAGAAGAAATTGTTAAATATAGTTAGCCTCAGATTTGGTTTCATCATTGGCTTAACATTTAGCCTCAGATTTAATATCTTCATTGGCCTTTTATAATCTTAGGGACATTTTAGGGACAAGGGACCTCTTTTGAAAATTACAAGTTACTAAAGATTCAATTAAGTAGTTGCCAACTCAACCTTATATTCCACAATGGATCATACACAAATACACATAGTTATATTGAGGTGTAATCATGGGGTGGGAATATGGGAGATGCAAACATTATTAAATTGAAAAGCTAATAACTTGTAAGATTCGGAAAGATTCATTATACCTTAAGGTTATGGGTTACAAATGTGTTAAAGTCGACTCTTAGGTCACACTCAACTCATACAATCCAACATAACCTGTAAAAGAGAAGAAAAGACAAAAAAGTTAAGATCAGTTGAAGTTTTATCTAATTATCTATAACTGTATTATTGAAAAAATAGAAAGTGTTAGGGAGTAATACCTGAAATTGGCATAAGAAACAAAGCATTAACTTTAAGCATTCAAATCCATCACCAATTCATCTCATTGTTTTGAATACATGCAAGTAGGCAACATACAGAGACATTAGAAATCAATGTTTCGATTTATAATTATCATATTTGCATTATAAAAACAACCCAGTAACAATAATCATAGTCTCATACTCATAATCAACTCGTATTCATAATCAAACGTAATAACAAAGTTCAAAATCAACCAACCAAAAATCAGTTCAAAAACAAACAAATACAGGGTTACAAAACAATCCAGTAACAATAAATCATAGTCTCATACCCAAAATCAAACGTAATACAAAGTTCAAAATCAACCAACCGAAAATCAGTTTCAAAATCAACAACCCAGATACAATAATTAATATACGAAACTAAAAGGGGTTTTTCTTTTCATAAACAACAACAATACTCAAGCTATTAATTAGAGAACACATCGGCTTAAAAATACACAAGGATTAGGGTTATTAATACCTGATAAAAGGGGGTTTTGATTTAAGAAAAACAAAGGCGAGATTAACCCTTTTAGAGGCCTCCTCTAAACCCTTCTTCTCATCTAGTAAACCGGCATATAAACAATCGAACAAGTTAACCATGATACAATACCGCACTTTTTAATCGGCGGGATTAGACGGGGATGGGGAAGATGCAGGGCTAGAAGTTTAGGGTTTTCGAGAGCCATGGAGAGAGACAGAGAGAAGGCGGTTTGAGAGAGAGAGAGGGAGAACGCAGTGATTGGAATGAGAGAGGGGTCAAATGACCCTTCGTGTAATGAAGAGTGAAAAGTAACGAAAACAAAAGCAAGCAGCGTATTCCATACGCTGCAATATCTTATTATATATATAAAAAAAAATATAAAAAAAAATGTTTCGGGTCGGGTGCGGGTAACCGCGGGTTTGGCTTTGCCAAACCCACAGTCCGACTCAATACCCAAATACTTTTTTTTTTTTGCCCAATGGGTTCGGGTGTTTTTCGGTTGGGCGGGTTTGGGTCACCCTTGTGCAGCCCTAGCATCAGCAACTCAGTCGGTAAAGTATCGTAATTAAGTTATATGTTTTAATAAATTCTATATGATAGCGATTTTTAATTCTCTATCTACTGCATTAATTGTCATCAATCTTAATTAAATTTTTTATTATCTGTCTCCAATTTATAGATATATCTATATACGCTACCCTTATTCTACCTTTTGAACAATTTGTTTATAGGTTTCAGCTAAAAGGTATGGCATATTTTTCCTTTTAATTCATAATTGTAGTTATATAAAAAACCATAGATTTGTTTCATTGTTTTTCCTGGATATTTTAATATTTTTAAATGTGTTTTTCCCTTAATTTCTATATAAAGATGGCCAGTTAATTGATTGTTATTCTGGGTTCAATTTTTCTTGGTGTTATTTAATTTGATTAGTAATTATGCTTTCTTCGTTTTGTTAATTCGTCATTCTCATTTCAAGGTTGATTTTGCTTCCATTTTGAGATTTTAATTGGAAAGTTGAAGTTTTGTTGATAATTTTGACTTCTCAATAGTTGCATGTAACATTTAATATTACTATTTACCAATCAATTTAGGTTATTACAAAGGGTATATATCACCATTAGTCCCATAGTTATGTGAAATAGCCATATATAGCCTTGTCTTTTAAAAAAAATGTATATTTGCTAGTTTTGAATCAGAGTATATTCGGCTAGTTTGCATAATACAGGGATCAATGGTTATCTTTATATTCTCTCAATTCATACATCATTATTATATAGATCTAATACGAGTTGGCGATTCTGAAGCTGTCAATTTAGTGTTATGTAACAATTTAGGAATATATTACAAAAAAATAGCCTTTAAGATATGATATGTATATATAACGGTAATTTGTCCTATTCTCTGATCATTAGATAACTAATGAACCGAACAATACACCGTTAGATAATCATATATGCAGATTCTTTTTTTTTTTGGTTAGTTTTGTTTTTTTTTATTCTGCTTTGATCTACCATGTGATTCTCATTTATTTATATGTAATAAAGTAGAAGTTCTTATGTTTTCAGTTCATATGATTTCTTGCAGGGGCATAATTGCAAAGATTTTTAAAAGTCTCAGAGATGCGAATATATGTGTCATAATAGCATATCAATAAGATTCTTCTGAATCTTGGAAGTTATAACTTATTTGGAAAAATGACTCTAGAGGGATTATATCACCTAACCAAATAAATTAACTAATTTCTTTCATGCATAAGGAAATTGAATGTGCTGTTAAGAATATTAATGATACAACGAAACAGTGGTCTTTAATTGCAAGTGCTATATCTGCTACTGAAAATCAAGAATTTTTTTATCTATTTATCGAATTAGATGGTCTTAAGAATATGAATAAATGGCTAAATGTTGCTGAAAATTTCAAAAGTAATACTTTTGTAGTGATATACTTCAAGCACTTGAAAATCTATATCTATAATGATGATGCCTGAAGAACTAATTGTTGATATTTTGAGCCGATTGGAAGTAAAAAGTGTATTAAAATGCATATGTGTTTACAAGTCATGGAATAGGATTACTCAGCTGAAATTGTTCATTAAGAAGCATGAGAAGATGAGGATGAAGAATGAATTTTCCAAACTTGATTGCATATATAATGACTATGATGGTGAAGAATATATTTTTATAGATTGCTTCAATGGCTTAGTTTTGGAGGTAGATAAACATCTTGGTAAGAAGTATCGCATAAGAAACCAAGCAACTAAACAAGTGTTTAAACTGAAGAAGGATAATTCATTATTTTCCAGAAGAGTTGCAGCTTCTGTTAACTATTTTGTCATTTTGAACAATTAAACTCCAATTATCTGTAGGTTGCAGCTTTGCATTTATGACTATTATATCTAGAGTAAATACACTGTTTACCCCCTGAACATTACCCCGATTGACTGATTGCCCCCCAAAGTTTAAAATACGAATAGTTGCCCCCAAAAATTTAACTTCGTGACTCGATGCCCCTTGTGACCATTTTCCGTCAATTTTTTTCCGTTAACACGCAGCGTGGGTGCCACGCGTCGTTAACTCGTGACTCGTTGTCCCCTGAACTTTTTTTTCAGAATTATCGTGACTCGTTGCCCCCTGAACTTTTTTTTTCAGAATTAGTTATTTAATAAATCATTTTAACAGGGGCAAAATTGGTATTTCAAAGCTTCTTCTCCATAATCTTATTCTCCAAAGCTTTTTCTCCATGATTAAAGCTTCAAAGCTTCAAAGCTTTAAATCTTCAAATCTTTAATTCTTTAAATATTCAAATCTTTAAATATTCAAATCTTCAAATCTTCAAACCTTAGATCACCACTACAAGCTTCTAAATTAAGCTATAATTAATACAAAAATCCAGCCTCATCTTCATCCTTTCTCCCTGTCGGTCTTCCTGGCGCACATTAGCAACAGCTACCCCACCCCATCTTCTTTGCTTCGTGATCTTCGAAAGTTTTCCATTTTCTCACTTAGATCTGCAATTTTTCTACTTTTCTTCTTTAATTTTTGTATATCTTTCTTGAATATATCCTATGGTGTTGCCGCCCTCGTATGGTGTCATTTACTATGACAAATTACCAAACAAACTCTATGTATTTAACCGATTTTATCACGGTAAGCTGTTACCCAGTTCTCTTGTATATATAACGCTAAATATATATAGCTGCTTTATGTAATCGATTTTCATGTGATGGTTTACTTGATCCACACTCCACATCACATATATGAGAAGCTAAGCCACAGAGCTCATACTTGGTGTGTTGGTAATCATATGGAATGTTGGAATCATCACGTGAAGAATGTTGTGATTGAGATACTCGATCCAGTGTCCACACATCGCACTCCTACTGAACTACATGTTCTATTGGATATTTTGCCAACTATTGAGAACAAAGAAATTCATTTTCGCCTAAACTGGTAACCTTTTCTTCTCATCCCTAGGTAGATTTTACTTTGGTTACTTTGCTTGATTACAAATTGTACAAATTGTAAAAAAAATCTTCATGAATAAACTCTCGATGACACCATAGAAAGAAGGGTATGAAATTAATGAAGAGTTTATTCATGAAGATTTTTTTTATCAAACTTTCTCCATTAAAGAAGAAGTGTAAAATACCCAAAATACCCATCTTTAAAAAAAGGATATAATTAAAAAAAATTTAAAAAAAATAGGGGACAACTAGTCACGAAATTAAAACTTTAGGGGCAAAAAATATGGGGCAACTAGTCCACGCGCGCGTGGCACCCACGCTGCGAATTAACGGCAAAAATGGACAAAAAACAGCAAAAAGGACTAACGAGTCACGAAATTAAAGTTTAGGGGGCAACTAGTCGCATTTTAAACTTTGGGGGGCAATCAGTCAATCGGGGTAAAGTTCAAGGAGTAAACAGTGTATTTACTCTTATATCTATGCGTAGCATGTTTCAAATCTTACTTTATTTCAGTTTGAATGTTTCTATTTTTTTGTATGAATTTGAATCAGTATAGATTAGTGTGTATGTATATGAGGGTTGGTAACTTGATGTGATTAGTGAATTTGTGTGTTACAATATCACACTACTGGAACATTGATAAAACTGTGTTAGCCCATTCTACTAATGCTCTGTGATTATGTGAGAAGTTGTAATACAAAATTTTGGTTTTGTGTATTACAGTAACAAGAATTAACTGACCACAACGTAATAGTCAATTTTTACCTGCTATATGAATTTATGTGTTACAGGAGTACACAATAAACTAGTTTTTTGTATTACAGGACCACACAAAATGCGTTGATCACATCATACTAGTGAAAGTTTTTTGTATTCGTGTAACACACAAAATTGATGTTATCGGGGATTTGCATGTTACAGTAACTCATAAGCCTTAGGATAAGGTATAGATTAGTATGTATGTGTATGAGGCTTGGTAACTTATATCTCCTTTTCTTTGATAGAATAATCGTGTCACGAGACATATTTATAGGGGTATTTAGCACGTCTCTTCATTAATTTTTTTTTGGGAATGCTCATGCAGTTGCTGCTATGATGGCCATCAAGACCATGTACAGTGTGACAAGGAATTGGCACAGCGATCATTGTGAACTGAAAAAATATTAGTGGAGAGTCAGTTGCAGCTCTCAAGATCATATCAATGTACAATCTTACTTTTCAACTACTTTTTTAAGAAGAGTAATGAGATATATCATCAAAATGTTAATAACGTGGTGTTATTTAATTGGATATGAAATATATAGTAATATTAAGAAATTAAAAGGATTGCCCAATTAAATCATGTCATTTGGTGGTATATATCATTATTCAATTTTTATCCCATCTATTAGTAACCAACTAGGTAAAACATTAGCCTGAAAACACTCAAGAAAAAATATGTCATATTGATGGGAATTGAACCCAGGTTCCTTGGATGAAAGCTAAGGTTAAGGATAAGTTTAAGGATAAGGATAAGGATAAGGTTAAGGTCAAGGTCAAGGTCAAGGTTAAGGTTTAAGGTTAAGGTTTAGGTCAAGGTTAAAGTTAAGGTTAAGGTTAAGATTAAAGTTATGGATTAAGATATAACATTTAAGGTTTAAGGTTAAGGGTTAGTAAGATATAAGGTTTGAGGTCGAATATTAGCGCGACAAATCTTTATTTGGATAAGGTTAAGGTTAATTTTGATATGAAAGTTAAGGTTAAGCCTTAAAGTTCAAGGCTTATGATAAAATTTAAGGTAAAGTATCAGGCTTACTGTTAAAGTTAAGGTTAAGGTTGAGGTTTAAGGTTTAAGGCTTAATGTTCAAGTTCAAGGTTAAGGTTAAGTTTTAAATTAAAGGTTTAGGTTAAGGTTAAAAAGTTATATGAAGGTGAAGGTTTGAGGTTTAAGGGCAAAGTTAAGGTTAAGGTAAAGGTTAAGGTTGATGGTTTAAGGTTCAAATTTTACTGTTTAAGGTGTAAGGTTTAAAGGTAAGGTTAAGTCTAAGGTTAAGGTTAAGGTTAAGGTTAAGGTTGAGATTGAGGTTGAGGTTAAGGTTAAGGTTACGTTCAAGGTTAAGTTCAAGGTAAGGTTGAGGTTAAGATTATGGTTAAGGTTAAGGTTAATGTACCGGTTAAAATTAAGGTTAAGGACCAAATAACAGTATAAATTAATTTTTGGTGAATAAAATTGAAGGAAAAATTTTGGTGGAAAACAATTGGTGGAAAAAGATTGGCGAAAAAATTTAGTGAGAATTTTTTAACGTAAAAATTTTAGTTAGAAATTTTTTGACGAGAAAATTTGGTCAGAAAATTTTTGGCTGACGAAATTTGATGAGATGAATATAATTCAAGAATAATATTGCCTTCATTTATATTAGACATAACTATTACAAACGTTATTATATTTCATGAGGTCACTTATTGTAATTGTCTTTCTTTTAAAATATATATAATAATATTTTAGAAGAATAATATATATAACCGATATAATGAAATTGTTTAAAATTATATAAGTTTAATACAATATTTTAGTATGATGCTAATTAGACATATCTAACTTTTATTTTTAATAATATAATGTTGAGACATTGTTAAATATTCTTTCATTATTCAGTATAAATGAGAATTCAAATATTAAATTACTCTTAATTTTCCATCATTTGATCAAACAAAACTTCTTTTATAATTTGTGTAATTTTTGTATGATTATTAGTACAAATTATTTTTATTAATTAAAAAAGATTTATTCAAAATTTTATTCAAAATTTTCAAAATTGTAAGCGTTTAAGAAAAATTACATGCACATTTCATATATAAGATGAGTATAAGTAGTCATTGGTATGTTATTAGATATTTTAGATATTTTAGTTGGAATATGTTAGGTTCATGACATTGTTAATGATTACTACTGCATTGGAGTGGAGACTTGTTCCTATGAATGTCATAAATGTTGAAATTTTCAAACGGTTGTTGGATATATAATTATAATCATTCTCTAGTAATTGGTACATTCTAAAAATGAGTATGTGATTTGATTTATGAGGGTTTGTCTCTTTGATGCCATATTAATTTATATAGTGCCAATGACCTTTAATGTTATGTATATAATTTTATTCTCATTTGGTGTCTCGCACATCTTATACTAACCGTTTGACAAAAAAAAAAAAAAAAAAACATCTTATACAAACCCGTTTAACAATTTTTTTAAAATGTTCTACCAAAATACCCTATATATACCTAAACCCTTTATATAGAGATTTCATTGAGGTGAAAAAACAAAACTACACCCTCTCTCTTAAGTGTGAATTTAACCACCACCTTACAACCAACATCAAAGGGAAAGCAAAGCTCCAATGGTGTAATAAATAATTGAATATCAACATGTCTATAGTGCAATTATTATAAATCAACTTTTTCCTTTTGGTACTACAAAAGAATTGAAAGATGTAGTTTTGAAGTTTCAAAAGTTTCAGTTTTAAGTCTAAATTATTAAATCAAAACAAAGTACCCAAAAGAATAATTTAGTGAATAAAATTGTATACGCGCTACACCAAACATAAGAACAACTTCTTGTTCTAAACTAGATATTTCTATTCAAACAAAGCAAACCACATATAATAAGAAAAAATCACACAGAATCATAAAATGCATTTGATATAATACAAAAGAATAACTAATGAGTTTTTATCTTTGTTTTAACTTTTACATATAGAATGTGTCAGAGTATCAATACAAATACAATGGTATATAAAAAGCTATTACATTATTAAACTAGACCAGAAGATTTGGGTATTTTGTATTGTTTCTTAAGAAACTGAGAAGCTTCTGAATCAGTCCTATGACAAAGTACACGTAATAATGTCTTTGTATCAGCTCCTAATCCACTTCCTCTTCCTTGTGCTTCTATTTCACTTGCAGATTTTAACTCTTGAATCAAAATCCGTGTCTGTAATCATTATACATTAGTCAAACAATAAGATCATAATTAGGTCCCTATATTATACAAAATTGCTCTTTAGGCCCCTATACTCTGCAAAAGAAGTCCTATATGTTCATATATTATTATTTTATAACTAAATGCAACATAAGTCCCTATTATGTACAAAATAACCTAAATTTTATCAAATAAACAAGAAAATATATGCTATAGGGACATAATGCAATCATTGCATAATATAGGGACCTATAGTGCAATTAAATAAAAATTTCTGGCTTGGCTAAAAAACTAATATTGTAAAGTTTTTTAATTGCACCATCGGTCCCACCTTTTTTAAGAGTTTTGATTTCAATTTTTTTGAGTTAATTGCACCATAGGTCCCTATTTTATACAAAATTGCTCTTTAGGCCCCAATATTCTGCAAAAGATGTCCTATATGTTCTCATTTATCATTATTTTTATAACTAATTGCAATATAAGTCCCTATAGTGTACAAAATAACCTAATATTTTATCGAATAAACAAAAAAATATATGCACAATAATATAGGGACTTATAATGCAATTATTGCATAATATAGGGACCTATAGTGCAATTAAACAAAAATTGCTGCCTCGGCTAAAAAAACTAACCTCATAACCATACAACTTTACGACTTCGCGAACACGTGAAACTTGATTTTCAACAACACCACGAGGAAGCCCATCTCCTCCAGATATGAAGAATTCCTTAAAAAAATCCAAATTAAATATTATTTATTTATTATTTATATTTTATTTTTATAATTTCAAATCATACCTTTAAAACCTCAAGATCTTCTTCCATTAATTTTGCATCACCCAAAAAGAACACACGTGTGGGCCCACCATCTAATATTACTCTGAGTAAACCATCCTGAAATATGACAATGTTTTTACATGATCCAACGGTTGAGAATTTTTTAAGATAAATTAAATAAATTATTTGAAAAATTAAAAGCTGACCAGTGAAGCTTGAAGAAGCCCTGTCACGATTCGATCTCGAAGTGGTTCAACTATGACATCACATAACTGATTCAACACCTGTATATATTTAATAAAAATTGACACGATTAGAATCACTTTATTTTCAGATTCAGAATCTTTTGTCACATTAACAGGCCTTAATTTTTTTTTCGACTTAATTGCATAATAGGTCCCTATATTATGCGAAAATTGCACTATAAGACACTAAATTGTTTGAAAATTGCACTATAGGTCTTTATGTTATGTGAAAATTGCACTACAGCTCCCAATATTGAATTTTATTAAGACAAAATTGCATTATAGGTCCTATATTATGCGAAATTTGCACTTTAAGACACTAAAGTTTGAAAATTGCACTATATGTCCTTATATTATGTGAAAATTGCACTATAGGTCCTTATATTGATTTGTTTCAGACATAATTGCACTATAAGCCCCTATATTATGCAAAATTGCAATATTGGTCCCTAAATTATGTGAATATTGGACTATAGGTCCCGATATTAATTTTACTTGACTTAATTGCACTATAGGTCCCTGCATACATATAATGCAACAGTCTTCCCATAAGTAAAAGCCACAATACTAAACCAAGATGTATAAAGAGGATATAAATACATATATAATATGTGCTTAATATATACTCAGAAAAGAGACAAATCATACCATATCAAGTGGATCCATTAATGCTTCAAATCTAGACTGTGAAACACTGGGCTTATACAAATTTTCAATAAATGGCTCTCTTAAATCCCAGAATATAATTTTAGTTCCTGTAACAAATCATTAACACTTATAAAAAAATTAAAACTCTTTCATTATATAATAAAATTAAAACTCAAAAGAAAAATTTAAATATTTTCTCACCAGTAAATTCGCAAATACTATCAATTGCTGCATTAATATCTTTTCTACTCCCATCAAATGCTTCCTCTTTTGTGGAACTTCTCACACGCTCATCTGTTGAACAATAAAACACACTTTAGGTCCTTTTACTATGTGAAATTTGCACTATAGATCCCTATATTGTGTTAAAATTGCACTATATGTCCCTATGTTAATTTTTTTGAGTTAGTTGCACTTTAGGTCCCTTTACTGTACAAAAAGTTGCACTATAAAACCCTATATTTTTTCAAACAATTGCACTATAGGTCTCTGTGTTAATTTTTTTGAGTTAATTGGACTTTAGGTCCCTATGTTGACTTTTTTAGGTAAATTGCACTGTAGGTCCCTTTACTATGCAAAAAGTTGCACTATAAAACCCTATATTATGCAAAAAATTGCACTATAAATCCCTATGTTAATTTTTTAGAGTTAATTGCACTGTACTATGCAAAACTTGCATTATAGATCCCTGAAAAAAATTGACTTATTTGCACAATAGGTCCCTATATTATGTGAAAACTGAACTATAAATCCCTATAAAATACAAAATCTGCACTATGGGTCCCTATGTTAATTTTTGAGTAAATAGCACTGTAGGTCTCTTTATTTTGCAAAAAGTTGCTCTATAAAACCTATATTATGCAAAAATTGCACTATAGGTCCCTATGTCAATTTTTGAGTAAGTAGCACTGTGATTCTCTTTACTATGCAAAAAGTTGCACTATAAAACCCTATATTATGCAAAAACTGCAATATAGGTCCCTGTACTAATAATAAACAATCACATTTAAACTTATTAAACTTACCATTTTGCTTTTGCTTCGTCCATTTCATCCAAATGCTATCTTCCAATTTATTCAGATGGGTGATTGCGTACTGTAAATTCCCAAAATATGCATTAATGAGGATACAAACATAATATAGGGACCTATACTGCAATTTTTACATATTAAGTGGAGCTTAAACTCACATAGAGGGTATTTAACTGAACACAAAGTATCGGTGTAGCAAGAACATTGATATCAGTAGATTTTCTAACTTCAATAATCTTTGGATCCTTAAACTCCTTCATTACAAAAGCTTTAATCCCAGATTCCCTTGAGTATCGCGTAAGAATAGGGATAGGTGGCACAATATCTTCTTTGCTAGCTACATAATAGATCGAGAATATTTCACCATATAAACTTAATATATTGATATAAAGAAATATACAATAATAATAAAAGAAAATTGTGACTTGGAAATACCTAATTTATCCACTATTTGTTTAGAGTACACTTGGAATGCATTATCAATGCCTCGAAAGAGACTATTTAGTTCCCCAACTCTCATGGGAACATTAAGAGCAAAAAATTGTTCAACTGTCTGTAAAATGAAAATTAAAATTAAAAGACTTCATATCTTTTTATTGTTAATTGCACCGTTAGTCCCTGTGTTTTAAAAACGCCACAAAAGGTCTACTTATGAGCACCACAAGTCCTTTTGTCAACTTGATATAAAGACCTATATTATGCAAAAATTGCACTATATGTCCCTATATGAAGTTTTGTATAGGCTATTTCGTATAATATAGGGACATATAGTGTAATTGATTCAAAAATTCATATAGGGACCTATAGTGCAAATTTCACATAATATAGGGACATGTAAAATTTTTGCATTATATATGTCCTTCTAGCAAGTCGACAAAAAGACCTTTGGTGTTCATAAATATCGACCATAGTGACATTTTTAGAACACAGGGACTAATGGACTACTACTTTGGAGACCACAGGGACTAACTGTGCAACTAACCCTATACTTTTGTGTTGATTGCACCTTTAGTCCATGTGGTCTCCGAAATAGGATTCCTATAGTCCCTGTGATGTAAAATTACCAGAAAGGGCCTTTGATTCTCATAAATATCGACCATAGGGACCTTTTGCGGCATTTTTAGAGGACTCATAATTTGGAGACTACAGGGACTAAAGGTGCAATAAATACGAACATATTAGTGAGAGTAATAAAAAACCTCTTCCACTATTCTGAAGACTTCAACTATTGAACTTCCATGCCTTTGCTGAGTTGATACAGGGTTCCATCGCTGAAAAATATTTTATATATAAATATGTGACAAATAATTTATACATTATAACATAAAATGAAGAACTATATTATTAATTTATAATATAAAATTGAATAATAAAATTACCTCCTGTTGAATAGCTCGATCAACCCATCCCATAACTCTTCCAAGTTGTGCATTAACCCATCGTAGCACCAATGTTCCAGATATTGTCTCAATCTAGAACAGTGAAGCAAGAATAATCAAATAAAAATAGCAGTAATGCTTATGAAAACAATAGCACTATAGGTCCCTATAATATGAAAAAAATTCCACTATAGGTCATTATAATATGGAAAAAATTGCACTATAGGTCCCTATATTACAAAAGAAGCACTTTGGGTCCCTATATTATGTAAAAATTGCACTATAGGTCCCTATTTTATGTAAAAATTGCACTATAGGTCCCTATTTTATGTAATAATTGCATTATAGGTCCGGATAATATGAAAAAATTGCACTATAGGTCCCTATAATATGCTAAAATTGCACTATAAGGTCCTTAAATATAAAGAAATTGCACTATAGGTCCCTATAATATGCAAAAATTGCACTATATGTCCCTATATCATAAAAAAATTGCAGTATGGGTCCCTATATTATGTAAGAATTGCAATGAAAATTGCACTACATGTCCCTATAATATGCAAAAATTGCACTATAGGTCCCTATATTATGAAAAATTGCTATACAAATTGCACTATATGTCCTTACATTATAAAAGAATTGCACTAATGTAAAAAATTGCATTTACGTGTCCCTATATTAGCTTTTTTTTTGGTTTAATTACACTATAAAACCCAATATTCTACAAAATAACCTATATTAAATTTTTTTGCAAAAAGAAATATATCAATGCCCAAAAAGATAAATTTCAGAAGTTTAAAGATTCTGTAAATTTGAGTGGAAGTTTAAAGATTCTGTAAATTTGAGTGGCAGTATAAATATTTTTATTTTTAAAATTTTACCAAGAACAATTTTTGTATATATTTACTGTCTTCAACAAATTCTTTCATCAATCATTATCTTATAATAAAAATCCATTGCAATAATATAGGGACCTATAGTGCAATTAACTCAAATAACATGGGCTCAGCAAAAAAATACCTTGTATAAATTCAATTTCTTGGAGTAAATGTCTACACTACCCTCTTCAATACCAGAACGTATAATTTCAATCACATATTTTTCAAGACTATCAGCAGCAGGAAATACAGACACAACATCTTCAGTTAAATGCTCCGCAGTATCAAGGAATGGTTTCTGAAACAAAGTTACAATTAAGTCCCTATGTTTTTCCATATATAACATAAATTCCTAAAGTAGCATCAACTTACCAATTTCATACCATAAAGCTTGTGAATAAGAGAAGCTGAAAAAGCAGTTGCATTTTTATGTCTTTGAGATAGTATTGGTAAGTAAATAGTGGATTCTTTTTTTAATAATTTTTTTGTTTGTTCTGCAAGTAATGTTAATTGAGGTTCATGATTTGCATCAGATATTGACTCCACATCTTGCATTATCTAAGAAAAAGAGGGAACATAAAAGTCAAGATTAATATATCAACACACACATATACATATATACATGAGAATGGACATATTTACCCTTGCGAATGCATATTTGACTGAAGATAAGATATATGATTCTATTTGCTCTGAATCAGAGTCTGGTATAGACTGCATTGCCTGTATCAAATATTATAACAGTCATGTTATGAATAAAATAAAAAGTATTTTCTAGGGTAAAATACACAAATACCCCCTATAAAAGGGTATATTTGGTAAGTAACAAGACATCTATAGTTACCAACTCAGGTTCTTCTAGAAGTAGCCTTCGAACAACCATTGAAGCAGTCAACATTTTCTCCATTGTGGGTCCCTGAGAGTAAATTTTCTATCAAACATTTGTAACAAGGGAACATAAGATTAAATCATTGAGAAAATAGCGAGTATAGAATTAAATCCTTATGAGCAAATTTCCTTTTTGGTCCTTGATCTTCTAAAGTTACCCAAACAATCATCGAACTTTCTTTTTTTACTGCTATTAGTCTCCGCATCAAATTCCATCCATTTTTACCGTTAAGTCCATATGAAAACGGGGCTTATAGTTCATTATACAAATACTCTATATTTTATGAGCAAATTTCCTTTTTGGTCCTCGAACTTCTACGGTTACCAGTAGGGACCTTTCGTGGACCTTTACTGTAATTTTCCGAGGACCAAAAATGAAATTTGCTCAATCTTCTATCATAATTAACGATTCTCTCTCTTCTCCTCCCTAGCTATGACTTTTTTTCACTCACCAATTAACAAGGGACCAGTAGGAAATATTTCAGGGGCATATTGTAATTATAGAGAATTTGAGGGTTTAAAAGTCAATTTAGCTACATACCTCATTATAATGCTGGTGATAGTCACACAGCTGTTTATCAGCCCAGTTTTTAATAGGTATTAAGAAAGATTGTAAGAAGGTAAGCTCGTGGACCCCACTTTCAGATTCAACTCTACTAAGCAAGCTCTTCAAGTGCATTTTCTCCTGTGGGCCCCGCTGTTCCTTTAATGGAATTCTTTTTAGTTGTTCAATTGCATTTTGCAAGAGTCCTTGTTCTCCAGTGATAACAAACTGTTTCAAATCATATATTAATAAACGATAATTTGGACAAATTTGAAAGACATAAATTTGTGCATATGCTATCAATATTCTAACTTCATCTTAAAAAACTAATGAATACTAGTTAATTGTACTACAAGTCCCTACATTATGCAATAATTTCTCTATAGGTCCCTTATATTATGCAAAAATTGCACTAGAGGTCCCTATATTATAACAAAATTACGCTATAAGCTTCGATGAAAACAATATTTTAAAAATAAATCAAAGCTTGATAAGACAACTTTTAAAAGTTGGGGGGGACAAGTGCAAAATTCCTTGTTCTCTGGTGATCACAAACTGTTTCAAATTATTGATATTATCTCAAATGTCCACCCCCCCCCCCCATAAAAGAAACGAGTTAATTGCATTATAGGTCCCTATATTATGAAAAATAATTACACTATAGACTTTGATATTAATTTATTTCACTATAAGTCCCTACATTATACAAAATAATCTGAATAATTGGGTGGGGGTCAAAAGGCACTGAATGTGTATGCTTATTTGCATTTAAGGGCTTGATTTTTGATACCTGACGAAATAAAACCCATGCATAGCAAGTGTAGTGGATGCTCTCAGTGATTCCCAGAATACGCCAGGTGGATTTTAAAAGCTCCACAATTTCTTCCACTTCCTGAAAAATAGAGTTAATATATTCATTCCCAAAAGGATAGACATGTCAATAGTTTGATTCTTGTCCAAATTTTCCTCAAAATATAAGATAAGCCAGAGTTGTGTTAAATTGAATGGTAGGTCCCTATATTATGCAAAAAATTGCACTATAGCTCACTATATAATACAAAAATTGCACTTTAGGCCTTGAAATTATTATTTTTTACTACAATACACATCTCTATAAGATAAATCTTGAAAGTTGGGGGGGCAAAACGAATATACTGAAAATTGCACTATAGGTCCCTGCATTATGGGAAACAGTACCATAGGTCCCTATATTATACAAAGATTGCACTATAGATCCATGTATTATGAAAAATTGCACTGTAGGTCCACATACTATACAAAAAGTACACTATAAGCCCCTGTATTATACAAAAATTGCACAATAGGTCCCTATATACTATCAACAAGAATGGTTTACTAACCTCTGTAAGCTTTCCTTCATCTAAAACATCGAATACACTAAGAAGAAGTTTCTCATAAAGCTTAACATTTAAGTGATATCCATCAGCCCAATGGCATATTTCACCAGTTAAGTCACCTCTAGCTGGTCTTTCTGCTAATGGAATTGCGATTTCTCTTAATGATCTTAAACATTCTGTTCTTTGTAGCTCACCAGTTGAAGGTGGAAAAGACTGAAACAAAATAGTGAGTGTTAATTGCACTTTTAGTCCCTGTGGTTTCCTAAAGGGCAATAATAGCTTTAAACTACTAGAGTTCAGTCATTTGATGATGTACTACAAGAACGGAAGATACAAAAAAAAGGGTTAATTGCACTTTTAGTCCCTGTGGTCTCCGATATAGGAGTCCTATATTCCCTGTGCTCTAA
The DNA here is from genome assembly GCA_029959085.1 of Nemophila menziesii. Taxonomy (NCBI): domain Eukaryota; kingdom Viridiplantae; phylum Streptophyta; class Magnoliopsida; order Boraginales; family Hydrophyllaceae; genus Nemophila; species Nemophila menziesii. The sequence continues at coordinate 53,786,680 of JARWIR010000007.1, forward strand.
AGTTGTCATTACCATAGCGACCTTTCGTGGCATTTTTAGAGCACAGGGACCTATTTCAGAGACAAGAAGGACTAATTGTGCAATTAACCCTATAATTTTGTGTTAATTGTCCCTGTGGCCAAGGAAATAGGAGTCTTTTGTTTTAAAAATGCCACTAAAGGTCCCTATGGTTGATATTTATGAGAACCACAGGTCCTTCCATAGGGACCTTTCGTGGTATTTTTAGATCACAGGGACCTATTTCGGAGACCACAAGGACTAATGGTGCAATTAACCCTATAATTTTGTGTTAATTGTATAGTTAGTCCCTGTGGCCTTCGAAATAAGAGTCTTAATTCTAAAAATGCCACTAAAGGTCCCTAGAGAACCACAGGTCCTTCCATAGGGGCCTTTCGTGCAATTAACCCAAGAAAAGAAAATTCCTACCTCAGATTCCTCAATCTTTGCAAGAAGAACCCTCAAATCATGTGCTTTTTTACCAGATTCTCCAAATCCCACTACAGGCTGATTTAAAAGCCCCTGCTCCAACATATTTAACTGAACTAACACAAAACCAGACATTTAGTAACCATGTTAAGTAATCTAATCCTTCAGTTTTGGGTAAATTAAAGACAAAAGGAAGAGAAAACTTACATGTCTTTTTTCCCATTTAATGTATGACTTTTTGTCTGAAAACTCTGTACGAGAAATACAAGATAATAATTCCAAAGGAATTAAAAGACTATCCATTCTTTTCCCTACTTTTCCCACCATAGCATTAAGTAGTCCCTTTCTTGTTCTAATATCCATTGCCTCAGAAATCTATAAATAATCAATATTTGCATTATTTAAAAAAAAAATCAAAATTAAATGTAATTAATACCTCCATTTGAACACGCATTGTTTCCAATATACTAATTAACCCGGAACTATTGTTTGATTGAGTTATATCTTGGCCATTTTTGCTACTTCTAAGCTTTCTCATTAATCTTGACTTTTTTTCTTTCTTTCTTTCGATTGATGGTACAATAAGTCCTCTGTATATATGCAAAATTAGAAAAATGAGATGAATAAGAATAAGAAAAGACGAAAATACCCTGAAGCTCCGGCGGAAGCTAGGAGGATTTCATAAGCAGCTTCACGAAGATCATCATCTGTAATGCCTGTAAATATAATTGTGTATATGTGGACCCACAATCAGAAGTCTATATTACGGAATGGTCCCTAAACTATAGGTCATTTACTGGCTGAGGATCTGAACTTTGAAAATTATCTAAATGGTCCTTGAACTTCATTTTTGTCCACGTGGCAAAGTTTGAGGACCAAACCAAAAGGGATAGTTCAGGGTCATTTAGGGAATTTTGTTATTAATAACAAATGGGTAGTCATTCTTGTTACCCATATAGTCCTCAAAGTTTTAAAATTCCCCAAAATGGTCCCTGAACTATCCAACTTTTACCAATTTGGTCCTCGAACATCTTTGCCACGTGACACTTAACTGTCAAAATCTGACAAAAGTTACACATGCGGAAAAAAATGAAGTTCGAGGACCATTCGGGTAACTTTCAAAGTTGGAGGACTAAAAAGGAAATTTTATCAAAAAAAATAAAATTAAAATAATAATTAATAAATCATATTTACTTGTTTGAAATGGAGGTAATCCAGGTACAAGATCTGTAGCATCATTTAAAACTCTTCGAGAATATTTAACACCATTAACTTCATTAAAATCACCATCATCATCAAAATCATCAATATCATCAACTGTAAGTTCTTGAGCTTGTGTGTTATTATTATTAATTGATTGAGATTTTAATACATTGGGTAATTCTTCATCTTCTTCAAAGTCTAAGGACCTTGAAGTTGATAAATTTTGCAAAATTGCCCCTGGAGCAGTTACAGGTAATGGAGGTGGTGGCCTTCTTGGAGGTGAAGTTGAAACTTCCGGATTTGTGACTAAGAAAAATTCATCCGTGGACCCCGCACTATTCTTTTAATATATAAACAATAATAAATGAGTATTTATTATGTAATGATTTTAATTGAAAAACATACCATTTGGGGAAACATGGTGCTATCATGATAATCTCTAATGGCTTCTGATAATTCGAGCATTTCACCTATTTGAGTAAATAAAAAAATATATAAAATTCTTTTTTTAGGAAATTTATCAGGAAAAATGTTTGTGAAAATTCCTTAAATGGTCCTTCAACTATAGGCTAGTTACCCGACTGGTCCTTGAATTTTTACAGTTACCAAAATAGTGCTTGAACTTTTTTTTAGTCCCCACATCAAATTTCCGTTAAGTACATGTGGTAACATGTATTTGTGTTATGCAAATAAACCTCAAACTTTTAATTTTTCCAAAATGGTCCCTCAACTATCGTTCTTTTACCGGTTTGGTCCTCGAATGTCTTTGACACATGGCACTTAACAGTAAAATCTGACAGAGTTAGACGCAGGGACTAATGAAGGGACAAAAATGAAGTTCAAGGACCATTCAGGTAACTTTAGAAGTTCGAGGACATGTTTTTTCGTTACCCAAATAAACCTCAAACTTTTAAAATTTTCCAAAATGGTCCCTGAACTATCCCCTTTTACAAGTTTGGTCCTCGAATGGCTTTGACACGTGGCACTTAACGGTAAAATCAGACAGAGTTAGATGTGAAGACAAACAAAGGGACAAAAATGAAGTTCGAAGACCATTCAGGTAACTTTAAAAGTTCGAGGACATGTATCAAACTTTTAAAAATTTCTAAAATGGTCCCTGAACTATTCTTCTTTTACTGGTTTGGTCCTCGAATGTCTTTGCCACGTGGCACTTAACGGTAAAATCTGACAGAGTTAGATGCAGAGACTAACGAGGGGACAAAATTTGAAGTTCAAGGACCATTTCGAGTAACTAACCTATGGTTCAGGGACCATTTAAGCAAATTATCTAAAAAAAAAAACTAGAATTGGCACCTTTTTTGACACAATTGAGAACATAATCGATGCTGACTTGATCAAGATCCACATCATCCAATGAAATTGCGCCAGGTGGCATTACCACCTTCTTAAGCAAACTACCAGAGAGCATAAAATTCAGAAGTACCCTGCGGTCCCGCCTATATCTCTGTAATAATTCAATTTCATTTTCCCTACATAAATAATCAAATTAATTTTAATTATCAACTGATTACTAAATCACAAAATATTATAAATTTAAATAAATTCCACATTTATTAAAATATCTGTTTTGACTATAATTTCTAGCAGATACGTATGAGACATTATATAACACTACTGAAACACAAAACACAAAATACAAAATGTATAGTACTCTCTGCTTATTAAATAGTACCTTCACTTTCAACAAATAAAAGAACCTTTATAAATTCAAATCATCTTTAAGCTTACTTCTATACCAGAAAATCAACTTAATATTTCATAATTTACTTCAGATCAGAAGAATGCAAAAAAAAATACAGAGAAATGAACTTAAATAATGCTCGTTAATCACATTAATTGATAAAAAAAATATGTGAATTATATTTATTAACAGTTTTACCCTCATAAATTTAAATATATATCACATTCCTTCAAATCTCGGATTTAAAGATAATATCTAGCAGCTATATATGAGACAGTACAGTGATGTGTAGTACTCTCTGCTTAAACGATAGTACCTTTTTTCTATACAGAATTAAAACTACCTTTTAAGATTCAAATCATCTATAAGATTACTTCAAAACCATAAAATCAACTTAAAATCGCATCATTAACTTCAGATCAGAAAAATGAAGAAACAAATTCAGAAAATATCATGTCTGATATAGTGATTAATAACCGAATTTCCACATTTTCAGCAGAAATTACCAAAAGTAACTAAAAACAACATAACAAATTAAAATTATTACACACGCATTGCAAAAATTAATAAATAATATGTTGCGATTTGATATTAAAGTAGCATCATTACTCTTCCATGGCTACTGAACAGCTCGGTAACTAATTAACTTGTTCCTTCACACCTGCAGAAAAAAGATAACTAGATATAAATATACATATACATATATAATTGTATGAAGTTTAAATCTCTGCGTAAATTACTTAATTAGTGAGTATGCTTTACTTGAATCGAAAGAGAATGAAAGTGCGATTTGTAACACGATTTGATTTTTGAAGAAATTGAAGATTGAAAAGTTCAAGTAAGGTGTGAACTCTGTTTCTTAGGTGAGGAGGATATTTATGTAATTTTGACACGCATTCGAGAGAGAGAGCATGTGGACTTAGTCCAGGTGTATGCTGACCAGGATAGCTTGTTGGGATATTATGGAATTTAAAATGTTTTCCTTTTTTTTCTTTTTTTTGCTATTGTAAAAAATTAGTTTGAATTTTTGGTTGCGAAGTTTTGAAATATTTATGAAATTTAAATGTTTTCCTTTTGGGTAAGACTTCCATCCAATATTGGATGGTCCAATATTCATATCACTACCATTGATTTTTTATAACAAGACACATGTCGTTAGATTAATAATTTAGTTACTTTTGCAAGTTTAAAACATGGGGTATGTGTATTAATATGATTGGTGTAGGATCATCCAATATTGGATGGAAGAATTTTCCTTTCCTTTTATATTTTTTGAGGAAAACTAGTTTGAAATTTTGGTTGCAAAGTTTTGAAATATTTATGAAATTTAAATTATTATTTTTTTGGAAAATTCTTCCATCAAATATAGGACAGAGATTCGATCCCAGGACCTCTTGGTCTCTGCGGAGTAACCTAACCACTAGGCCAACTATCGATCTCTGGTCCAATATTATTTCTAGTCAATCGTATTATGACATATACTTATATTAGGTATAGCCCGTGCCTGAAAATAATATTCCAGTTACTTGGTATTGAATATGTAAAAACTGAAGTTATAGATATTGTGTTATACAGAAATTATACAAAAAAATTTATTATAAAATTCAAATGAACATAAATATGTGTCTAATTTATCAAACAACTAATAAAGAAGTTGAAATACGAAAAAAAAATTAAAAAGAAACAAAATTGAAAATACATATATGATCATTCGTCTTGTGTGCTTACTTATAATAAACATTATATTAAAACTTCAGGATATACAATATTAGTTGTTGTTTGTTCACCATCGGGAAGAAGTACACTTATGCGATCATAACTCGTACATCTTGATAATGTAACATACAATTGTCCATGACTAAATACTGGTGTTCGCAAATCGATCCCAACGAATTTCACAAATTGATCTTGTGATTTATTGATGGTCATGGCATAGGCTAAACGCACGGGAAATTGTCTTCTTGTCATCACAAAGGGTATTTCCGAGTCAGAAGACGTCAATGATATTCTTGGAATGAATACCAAATTACCGGATTTATCTCCATTCAAAATACGGGCTTCAATAACACGCGTTGAACATCTGACAACCATTAACCGCGTGCCATTACACAATCCATCCTTCGGGGCAATATTCCTTAACAACATGATAGGAGCACCCACTTTTAATTCCAATTTGAACGGAGGTAACCCACTTGGATTCAGTGAGTTTAAATACTCATTTGGATATCGAGATGTTATAGATTTATCTACTTGATCCTCTTCAACCATCTTATCAGCTGCTAGATACGTCTTCTGTATTCCAGGAAAAATCTTAAGTGCAAGATTGTTGATCTCACTAACATCATCATTTCTCGCGGACAGTATAGTGCGTTCATTAAGATATGTGTTAGTTACAGTTTCAAGATCATGCAAGTTAGGATATGTGGTTGATATCAAATTGTTCAAATTTGTGCACTTGCACATTGTGATCTGTCAAAAAGAAAGAAACATAAAATATCCCGTGGAAGAGTAGATTTGCAACAGTATTAATGCATAGTGTATGTTTACTACTTTTAAAGTATATGTATATTTGAAGCAGTTTTGCTTAAAACCTGAACTAATGACTCAATTAAAACTTTGTAAGATAAGAAGTGAGCAATATAATTACCTAATGACTCATGGTAGTTAAATGTTATACTTTACAATATTTCAATTGTTTAATAATATTACTGCAAAGATATTTAGTTTTGGGACTTTTGTATTTTCCCACTCTCTACACTTCTGAGGGAAAACTTACTCACTTTGGGTTTGTGAAAAGGAAATAAAAACCTATATACTTTTTCTTTCAAATCTTCAAAACAAATTAAAAAAAATTACACCTCAAACTTTTGAATGCAACTAATGTATTGCAAATCTTGGAAAATCAAAAACTTAAGAAAGAAATTACAGTGCCTGTATCTAATGTTAGTAAAAAAAATTACAATGACATATAGGTCAATAACACTAAGCTTCTACTTATTTACAATTAGCTATGAAATTGTCTAACAAAAAACAATAAAAACGTCCAGTATCTTTCCGGGTTGAAGAGCTCATCGGGTTTGTTTTTGCATTTTGGACAAACCTGAAAAGAAACAATACAATCTGTCAATAACACAAAAAGAAAATATAGTAAAAAATTGGACCTTGTTCTATGATGCTACATTTTGAAGGGTACCAGTAGCCATTGAGAAAGTTGCTGAAGATACCTCTGTAAATTGAGAAAGTAAGATGACATTAAAAATTTATCAACTAAAGCAGAGCCACTACGCATCCTTTTGCCAGACACGTGATGTGCTAGCCTCGCAGTATTAACCTGAACAATAAATATTAAAAAATCAAGAGAACAAAATAGCATATGAAGCCTTATATGATATATGCTAGCCTCTGTAAATGTAGTAATTAAGTGTATGAGACTGAGTTAGTGATGGAAGAACCTTATCACTAACGGGTGTTTCCACTATTCATGGCTCTAAGATTAGAAAAAAAGATAGAGATAGTATACACTGGATTGGAATAGATGGACAGAAATTAGCATTTGCTCATTTATTTGCAATAAGCCCTAAAAAGTGTTAAAAAGTGTCAAGTGTTAAAAAGTGTCAAGTGTCAAGAAAATGTTAAAGAATAGAATAAATCACAGCATAGGTTACTGATATTCTCCTAGTAACCACTTTGATAACATTTTGTTTTTGCTTCTTCTAAGTCTTCTCATTTTCTAGAAGTAGTTAATTGTTACTATTGATATATATCATTTTATAGACACGAATAATTGAAGTTGGAAATTTTTCTTATTTTCTGTTGGATCCAAGTTTACAAATGGTTTGTTTTATAATACTCTCATTGTATTTTTTTTTAACCTTTTTGGCTTTACAACAACATTTTATATCTTCCTTTTTTTTATTCCATATTTATATGTATCTTGTAAAAAAACTAAATATAATATAAAAATAACGTAGGTAAGTCATTTTTTTCATGTGATCAGTTTATTTCTTGATATTCATGTGTTTTCCATTATTCAAAATAAATACGCTAACTGAGCATGCTTAACGATAAAAATACGCTCAAAATCGAATAATGAACATGCTCAGTTGAAAAATTATGCTCAATACCGCACACTAAACATGATCGGTGTTGAAATTATGCTCAGTAATAAAGTGCATCGAGTGTCGAATATCATTCAAGAAACTGAGAAAGACTCGGGAGTATATTACTAGGTAAGAGTCTCAATCTATATATATATGTGTGTTTGTGTCAAGGCTAGATGATTATATTCATATTTATAGTATGTATACTAACATAAGATATAATTAAGGAAATGACATAATGTATATAGAATATATGATGAAATTCTATAGTATTTTTATGTAAGTTTTTAGTAAGTTGTGATTTGAGAATAATTCAATATTTTTATTTCAAATAAGAGCAACTTGTCATGTTGATTATTAGTTAAAAAATACTTTTAATATCTAAATAAAAGATTGAAAGTATAATCCTTGAAATCTTATTGCCACTCATTTTTTACTTAAACAAAATCACATATTTAATCTAAAGGAGATCTCTTTCACAACTATTATGACATATTATTAAATTTAATATAACTTTTATTGATATTAGGGGTCTTCTTTAACGTCTTGTTCAGCATCTTCAAATTCACATGAACGACCATGCTCACATAAGTAGGTTTACATAAATTTAGATCTAACCCTTACAAAATTTAAAATTTGCTACCTAGTATAGATGGCATGTGCCATACTTCATTCCTCACACAAGATTTTTTTAGTTCAATTAAACAATAAAACACAATTATTATATTCTCATTAAGCACCCAATTACATGTATATTATCACGCCATTTGTCCCATAATACATAGGTATGCCTACCATTTGTTACATAGTACCTAATAAACTTGTACAATGTACATCTCTTCTCTAATGGCTATTTCTACATCCATGATGAGTTTTGCTTGATTTTATGTCTACATGCACATTTATCCTTAATCATATTATTCTAAACCCATTGACTCTAGATATTTCCATGGTACAATACAACTTTCAAAACACCCAAATCTAATATACTTTGTTTATTCTAGTCCAACGGGTAGAACACATTAACCATTTGCCATTAGAAATTGTTGAAAATCACTACAACTTTCGTAAACCGGCGGCGAATGGGGGATTCAATACGCCGGTGAGCTCATCGACAGGGATTTTTCCGTCTCCATTTGTTGTTTCTGAAATTTGTTTAGAAGAAAAGAAAAAAACGTGGGAGAGAGAGATGCGAGAGAGTTACTGTGAGGGGTTTAAACAAAAAAAAGTGTGAGGGGTTATTTTTAGCTTTTTAATTTTCAGTACATAATATATATAGTAAGGGCAATGTTGGTATTTTTTAATTTTTTAAGTAACGAAATGATCTTAACCGTCGAATGTAACACATTTTTTGTTTAAAACAGATCCTAACCCCTTTTTATACCCCCTTAGATAAATCTATATAATATTGGAGAAGGGCCAACGGCCCGAAATGTCTCCTATTTTTCTCCACATTTTCTAGCCTTTGGATCAAATTTCAATCATTTTTGGCCTTTAGATCGATTATAATTAATGGTCCAGATTGTCTAAATTTAATCCATGATTTAAAATATCTTGATGTCTCCTCTATATTTTTCAGCCCTTAGATTAAATATGTGGGGCCTTTAATTTTTAATTTTAAATATATTGATATGGTAACCAATTCCTTCCTTTACTACTTTTCAAATTTCAGGAATAAAAAATAACAAAAACAAATCACTTCCACTTCACCTTCTCTCTCTCTCCCACCGCTATCGATCACTCTCCACCGTCTCACCATTCTCCTACCTTGCCTCTATCACCAAGCTTCTTTCCTTCCATCACCAAGCTCCTCTTACGTCTCACGTCTCTCCCACCAAGCCGCTCAATCGAATCGAAGAACCCTCCATCCCTCCGCCCAATCTCGGCGATTACTAACATCCCCAAACCTAGGCCAACACCATAAACACCACCATCCCCGACGTGAAATTGTGCTCCAAAGATACACAGTAATTTTCTTAACCTTTTTCTGAATAAATTTAACATTTGAATCTACAAATTCTTTGCCTCTTTCATTCTTTAATTTATTTTGTAAAAATATATATTGTTGTATGTTCATTCGGCTCACTTTTCCATTTTCCTGAAAATTTGTGCTGCTCCTCGATTGATATGTTTACATTATTCAGTAAGTACATACTATGATCTACTATTCTATTCCACTTTTTAATTAGTGTCGTAGTTGAGCATATCTAATTGATTTAATGTTCTACATATGATTTAATTATTTAATTTCGTTAAAATTTGAGCAGATGCAATTTTACCTAGGCCAACACCATAAACACCACTTCACCTTCTCACTTTCCCACCCAAGCCACTCTCCTGCACAAGAAATCCGCCACCATTTCGATCGCCATCATCAACCGGGCCTTCCCACTAAGCGCCGCCACTCCTGGACCAATTTCCACCGCCATCATCAACCGACTTGGCAAAGAACCCATTATAAGGTAAAAATCATATTGTATTTTTCAAATTATTTTGCATTAAATATCCATTGAATCTCTAAAACTTTTATTTAATTTAAACCTATTCTCATCAGTACAGAGTTTTCACTAAACGTTGGAAGCTTTTAGCCTATGAACATGATACACTGAGAATAGCAGAGGGGGTGGCAAGTGAATTTTTATGGGTCCCATGATTTGCCGTGATTGTTAGAGTGAGCAATTTTTTTCTTATACTGCATTTTTATATTTGATTCTCAACTAACATGAAAACTATAATTCAGATCCTACAAATAATACCGTATCTAAGGAGGGGATGCTTAATTATTCAAAAAAGAAGTTTCCTTTGCCTTACATCAATCTCAGCCAAGTCCAACAGGCTAATAAAAAGAAGTTTGATTGGAAGTGTTTTATTGTATGAGAAGTGATGCACGGTGAATTTGGAGTGAGCAATTTTGTCTTAGATACACAGTAATTTTCTTAACCTTTTTCTATATTATGTAAATCATAGTAATTTTTTCTGTATATTCTCAATTTGATATTTGGATGTTAATGAAGCTTCAGGTACCATTCCTCTACTCCATCCTTTTAGCTTTTTCATGTTGTTACCCAATCTCCAAACAATATAATCATTTCCAGGAGGGTTTAGGAGAGAAGTGGAAGATCTACTTTTTCATATTATTGTTTGAATTAATGTATTTTTTGAGATAATATTGAGTTGTTTTTCTTTGTGTTAATCAGTGATGAGCTTGAACAGATAAAGAAGGAGAGAGCAGAGGAAAAGTTACGCCAAGTAAGTAGTAGAATTTGTTTAATCCTTTTGTTAAGCTTTTTACTTATTGAGAAATGAATAATATGGTTAAATTTTGTCGTAGGACCGAGAAAAGCAAGAGGAAGAGCTTAAAGAAAAAGAGGCTGAATTGTTAATGGGTTTGGAAACCCACTGCTTAACAATCCAATAACTAATACATCTTTCAATGTAAAAAGAAGGTTAGTTACTTGCCCTTATATAGTGTTTTACATTTAGCTTTCAATGATTTATATATATTTATCTGTTAAAATTCAAATTTTGTTATTATATAATAACTAATATACGATATTGTTATCATTACACAGGTTTTGGCTGGATGGGAATACAATCACATAATTTTTATAAGAGTATATCTTGGTTAATTGATTTATGGTTTATGTAATTGTTTGTGAAAACTGCATCCTACTTTTTGTACTTAGTTGAATTTTTATCAGTTTATTTTTATCTCAAGAATTATTTGTTTATTCTGTATAAATTATTTTTTCTAAATCAAGATTGTAAGAGTGCCTTAAGGCACGGGTTCATACCTAGTATATATATATATATATCTATATATATATATATATATATATATATATATATATATATATATATATATATATATATATATATATATATATATAATTTTTTAAACTAGTTTTTATCCAAACCCTTCATGTATGGGGTCTTCCCTAGAATTAGCTTAAAAATGATAATCTTCACAAAGTTTTATATAAAACACATGTATAATATTTCTTAAAGATGGAATACATATATGAAATATATAAATATTTTATAATATACGAAGTAATGGATTGATATTCATCTTATGTTTTGTAGAGTTATGAGAATAATGCATAAATACATATATAAGATGGTGATTATATGTATTGATATGTTTTATCATTTTTAAGCTAATTTTTACAAGTAACAGACTGATTTGCACTTTTTTTTACATATTATTCAATTATGAATTTTGTACAATATATTATAATTTCATAAATTCATTTTAGCCCAAGTACCTTCAGGTATGGGGCATTTCTAGTATATATAGATATATATAAAAAAAAGAGGTATAATGGTAAAAGGGTTTTTGGATTATAGTGTAAAATATTATTTGAAGTCTTTAGTAGAAAGAGAAGGTAGATGAGGTTGGTAAAGGACATCGAGGGGTGTCTTCAAGACTCGTTGGGTAAAAATCTCTAAAACAAACGTGTACAATCTACAAGACATAATAACATGAACCATAAATGGAAAATTGTATGGATATGTGTTAATATATTGAAATATAACTTTAACCTAAACCTTAATATTAACCATAATCTTAAACTTAACATTAACCTTAACCTTGAATCTTGAACCATATACCTTAAACATTAAACCTTAAATCTTAACCTTAATCTTAGCACTAAATTGTAAACTTTACCTTAAACCTTGAACTTTAAATGTAAAATTTGTATTTCAGATCTCTAGAATTGTATTTAAGTATGTGTGGGGGTTAATTGGCAATTTTGCCTAATCGAAGGACAAAAAGTGCAATTATCACCCTTCATATATATAATTTTTCCAGATATAATCTTAACACATGATTTGATTTTCTTCGTTGCAGTTTAGATAATTTGTGCTACATGATCCCTTATTTGATTTTGCAGAGTTAATTGTAGAACAAAAGTCTTGCATATTAAATTTGCTTTACATGTCCACATAAAGTTTCATTGAAAGATATTGTATAAAATATACATAATTATTATGTTGTGAGAACCTTTGCCAAGTTGGGTGCGCTCACTTGACAGGTCATAACAGACTAATCAAAAATTATTTTGTTGTTTTGAAAGTGAGATGACACTATATTTTGATCGACCCTACTCTTTTTCTTGGTGTTTTCTTTGTCTCTCTTTATTTTATTTATTTTTGTTTATTTTCATGACAATTATATCGAAATACAAAAATTAAGAAAAATAGTAATAAAATTATGATAAAAACTTTCCATATTCATTTGAATTAAGTCAAAACTTATTTTGGACAAAAAAAAGTCAAAACTTATTGTTTTCTAAAATAAAGTTACCTTATTCGTGCCAAAATCATTACCTACTAAGTTCAAAAATTTACATTTACTACTAAAACTTTCATTTATTCAAACTTTCAAAATATATATTCTTTCCAATTTCTTTTTTACCTACACAATTTGATTTTAATGTAAATATTTTGTCCCTATTTGTGTAGTAAAGTTACCTAATTCAAATTTATTATTTGTTTTAAATTTTTTACTAAGTTATTGTAAAAAACTTTCCTTTATTTCAAATCTTTCTAATTAAATATCTTGAAATACAAATCCTATAATTTTCATAGTTCAAAATATTACTATATTTTTTAATAAACTTACCTTATACATGCAAAAATCCTTAATTAAATTTTCCAAAATATGTCCTAAATTGTTTTTAAAAAATAACTTTTTAAAAAAAAAATCTTTATTTCAGAAGTTTTTCAATTCAATTACATAATATAATCTCATTAAATATTATTTCATATAATACATTTATTTCCATATTTTTTTCCTATAATCCAACTATATAATTATAATCTAACAATTCATTTTTATTCACCAAAGTCTCACCATCTCTCACTGCCCACAATAGCCACAATCTCTCACTGGCCATCCGATATTACCAAACACTTTACGATTTCTCAACAAAGGTTAGTTAGTATAAAAACTTATATACGTTTCTTGTATTTCTCTTTTGAAATATCACATTGTTTAATTGTTCAATTATAGGTTATAGAAAATAGAAATAAAAAAAATAATAAACCAAAACATTATGATTGGACCTTAGTTACTACAACTTATTTATCATTATTTTATCCAAAAAATAGTAGCTAAATTGTAAATATTACTATATGCTATATTATTTTTAAAAATAATGTTGATATTTGTACTATTTTGGTTAGTTTAATTTTTTTATACGATTACTTAATTTTCTTCTTTTGAAACATTAGATTGTTTAATTATTTAGATATCAAACAAAAGAAATCAAGAAAAAAGTTGAAATAAATTATTTAATAGACCTAATTAATTCTTAATGACAAAACCGAAAGATCGTGAAAAAGAACAAGTTATTTATTTTTTGAAACCAAAATATTTTGAAACCACATAACTGTCAGTAGTCTATTTTACTTAGAAAAAAATAACTTAAGAATTTAATTTAGTTTGAGTGGTATCTTTCATAGGCAAGCGATATTATTAAATAAATCGATATTTAGTAAGTAACTTTATATTTGTTGAAATCAATTTCCCTATATCATTAATTGTTTCTTTATGTTAAATTGTTATATATTCTTGAATAAAAAAAAGTTTAGGTATTCAATTTCTTGGTCTCCTAATTATAAATTTGTTATTTATTACGTTGTTTATTTGTCTTGAGATATATGAAAAATTAAATTTGTTCATTTAAAAAGTTAGCAAGCAATATTCTTTTGAAATTTAAAAATATTTAATCTTGGTGTTGTTTTCTTTTTTTACTCTTGGTGTTATCTTTTTTTTCTTTTTTTGATATCATGGGTGTCCGGGTAAGCTTTTGCGCACCACGACTAATCCCATGAGAAATATACACATGATACAACACCTTTATAATTTTACTACTACGTTATATTTTATGTTAACACAATATTTCTCGAGAAATTAAGAACGTGGTACAATAACATTAACATATTTTATGGTAACATTCCTGACTTGTTATACACGACACACACACACACATACATATATAATTATATATATATATATATATATATATATATATATATATATATACACACACACAATAGTTGAGTTTTGGTCCAATATTTGTTATCTAAGATATTAATATTTAAACACTACTTAGCCATTAACCATAATGTCAGTTATTCAATTCAAAATATATTTTTATAACTCATTTACATCGCTAGTAGTAAGTGTTGATTTCAAGATAAATTTTAAACTTATTTACAATTTTTTGGATCTTTAATCAATGTTACAAATTATTTTTTCCTAGAAGGCAATACACGAGTGGTTTAGAATTTCCTAAAAAATAGGAAAATGCTTATATTCCATTCCATGGTTTATTAAAGCTTAATATCATCATTCAAATTTTACACTATTATGCTAGCTAGTTGCTTACTAGTTTATTTATCTATTGTTTGTACAGGTTACACTCACAATGAGTTCAGGTATCCCTTACTGGATGAATGAAGTTGATCTTGACCAGTGGCCTGTTATAAAGCAACTCACTCTAACAGACGTTAATCTTGGGGTGAATCAGTTAGCACTTCCAACAGCTGAATTTGTAGAACACATCTTTGAAAAATTGACAGAGAGTCAATGTGAAAAATTACTTAACAAAAAACCTATCGATGTTCTCGTTCGGGACTTAAATACAAATGCTTCAGTGGTCATGAAGGTTAAAAAAATTAAAAGCACATATTATTTGGCTGGTAATTGGAAAAATCATTTCGTTTTACCAAGACAGTTAGAGGTGGGTCAACATATAGCATTGCGTTATAGGAATGATGCCATTGAGCTTATAGTGTTATAATAGTTCATTAATGTGGTGAACTTTAGCTTTGATTAAATTAACATGTTAGAATGATAATAAGAGAAAATATTGTTTGGGCTATTTTAGAAAAATTAACTATGTATGCTTTACTAACTATAAGTAGAATATAATGAGCTTGAGGTTTCGATTTCAAAATACTTTAATTTCCTATTGATGGTACAATTTTTTTATATATAATTTTTTTAGGTTTAATATGAGTAATGATAAATAAAGTATCTATTGAAATTAAAAATAGGATAGACATAAACTATAATGTATTATTATTAAACATATATTAATTCCTGTCCAGACATTTCGAGGGTTCAAAGCGAACTCCCAAAATTGGGCGCCTCTGTTTACATACAATTACTACTAGTATAGTTCGATCTAGCACTAGACCTCATGTGAAAAAATGTATCATAAAAGATTAACTAAATAAAGTAAAGACAGAAAAGTAAATAAGAGAAGCAGATAGTATGGGAGTTTAGCTCGAGATATAGCAAGTAATTCCCACTAGCCTTGTTTATATCTAATCATGTAAGGGAGAATTTTGTAGTATGCAACAATGATTGGTGGTTGAACCAAATTCTAATGGCTATCTAGTTCGGCAAGCCCTTCCAAATCACTACCGCACACTAGACGTTTATGTGGAGTTTCAATAATTACACATCCCCTCCAGGTGACCATCTAACTACTATCAAGGTAATCCTATACGTAGGCCTCCGCAAGGAAAACAGACAATAAATCAAAGCACATAAAACATAGATAAAACACTAATTCATTTAATCTCAAATTAAAATAGATGTAAAAAAAGTTTAGGGTTCATACCCATATGCTAAATCTCAAGCTAAAATAGAATTAAGTCATACTAGAGAAAGAAAGGAAAACAATTACGAATTTGAAGGCTTGTGAAAGCATAATTTGATATCCGACTCCTTCCAAACTTCTCTTCTCTTGTTGTAAGCTTCCTCTTGGCTTAAGGTTTGCCAAGGATGTGTTTCTAATGATAAAAGTATGTATTTATAGGGTTTTCCAAACGCTAGACCGAAATCTTGGAGTAGAGGGCAAGTAATAGGACTCTTTTCCAAATCAAATTTGTTTCCTAAAATATAGGAGAAGGTAAACTCTGTTGCTGTCTTGTTTTGGTCGTAACTTCTTCGTTATTCCTCCGATTTTCGCCCACTTTATATCTAAATGACCGCGTCGAAAAGATATACACTTTTGCTTCAAACCGTTCTTCCAAATTCCAGCCGTTTTTTAGTTATAATCACTTTAGTGGACGTAACTGCTGAAATTTAGATTTACTTGACAACTTTTCCTTTCCTATTTCATCTCTATTTCCTTTTATCTCCAATTTCTATCCTTATCTTCTTTCCTTATCTCTTTGGAATCGACTTGACATCTAATTAATTACCATATATCTTTAAAGCTTTATATTTAACTATCAATTAAACCAAATATGCTCTAAAAATAATAAATCATCAAATCAAGCCAAGAAATAGGAAAATATAAATGTATAAAAATATGAATAAATATTATATAATTAAATGCTCAAATACACCTAAAATGATGTCTCCAACCTAGATTAATTTATCACAAATAGGGAGACATCAGGTAGGCTGTTGAGACACTAGAAAATTTATTATGGGATGGTGTATATTTCTCGGTGATTCCTTTATATCTAAAAAATGCAAGAAACAAGAGTTTGTCTCCAAGTAATCAACCGAAGCATAGTACCGTGCAATGTTTGTAACGTGTTCCGAGATTATTTAGTTACGAAGACTTCTTACAAAACTTGGTATTCCACAAGTTCAACCAACTCTATTACATGCTGACAGTATTAGCGCAATCCAAATTGTGGCTAATCATGTCTATCATGAACGTATAAAACATATAGAAGTTGATTGTCACTTTATCCGGCGTGTATTTGATCACCAAATAATCACACTTCCATATATATATATATATATATATATATATATATATATCCACTAATTTGCAGATCATAGTTATATTCACCAAGTCCATGACACATTAACGCCACAATTTTCTAGTCAACAAATTAATGCTTGTAGATTTACCAACATCAATTTGAGGGGATGATAGAGAAGATATATTTGGAGCTTATTTCATGAAAAATTAATTTCATGATTCATATTTTTTTTACTTAAATTTAGCTTTTGATTAATTTATAGATTACAAATTAATTTATTTATAGTTATGTAATAGGTAAATTTCAATTAGTCAAAGTTTATATTATAGACTAGCTTATATTTAGACTTAATATCATATTCTTGTATATATAGACTAGTTTATATTTAGGCTTAATATCATCTTATTTTTGTATATATATGAGGATTTCTCCTCCAAGAAATAACAAGTCTTTTATTCCAAAGTTGTCTAAATTACTTTAACACTAACCTTATCTTTAACCTTACCGTATAAACCTTAATTCTAACCTTAAACAAATGAAGATTCATCTCGCTAATATTCAACCTCAGACCTCAAATCATATTAAACTTTTAACATTAAATTTCAAACCTTAACCTTAAAATTAACCTTACATTGACCTTAGCCTTATCCTAAACCTTAACCTTATGCAAAAAATATAAGTTCATATTTAATTATGGATGTAATTGAGTATGAATTCAGTTTTAAATATGGATGCACGTACAATTAACACCATTATGTTTTCATTTTTTATTACAAAAAATCCAGGCGTGATGAATGAAACCTATGACGTGTGTGCTTCATATTTAGCCTATTGTTTTGTAGTCTAATCGCTAATGTTTTTTCGAGCATTATACAACTTTATCGCTTCTGCAATAGATTTTTGTTGTTGTAGAGGGTGAAAAGTTTCATTTCTTAGATGATATACAGAGAGCTCAATTTTGTCTTTTTGTATCATTTTAGGCAATAACATCAAAGGCTCTTATAAAATGAATGAAGATTATTCTTTATAAAGGGCTTGGTATAGTTTTACACATTTTTTTTGGTGGTTTTATGGACACCGTAGAGCTTAGATAAGATATTATTCAAGGGACATGAAACATAATTGTAATTTTCAAGTTTTGCATAACATTGAGACAATTGTGTAACTATTGATATTTGTAGTGCCCTCGGGTATAGGCGAAACCTAGTACCCAATAAATTTAAAAGACACTTAAGTTTAAGGTTAAGAGAAAACCACATGAAATTCTTTACCCACTCACATAATAGTTTTAAATGTACAAAATTTCCATTGCAACATTACAAATAGGGCATAAAGGGGTAGACTGTAGAAAATATAAAAACACCTCTTCTATAAACTCCAAGCATATAAACTCATCTAAATTTTTCCACTCAACTAAATATGTCCCTCTTAAATCCAACCAAATCCTATCATAATAGATACTTTAATTTGTCAAATACATTATTAAATGATTAGAGTCATTAGACAACAAGTTAAGAAAGTAACATATAGGTTTTTTTTTGGAAAGAAAAGGTAACATATAGTTATTTCATTGTCGTTTCTTATAAGATTCTAACACTAAAACCATGGTTCTAAAAGATGCTAGGCGGTATTAGGGCGGTCGACCACCTTCGAGCGCCTGGATGGTTAGGCGGCCTATTAATCGGAATTTAGGCGGTCTTTACCTAGGCGGTTTTTATATTATTTTATATTAAATATATATGACCAATATAATGATTTGAATAACATTTATCTCCTAATATACTTAAAGTAGATCAATTTAATATAAATATCATATATTTTATTATAAATTAATAAATCATTATTATTAACATTAAAATGACCAAATCAAGAAATCTAGACTTGAAATTTGAAAAATTTGACCTTCTTAATTTTCTCACGCGTTCAAACTCTAACTTATGTAGTTTTTCTTTATATTTTTCATATGTGTTGGATTGGATTAGATTGATTTAGTTATTTATAGGCTAGCATGCTAGGTAGTATTCATGTTGGGAAACTCATTAAAATCTGATTGAGTAGTTTATTAATTAGATTATGCGTAAACGAACTTTCGAGCCACCTTCAAGAAAAATTCTAGGCGGATCACACTTTGAAACTCCTAGGCGGCTAGGCGACCTTGTTTTAAAACACGGACCAAAACCCAAAAAAGTAATTAATGACATTAAAGTAGTATTATTAAAATTGTAAATTCAAGGATAAATTTAATAGATTTTCAAACCTCAGGTCCTAAAACCGAAAATGTGTAATAGTTTAGGGACCATTTAGGAAATCTTCCCTATCATTTAACCTTTTTTTTCCTTTTTGTTAACGGGCAGCAGAGGTTTTACAAAGCACACTGGTTTTAGGGTTTAAGCTTTTACTTTCTTCCTCCTTAGTTTTCAAATGGCATCACACATGGAAAAGGAGATAAACAACGACGTCGTAATTGACGACGACGTATCCTCATCGTCAGAAGAGGATCTGCAATGGGACGATTGGGAAGCTGAAAACGACGACGTCACCGGAGTAGACGACGGCGAGTTTAGCTCGAAGCTCATTTGCTTGTTTTGCGATTCTCTTCACGATTCGTGCGTTTCACTTTTTGAACATTGCAGTTCAGTTCATAGCTTCGATTTTGATGGTTTGAAGAAAGCATTTGGTTTGGATTTCTATGGCGGATTCAAGCTCATTAATTACGTTAGGTCTCAGGTATGTTAATTTGCACTTTATGCTATGAAGCTTGTATAATTGGCTATTGCACATAATACGGGGACTAATAGTGCAATTACTTTATCATCAGGTTGCAGATAACAAATGTTGGAACTGTGATATTACTTGTGAATCAAACCAAGCTCTATTAAACCATTTACACGAGAAATTCACATTCGAGAAAAACAATCTTCCATGGAATAATGACAAGTTTTTACAACCATTTAAACAAGAAGACGCACTTTTATACAGTTTTGCTGAAGAAGATGAAATTATAGATGATGATGAGATTTTAAAACTCGATGGAAAGGAATTATTAAGAGAGTTAAGTAGTTTTGAAAAGGTGTCTCTTGAAGATCAAGGTTTAAATGGAAATGGAGGAGCTTCCATTAATGGAGGAAATGAGATTCCTCCATTAAATGGTGTTGAGAGCTTAGAAGAGAAAAGTGAAATGAATGGACAACATAAGACTAAACAAATGGGTTGTTCAGATGTTAAGAAGATTAATAAGAATTATTTTGACTCGTATAGTTCATTTGGTATTCATAGAGAGATGATTAGTGATAAGGTATTGAATCTTTCTTTTTATTAATCTTATACTTATACGTGTTACAGTATAATTGACCATATAAATCTTTCTCAAGCTTAAGCTACTATATGAGTCCTGATTTTTTTGGAGTTATTGCAGTATAGGTCCCTATGTTATGCAAAAATTGAGTCATAGGTCCCTAAGCAGGTTATTTTGTATAATATAGGGACTTATAGCATTACTAATTCAAAAAAATTGATAAACGAGGCTTAACTGCAATTTTTGTAATGTATAAGGACTTATAGTGCAGATAAGCTGTTTTTTTTTTGCATAATATAGCGACCTACCTTTGCAATTTTTGCATAATATAGGTACCTAATTGCATTTTTTGCATAATATAGGGACCTGATTGCAATGTTTGCATAGTATAAGGACCTATATTGCAAATAAGTCAGTTTTTTTTCATAATATCGGGAGCTGTAGTGCAATTTTTACATAGTATAGGGTCTTGTAGAGCAATTTTTGCAATATATAAGGACCTGTACTGCAATTTTTGCACAGTATAAGGACCTGTAGTGCAATTTTTGCACAGTATAAGGACCCATATTGCAATAAATTGTTTTCTTTTTCATATTATAAGGACCTATATTGCAATTTTTTTGCATAAATAGGTCCCTATATTTTTTGCATAGTGTAAGGACCTATTTGCTATTATGAGGAAGGACCTATAAGTTAGTATTTTTTTGCATAATATATGGACCTATATTGCAATTTCTGCATAGCATAAGGACCTATGTCCTATAGTGCATATAGGTCCCTATATTAGGCAAACTTTTGCACTATAGGTCCCTATATAATATAAAAAGTGCATTAATATTTGTGAGTCTTTTTTGCAGGTAAGAACTGATGCTTATAGAGAAGCAATTATTGGTAATCCTTCTCTCTTGAAAGGTGCTGTAGTTATGGATGTAGGGTGTGGGACCGGCATATTAAGGTGAGAAATATTTTATTGAATTTTGCTATTTATTTATCATAATAATTAGGGACCTATAGTGCAATTATTCTTATGTTTTTGTTTTACTAGTCTTTTTGCAGCACAAGCAGGAGCATCAAAAGTAATAGCAATTGAAGCAAGTGAAAAAATGTCATCAATAGCTAAACAGGTTTCAATTTAATTTTTCCACTTTTACCCTTCACTATATTCTCTTACTTATTATTTCCATTTTAAACACACAGATTGCAAAAGATAATAATTACACAGAAGTAATAGAAATAGCTCAAGGTATGGTTGAAGATCATATAAAAGAAAATAAAATAAAAAGTCAAAGTGTTGACTTATTAATAAGTGAATGGATGGGTTATTCTTTACTTTATGAAACAATGCTTAGTTCTGTTATTCTTGCACGTGATACATGGTTAAAACCTAGTGGGGCCCTTTTACCAGACACAGCTACTATTGTGAGTTCTTTTTTAAAAAAATAAAAAAATAAATCTGTATATTATATTAATATTTAATATTATTTTTTAGTTTGTAGCTGGATTTGGAAAAGGTGCTACAAGTATTCCATTTTGGGAAAGTGTGTATGGTTTTAATATGTCTTGTATTGCTAAAGAAGTTTATGAAGATGCTACTCATGTACCAATTATTGATGTTATTGATAGTCAACACATTATTACCACTACTGAAACTCTCCAGGTTTGTGTTTTTCTTATTATATCTTTTCAAAATTGCACAACTAGTCCCTGTACTTTCAAACTTCCTTTCCCCCCCCATTAGGTCCTCGAACTTACTCGTTAGGGCCACGAGGGTTCGGCGTCCCAATTTTTTTTGAGGTAATTGATTGCACTATAGGTCCCTATATTATTAAAAAAGTTGCATTGCAGGTCCCTATATTATGGAAACATATACAATAAATCCCTATAGTGTACAAAAGTTGCACATACGTAGCTAAAATTAGTTATACTATAGGGATTTTTTTGCGTTTATTTTTCAAGATAATTGCACTATAGGTCCCTATATTATGCAAAAATGTACTATAAATCCCTATAGGTATAAGGTCAGGGGGTTTGGCTGCCCCAATTTTTTTCAGGTAATTGCACTACAGGTCCTTTTATTATGCAAGAATTGCGTTACAGGTCCCTATGCTATCTCTAAAATTTGAACTATAAATTCTTATACTATACAAAAGTTGCATTATACGTCCCTATATTTATTTATTTTAAATTAGTTACACTATAAATCCCTATATATTATACCAAATAACCTATATTTTATTAATGAAAAACTAAATAAAAATCAAAACCTAACTAGAAAACTATTTAGGGAGCATAATGCAATAATATTATATATTTTCTTTAGTAGTTTCAGTTTTTCTTTCTGATCATATGGGACCATATAAGGAATTTCTCAGGACTACCCTCATCTTATAATTATTTACATTTTGTACACAAAAATTTACACGTAATAAATTATGTAATATTTAATTATTTTTCCTTTTTTTTTTTCAGACATTTGATTTAATGAAAATGAAGACACATGAAATGGATTTTACATCACAAGTAGAATTAACACCCTCTGAAACAACCTTATGTTATGGAATAGTATTATGGTTTGACACAGGCTTCACAAACAGATTTTGCAAAGAAAGTCCCTCTAATTTATCAACATCTCCATATACACCCAAAACTCATTGGTCACAAACCATCCTCACTTTCAAAGAACCAATCGTAATTTCCTCCGAAAAAATCACAAATAACAAAATTGCCCCTGTTGGAACTGAAGATTCCCCTGCTGTTAAAGTATTTGCGAGAATTAGTATCGCTCGTGCTAGACAACATCGTAGTATTGATATTTCTATGGAGGTTACTTGTGTGGGTCCCACTGGTCGTAAACGTAATTTGCCAGCTCAGCTTTTTGGTTTAAATTAATTTTTTTATTTTATGGAAAATGTGTAACTCTTTATGTAACAAAGGTTATATTTTTTACTAGAGTATTTGATATTTGTATTTTATTTTAATTAAATCTAGCAAATTACTTGTGTGGGTCCCATCATCACAAACACAATTGGCCAGCTCAGCTTTTTGGTTCAATTAATTTTTTTATTAAAAAATGTGGTATCGACTCTTTATGTGACAAACGTTATATATATATATATATATATATATATATATATATATATATTTTTTACCCGACCCAAAAAAAAAAACGTTATATTTTTACTCTTGATATTTGTATTTTATTTCTTAATTAAATTTAGTGAATTGTTTTATTAGTTATATGGTTATATATTTCTTTCTAGAAAGGACACATTCTAGAAGCATATGAGTTTTTCTTTTTTGGTTATGAGGTTGAAATTGCATTCAAAAATATAAAAAGTCTTGGACCAAAAAGGGAAAAAGGAAAAACATAACTAAAAAGGTCACTAGAAACAATAATTGTCGAAATAAGTCACACGTATCTTGTTTTTCAAGTTTATTGACTAATTGAAAAAGCCGTACACTTTTTCTGTGAACCAAAAAAATATAAAAAGGGATTTTAATTATAAATTATTGATTTGCGGAGTTTCAGAGAAATTAATATCACCGATAATTTTATTTACTATTTGAGTTATGTGGCATATGATTGAGAGTACTAAACTTAATTTGGAACAAAAAAAAAAAGAGAGTACTAAACTTTGTCTTATCCTAATGTATAGATGTGAACACTTACCTAGAAGTCTTGATGTGCATGTACTAGTATTTAAATTGGAGTTCACTTAAATTGGTCAAATTAATTAAATAATGAAACTTTTTTTTTGTCTTTAAATTGGTGAGTTTCTAGATGGATTGGTAACTTTTAAGTGTCAAAAAGGTTATGTATCCAAGTCTTATTACAATTGTCGACTGAATAATCACGGCTATACGTGCATCGGTGCATGAATGGGAATTTTGGGAGAATATAAACAAATTGCTTAATATTTATCATACCTTTTAAAAATATTACCTATGGATATTGGAGATATAAATAAAAAACATGACTGCGTGAATAAAAATATTTGTTACAAGATGTTATGAAATGATCTATAAATTTTAAATAATTGAAATGTAATCTTATGATATTGACATGAAACAAAAAGATAATCGTTTAATAACTTCAATTATTCAACATCAAGCCACCTTGTACCTTTTATTTGTAGAGTCATTGAACATTTACGTGCACAAGTGCATATTAAATAAAAAATAGTAATAATAATTAAAATTGAAATACAGAGTTAGGTGGATCAAATATTGAATTAGCATACTGATTGGAAAAAGGTCATTTATAGAGATCATGACCTAAAGATTTTGTGAACTGTTTTAATTGGCAATAATAAAGAAAGGATATATTTATTTTTACTTGGAGGCATATATTTAGTCAAATACTAGAATCCTATTGAATAAAATAAAATCTAAATAAGGACAATTAAACATTAAAAATGTTCAAAAGGTTATGTTTATCCAAACAACCATCACTTACCTGCCAACACCGACACCACACTAGAGATGCCATTGAATATTTTAAAGAATTTAGTAGTATTGAATCTTTAAGTCTTAACGTAGAATTTTCGAGCATGTTTGAAAAATTTCTGAATATAAGAAAACTATATGAGCATGTTTGGTATTTTTTATAGAACATAATGTTTTTATTGATCATGCCCGGTTTCGAACCTTAACGAAATTAAAAAAGTAACACAAATTTGAATAAAATGATTTTACAATTTAGAATTGTTATATTACAAAAAATTACTTTACTTAATTACAAAATTAATATCTAAACCTGGAAATCGGAAAGAAAGAAAAAATCTAACATAACCCTAAATGACATTATCAACCGGTGTCATTGTCTTCTTCCTACCTTCAAACCACACCATGACCTTATTCGAGCCATGCTCACCACTGAGACCGGAGCTAGAAACCACCTCCACTAGCCTTCAACCATTGCGAAAACCAAAAACCACCGCTAATATCTTACACAGCTGTGAAACCCTAGTCAATAACCACCAACTACAAACCTAGCCATAACTGGAAATCACCAAGTTAGCCAAGCCTAGACCATGGCAGACCTGCACTATTCTAAAACCCTAGTCGTAACCACCACCATTACTGGAGACACCTTACACAACCAAGCTTCGACCTCACCTGAGATACAAATTTCAAACCATCACCACTACCATTTGAACTAAGATTCATTGTTGTAGTTTTCAAACAACCACCAACTTATCCTAAGAACCCGCAACTCTGCTTAGAAACCATTACCACCATGCCTGTAAACAACAATTTACATGGCCACGTCGAGCTCAAACCTTCAAACCACAACCATCAACCCAATTCCATTACTCCGCCTTCAAACCCTAACTTTTCCGTTTTTAGTATTTAGGAAGGAAGGGGAGAGTGACTTGTGTGTCTGTGTATTTTTTCTTTTTGTCAGAAGAAGTGCATAATATTTAAATAGAAGTGTTAGGTTATTACATAAGGGGGGGAACAAAAACAAATGAAAATACAAAAAAAACAAGGCCTTAGAAACAAACCAAATTCGACCTAACGGAAAAACAACAAGGCCTTAGAAACAAACCAAATTCGACCCTAACGAAAAACAACAAGGCCTTAGAAGGATATTCCTTATTAATAAGAACATGTAGAGCAGTTCAACAATCTACACTTTAATGATTTGATCGCCAATGATCTGACAACCAACAAACTGACCGTTAACGATCAGGCATACAACGATCTGACCTCTAACGATTTGAACCCCAACGATCTAAACACAATTGATATGAACTCTTGAAAAGATCCTTATACAAAACTGCAACACCATTCCAATAAAATAACTTGCTCCGCACATTTTGTCATTTTTTGAGCTAAGAGTATGTATATGCTCCGGATTAAGAGAAAAGAGAAATATGTAAAAAAAGAAGCCAAACTTTGAACAAATTGCATAAACAGCCCCCTAAAAAAATTAGCTCCTAGATAATGCCAACACTAAGAAAATGTGTCTCTAAATACCCTCGTCTTTATAGGTCTTTTTAACGCAACAAGGGTAATCGAAGAAGACATAACATATTTTCTTTTGTTCTTCAACCTTTAACCATTTGTCTTTCCAAAGAAAACAATTTGGTCCCACAAAACTAGAACAAACAAAGTGAGGGACAAAACTTAGACCTCTAAAGTTATTGACGGAACTATGATCCCTAAAAAAACATGATACTCGGACCAAATGTTTCTTTCCATAGAAAGATTTTTTCTCGATCCTCTTTCAGGTCTCGCCTTAGAGGATTCAAAATAAAACTAGTATATGATTTTAATAAAAGCTTATCTTCTAAGCAAACACAATCAGACAAAAAATTAATTATTTTAGAACAACCTTCAAGTATCCATAACAAATCATCCAAACTCCAGGAATGAATATCACTACAATCAAAATAAAAAATCTCTGACATAACACTAGACAACAAATGGTTTCATCATCGTCTTCCTACCTTTAAACCATACCATGGTTTATATGAGCCATGGCCACTACTTAGATCGGATCTAGGAACCACCTCCACTAGCCTTCCACCATTGCAAAATCCAGGAACCATTGCTATTTCCTTACACAGTTGTGAAACCCTGGTTAATAACCACCACTGCCTGAACCACTACCTATGAACCTAGCCACCAACTATGAACCTAGACATTATTGGAAGCCACCAAGTCCGTCTGGCCTAGACGTGACATCACATGAACCATGTCAAATTCGCACCCTCTAAAATCCTACCACCATTTCTTGAGACACCTACGCACAACCAAGCTCCGACCTCACCTCAGATTTAAATTTCAGACCATCACCAATGCCCTTTGAACTAAGATTCGTCTTTGCAGTTTTTAACCACCAGCACTTCCTCCTATAAACCACCACCTCCGCCTAGAAACCTCCACCACCATGACTAGAAATAGTCATTGACATTGCCACGACGTGCTCAACCGTTCAAACCACAAATCTAGGTCGGGGAGTGAAATTTTTGGCTTTGGGAGGGAAATTTTTGGCTTGGGAGAGCGAATTTTGGTTATGGAGAGCGCACAAAAGTCTATCTTATTAAGATTTTTTCACTAAAAATAAATTTTTGAATATTTTATCACTACGTCCTAGAGGCCCGGAGAAGGTGGGGGCGCCCTCCCTCGCCCACCCCAGTTCCACCCCTGTTTGTATGGACAAAGATATCTAGAAGCAACCATTGGG
Organism: Nemophila menziesii; assembly: GCA_029959085.1. Lineage (NCBI taxonomy): Eukaryota > Viridiplantae > Streptophyta > Magnoliopsida > Boraginales > Hydrophyllaceae > Nemophila > Nemophila menziesii. The sequence goes on from JARWIR010000007.1 coordinate 53,814,348, forward strand.
ACTAGCTCAATGGCCAGGACCTTGTCTCTCATCTAGGAGGTATAGGGTTCGAATCCTCTCAACCTTGTTATTTCTTGAGCCCTTAGGTGTAAGGTTCGAGTCCCCTCCCTGAAAGTGGGTAACTTAGTTCTGATTAAGTGGGAGTATACATGAGAAGACGTGTATATTTTCTATGGGATTAGTCGTGGTGCGTGTAAGGTGGCCCGGACACTCATACATCTATATAATAAAGCAGAATGAAACCTAACTCTCCCTATTTATCCTCAAACTTCCTCATTCGTCTCATAATTTCCCCATTTGGCTCATAATTCCCCCATTCATCTCATTCTCTCATTTATTATATACACATACACATGACTCAAATATATACACATGAAAATAATTAATAATATATAATCCACTTAACCTTCATATAAATAAAATTATAACAATTCATATTGTTTTTTCATAAAAATAAAATAATTAATAATATATAATCCACTTAACCTTCATATAATATAAATAAAATTATAAGAATTCATATTATTTTTCATATAAATAAAGTTTATTCCTTCTTATTAAAATTTACAAAGTACTAAAAAAATTTAAAAAAAAAATTACTATACGGAAAATTTAACTAGATACAATATAAAATTAAAAAAAATTCACTTTACATTACAATATATAAATAATTTTTTTTCATTTATTTTTTATTGTCAAAACATGTATAATTTTTACAGAAATCATTTCAACTTTATAAAAATAAATTTTCAAGACAAGAAATATATTGATTCAGCCAATAAAAATTATAGAATACTATAAAGTCAAGATGGAATTTGTAGAATAATATATATATATATATGTATATCATATAAAAAATTAAAATTAATTAACACTTAAAGGATAATTAAGAATTAAAATTATTTGATAATTGACCATAATCTATATAATCAAATACTTTTGTAAACGGGTTGGACCCTCAACAAAAAAGACGAGCATGATCGTCTTTGGTCCCTTAATTTATTTCTTCACATTAATTGCATCAATTTTTTTCTAATAAAAACTTAATTGTCCCTTATCCCACTCCATTAGACATCTAAAAGTTCCGTATTTGGTCCACGCTGACTGCAAACCTCTAACCTTAACCCAAATTCTTAACTATAACCTAAACCTTAACCTCAAACTCAACCTTTGAATTAAACTTAACATCAACCTCTAACTTAAATTTAACCTTAACATTAACCTTAAACTTAACCTTAACTTTCTCCTTAACCCTAGCTCTGGCCCTTCCCTCGACCTATCCTTAGACTTAGCGTAAGCCTTAGTCTTAGTCTTAACCTTAGCCTTGGCCTTACCTTTAGCCTTAGCCTTATTCTTAGCATTAGCCATACTCTTAGTCTTAGCCTTAGCCTTAGTCTTATCCTTAGACTTAGCCTTAGCCTTAACCTTAGCCTTAGCCTTAGCCTTAGCCTTAGCCTTAGCCTTAACATTAAACTTATACCTAGCCTTATTCGTAGCCTTAGTCTTAGTCTTAGACTTAACCATAACCATACTCTTAACACTAACCTTGAACTTAACCCTTAACTCCTTAACCTTAACCTCAACCTCAACTTTTTAACTAATAACCTTAACCATATCCTTAACCCTAACCTAACATTCACGTTGAACTTAACCTTAAACTTAAACTTAAACTTAAACTTAAACTTAAACTTAAACATAAACTTCAACTTACACTTAAACTTAAACATAAACTTAAACATAAACTTAAACTTAAACTTAACCTTATTGTTAACGTTAACCTTACCCTCACCCTTACCCTTAACCTTAACAATAATATTAACCTCAACTTTAACCTCAAACTTAAACATAACCTTAGATATTACGCCTTAAACCTACACCTTAAACTTTAAACCATAAACTTTAATATTCACCTTCACCTTAACCTTAACCTTAACTTTAAATTTAAACCTTAAAAATTTACCTTAAAATTAACCTTAACCTTAAACCTTAAACCTTGAACCTCAAACCTTAACCTTTACCTTATCCTTAAACCTTAAATCTTAAATTTAACTTTCACCTTCACCTTCATCTTTACTTTTTTAACCTTTATCTTAACCTTAAAGTTACAACTTAACTTTAACCTTAATTATAAAATTAATCTTAAATTGAACCATGAACCTTAAAGCTTAAACCTTAAAGCTTAAAGCTTAAACCTTAAACCTTAAACCTTAAAACTTAAACCTTAAACCTTAAACCTTAAGCTTAACTTTAACCATAACCTTAATATTATACCTTAAACCTTATACCTTAAACCTTAAACCTTAAACCTTAAACCTTAAACCTTAAAATTTAAACCTTAACCTTAAATCTTAAACCTTAACCTCAACCTTAACCTTAACCTTAAACAATAACTATAACCTTCACCTTCACCTTCATCTTACATTTTATAACCACTATCTTAACTTTAAAGTTAAGACTTAACCTTAACCTAAATGTTAAAACTTAACTTTTACCTTGAACCTTAGACCTTAAACCTTAAACCTTAAACATAAACCTTAACCTTAACTTTAACCATAACCTTAACCTTAACTAATAACCTTAAACACTACCTTAAATTTTACCTTTAACCTTAACCTTAACCTTTATCTTAACCTTAACCAAATAAATATTTATAGCATTAATATTCGACCTTAAACCTTATATCTTATTAAACCTTAACCTTGAACCTTAAAATTTACATCTTAAACCTTAACTTTAACCATAACCTTAAAATTAACCTTAACCTTGACCTAAACCTTAACCTTAACCATAACCTTAACCATAACCTTAACCTTAACCTTAATCTTAACCTTGACTTTCACCCATCAAACCTGGGTTAAATTCCCGTCAATGGAAAAAAAATCTTGAGTGTCTTCAGATATATGTATGTTGACACAATGATACTTTGTAGAGTTATGAGATTTATGCACGTATATTAAAAACTCGAGATTATATGATTCACACATTTAGATTATGATACTCTTTCATTATCTTCGTATTTTAATCTATTTATTAGTTGTTTAAATTGTACATGGATTTATGGTGCATTTGAATTTAATAACCAATTTTTTTATCTCCTTTCATATTCATTCTATCTATTATTTCGGTTTTTACATATTCAAGATAAAATATCATCATATCTTTTAAATATTTTCTATGTTAAAACTGAAAGTAGACAACTCAATTTTTATGTTTTGAAGTACATTAAGGGCCCGTTTGGAAGTGCTTATTTTAGAGTAAAAAAACGTTTTTGGAATAAAATTCAAAATTTAAAAAAATTATTAAAAATAATTTTGAAATCTAAAATTATTGAAAGTTCTTTTTTCAAGAAGCACATATTTGGTGCTTCTCAAAAAAGTGCTTTTCAAGGTAAAAAAAACTCTTAAAATGCTAAAAGCACTTTTAAGTGCTTCTCCAAAAAAGCACTTCCAAACGGGCACTAAGGCATGAGCTATACCTAGTAAATAAATAAAACAAAAATAGATTCTTTTTAGCTGTTAAAAGAGAATAAAAGAAAAGGTTAAAAAGAAAAAAGATATCTAGAAGCGGTCATTTATGTATCAAATGAAATCTTTAACAAGATTTTGTTAGCTTTTTAAGTCTTACCGATAATGATAAGTAAATAACTAAAGAAGTATTTTAAGAAAAGAATAAAAATACTGAAAATTATTGTAAACGAGTCATGATCAACGGAAGGTTCTATTGATATGCTTATCTTAACACTGTACTCTATAATATGGACAAATCAAGATATTGTTTTAATTATGATGACGTGTTTAATTACTTATAGATTATGTCATATGCTGTGTCACCCTTCCTTCTTTTCCTTTTGACCCAAATGACTTTATTCAATATTTTCTTCCACATTTAATTAAATATGAGTATCTCAAAGTTTTTTTTTTTTTTTTTTTTTGGTCGAACATCTCAAAGTTTCTAGTGTCTTAATTATAGAATTATTTTCAATATTTCAAGAGATTATTACCCAAAGGGTCTTGAAAACACCACCTCGTGACTTAACAAGACCGGCTCTTTAGCCTCTTCTTGCTAAAGGCCACAAATTAAAATTAACACTATAAGCCAAAAACCCAATTACTTTTTTACCCTTCTTTTATATTTTATTTTCTCTATATATACTATTTATTAATAAATAAAAATCAAAACCTAAATTTAGTCTCTCTCTCTCCTATCTCCTTTCTCAGTCGTTTATTCTTCTCCTCTCTCATTAGTCTCGCCTATGAACCATGCCGTCGCCGGTGAGCCTGTGGCCATGGCTTCCCTCCGCGAACCAACCGATCTTGTGAACCGCCGTGAGGAGTGGCATCCTTGCTGCGATGGAGAAGACTTAGTTTGCTGAGGAGAAGATCTAAAGCAGAACAAAGAACAATCGATGAACCATCTTCGTTCATTACCGGCGACGATTTGGTTCTCCGTTCATTTGATGTGCTTCTCCGATTTGGTTCTCCGTCCATCGCACTGAATATTTTCGTCGAAGCCATCTCCAATCTCGATTCGTGAAGCTATTCTCCGATCGAGATCTCGAACAGAATTTCCTGCAATATGCAATGAGATCTAGGATTTCCGAAAATCTCAGATGCTGATTAGCTTCAAGCCTATTGTTTGTGAAGATGTTCAAGGTCATGATTTTTCGTTCTTTATGGGCATCCCTTTTCTATACCATTAGTTAATATGTATATTTATCCACAGCTTAAGGTTATGTACTGATGAGGTTAAATTATCTCCTTTAGATTGCGTCTCCTTTTGCCCTCTGTTTTGAATCTTGATACTGTAGATAATTGGAACGAGGATTTGTGATTTACTAAGTTTTTACTCCGAAGAGTTGATGAGGCAACAGTTTTTTTTGTTTTTGTTTTGAAGATTTAAGATATGTTATTTACTACTTTCGACAAAGTGATGGAAATATAACTTTGTGAAATTGTGTTGTGATCAATTGAAAAAACACTTCGCTTTAGTTTGTGTGAGGTTGTATGGAGGGAATGCTCTGTATGTGCACATGGTTGTAAATGAATCTAACTAAGCAAAATATTACTTTTATAAAAAAGAAATTGAAATTTAGATGAGTCTTGGCTCAATCATAAGCCGAGCCTAAAACTTGATGTTCAAGTATGGGATTGAGCTATTTTTTAGCTTAACTTGTGTTGTTTACACATTGTTTGCTTATTTTATGATATGACTGGAACTTTCATGAATGAAAAGGGAAGAGAAAGTGTATAGTATGAATGATGAATATGGATTGCTTATTTTCTTTTCTTTAGCAATTTTGTATTTAATTTGAGTTGTTTTTTTGCATACTCAGTAATTTTACTGAGCATGCTCAGCAAGTTGTTGAGCACGCTCAGCAAGTTACTGATTGTTGTACAATATTGAATATGGAGGAACGCTCAGCAAGTTACTGATTGTTGTACAATATTGAATATGGAGGAACGTGGACCTTGACTTTCCTCCCTTTAGAAAAGATGTAGATAATGTGTTTTTTTTTAACTTTCCTTGCTTTACTCAACAAATAAATTGTTTTTTATTTAAGCCATTAGAGATCAATTGTATGGCTTTAATTTGAATTCAGTTTTGTGTTATTTTGGTTTAATTAATAGACAATGCTCTAAATGCTCAACAGTTTACTAATTATACGAGAAACGCTCAGCAAGTTACTGAGCAAACGAGCATGTTCAGTAAAACCAGTCAATAAAAAAATTCGAATACTCAGCAACTTTTTTGACACTCAGAACTTTTTCCGATAATCAGCAACTTTTTTCATGCTCAGTAGCCCATGCTCAGTACTTTTTCCATGCCGAGTACTCCAGACTCGAAACTTTTTTTCACGCTCAGAACTTTTTTTCATGCTCAGAACTTTATTTCACGCTCAGAACTTTATTTTACGCTCAGAACTTTATTTGCTCAGAACTTCACTTTACGCTCAGAACTTTACTCTACGCTCAGAACTTTACTCTACGCTCAGAACTTTATTCCATACTCAGAACTTTTTCCGGCGGTGGCCGGAGGTGGCCGGCGGTGATCGGCGGTTGTAGTCGGAGCTGGAAATTATTTGATGATTAATGAAGGAGGAGAGAGAAAAAATGATAAAGGAGGAGAGAGATTAATAGTAATGGAGGAGAGAGAATAATGGTAGTGGAGGAGAGAGAAAGAATCTATTTTTTTGTCTTATATGCACTAGAAGGGTAGTTATGACATTGGACATTTTATTGGCCTTTAAGAAGGAGAGAGGAATTGACTAGCTCCTAAGTGGCACATTAATTTTTCTCAAGTCTCCTTGGGTAATTGACCCATATTTCAATACCATTTCCCCAAGGTTAACATTCGGATTATAATTCATGAATCATAAATCACTATTTTTTTTTGTTACTGTTGTTCATAAAGTGTTTTATATAATTTTAAAATTTTAACAAAAAATATTATTAAAATATCTTTCAAATCTTATAAATACTTACTGAAAAAATTAAGATCAACATTGTAACATAAATATGAGTGAAAATCTTAAAAAAAGTGTATTTATATCTTAATTAAATATATTTTTTAAAATTATACTCCATTAATAAAGGTAATTATACTTTTAGGCCTAAACACTCATCTTTTTTTTTTAAAATTAGGCTGAATATGAACTTAATTTTAGCTATAGGTTTCATTTATAATTTTTTTTTAAATTTAAGTCATTACTATTTTCTTTTATTAAGAATATCCTTTTTTATTTTTAAATTTATTATAATTAATAAAATAACTATTTATTTTATTATTATCATAATTGCTTAACAGTCAACTCCAACAAGTTTTTTTTCTTCTTAATTTTTTAAAATGGTCACTAGTCAACTCTATAATAATAAACTTCACTTACAAATATATACCAATGGCATATAATAAGGTTTACCTTATTTCATTATTGTATGAGTCTTTACCTTAATCTTGAATCAATAATAAATATTTTTTGCTATACTTTAATTTTGTTAATAAAACAATATTGATTAATTGAGAGAAATATTGCAACAAGTAAAGGGGTACCCTTATGGTTAGTTCCACCGGGTCAACTCAGGGCAAGGTTATTTCGAGTAAAGTATAGGAAAAATGGGATTAAGCCTACAACAAAGCAACAAGTATTAATGTTATGTAAATCAACAAACATAACCTTTTCGCAAAGAAATAACACACTTTCATTTTCATAATCCACCAAGAATTTATATACCACATATTTTGTATCCACAAGTATCTTGGCACGTAAGTGATCCAATTGTTTTCTTGTGTAGAATTAATTTTTTTTGTCTAGAGTCTGTCATGGCTGCGCACACGAGTTTAATCAACAAAGTTAATTCTCCAAAAAATTAAAAAATCAACAATGTCGAGCACCAAACAAAAAACAAAAACTAAAGAAAACTTACTTTCTTCTTCGCAATATTTTATACTAGATCTATACATTTATAACGACTAATAAACTGGTTAGAGATTCTAAGAGAAACTTATACATGACTTCCTTATGGATTATCTATTTTAGGGATGAGCACGGTACGGTTCGGCTCGGTTTTTTGCCATAACCGAAACCGAAACCGAATGATTCGGTTTTTAAAGGTGTCGGTACCGAACCGAACGGTTTTTATCGGTTCGGTTTTTTTCGGTTTTCGGTTCGCTATATGTTCGGTTCGGTTTTTTTCCGGTTTTGGTATGTGTTTAATTCGAAGTTGGATATATTTTAATGGCATTCACTTGAGACGTTTTATTTTCTAACAAATCCATATATGAATTATTTGATTTTCATGTTATTGACCTGTGTAGGAAAAATGCATTTTTGGAACTCAAATATTATATATTAGTTGTAAACAAATAATTTCAAAGAATAGTTATAAAATTTAATATGTATGTTTTTTTTGGACATTCAATATGTATGTTTTACCTTCAACAAATATTAATAAACGAAATATTTTTTAAAATATATCGACTAATAACTTATGTAAAAATATGTTGCACACTATGACATTTTTAGGGGCGGTGCATGTTATATATGAACATTTTTGTTTTAAAAAATCATTCCATTTTATATCCCATTGTCATAATCTCTTCGTGAATATAAATTAAATTCAAGAATGTCTTAATTTTTGTATTTTTAGGGTTCGGTTTTTCGGTTCGGTTTAGCATAGAAAAACCGTACCGAACCGAACTTTTTCGGTTTTTTAAAAGTTTATACCGAACCGAACGGTTTTGTCGGTTTTCGGTTTTTTCGGTTCGGTTTTTTCGGTTTTTTGGATCGGTTCGGTTTTTCGGTTTTATTTTGCTCACCCCTAATCTATTTGAATACATAGATCATGCAAGGTTAGACAAGTTCCTACTCATTTGAACTAATTGCAACTAGTAAAAATAATAAATATATAAAAATAAGGTTTTTTTTATTTGAATATAATTATATTAGTAACTTTTTTCACTATCAATGATATGACTAAAAAAACCAATAATTGTATTAGTTAGAACATTTAACAATAATTAATTTTAAAAAAAATTGAACCTTATCTAAATAACCTTATCCATACTTTAACTATAAACTCAAAATATAGGGCCCGTTTGGAAATGCTTATTTTAGAGTAAAAAAACACTTTTAGAATATAATTCAAAATTTAAAAAAATTATTAAAAGTAATTCTGAAATCTAAAATTATTTTAAGTATTTTTTTCAAGAAACACCTATTTGGTACTTTTCATAAAAATGCTTTTCAAAGTAAAAACAACTCTTAAAATGGTAAAAGCACTTTTAAGTGCTTTTCCAAAAAAGCACTTCCAAACAGGCATATAATCACTTAGCTCAAGTAGTAAATAGAGAGTGAATATATATGTGATGGAGGAATTGAGATATACAAAATCATATATTTATAACTTATTAATAAGTAATGTATCACCAAATTAAAAATTCGAACAAGAATTACACCGTCTTTATGGGAAATTCTCGTAGATAGTCTGATAATTAAATATTTATTATTCGATAAAATTAAAAAAAACATCTAACTAAGTTAGCTGGGAGATAAAAATACTTATTAGTCTAAATATTCATGAGGACGAACTTTTTGCAAACAAGGTCTAATATTTAGGATTTTTAATACAATCTTGCTGGTCAAGGCAATATCACATAAAATAATGTAACTTACATATATTTGGTTAACAACCAATCAATATTTATATTTTATAGTAATTGTCTTGCATAATGTTTAGAATTTCAAGTCTTACAATTATATTATGTAATATTACATGTAGACCTTAATTTTTTCCATTATATTTCGACTTATAGTGTTATGGTCCCCCCTCAGTTTAATGTGCTTCCTCCTTGGATATTAATAGCAAGTTAGCAACTAATTTTAAAATTATAGTGATTATTTTGTTGACGGTATATAAAATAGTGATTCAATTCTTATAACATACCTATATTCTTTGTAGATAAAATTAGTGATGATTTTTAGATCTAGACTAGTGATTTATATTTTTTATATTATCATGTTCAACTAGATAAAAGATAGAGACTTAAAATGGGAGTTCCATTTTTTATATTGAAAATGAATTGATCCTATAAGTAGTTATGTACCTTAATCGAATCTTCTAATAACAACTTTCCTTTTAGTTTCCTATTTTCCAATCAAATCAAACCATCAAATTTTCTTTCTACTTGTATATAATCTTATCACCTTCCAAGAAACACCCTTATTACTAAAAACAAGTCACATCTCCATACCATAATATATATAAAAACCATGGACCCTCGAACTTAAACCTCAACTAATTCCAATACCCACTTTCCACATCTCTTAAAAATGGATATTCAAAATATCTCTCAAAGTAATACACTGAAGATTAAGCCTCATTTGAATCATCTTAAAGCTCGCTCTACATCAAAAAACAAGAAAAGAATATCAAATTCAGTAAAAGTTGTTTATATATCAAGTCCAATGAAAGTGAAAACTAGTGCATCAAGGTTTAGAACACTTGTACAAGAATTAACCGGTCAAGATTCCGATATAGAACGGTTAATGGAAGCTAAAGGTGGTCATGATTTCGAGGTTGTGACATCACCTCCGGTAAGTTCAGAATCTTTATCGACCATGGAACAAGTTGATCATGGTGTACCATCTTTCCCTTTCGAGTTTGTGGGCCCACTCGAGAGCTATTCTCCGGCTAGTTCAGTATCGACGATTGAGAGAGATAATCGTGTCACACCATCTTTTCCGTTCGTGAATAATTGGTTTCAGGAATCACCAAGTAGCTCGGAATCTGTATCGGAGCGATTTGATGATGTTTTTAGCTCTCAGATCATGGAAGAACAATTCATGTTTTCTTTAGATAGTTTTCAGTATGATGCATCAGAGGTTGATGTTCTTGGAAGTTATGATGCTTTGTAGAGTTATAGTACATATATAGTTCGATCGGTTTAAAGCTTGTATTATGTTTGTAATTAATGTAGTTTAGAGTTATTATCATTAATATATTTATTATATTAGGCACATAATTATTTAAACTTATCGTTATTGAACCTGCAAAACTTTACGCTGACCCCAAATTTTTAGTCCCATGAGTGACGTGAGGAAAATTTAGTGGCGCATGGTTTAGTAAATGGATTATAAAATCTGACCACCAAAGTACAAGGGTCCAGTATAAAAATAATTATCCGCTCCAATATCAATTACTACTAAACAATTTTATTTAATCAAATAAAAATTTAATAAAACCAAGACTATTATTTTTTAATAACCTTGATAAGGCTTTGTTTGGATTGATGAATTAGAAGGAGAGAAAAAAAGTTATAAAGAATAATAGTTATTCTTATTTTATTTGTATTATAAAATTTTAAATGAATAAATTACGAAAAGATTAAAACAATACCTTCTAATTTTTTATACCCTATCTCTCTAATTTGGAGTCATTAGAAAGAAGAGATTAATTTTAATGGTAAAATATCTTATTACCCTTAAAATATATTTTATTAAAGTTACAAAATAATTTAGATACAAAATAATCCTTTATATTACTTATAGAATTCAAATAATCATTTACTAATACTTTCCTATCTTATTCTACTCAATCCAAACAAAATAAATACCCTCATTTCCTTTCCTTTAATATTAAGTCACCGCCAACTGCGTAGTGACGTATCAAGCCATATGTATTGCGGATTGGAGAACTAGCAAAACTACATAACAAGATGCATCTCAAACATATTCCACAATGTCTTATGCATGAAGAGTATAGTTGATCAAAGTGGTTTTTATTAGTAGGACACTGTTTTGGTGTAGAGTCTTTCTATTGCCTAAACAAGTTATCTATAAACTAAATCAAAAGCTTGCAAGTTATCTTTGGAAGAGTAATTTGGATGGTGCACAAGGAGCTAAAATTTCCTAGGCAACTGTGTGCACAATTAATACTGTCTGTCTCTTATTCACTTTTTGGAGGATGTATACACATGATAATGATCTATGGAGTAAGTGGGCTCATAGCAACTTAATTCAAAGTAGTTGTATATGGTGTTTGGATAAGAAACAATGTTACACTTAGATGTGGAAGCAATTATTAAAAGTCAGGAAATTTGCATTCAATTTTATTCATCACAAAGTCAATCATGGACGTAATACATTCATTCTATGGGACAAATGGATAACATGAAAGAAATATCTACTATACTTAACATTGATATTCATAACTGTAACAAAACAATTGCAGATTGTTATGGTCATGGAAGATGGAGACTTCCTTTAATCATTGGTAATCTACTTCCTTATTTACAGAACATCAATCTCTACAGCCACAAAGATAAAGTCTAATGGAGTGAATCAACAAAATGAAATTCTCTCTCATTAAGACTCTAAAAAAGATTAGTGAAGATACAGAGTATATTGATTGGAGCAAATTTTACCTGGGCTAAAATCTCTATACCTCGATGTTCTTTCACTTCTTGGCCCGCATGTCACAACAGGCTCCCTACAAAACAAAGGGTGCTTGAATGGGATTTTCTATCAATCCTATTTGTGATTTTTGTTCAAATGTTGTTGAGGATCTCGATCACTTGTTGGTTATTTTTATTTTCACTATCAGAATTCTTGAGAATATGCTTACTAACTGCTCAATTAATTTTAATCCAATCAGTTGGACTGAATTAGTCAAATAAGCGATTAAGCATTGCTCGAGCAAGGAATTGACTTCAATTGTGGGTGTTTGTATTACTACTTTCATATTTTGTATGTGGACTGAGAGGAATCGAAGGTTGCATAATGAAGGTTCAATGAATGAAAAGCAAATTCTTACGCGGATTAATTCTCCTATCTTTATTAGATTGAAGGGAATACATTTCAGAGGAAGTTAATTCTAGTTTAGCTACTACAAAGTATTGGGGTTTTGTTTTATTCTTTCTCACTAATTGCAATGTAGTCCCTAATGTTTAGACAATTGGAATAAAATTCGATCTGCCTATATAAACATAAAAAATCGCAGGAGCTTCCATTTCTACCGATCTATTGTAGCAATGTCGCCAGAGCTTTTATGGCAGATAAATGGATTCTTGTAGCTTTCAAAAGCCATATCTTCATGTCTGCTAACTGTTGAAAAGGTTTGAAACCTGCGCTCCATGGCTGCTCTTTTAGTCAAGTGAGGAGATAGAGAATAAGAAAAAAAGTGACTGATTGGTAGATAGAGGATATAGGAGAGATGGGAGAGGAAAGAGATTTTCAATTTTTTTGTGTTTCTAATTTAGTGGCTATAATTTACTAGTATATATAGTAGTTAAAAAATACATAAAGGTAACCAGTTGGTGTTAGTTCAACTGGCTAGAGCCTTGATTATCCTTCTAAGTGGTACAGGTTTGAACCGTGTCAACGACACCGAGTCCAAAAAGTGGCTCTATGATGCAATAAAACAAATAAAGGTATAATAAGTAGTGGTAAAAATAAGTTATATTATTAAATTATATTAGTGACTTTTATGCATAGTTTGAATTGGCATTATAAAAGAAAAGAAAATGATAGCAAACCATTGGGACTAGCTCAATGGCCAGGACCTTATCTCTCATCTAGAAGGTACATGGTTCGAATCCTTAAAAATCATAGCAAACCATAGTTGAGTTACTTTTCCTTCATTAAAAATCTAATTCGAATTAATGCATAGTATGGATGCACATTATAAAAAAAAAACATTTTTTGTTACATAAGAGGTCAAAAAGACCGTGGGATAAGCAAAAAACTAAGATAACACCTTATTCAATAATCTTGGGCTAAATGTCATCTTGGGTGATTTTCACCCAACTTTATCCCGCATTAGTGTGTCCCTAATCCTTTCTCGGGGGGTCCTCAAACGTATGACATATCCAATCATGTGACAAGCCCAAATGAGCCATCCAATCTGAGCAGACGTCAGTCTCCCTAAATATATTTTCCAAACTATACGCCTGGTTCCTTGTCAAAATCTCTCTTATTTTCAGGATCCATACCGCCATCGATCCTCGTCCATAAGGTACCTTACAAACTGCTTCAAATGCCTCCCCTGAATCCATTTCCACGCAAAGCTCGATAATTTTCAATTCTTCAGCCATCTTTAAAAGCCCTCGTATAGTGCAACTAATTCTACTTTTACAGGAGATTGGCATTGAATTTTATTTGAGAATCCTCAGACCCACGTTCCTTCTCCATCTCTTATAATGTCGTCGGCTCCGCCTAGTTTCCTCTGTGCGATGGAACTCCCATCCGTATTGAGTTTAAAACCTAAATTAGGTTTTCTCCAACAATTAAGTTCCATAAACTTTTTGCGAAAGACATTCCCAGAAGTTTGGCCCCATACTCTAACAATATTTGAAGCTTGGAACTTTGCTTTCCGGATAATTGTTTTTTGCTAAAATTTGAGCTCCCTCGAAAAACACAATCATTTTGTTCTCGCCACAAAGTATCATCTAAAGTCCCAAAAAATACACTCCTATGGTCTACCAGCAAATAAAAGATTTTGGCCGTATTTGGATTATAATTATAATATTAAAGAAAAAAGTAATTGATTATGAAATCGTTTGTTTGGATTCATATGATTCAAAGAAAAGAAAGGATAATTTTAGATTTAAAAACATTTTATACATTCTTAATGTTATGTAAAATATTATATATTAAAGTTATAAGTTTATTTAAGATATTTTTTTAAAAAAACCTTTCGTGAAATGACTCCAATATGAGAAATAAAAAAACTAATCTTATTAAAGAATTCCAAAAATTGCATTGATCAATTGAGTTACATTTCTTTCATAAAAAATATAATTCAACATAAGAAAGATAAACTTTTATTCTTATCTTTAAAAAAATAAATATAAATCCAAACATGACATTAGTAAAATGAGTATATAGGTAAGATGTGATTGGGTATTAAAGAAAGTGGTAATGCTCAATAAATCCCTATAGCCTTGTCTATTATCCTGTAAAAAAGCACTATCTCTTAAAATATCTTGAGTTCGCTCTTAAAACTCAAAATCTGAGTTTTAGAAATTTTTCCATAGCTCAAAATTAGTTTCCATAACTTAAACTATTTTTTTCATGGAAAATAAGAAAGAAATAAAATAAATCATGTTTTTTATGAACAAAAAATGATGACGATAGTGAAAGAAAATTAATTTTAACTTAAATGGTTTCTTAGACATTAATATTTAAAAGGGAAAATCTCCAAAAGACTTGTAAAAATCTCTTATAATATCTCATCCATAGTGTATATAGTATTTTTTTCTAGTTTTAGAAGTAAAAATAGAAAAAAATGATAAGATTTAAATTTGTGATTTAAAAGGAAATTAGATTAAGGAAAAAAAAAAGGAAAAGGACAGACTGTGTGTCCCTTTTGGTCCGTTGCTCACTCCTTTTCTCCAAACGACGACCCCCCCCCCTATCCCACACCCCACCCCACCCCAACCACCTTCTTCAGCTGATCTCGTATCTCCGACGCTCACTCCACCGTATCTCCGACAACATTATCGGAAAAGGTAACTCACTCCGTTACATATGATCTACTCATCTCATTCTTCTTATACATAGTATTATGTATTACATACACACACGTTTAATTTTATTCACGATTTGTTTAATCTAAAATCTAGGATAAATATCGTGTCATTTCCATCGTTAATTGTACAATATTTGATCAGATTGTGTTTTTTTAAATATTTTTTAATTTATCTAAGATTTTGAGCTGAAAATCTGTAAAAACTATGATGATCGAGTTAGCTAGGGTTTATAAAAAGCTACTATAACTAAGCATTTCACTTTCTATTATACAGGTTTTTCGTTAGTGTTCATCTAAGATGCAGAATAGTGGGACCCTCACGAAGAACACTTCCTTAAAAGTGACAACTCAGCAATCTCTTCGTAGATTAGGCTTATGTTCTCAAATTTCGACAGGTCAGCAATCTTCACCAATCGTGTTTCCAGAAAAACGTAGCAGAAGAAAGAGTTTAATTAAAGGAGATCTCAAAATTAGCAACAAAAATGATCCAGAAAAAGCTAAAAGAGTGGAGCATAAAATTGATATTGTAGATGAACAATCTGATTTATTAGGTTATGAAGTTTTTACTGGGAAATTAGTCTTGGATAAGAAGAAAACTAGTAAAAGTTCTGAAACACAAGGTGTATCAGATATTAAAAGTCAAAATTCTGTTGATTCGAAACTTACGAGTAAAGCTTTGCTTTATGGTTCACATATTTTGTATCTTGAAGATGTTGTTTCGGTAAGTTTTAATTGTGTTAATTGCATTTTTAGTCCCTGTGGTTTTCAAAATAGGAGTTGTATAGTTTTAAAAATGCCATGAAATGTCCCTGTGGTTGATATTTATGAGCATTTTTAGAGCACAGGGATTAGAGGACTCCTATTTTAGAGACCACAAGGACTAATAGTGCAATTAACCCTATAATTTTGTGTTAATTGCATCTTTAGTCCCTGTGGTCTTTAAAATTGGAGTTGTATAGTTCTAAAAATGACACGAAATGACCCTATGGTTGATATTTATGAGCATCTTTAGAGCACAGGGATTAGAGGACTCCTATTTCAGAGATCACAGGGACTGATAGTGCAATTAACCCTATAAAGTTGTGTTAATTACACAGTTAGTCCCTGTGGCCTCTGAATTAGGACTCTTTGCTCTAAAAATCCCACTAAACATCGATATTTATGAGCACCACAGTCCCTTCTGTTAACTTGTTAGAAGGGCACAGACTTCTATTTTGGAGACCACAGGGACTAATAATGCAATTAACCTAAAATTTTTGGGTTAATTGCACAGTTAGTCCCTGTAGCCTCCAAAATAGGACTTTTTGTTCTAACAATGCCACTAAAAGTCCCTATGTTCAATATTTACACGCATCACAAGCCCTTCCGTTAACTGTTATAAGTGCACATACTTCTATTTTCGAGACCACAGGGACTAATAATGCAATTAACCTAAAATTTTGGGTTAATTGCACATTTAGTCCCCGTGGCCTCCAAAATAGCACTCTTAGTTAACTTGTTAGAAGGGCACAGACTTCTATTTAGAGACCACAGGGACTAATAATGTAATTAAACTAAAATTTTGTGTTAATTGCACAGTTAGTCCCTGTAGCCTCCAAAATAGGACTCTTTGTTCTAAAAATGCACTAAAAGTCCTTATGTTCAATATTTAAAAGCACCACAGGCCCTTCTGCTAACTTGTTATAAGGGCACATACAAATATTTCAGAGACCACAGGGACTAATAATGCAAATCTTTTCCATCCTATATTTACATTAAACTTACTTTCTATTATTTATCACAGGTATCATATTGTTTTGGTCTCAGACATTTTACTATTCACGCATATCCATACAAAAACGGGTTTTCATGTTTCTCAAAACCAGTAAGGGGTAAAAAAGACTATTTCTTCTTTGCTTTAAACCCAGAAGAAGCTATACAATGGGTTAGTTCATTCGCGGATCAACAATGTTACGTAAATTTCTTACCTCATCCTATAAATTCTTCAAAGAAAAGTTCAGAATTTGCAAGTGAAGTCCCTCCAGAAGTGTATATAAGAGTTAAAAGCCCACCTAGAGTTCTTATTATTTTAAATCCTCGATCTGGTCATGGCCGTTCTATTAAAGTATTTCATGGCATGGTTGAACCTATTTTCAAGGTTAGTTTATTTTACTGTTTTTTAAAAATTAACTTGTTTAATAATATTGCATTATAAGTCCCTATAATATTGTGTATTTACAGTTAGCTGGGTTTGATATGGAGGTTGTGAAAACTACTTCTGCTGGTCATGCTAGAAAACTTGCCTCAAGTGTTGAATTGAGCTCATGTCCCGATGGTATTATGGCCTTTCACAAAGTTTTTTTTTCTTTTTCTTTTTTTTTTTTTCGGGGTCAAATTTGAAATTTCACAATTTCTAGTTTCCCCCCTTTTTTGGGTCAATTTTTACAATTTCTAGTTTTTTTTTTCATTATTTTTTGGGGCCAATTTTCACAATTTTTAGCTATTTTCCTTTTTTGTGGGTCAATTTTCACAATTTCTACTTTTTTTTGTGGGTCCATTTACACAGTTTCTAGTTTTTTTTTTTTATAACTTTTTGGGTCAATTTTCATAATTTCTAGTTTTTTTCCCTTTTTTGGGTCAATTTTCACGATTCCTAGTGTTTTTTCCTTTTGTGTGGGGTCAATTTTTCACAATTTCTAGTTACTTTTCTTTTTTCTGGGGTTATTTGTGTCTTCTTATTGATTTGTTATTTTTATTCTGTTATTTATTATTTCTTCTGTACTTACAGGTATTATATGTGTTGGAGGGGATGGAATAGTGAATGAGGTAAGTTATTCTTACATATTCTATGGGAATAGTTATATCTTTGTGTAAAAAATGGACATATAAGGACCTTTAATGCAAATTTTCCATAATATAGGGACCTCTAGTGCAATTTAGGCATAATATTAGGAGCTTAAGTGCAAATATTCAATAATATAGGAACCTGTAATGCAATTTATGCATAATATAAGAACTTTAGTGCAATTTTTCCAGAATATAGAGGCCTGTAATGCAATTTACGCACAATATAAGACCTCAAGTATAATATAATATAATGTTTTTTTTAAAATATGGCCAAAAAAAAATAAATCTTCAAAGTCAGGGTCCTCCCTTGTCACAATTTGAAAAACCACAAGGGGGTATTTGTCCCTTCTGTTAAACCACGGGGGTATATATGGTATTCTACCCTAATTCTTATTTTGTCATCATTAATTATCAATTTTCCTCAGAGTAAGGGCTATATATCGTTATTTCTGTAATTAGTTTTATTTTTTGGTAAAAAATAAATTGCAGGTTCTGAATGGTTTACTTAGTAGAGACAATCAAAAAGAAGCTATTAATATGCCTATTGGTATTATACCTGCTGGTTCTGATAATTCCTTGGTTTTTACTGTTCTTGGAGTTAAAGATCCTATTTCTGCTGCTTTAGCTATTGTTAAGGTATTATTACACTGACTTGCTTTTTGGTCCTCGAACTATATGCCATTCCTTAGAAGTTAGAATGGTCCTTGAACTTCTAAAGTTACCCAAACGATCCTCGAACTTCGTTTTTTTTACCGCTGATCAAATTCCATCCGTTTTCATTGTTATGTCCCTGTGGCAATGGGTGTTTTTGTTACCCAAATAGTCCTCAAAGTTTTAAAATTACCCAAAATGGTCCCTGAACTATCCCCCTTTTACCAATATGGTCCTTGAACGTTTTTGCCACGGTCAAAGTCTGACGGTGACTAACCAAGGGACAAAAATGAAGTTGGAGGACCATTCGGGAAAATAACATATAGTTCAAGGACCATAAGTGAAATTTGCTCATTTATTATTTACTTTTTGTTTTTCAGGGAGGTTTAACTGCAACAGATGTTTTTGCTGTTGAGTGGATTCAAAGTGGTGCTATTCACTTTGGTATGACATGCACATACTTTGGATTTGTTAGTGATGGTAAGTTCCAAAACTAAGTAGTTTAAAATACCAAATATACCCCTGTATTTTGTCAAAAGGTTTTAAAAAAAACCCTATGGTTTTAAAAGGGACAAATACCCCTCTCCCCCTATAGTTTTCCAACTCAAAACAACTATAAGGAACTGTCTTTACTTTTTACTATATAGCTTTTCTTATTTTTCCTTAATTGCACTATAGTTTCCTATATTATGGAAAAATTGCACTAAAGGTTCTTATATTATGTGAATATTACTCTACAGGGGTGGGGCAAGGGGGTAATTTTTTTGCACTATAGGTCCCTATATTATGGAAAAATTGCACTGAAGGTTCTTAAATCATGCGGAAAATGCACTATAGGGGTGGGGCAAGGGGGAATTTTTTTTTATGCTCCATTGCACTATAGGTCCCTATATTATGGAAAATTTGCACTAAAGGTCCTTATATTATGAAAAATTGCACCATAGGAGGTGAGGCAAGTGGGTTGGTTTTTTATATCTTCCTGAATTGCCCTATAGGCCCTATACTATGGAAAATTGCACTAAAGGTCCCTACATTATGCAGAAATTGCACTATAGTTCCCAATACTAACTCTTTTTAAACTAATTGCATTAATAAGAGGCTCAGATTGCTCAGGTTTTCACAAATTGAAAAAACATAGGGGTATTTGTTCCTTCTAAAACTACAGGTGTATATGTGGTGTTTTATTCTTGAACATATAATGAAATTAATAAATCACAATTTTTTTGAATATTTCCAAATACTAATATATTTAATTATATTTTTATACAAATCACAGTTTTGGAACTTTCAGCAAAACATCAAAAACGTTTCGGTCCATTACGTTACTTAGTAGCCGGATTCCTAAAATTCCTATGTTTACCAAAATACACCTTCGAACTCGAATACCTACCCGTTACTACAACAAAAGACAATAATACCCTCAACAAAATCTCAAAAGACGAGGGCATAATCGACATTTCGGGTCTATACACAACAAAACCTTCACCACATTCCGGTGGTCTCCCTCGTCCCTCCAGCTTATCAAGTATCGATTCAATTATGTCGCCTAGTCAGCATGACATCATCGATACTAGTTCAAGTACTACCGAACCTTCAGATTATGTACGAGCTATTGACTCCAAATCGAAAAGATTATCAAGTAATAATAAAAATAATTTAAGTAATGAAGAACCTGAAGTGATAATTCATCCACAAAGTCAACAAAATTGGTCAAGAACTAAATCTAAATCGAGAATAACTGGATTAACTGTTAGTAAAGATACTTCGAGTAAAGGCTATTTTCATGATAAAGAGGATAATTTTTCGACTATGTCTGATCCTGGTCCGATATGGGATAGTGAACCTAGATGGGATAGTGAACCGAATTGGAACGAAGAGAATAGAATTGATTTACCTGGATCGGATGATTTGGAAGAGGTTGTGAAAAAGACGGATTTGCCCTTGGTGAATGAGGAGGGTAAATGGGTGAAAAAGAAGGGGAATTATTTGGCGGTTTTGGTGTGTAATCATGAGTGTAGAAGTGTACAAAGTAAAGGGCAAATAGTTGCTCCGAAAGCTGAGTTTGATGATAAGGAAATGGATTTGTTATTGGTACATGGAAATGGAAGGTTTAGATTGTTGAGGTTTTTTGTGCTTTTGCAATTGGGGAGACACCTGTCACTTCCTTATGTTGAGTATGTTAAGGTAAATATTATTTTATTTGTTTTATTTTATTATGTCTTTTTTAAGGTATGGAGATGTTTATGTTATTATAAGTTAAGATCCCTGAGGAAAGAGGGTTAGATTGGGTTAGATAGGGGTGTAGGGAGGATTTTGTATGGTAAAATTGCACTATAGGTCCATATATTATTGTAAAATTGCACTATAGGTCCCTATATTATGGTAAAATTGTACTATAGGCTCCTGAGAAAAGGTCAGATTGGTCTAGAAAGGGGCGTAGGGAGGTTTTTTTATTACATTAATTGCACTATAGGACTCTATATTATGGTGAAATTGCACTATAGGTCTCTCTATATTATGTGGAAATTGAACTATATGTCTCTTTATATTAGTGTTACCTTTATTTTTGAAATTAATTACACTATAAGTCCCTAAAATTGCACTATAGGTCTCTATATTATGTGGAAATTGCACTATAGGTCTCCCTATATTAGTGTTACCTTTATTTTTTGAAATTAATTACACTATAAGTCCCTAAAATTGCACTATAGGTCCCTATATTATGTAGAAATAGCATTATAGGTCTTTCTGTATTATGCGGAAATTGCACTACAGGTCCTGAGGTTACCCTTTTTTTTAAAAATTAATTACCGTGTAAGTTCCTTTATTATTCAAATTGCACTATAGGTCCCTAAATTATGCAGAAATTGAACTATAGGTCCTGTTTTTTTAATTTATTGCATTAAAGAGAGGCTCAGATTGCTCTAGACAGGGATAAGGGGGGGGGGGGGGGGGAGTCTCTTTTTTTCAGCGTTAATTGCACTACAGGTCCTTTTATTATGGGAAAATTGCATTACGAGTCCTGATTGGGGTTTGGGGGTAACAGCCCGATTTTTTTCATCCCTTATTGCACTCTAGGTCCCTATATCATGTGAAAGCTGTACTATAAGTCCTTATGTTATGCAAGAATTGCACTATAAGTCCAGATTGGGGTTCGGGGGTATCAACCCCATTTTTTTCCTCCGTTAATTGCATTATAGGTCACTATATTATATGAAAAATCTCACTATAGGTCCCTATGTTATGCGAGAATTGCACTGTAAGCCCCGATTTTTTCCCTTCCTTAGAGGTCCCTTAATTGCAATTTTTTTATATTATAGGGACCTATAATGCAACTTTTGCACAATATAGGGTTCGATAGTGCAATATTTGCATAACATAGGGACCTATAGTGCAATATTTGCATAACATAGGGACATATAGTGCAATTTTTGCATAATATAGGGACCTATATTGCAATTTTTTAATACTATTTTCTTGTAAAGTCCCTGGACCCAAAGTTTAAACTTAATTTTCCAAAAATTGCAGGTCAAGTCCGTGAAAATAAAAGCTGGAAAACAAACACATAATGGATGTGGTATTGATGGTGAACTTTTTCAAGTAAATGGTCAAGTTGTCTCTTCTTTACTTCCTGAACAATGCCAACTTCTCGGGCGGGCCCCACGTACTAACAAGTGATAATAATAAGAAAACTAGCAGGTTTTAGCTGCACGTGTGGTTTTTTATTTAAGTTTTTTTTTTTTTGTAAATTTTGTTAATGTATTTGTTACTTATTTTTAACTTAAATTATATAATATATGATGATTTCATGATGATATATAATATATTATTATTATTTTTGTTGATATTTATTCTGGATGGGTTTGTAATGGATTTGTTATTGTAAAGCATGATTTCATTATTATATGGGGAAAGGATTGTTTTATTCTTTTACACTATTATGTATCGGGCTAAATCAGTGTTCTCCTGGGCCCGGCCCAATCAAGAAACCTATGACAACTTTCTTGTTCATCAGTATCCTATTAACTAAAGAAAAAACTATGTTCCATAAAATTTGTTGACGAATCTTTAAATGGTTATAAATTATTACTTGATTGTTAGATTAAGAGGGATACTTTTTACGGATCTATGGGATCAAAACTTATTTTTGAGACGAGATGTTGTTAAAGAGAAGTTTAATTTGAATTCAAATTGATAATGATCTTGTTTATAAGGAAACAGTTTTTTTAAGGGGTTATTAGAGAAAGTATCTTTATACATCTTCTTACTAATTTTTTTAAGCTTTCAATAATTTATTTTATAAAAAAATGCTTAATAAAGTAATTATTTATAGAAAATATTATTTTAATATTTTTATATATTTACTATCTTTATTATTAAATATATTATTTTATTTTAATACAATATTAATTTTTAAATATTAAACAAATAATAGGGTATTTCTACCACCATCATCATCACCACCACTACCACCTTGTATCTAACCACCACCACCACAAGCACCACCACTACCACAACAACAAACACCACCACCACCACCACCACCACCACCTACTACTACTACTACTAATTCCATCACACGTGCGCGTCCGTGAATTTTTTTTAAAAGCGTTATAACTATTCAAAAAGAATCAAAAAATTAAAAAATTTGTATTTTTAGATAAAGCAAATTAATATTTACGTCTGCGGAAAACAAATTCAATATTTCAAAATATGAAATTTCATGTTTAAAACATGAAATTCCATGTCTGCGAAAAAAAAATTCAAAAAATTCCGAAAAAAATCATAGACGTAAATATTAATTTGCTTTATCCAAATATATAATTTTTTTTTGATTTTTTTTTGATTTTTTTAGAATTAGGTACAATGATTTAAAAAAAAAATTCACGAACGCGCGCGTGTATTAGTTTTTGTTTTGTTTTTTCTATTTGTTTTTTAAATTACTAATTATAGGGTTAGTTTGGGGTGGGGCTGTTTTCTATAAAGTATCTTATTCTAGGTACCTTTTTTTAAATAAGTTTTCTATTAGCCATTAATCTATAACTGACTCATTTTTTTTATGTTTTTGAGTATATACAACATTAACTCTTTACCTACAAAATGATGGAAACAGAGATCGATAGTTGGCCTAGTGGTTAGGTTACTCCACAGGGACCAAGAGGTCATGGGATCGAATCTCATTGGAGTCAAGATGACTCCGAGTCCAAAGTGGCTCTTTCATGTACTCAAAAAAAATAAATAAATGATGAAAACAAGTGCATATGAAAGAAAACATATAGACCACTATCACCACCTTCACCTAAAGATTCGACCATCGTTGTAGTCACCTCCCTCTACCCCCATCCCCACCACCACCAACTCTCTTTTTAAATGTTTTGACTACTGCCGCCACCATCATCATCCAATTCTTTTTCTTTAAATTTCTTCTACCACCTTATCAAACTATTGCTGCCCCCACTATATACTTCAATATTCTTTTTACCGACAACCTAACAAATTTTTCCCAACTATGAAATGGATAAATTTTATTCATTTGAAACCATTTAAAAACCGAACCCTCCATGTGAAAATAAACCAATTCCAATCACCGAGTATCATCCACGTTCTTATGAATTGAAAATAATCTATTTGCTAAATACCCAACCGACTAGATCAATACCATCAAAGTGTTGAAAATTAATATGAACAATCTTTCTTACATTTTTTTAGTATTGTATCTATGCGTTGAAATATGATTTGATTATCCATGGTCCAATAAAAGAACCAATGAAATGATTTTACTAAATATACATAGATGACATTATGTTTATATTAATAATAGAGTAATGATATATACCACCCAAAATCATACCACCTAAATATCACCCAATGATGTGGCGTGAATTGGTTGGCTATAAATAGTTAATCTATTTATTTTCTTGACCTAATTAACGATTTATTACCAACCAATTCACGTCACTTTATTGGGTAGTATGATTTTGGTTGGTATATATCATAACTCTTAATAATAATAACTAATAATTACAATATTTGAATATTATACTGTAACATAATTATTGTATATCTATATGTCTATAATTGAATTAGAAGATTTACATAATAGAACAAGAAGAAACAGAAGACCCTAGAGACAAGAAAAAACCTTTATTAATATTTTGCATATCTTTCTTTTATTTACAATTACAATATATAAAAATTCTATAACGGTAATATCATGTCAATTTCAATTAATATTATATTCTTGACTAACTATTTCTATGACTATTATTGATTCCAAAGTCTTTACATTTCCATAGTCATAATTACACATACATAGTCATTAAACTTTGTTTGTATCCATGCAGATTTTTCAGGGTTTAACTAAGCGCCTTGGAAAACTATACCACTAGGAGTTGATAATATGAGTTGGACTTTACTAAAATACTATAAAGATGAGGGTAATATTATCAACATTCAATATGATAAGGGGTTCAATGACAATTATAGCAAACTTAGTGTTGCTTTGAGTGTCATGCATGAGTGTTTTGATCCTGTTCGAGATGAGAGGACTCGAAAAGATATTATGGAGGGTGTAATTTTCAGTAGAAGGTGAGCTTTCGTAATTTTTCTCGATTACTCCATGTTGAAACTTAAAGTGGCCCCCGATTTTGAAAGCGACTTTCAATCTGGGTAGCCGCATCTCCGGGGAAAAGTTTCCAGCGTCTAACCTGAAATAAAGAATAATACATATTATTAATAGACAATGAGAAAGCAAATTAAATGTCAAGAAAAATAACATAGACACATATTGTTAGACAAGTCTCCTGAATTTTGCAAAAGTACAATTAGACCCCTATAATGTATTATTTTTAAGAAAAAATACACCATGGTTCTAAAAACATATACTTGGCCCGTGCAAGATTATAGAGACTAAAACTAAGAGATTTATTCGTTCACTAATTGTTTCAAAACATATACTTGTTCCCCCAAACTTTACAATTAACTAAAGTCAAATAGTCAATATTTCCTTACTTAAAAGTATATATACTTCCTCCTCATGTTTTCAGAACATATCAGAAAGTTAAACATGAATAAATATTAATAAAAATGTATTATTGTTAAAATAAGAATAATTTAAATATAGAAAGATATCTAGGATGTTTTTTACAAATATTTAGATTAGTAAGGAGGTTTTAAAAAGTAAATTATTGAAAGTTGTTTACTATAATTAAATACTTTGGATATATGTGATAAAAACCTCTACTTTAAAAATATTTATTTTTTTCTCAATATTTTCATAAATAAACTTGACCCCCCCAAACTAACTAAAGTTTAAGTAGACAATATTTTTTTACTTTTAAAAATATTTACTTGCCTTTATTCGCGGTTTCATTTAATAGAAATGTCATGACCAACAATCCTTTTCTAATGTGATATATGATCTTCACCAAATATATAACCTGGTACAAGATAAATAAAAAAATTAAACATATAATCAATTTTTTTATATTTGTGTAAGAATTAGTATTCTTCCTTTCTTGTAAATTCATAGATAGATACAATCTATGAGTAAAGTAAATACTAGTAACCTATAATCTTTTTTTTTTGTCATTAACCTATAATCAATAACTATTAATTAATTTATGCACACATAAACATATGTATGTATATCTCTACAGGGCCGGTCATGACATTTTGGGGGTCTAAGGCAAACTTTAAAAAATGGGCCCCTAAAAAATTACAAGTTATATAAATAATTCAAAATATAATAAAAAAATAATCAAATAAATTTTAAAGGAAAAAATATCTAGGTCTCTTAACTTAATTATATATTTTTGTAACTAAAAATATAATCTAATCTTTTTATTTTCAGGTGGGCTAAAACTAGGTTTTTGTAATAAAAAAAATTTATGTTTTAGAAAGAGGCCTAAAATTATATGAGTTGGGAAAAAGCCTAAAATTATATGAGTTGGGGAAAAGTTTAAAGCTATAAGTAAAACTGGGCCTTTTTAATAAAAAAAATTATGCTTCAGGGGGCCCTAAAATTAAATATGTTGGGGAGGGGCCCAAGGCCATGGCCTCCTTGGCCTCTCCCCAGGACCGGCCCTGTATCTATATACCTTATATCAATTGAATTATACAACCAAAAAAATAAAAATATATACTGAGACATGATATCAATTTTTTTATCTCAATTAATATACAATATTACCTCGAAATTAATCATCAGATATATCGATGGTACACCAAATTAGAATCGCTTTACTATTGAAAATTTACACTCATCACCAATTAATCTTGAAAATCTTATATTTGTTGTTGAAAAATACATGTACCAACGGTATTAACAAATATTTCAATAGTTATAGTTATGATGATGGTCAAAAGTAAGGTATGAGAAAGATACTATACTAAAAGAGAGCGATAAAAACATAAGAATGTGTGTGTATATGTAGGTGACAAGGGGGGAAAGGGGAAAACGGAGAAAGGGGAAAAGGGGAAAAGGGAGGGGATGTAAAGAGGTTGCGGCGATTAATAGGGTTTCATCAACGAAATATTTTATATCTATTACTATATATATATATATATATATTACGTTATTTCATAATGATACCGAAAGCCCATGTGGTATAAAAAATATAATACACAAGCCCATCATTTAAAAAAAATACAGGTACCATAATTTCCTGTGTTCAACAATAGCAACCACCAATGGCCTATCTATTACATTTTCAATCGATATGGCTATCATGTTCCATAGTTACGAATATTTTTGAACACATTAAAAAGACTGAAACGCCATCATACTACAATTTTTTTTGATATATATTTCTCTTTTTCCTCCCCTTACATGTTCTTCTCTTTCACGCTCATAACAAACACATCTAGAGAGATTTGTTTTTTGAAACTTCTTTAGTAGTGAGACATGAATCAATTAATATGTATAAAACTCCATCAATTTGTGACGAGCATCTCGATACACAAGTTTTTAAATTTGAACGGTGTGTACCTCCATAAAAAATTGACATTAAATGCCATACGGCAGGTAACGTGTGTGCCTCTCATTAGATAAAAATGTGTTCTTCTGGCACTTAACGTCCATTTTGTACGGAAATACAAATGGTATCTCAATTTATAAAACTTGGGTACCAAAACTCTCGTTCTTATCCCCACGTTTGCCTTCAAGTCCTATCGTGTATTACGTGGGTCCCCTGTCATCTTTTTCCCATCTGATAGAGCACAAAAACTTCACCAACTAAATTTACTTATAGAGATGTTGAAACTGAGCTACTTCAGAAGTGAATAGGAGAACTACCGAAGTTTGTTGAAGTAGAAAAAGTCTTACCCAAAGTGTCTTCATATGATATTAAAGGTTTATCTCTTATGGCGTTTAACAATACCTGAAAGCTGAAATCGATGGTTATTGGAGATGTTTTTAGGAGCGAACCTGGGAATTTATATATATCCCAGGCCACATAAATTTTGTTATGGACATTTTTTGATTTCCATCTATGGAGCTATACGGAGAGTTCATTCGGGGTTGCATTTCTTCTCTCGACCAACTTGAAACAACATATTTTTTCATCGGCTCTTGGCGATTTACTTTCGGCTTCGGTTTCCCTCGTGGATACCTAACATTACCAGTTTGGACAAATAAGTGCTTAAGTTTTAAAAAATGACAAATAGATACCCAACTTTATATTTTTTAGTCTTCCGTTAGCACACACAGTTACTTTTAACGTTAACTCCCACATGGCTCTGATTTTTTTCAAAATATCAGTCGTTTTAGGGATAATTTAGTAATGAGGAAATTCCCTCGCGAATACCCAGTGTTACAGAATTTGGACAAATAAGTGCACAAGTTTACAAAAATAACAAATAGATACCCAACTTTACATTTTTTTCTCTTCCGTTACTACCCACCGTTATTTTTTACTTTAATTGCCATGTAGCTCTGGTTTTTGTAATATCCGTTGTTTTAGTGATAACTTAGTATTTTCTCCCTATCTATTAGATAAACACGTGTGTAAACTTGGACACTTATTTGTCATATTTTGAAACACTTGGGTACTAAGGGAAGAACCCCACAATCTCCACGTGACAGTTAACGTCAAAAGTATCGGTGGATACTAACATAAGACATAAAATGAAAACTTGGGTACTTATTTGTCATTTTTGAAAACTTTGGCACTTATTTGTTAATTTTTGAAACAATGGGTATGCACGTGAGTATTTTCCCTTTAGTATTTTCTTCCTATCTATTAGACAAACACTTATATAAATTTCGGCACTTACTTGTCAAACTTTGACACACTTAGGTACTAACAGAAGCGCCACGCAGTTGTCACTTGTCAACTAACATCAAAAGTAACGGTAGGTACTAAGGAAAGACATAAAATGAAAATTTGGGTACTTATCTATCATTTTTGAAAATTTAGACACTGGGTATCCACGGGGATATTTTCCTTTTTAAAAACGTACTAAGTTTTAAAATATGAGTTGGGCCCAAAATAATTTAGGTATTACAAAATCTCTAATGGTTTAGGTAATTGTACTATAGGTCCCCATGTTATACAAAAATATCATTACAAGTCCTTATATAATAAAAATGTACTATACATCTCTATAATAATAAAAAAATTGCGATATATGTCCGTATAATTAGAAACAACATACTAGACATTAAAAAATGTAAAGAAAAGTTTGAAATATACAATAAATCAGTAATCTAACCATTTCAAAGAAGCAAGTTATAAGCTATGTGCTTCTTCTGTACAGTAACTTCTTTCTTTTCACGGTCACATTCTTCAAGCCAAATCTTATACAATACCCATAGATGCAAGGTTTCTTGTTTCTTTTATATCTCTGCAAAACCACTATAAATGATAGTACATGTGTTTATATATTCAAAGGCCCCCACATAATCATTATGTATATAAGTCTAACATCAATACGAGATATGAGAGATCTTGCATCCTAGTTCCTAAGTCTCAGATTTAGTCACTTCCGTTCAGTGGGGGATATGGCCCCTCTGAATTTTATAAGAATTTATATACCCATGTACTTTCAAAATAAAAATTATAAACATTTTATATGTTAATGTTGCAATCTACCTCTCTATAAGGGTACATTTGCTATATTTTGGAATAACACGGATATATGGTCTTACTTTTGACATACTCGGGTTTATATTGATGTTTTGCATAACACAAGGACAATTGTGTTATATATATATGGGAAAGGGCCATTTGGAGTGTAAAACAGTGATATTTATGCTAATTGATAGTGGTATATTCTTCTTTGCATATAGTTTGACTTTTTATGTGTGTGTATAATTATTGATTTCTTATCACTCAATATAGTATAGGGAAAATACACTTGTGGGTACCTAATGTTTCAGCTTTTGTGTTCCGGGTGTTCAAAGTTACAAAAATGACAAATCAGTACACAAGGTTGTAATTTTGTGACGCCGTTAGTACCAACCGTCAAGTTCTTCGTTGAATGCCTACGTAGCGCGTACGTGGCGCCTGCGTGGCAGATTTTTCCTCCAAATTGAAGGCATTCCTGTAAATCCTTAAAACATATCAAAAAAAAGAGAATTTCCCTACTTTAACACGTGGAAGGGACTTTACTCTCAATCAAAATTCAAAGGAGCTCAAGCATCTCTATCCGCGTTCTCAAGGTTATACATTCCACTACACTCAAGATTCTTAAGCCTTTCACCGTGAAAAACATTCTAAATGGGTGAGAGTGGTCCACTCAAAAATGGATCTGATCAAGAGCTAAATGATGTTGTTCATCCATGAGGTATGCTCGACTTTGCTTTTACCCTTAAGAATTTTATGTTCCTTTTAGGTTTTATTGGTGTATACTATCTCAGTTTTGTGTTCTCTTTTGATTTTTACAGGTAAGGTGTCAAGTAGTCATGCTCAAACCCAATCACAGGGGTTATCCTCTTAAGCTAGCATAGAGGAAGAGTTTGGGGATGTCTTGAGTATGTTTTTGGGGTTTTCTGGTTTTTTTTTGCTTTTATAAACCGATGCTTGAATTGCAATGTTTAAAAAAAATCTTTTTTTTAATAGGAAAATGAATTTAAGTAGTGTTTTTTGCTGTTTTGAAACTTGTGCTGGTGAATTGTGTATCATGTAGGTATTGATATACTTGTGCATGTGTCTTTCTTGTCTCCACTGAAGGCATGCATTATTAGTAAACAAAGTTTATTTTTAGTTAGTATATAGCTTAACATCACTGCAATTGAAGTAGAAAATGTTAGCCATCAATGTATTCCCTTTTTAGCTCAATGTGATGTTAAATGTAGTAGTTAAAGATAGTGGATAAACATCCCTGAGTAAATAAAATAGAAAGATATATATATATATATATATATATATATTACTTAGCTAAATGGGATAAGTTAACTGCATACAAGTCCCTGGTTTCTTACACTATTCCATTTTTAACTTGTGTTTTTATTTTTTGCAAAATCTTTTCTTTTGTTCTTATGTGGTGAATTTAAGGATGAGAAGTATAAAAGAGGGTCCATGATTCAATTCTTCAACTGTCACCACAAGAAGATGAACGTGGCTAAATACCGGGATATGGCTAAAACTCTAGGATTTGGTATTAATGCTGAATTTCTCAACAAACCATCGTCTCTTTGACACAAAGGCTTGTGAAAATTACAACAACTGAGGATTGGAGCACCACCAAGCCGTCCTCCAGGACTCAAGTGTACAAATCCTATAGTGATACTGAGGTGTTCAAAGTGCAAAAAAATAGGTCGCAACAAAAGGGCTTGTAAGGAAAAGAAGGTCCAAGGCAATAGTGTGGTTAACACTGCGTTAAATGAGGATGAGAATGTTAACATAAAAGAAGCACTACTTGAGGGTACTTATGTTCCAACACAACAAACCTAAGACACGTAGGCATTTAACGGAAAACTTGATGATGGGAACTAAGGGCCTCACAAAATACAACCTCGGGTATTGATTTGTCACTTTTTAAACTTTAGACATCTAGGAGTCAAAAAACATATTCGCTGGGGACCCCAAGGAATTATCCCTGTAATATATATGTTAGTAGTAACATTACTTTCACTCTCTGGAAATTAATATTATTATGATAAATGATCATGTATAGTGGCTGAAACTTGCTTTGACCTTCATTTGTTATTGGCTCGCACAAATCACCAGCTTCCAAGGTAAAGGAAGAGGAATCATTTTCTCAAGTGCCTTCTCTGCTTCTTCACACACAAACTTTTTATCACCAGAAGCTCTTAACAGTAGCTTCAATTTCAATGGATTGCTTATGGATAAATAATTTTTTCTGTTACCAACATTTTTAGCATTCCATTTGGTAGCTTAAATTCTTACAAATATAAATAAAAAATCTGCAATCCAAATCCCTCTTTTGTATCTATGTTATTAGTCTATCTATTGGGATGTCATATATATTAATCCAGTTTAGAATTACAAGTCGCTTTTGTGCAATCAAGGTTGACATATAGTTTGTAGAATTTATTAACGAATTTCCGAGATTTCTGTGGCGAAGAGCCTGAAACAGAGAACAATTGAATTGCTGTAAACTAAAATACATTTCAAAGAAAGCTGAATAACAATTATATTTCTGTAAATTGAATATACATTGAAGTAAAACGAACTATATAGTTTCAGGTTTCTCGAAAATATGCGAGAAACTAATTTTAATCTTCTTGAGAGTTGCAACAACATCTTTCATTTTAACCCTCTCACTAGGAGATTCAGTTGAACATGACAAAGCCAACTCCATAATGGATAATAAACACTTCACCTTTTCACTAAAGTGTTGCTCATCAGGCCTTATTAAGTTGAAATCCACAACATCACTAACTGCATGGGGAGTAGAATTACTTACCCATCTTTTCAAGCTTAAATCTCCCTCAAACATTTCACTGCTTGGCTTTGTTCTTGTGAAAACTTCCATCATCATAATCCCAAAACTATAAACATTAGATTGTGTTGATACTGTTCCTTCTAATCCATACTCTGCAATCAACTAAAGTACACCATAAATTAAAAATGTTGTATATTGAGTAAAAATTAAAAATTTGACAACTTTACCTGGTGCAATATAACCCATTGTTGCCAAGGTAATGGTATGACTAATACTTTCTCCTTCACCCAACAGTTTTGAAATGCCAAAATCACTCACATGAGCTACCATATTTTCATCAAGAAGCACATTACTTGGCTTCAAGTCACAGTGAACCACAGGTAAAGAATAACCATCGTGGAGATACTCCAATGCAGAAGCTATATCTATCATAATGTTGAGTCTTTGCATAAGATTCAAAAAGTAGTTGTGAGAATACAACCACTTTTCAAGACTCCCATTGGGCATGTACTCAAGTACCAAGGCTTTAAAGTCCTCAACACAACAACTACTTATGATTTTGGTGAGATTTCGATGCCGAAGATTACGCAATATTACACACTCAGTTTTGAAGCTCTTGAAAGCATCTTCTAGTTCCAAATTAAAGACTTTTACAGCCACAAAAGCCCCATCTTTGAGAATGCCTTTGTAAAAAGATCCAAAACTCCCCGATCCAAGCAAATTGCTTTCACTATACTTATCAGTTGCATCGAGAAGTTCATAGTATGAGATTCTTTCCACTTCTTTGACGGAAAAAGACACTGATTCCCTAAAAATAATAACTTTCTTTCGACATCTCCTTAATGTAAATATAAACACCATCACAATAAGTATAGATACAACAATTCCTAGTAGGATGAGTTTAAGTAAAACTTTCCTTTTTGAACCCTTTTTTTTACTAGAACTAACTCGACATGGTGGAACTTGAAACCTTGAATCACCGCACAATTCATCGTTAGATACAAAAGAAAGGCCTGTGAAGTTTTTGAAAGGCCCACTAGATGGAATTTCTCCTTCTAATTCATTGTAAGAAACGTTGAAACTTGTGAGAGATTTAAGAGACTCTAAGGACTTTGGGAATCCTGAAAGATTGTTATGAGACAGGTCCAAATCTACCAAACTAATGAGTTTACCTAGTATGTCTGGGATGGATCCTTCCAATCTGTTATGATCCAAATAAAAATTTTGTAAGCTTGAAAAACCCTCAAACGTGCTAGGAATATTACCTGAGAATTGATTCATAGACACATCTATATAAATTGCCGCTTTCAGATTTCCAATCTCGATAGGTAAATAGCCGTGTAAGGAATTTGAGGAGAAATCTATCTGAATGAGATCTTTAAGGTCCCAAATTGTAGGCGGAACAAAAGTCAAACCATTATTGCTAAAAAAATAGACCTAAGAGAAGAAACTTTGTCTAAGCAGATAGGAATTACACATGAAAGATTATTGTGGCTCAAATCTAGGAAAAAAAGGAGGGGTAGTTCACACAGAGTGTCTAGAGTTGACCCATCTATATTGTTCGTGCTTAGATCTAAACCTTGGATAGCCTTCATAGTAGGTGGAATTCGACCAGACAAGTAATTGTTAGATAGGTCTAATAGAAGTAATTTTCTAGAATTTCCAATCTCACTAGGAATGCTTCCCTTAATTTTTGCAGCCATTTGCAAAAAATTTCCCCAGAGAAGAAAAATTCCCAATGGTAACTGGAAGGCTTCCGTTCAAAGGATTTCTAGAGACACCTAACTGTGTTAAATATTGACATCTTGACAATGAAGAGATGAATTTGAGACCTTGAGATGTAAGATTGTTGTCATCTAACCTTAAATACTCGAGTAGCATGATATCTCCAAGGGAGTCTGGGATTTCTCCACTAAATTCATTATTTTCAAGCTCTATCCTTCGAAGTTTGGTTGAATTTGAGAGAAAGTTGGGAATAGCTCCCCAAAGATTATTCTCATTAAGTAAAAGTATGTCAAGATTTGGAAGAGTATAGCCCATATTTGATGGAAGAATGCCAGAAAGTTTATTCGTGCCAAGGGAAATCCATCTCAAATTTGATAAATAGAAGATACCCAATGGTATTGAACCACTTAAGGTATTATTGTACATCCAAATTCCCTCCAATTTTCGAAGATTGTTAATCTCTATTGGTATCGCACCTGGATAAAACGAAGAATTGAATGCTCAAACTTGTTGAACATAATAATCTTTTTTCTTAAAAATGGCCACAGAGTTTTCCTTACCTTCCAAGTAATTAGAGTGAAGAACTATCTGTTGTAATGTTGAGATGTTGAACAAGGCAGGTGGTATAGATCCTATAAGCTGGGCTTCTGCCAAGTACAAAATTTTTAGGTTATGAAGATTGCCAAACTCTTGTGAGATTAAACCTGAGAATAAATGAGGAATACAAAACAACAATTAACAATAAACAAAATGGATTTAACTTTTCACTTGCTTTGTACGATTATATATAGTCAACAAACAGTCAGTTGAAAGAGTCTATCTTTGGAAAAATCATTGTTTCCAAGGAATTGTTGCTCGAGAGTCACTAATTTTCCAATTTCTACATGTATGACTCCACTAAATCTGTTAATTGATAATCCCAATATTTGAAGTGCTGAGCAATTTGATATTATGAATAAAATTATAAAAGGAAGAAAGTAAAAATATGTTGGCTCCATTTTATTGTTTAACTTTCGATGCATTCTCATTGCGTCTTAATGAGTATAAATAGCTTCCAAATTTCTTGCATTATTATTGTGTGGGGATGGTGCACTGTTGACATAGCCTTATAGTAGAGTTGACTTGGGTAAACAGCTGCTTTTTTTATTTTGTCTTTGATATCAATTATTTTCCATTGACTTGATTAGAAACAAAAACAACGACTTAGTGGGGCTATCTAGTATTCCTCCTTACGTTCAATTTCCATCACTCTTTTTCTCACTACTAGTAATGAAAGAAATGGGAGGACTGTAACTTTACATCGTAAGAAATGGGCTTTACACACTACAAGAAATAGTATTATTAGGGACGATGTTATTGCGGCAACACTAAAATGGCCTCTAATTATATTATTAGTGGCAATGTTTGCCGCTAAAGATAGAGTCAATAGAGAAAAAACAAATAATTTGCTGGTATCTTTAGCCACGAACTTATAGTGACGAACAAATAGCGTTTATTAACGGCAAAATTAAGATTTCTAGTGTTAAAATTTTTGCCGCTAAAGATATCTTTTCTTGTAGTGACAGGATGTTAGCTGTAAAGATAGATATATAATAATAACAAATATGTATTTTCCTAACTTACATGCTTAAAGCAGCATCATAGAACCAAATCATTAAGAACTTATGTAGAACAAAAAAGGCCTTATGGTTAGTTGCACCACCGATCTCCGTGTTATGCAAAATAGCCTAATATATTGGCCCCTGTATTTTATAAGTTAACAGATATACTAGGGATTTTTTTTATTAAGGTCCAAGAATAATATACTTTATTAAAGAAAGGCCTATAGTATAACTACATAGTAAAAGGGTAACTGGTGAATGAATGAAAAACCCAATTTTTACCTTCTTTCTCCTATCCCCTGTAAAGTTTAATGTCTGAAATAAAGATAATGGCAGAAAATGTGTCATTTCGTCCTCTCTTTGTGTCTCTTCTATAGTTCTTTAACTTACTTCAACCGTGATCATCATTTCACTCTATCAAATACACGCTTACACTCTATCAAAGACATCATTTTACTCTAAACAAAAGAAGAGAAAATTTATGGGCTTGTTTTCCTAATTTACAAGGTAATTTGTTTTACAAAATTAAATATTGAAAAGAATATGTTAATGTTAAATATTGAGGAATGTACCACGATCAGCACCAGCGCCTGAGTCAGGTGCTGCGATTCCGGATAATATGTCAGAGAAATAATGTCGACACAACGATCCTCTTGATTTATATCTTTAATATCGAAAAATGTTCAAATCCGAATACATAAATTCATGATTTTATCTTTGACTGATGATCTTCAAGTATTTGAAATTCAAACTAACAATTTTGTATCGCTGATTTTTTTATTATTGGTAATATTATTATTAATTGGCAAAGGGATTTTATACCCTCCTCAGGCTAGCCATGAAACAAAGAAGCCAATGGATGGACGGACAGGGCAATTTACCCGATGCAATTTACTTCATCCTGTCTTAGTCCTCTTATTCAACCATGCCAGACACAAAAACCATCAGGCTAGCTAGAACTTTCTAAATATAGATTGTTAATGTTTTCAACAACAAAGGGTAATTAACTATGTTTCAATTTGTTATTGTAGTTTTGTTATATAAAGTCACTGATCTGGAAGACAATCTGAGCACTTCAATCAAATCTGGTAATGACTCAATCTGATACACTGTTTGCTAAAGCGCTCATAAACAATGCCATTAACAAAGCTACAATAACAAATTGAAACATAATTAATAGAAAACAAGCCGCCATTAACAATGCCACACCCAAGATACTTAACAAAAATGAGATATAGACACAAAAATGAATAGTTGGACTCCTACATGTAATAGGGATCAACAATTATTTTTGTAGTATGAGTTTTCCAAAAGCATTTAGTCTGAAATTAGGGTCTGGATTTCGATTAATAGAGCCAAGTGCCACTAATTAAGTGGTTGAGGAAAGAAGAGCAAGGCTTTGTTTCCTGTTGTGTTAACTCTATTTGATCTAGCAGCTTGTAATCAAGGTTCAGGGATTATTAATGAATTTTTTTATTAACAGTAATCGTACTTTAATTTTCTGAAGCTCTCATTGGTATGAATAGTAAAAGATTAATCAGAAAAAAGAGACCAGAATTAAATGAAAAACCAGAATCTTAACAGAAAGATTTGATCGTTGTCAAGTAAAGCTACTAAATATATGGCCACTACAAGACTTACGACTTACAACGTCAACAAAAGAGTTTCAGCTCTATCTCTTCACAACTTCAGTTATTAGAAAAAGAGAAGTTCCGAAAAACCAATAAAACCTACTGTAAGAAATCCTGCAAAAATTCCTGCAAAAATTGCTTCAGACAATTCGGAACACATCATTCTTCCTAGCAAGGATAGGCAAGAATTTATGTTTTCAAAGTGCATTCCTTTTAAGGATAATAAACAAGGAACCAAATCGTACAATATCTTTTTGTCTTGAGGTGTTTTCACAAAATATAATACTTTCTTGGAGTTAATATCATAAATGAGCTTATCATTATTGAAAATAACATCCAGTTGTTCCTTTGATCCTCTACGCACAATAATGTTATTCACATTTGGATAATTCATGATAAAATTCAAAGGAATAATCTTCATCTTAGACCAAATATGATTCATGTGATTCTCCAACACCCACACATATAGTTTATTGCTGTAACCAATAAACCCTATTGACGGCTTCTCATCCCACATAAAAGTGAGGGATCCAAGTGTTTGAATACGCCGAGGGATCTCGATTTTCATGAAACTCTCGTCTTTTAGATTTAATCTAATTAACAATGTTTTCTCCACTTCAGCTTTATCCAAATTTGCCATGTAGAAGATATTCTCAGAAGATCCTTCACTGTTTTCACGTGATAGAGAAATATCAAGTGGTCTCCAAGACCGATCAGTTCCAATAGTTAACAATTTTATACCATATTCATTTGTTCTTCTCTTTCCGTGCATACAAATCAACTTATAAATATTACTTGATGAAACAAAACCTATGTATATGTGTCTCCATCTTCCTCGTAGTCCTGGATCATCCACCACTTGAAGCACTTGTTTAGTAGCCGGGTTTCTTATACAAAGTTTACCCGTCATTTTGCTTTGCTCCACCACTAAGCCGTTTTTGTAATTTATAAATTTAAATGTTTCTACAATACCACCATATGTATGTTTACTTATATCTTCATAAACAGTTTGAGATTCACTACGGCTCATATGCTTCTGAATGAATTCTGAATCGAGAGTAATGATTTGCCATGACTTGCACACGCATCTAAATCTTAGTACACTTTTTATAGGCAAAAAGCTCAAAATCTCAACAATTACATCACCAGGCATCCTCTTGCCACCTGTTTAATTTTATGAAACAACTATTCATGATACAGTGTAATCTGACTTACAAATAAAACCGGAAATCCTATAAACATTTTTTATTTATGCATATAAGCTAGTAGCTGGTGAAAAGAACTTCTACACTAACCAGCTAACAATGAAGGAGACAAATAAGTGAATAACATTTGTAATGTTCATAGCCCATAAAAGAATTCACATCTCCAACTTAAAAAATAAAATAAAATGAAACCAGTATACAAATACAATATAGTGCACGTCAAGAATTAATTGCATGCACCATGAGAGGTATTGGTGTCTTTTTTTTGGGTCAATTGTTTGTTTATACCTGAACTAAACAACACTTATATGAACTTAACAACACTTATATGAAATAAACAACACTTATAGGAAAAATAAATTAAGAGACTCTATAAAATAAAATAATAGTAATAACTATGTAAGTAATTACCAAAATCAATAGGCAAGTCTTTTTTCAAGTTTCGTGATAAGAGAAATCCAACCATTGCAGTGTTTCCAATCAACCAAAGAAAAAACCCCATTGCAGTGTAGCTAAGCTAGGCTGCTAACCCTAATGGACAAGTTATTAAGGTTATAGTACTAAGGATAGATAATTGTCTTAACGGATTTTGAGACTGATAGTGTTAGTGGGCTTAAAAGTCCAAACTAACGGTCCAGAAGAGTGAAAATAATATGCTTATGTAAATATGTAAGAAGAGAGTCAATTAGACTAGCGTATCCTTTTGTATTCGCGTGTGGAAAGAATGTGATGGTTGAGTGAAAAAGTCAACAAAGAGGATAAATTGGACTTAAGCGAATGGAATACTTAAAGTTAAATATTGATGGTAGCTATGATTTGGTGAGATCGAGAGCCGGAATAGGCGGTGTATTAAGAGATGTAGAGGGTAATTTTATTGCGGGGTTTTCGGGATCATGTGTGTCGGATTCGTCATTCCGATCGGAGGGCCTAGCTCTACATTATGGGTTACGATGGGTGATAAATCGAGGAATAAAAAACTTGTATATGTCGAGACGGACTCGAGTGAGTTTCACGCAGTAGTGAAAGGCGGTGGTAGCTCAAAGAGTTGGAATGACTGGTGCTTTTCTTAAAAGTGATTTTAAAGGTTTAGAGTATATTATTAGGAATATAAAATCACTTTGAGTGATTATTTTGAAAAACAATCCTAAACGGGCTTTGGTGATAAAATAAATAATTATAATAAAATAATTAAAATATTAAATGAAAATGTATATTTTAAGAATGAAATTAGTAATGACTAAAATTTAGTATTAAGATGATAATTTGTTTGGCTTACTTGTAAAAGGGAAACTAGTGGTGAGCATGGTTCGGTTCGTCTCCGTTTTTGGCCAAAACCAGAACCGAACCGAATATTTTGGTTTTTTTATAATTTAATAATCAAACCGGGCTGTTCGCATTTGGTTCCATATTCGGTTTTTGGTTCCGAATTGGTTCGTTTCGATTCGGTTTTGGTTCGCTTCGAATTCGGATGCTTGGTCAATAATATTTTCACCCCATTTCTTGAAATATATTGTGTAATAGAGACTAATATTCCAATACAATTATGCTACTATTACTTGTCTATGTGTACTATTAATATTTCAATTAAATATAAACTTATAAACTAACGATACTTATCTTAATTTACAATAGTTAATAAATTTAAATCTATTATTTCCTACTTCATACAATAGTGATTTATAAAATCAATCAAGTAATGAATACTTATAATTTTAAGTGATATAAAAAAAATTCTCACTAATAGCACCATCGAATAGTATAGCTAAAATTTCACGTAAAAGATTAATTCTTAACAAAAGTTTCTCCCACATAATTTTTATAAAAAAAGTTCACGTTCACTATTTTTCCTTCGTTAGTTTGGTTTTTTTTGGTTCGGTTTTTGCGTAGTAAACCGAACAGAAACAAAAAATCAGTTTTTGAAAAATTAAAAACCGAACCATTTAAGTTATTCGGTTTTTGTTTTTGGTTTTTTTTGGTTCGGTTTTTTTTCGGTTTTTCTGGTTCGGTTTGGTTTTCTGGTCCTCATTTGCTCACCCCTAAGGGAAACAGTGTTTCAACTTAATTGAAAAATTATCTTTTTTCAAAAAATTTTATGGGACCAAGTATATGGTTTAAAAATATTTGGAAAACCATAATGTATATTTTCTTAAAAGATAAATATTATAGGGGTCAAATCTATTTTGAATCTTGTTAAATTGAATAAACCAATTGGGTGAATCTTGTCAAGTCTTAGGCAACGATTTGTGAATCTCATTGGGTGGAATAAACCATTCTGAAAGTTAAATTGAATACCGATGAAAGTTGTAACAAGTGGCAACATGTTGGGAGGTTTGTAATTGAATTTGTGGTTTCTCTATGAAGATAAATCATTATTGAGCTTATTGGCGTTAAAGTAAATGGCTAAATATGGTGGAAGGGTTAGGCATGGAGAAAGTAGAAGTAGAATCTTGGGAAGCAATCGAGAT
This sequence comes from Nemophila menziesii, assembly GCA_029959085.1. Classification (NCBI taxonomy): domain Eukaryota; kingdom Viridiplantae; phylum Streptophyta; class Magnoliopsida; order Boraginales; family Hydrophyllaceae; genus Nemophila; species Nemophila menziesii. The sequence continues at coordinate 53,855,326 of JARWIR010000007.1, forward strand.
TATTAGAGCCTTGTAAGAAATAGATATTTACTTTGAAAGGAATTTTAGGAAGAGGAACTTATGTGCGGATAGGATAGCAAAAGCGAGAAGAGGAACTTATGTGCGGATGGGATAGCAAAAGCGAGCATGACATAAGTAGAGAAATATTGTCGACACAACGATCTTTTTGATTTATATCTTTAATATAGAAAGATGTTCAAATCCGAATGCATAAATTCATGATTTTATCTTTGACGGATGATCTTCAAGTATTTGAAATTCAAACTAACAATTTTGTATCGCTGATTTTTTTATTATTGATAATATTATTATTAATTGGCAAAGGGATTTTTTACCCTCCTCAGGCTAGCCATGAAACAAAGAAGCCAATGGATGGACGAACATGACAATTAACCCGATGCAATTTACTTCATCCTGTCTTAGTCCTCTTATTCAACCATGCCAGACACAAAAACCATCAGGCTAGCTAAAACTTTCTAAATGATGTTTTCAACAACAAAGGGTAATTAACTATGTTTCAATTTGTTATTGTAGTTTTGTTATATAAAGTCACTGATCTGGAAGACAATCTGAGCACTTCAATCAAATCTGGTAATGACTCAATCTGATACACTGTTTGCTAAAGCGCTCATAAACAATGCCATTAACAAAGCTACAATAACAAATTGAGACATAATTAATAGAAAACAAGCCGCCATTAACAATGCCACACCCAAGATACTTAGAAAAAAATGAGATATAGACACAAAAATGAATAGTTGGACTCCTACATGTAATAGGGATCAACAATTATTTTTGTAGTATGAGTTTTCCAAAATCATTTAGTCTGAAATTAGGGTCTGGATTTCCATTAATAAAGCCAAGTATACACTCTCAAGTGCCACTAATTATTAATTAAGTGGTTGAGGAAAGAAGAGCAAGGCTTTGTATCCTGTTGTGTTAACTCTATTTGATCTAGCAGCTTGTAATCAAGGTTCCGAGATTATTAATGGATTTTTTTATGAAAAGTAATCGTACTTTAATTTTCTGAAGCTCTCATTGGTATGAATAGTAAAAGATTAATCAGAAAAAAGAGACCAGAATTAAATTCAAAACCAGAATCTTAACAGAAAGATTTGATCGTTGTCAAGTAAAGCTACTATATATGGCCACTACAAGACGTACGGCTTACAACATTAGCAAACCAGTTTCAGCTCTATCTCTTCACAACTTCAGAAAAAATAATAAGGAAAGAGAAGTTTTTTTTTTTTTATTTTGAGCAAAAAGAGAAGTTCCAAAACATGAAGTTCCTAACGGACAACAACTACTGCAACACCTATAAGAAATACTGTAAAAATTTCATCAAAAAATTCTAAACACATCCCTCCTAGCAAGGATAGGCAAGAAGTTATGTTTTCAAAGTGCATTCCTTTTAAGGATAATAAACAAGGAACCAAATCGTACAATATCTTTTTGTCTTGAGGTGTTTTGACAAAATTTTGGAGTTAATATCATAAATGAGCTTATCATTATTGAAAATAACATCCAGTTGTCCCTTTGATCCTCTACGCACATTAATGTTATTCACATTTGGATAATCCATGATAAAATTCAAAGGAATAATCTTCTTCTCAGACCGTATATGATTCATGTGATTCTCCAACACCCACACATGGAGTTGTTTGTCAATAATAAACCCTAGTGACGGCTTCTCATCCCACATAAACATGTGTGATCCAAGTGTTTGAATACGCTGAGGGATTTCGATTTTCATGAAACTCTCGTCTTTTAAATTTAATCTAATTAACAATGTTTTCTCCACTTCAAATATATCCAAATTTACCATGTAGTAAATATCCTCGGAAGATCCTTCATTGTTTTCACGAGATAGAGAAATATTAAGTGGTCTCCAAGCAAGATCTATTCCAATACTTAACAGTTTTATACCATATTCATTTGTTATTTTACTTCCATGCATACAAATCAACTTATAGATATTAGTTGATGAAACAAAACCTATGTATATGTGTCTCCATCTTCCTTGTAGTTCTGGATCATCCACCACTTGAAGCACTTGTTTAGTAGCCGGGTTTCTTATACTATACTTACCCGTCATTTTGCTTTGCTCCACCACTAAGCCAATTTTGTAATCTATAAATTTAAATGTTTCTACAATACCACCATATGTAGGTTTATATATATCTCCATAAACAATTTGAGATTTACTCCGACTCATATGCTTCTGAATGAATTTCGAATCGAGAGTAATCATTTTCCATGACTTGCACACGCATTTAAAACTTAGTACACTAATTTTTACAGGCAAAAAGCTCAAAATCTCAACAATTACATCATCAGGCATCCACTTGCCACCTGTTTAATTTTATGAAACAACTATTCATGATACAAAAAGCTCAAAATCTCAACTATTCATCATCAGGCATCCTATAATCATTTTTTATTTATGCATATAAGCTAGTAGCTGGTGAAAAGAACTTCTACACTAACCAGCTAACTAACCAGCTAACAATGAAGGAGACAAATAACTGAATAACATCTGTAATGTTCATAGCCCAGAATTCATATCTCCAACTCTCCAACTTAAAAAATAAAATAAAATAAATGAAACCAGTATACAATATATATAGTGCACGTCAAGAATTAATATTAATTGCATGCACCATGAGAGGTTATTGATGTCTTTTTTTTTTTTTTTTTTTTGGGTCTACCTGAACTAAACAACACCTAAACAACACTTATAGGAAAATAAATTAAGAGATTTAAATAATAGTAATAAGAATGTAAGTAATTACCAAAATCAATAGGCAAGTCTTTTTTCAAGTTTCGTGATAAGAGAAATCCAACCATTGCAGTGTTTCCAACCAACCAAAGAAAAAACCCCATTGCAGTGTAGCTAAGCTATATAGGCTGCTAACCCTAATGGACAAGTTTAATTAATATTTTATATGCACCAACATAAAAATAAACTCCACGAAACCCTAGAATGAGGCGTGTGAACAAAATTAAGGTTAAAGTACTAATGATAGATAATTGTCTTAACGGATTTTGAGACTGATAGTGTTAGTGGGCTTAAAAGTCCAAACTAACGGTCCAAGAGAGTGAAAATAATACTCCCTCCGTCCACAAATGTTTGTCATACCTTTTTCTTCACATAAATTAAGAAAAACAATTAATGTCTTCTACTTTTACTAAATTACCCTCAACCAACTATTTAATAATTAAGAAAAGTAATTAATGCCTTCTACTTTTTGAAAATTAAATAAAGGTAAACTTGGTAGAACATGTAAAAAAGTGCCTTGATATTTTAAAATGACAACCTTTTGTGGACATCCATTTTTAGAAATTGTGACAAACATTTGTGGACGGAGGGAGTATACTTTTGTATATATGTAAGAAGAGAGACAATTAGACTAGCGTATCTTTTTGTAAAAGAATGTGATGGTGGAGTGGAAAAGTGGTGTTGATAAATTGGACTAAACCTAATGGATTACTTAAAGTTAAATATTGATGGTAGTTATGATTTGGTGAGATCGAAAGCCAGAATAGACGGTGTATTAAAAGATGAAGAGAGTAATTTTATCGCGGGGTTTTTGGGATCATGTGTGTCGGATTCGTCGTTCTGATTGGAGGGCCTAGCGTTACATTATGGGTTGCGATGGGTGATAAATTCGAGGAATAAAAAACTTGTATGTCGAAACTAACTCAAGTGAGCTTCACGCGCTAGTGAAAGGCGGTGGTAGCTCAAGGAGTTGAAATGGCTAGTGCAAAGTTTAGAGTATTATTAGAAATCTTAAATCACTTCAAGTAATTATTTTAAAAAGCAATCTCAAACAGGTTTTGGTGATAAAATAAATAATTATAATATATTAATTATAATAAAATAACTAAGATATTAAATGAAAATGCATATTTTAAAAATGGAATTAGTAATGACTAAAATTTAGAATAAAGATGATAATTTGTTTAGTTTATTTGTAAAAGGAAAACTGTGTATCAACTTAATTATATCTTTTTCCAAAATCTTGTATAGGACCAAGTATATGGTTTAAAAATATTTGGGAAACCATAATGTATATTTTCTTAAAAGATAAAAATTACAGGGTCAAATTTATTTTGCACAACACTTGGGTCCTACTATGATTTCCCTGATAGGTGCATAACTGTGTGTTAATTAAACTACAAGGGATCTATGTCTTAGTAATATTTTTAAGAGAAAAATATCCTCGTGAATATCTAGTGTTTCAAAATTCAATAAATAAATTTCTAAATTTTCAAAAATGATATATAAAGACCTAATTTTTTATTTTATGTCTTTCGTTAATTAGTACTCACCATTACTTTTGGAGTTAACTGCCACGTGGCGATTGTGTGGCGCTTCCGTTAGTACCCAAGTGTTTTGAAATTTGACAAATAAATATCCAAGTTTACACATATGTTTGTCTAATAGATAGGGAAAAAATACTGAATTATCCCTAAAAACGACTTATATTTTAAAAAACAGAGTCACGTGGCAGTTAACGTCAAAAGAAACGGCGGATACTAACGAAAGATATAAAATGTAAAGCAGGGTATCTATTTATCATTCTTGAAAACTTAAGCACTTATTTATCTAAATTCTGTAACATTGAATATTTACAAAATAATTTTTCTCAAATTTGAATATATATAACTCTATTTTTCTAGAATTATATTTTAAATCTCCATTTTAAGCAAAATGACTCATTAACCTACTCTTTGAAATATCTGTAGACTGTAATATAGGTCCTTATATTATATTTTAGTTTTAATATTTATTAGAAAATTGGAGGCCATTATAAAAATATGGAAAAAGAAAAATATGGAAATGACAAGTAAATGTTTCTAAAAGCAAAAATATTTTAATACATATGAGAGCTACTTTGAACTGATCAGAATCATTTTGAATCCAATAAAATTTAATTTAAAGACCTTTTCATCTCTGCAGAGTAGTTTAACCACTAGATCAACTATCGATCTTTAAAAGAAAAATATTAGTTTACTTGACTTTAGGTTGTTTGGGGGCCAATTATATGTCTAAAAGTACTAGAGAACAGATAAATATTTTTAAAATAAGAAAATACTAATTTCAGTGTCTTAAAATCTCGATCCCTCAAAATATTGCACTACAAGTCCTATATAATTATAAAAAAAAAATTTAAATTTAGGTTGAGGCAAAGAAGTTCGAGGGTAATGCTTTTGAAAATAATTAACTTAATTGCACTATGCATTTTTATATTATATTAATTTTATTTTGATTGATTTACACTATTATACTTTATACTATATAAAATAACATATATTTCATTTATAAAAAATATTTATAAAAAGTTTAATTAGAAATATTTTAAAATTTGGGTGAAAGAAGGAGTTCAAGGATAATGTTATTTGAAAAAAGTCTGCGTAAGTTCTTATATTAAGAAAAAATTGCAGTATAGATCCTAATATTTTATTATAGATTATTTACACTATAAATTCCTATGTTATATAAAATAATCTATAATTTAGTATAGAAAAAACAAATGAAATAAATATAAATCTATAAGATATTTTGAAAAATTAGTGACGTCAAGGAAAGATTCTGAAAATTTGGAGAAAGGGAAAGGGAGGGAGAGAGGGGAGGGAGGTTTCATAAGCTAATCATATAGTTTATTTTACATAGGAACAAATATATATATATATATATATATATATATATATATATATATATATATATATATATATATATATATATTTTAAAAATCAACGGGGTAGATGTTTTAGAGGAACTTCACTGTAGAAAATATCGACGTAATATCACTATATATCTATATATAACTACATATATAAAATTACATATCGAGATTCAAAATCGCCTAATCTCGCATAGATCCTGTGTAATTCCACCTAAGTGTTAGTCTCCGAAACCGAGTTATATACATCATAGATGACAAACAAATTGAGTTATGAATTTTTTTCCATAACTCGATATATAATTAAAAAAAAAGCATATATATTCACACAACACGATCATCACAAAGATCAATAACAGATTTGAAACCACAAAACAAAACAAATTATGTATTGAAATAAAGTATAACTAAAAACTAGTGAAATCAAAGTATACATTAAAGAAAAAATAATCAAACATGAAATATAATTATCAATGAAGGTTTAAGTATACATCAAAGTTTAAAATTTAATCTTAAAATTAATTATAATTTGTTAATAATAATAAAATAAAAAAATAAAAAAAGGTTTTTTTTAATTTTTTTTTTTTATAAAACATGACAATATAGAGGAAATGTTGTGATAATTATGAAAAAGAATAAGAATAAAAAAAAAGAAAAAATAATACAAAAAGATTATTCATAAAATTTTGTGAAATATAAAAAAATTATAATAATAACTATCCACATAAAAAAATAAAGGTAAAAAATGATATATGTGTTGTAAATGGTAGAGAAAGAAAAAGGAGTGTTATGTTTATTATCAGAGAGAGTGAAGATTACATAATCGGAGCTCCTATTTATAGGTAATAGGTAACCATAAACCCTAGTGTTCATGGGCTTGACTACTAGCCCATGGGCTGGAATGAATATCCACTAAATGGGTTTATAACACTCCCGCTTGGATATCCAGTCCCTAAGAATATGCCTCGTTAAAACCTTCCTAGAAAAAACCTAGTAGGAAAAAATCTAGTGAAGTAAAAAGAGTACATTTCTTTGTACGCTAACTAAAACTACCTCATTAAAAACCTTTATCAGGAAAACCTATTAGGACAAAACCGTGATAAAGGAAAGAGAGTAACGCGTATTTGTCTCCCCCTCTTGGAAGCATCTCAGGAGAGGTCTTGAAGTCGACGAATGCCAATCTCGTGTATTAATTTCTTGAATGTAGATGTAGGTAATACCTTTGTAAATAAATCATCAAAATTGTCACTTGAGCCAATTTGATGAACATCTATTTCACATTTCTTCAAGATTTCACGTCTAAAGGATAATTTTGGAGAGATATGTTTGGTTTGATCACCTTCGATGTAGCTTCCTTTGTCTTGAGCGATACAAGTAGTATATTAATGGACTCTATTTACTTGTTGAAAGGTTGCATTTCCCTTAAATATTTAATTTTGAGAATATGCTTCATTAAAAACATTGCAAGGAAAACCCAATGAGAAAAAACCTACGCTAAGGAAAAAAAAGTGCATTGCATAAATGTCTCCCCCTGATATAAATATAACACACTGGTGTATAACTTGAGACGTTTAATAGGAGTAATAAATAGTACAACATAAATTTGATCGACGCTTCATTAATATACAATGATTGAAAAAGCTCGACATAAGACTTATATGAAGTCTTTCATAAAAATAATAGCACATAAAAGTGCATCCACCACTGGATCTCTTTAATAAATATATTATATGTGCTACAACATACTATCTTATATAGTGACTCCCCCTTGTAGCACATTCGTTTTACAGTTGTGAAAATTTTACGTCGTACAAGTGAAATTAAAAAAATATTTGCTTTATTTATGTCTTTCTACTGATGACCAGTCAGTTTATTTAGACATTTTAATTAAAATAATCCTCGATTTCATTCATATATTAATAGTTATTACGCGTATATATAACTATTCGGTCATTATCAATTTTTAGTTAGGTTCCAATAATTTAAAGTAGTAAAATAACTGATTGAGATCTCAATATAAAATCAGGTACCTAATACTCAGTAGGAGTATTTTAATTCTCAGTTATGTACACTACTTTGACATTTATAAGATGTCAAAAGTCTCATAATTAACAACTTGCTCATGTTGTTGCTCCTTTATGCTATATTTGGAACCAAATAGATCTATTGCGCTTTAAGAATACCATAGTCTAATTTTATAAGATAGATCTTTTGAGACATAAATTTAATCAGGAGCATTGATAACTGGTTATTGTAACTTAATCAATACACCTTTACAATATTTTCAATTATTTGTATAATTGTACGAGGATCAATATAAATGGTGTATTCTTATATTCCAGTTGTTATTTCCCCTATTCTTGATAATATCATATATATCATGTTCTCAAAATCCATCTTTGTGCACGTGGTGGAGCAGTTGTAATAGGAAATTGCACAATCAAATTATCTTGATGGATATAATTTTTGGTCTTTTACCAATAGGGAGTATAATATTGAGCAACGTTATAGGAATTCGTCATAAACGATTCAGTGAATTACTTGTATTTATCCCTTTATTTTGTCTTAGAAAAATAGACGATTTAGTAACAAAATTATTTGAGATTAAAATCTTTATTTAGGCATAGACAATGTTAATATTCACTTGATAATATTAATCTTTAAAATTATCACTTGTGAATATTCTAGTAGAATTTACCTCACCAAATATACATATGATAATGCTGGCAAAATATAACATATAATGATATTTTTCAAATATAAGTGATTGGATCACAAAATAATTCATTATTCAAATTTTGTAGATTTATTTTACTAGAGTCAAAATATATCTTATTGGACTCAATGTTTCTAGAAAATATAATTTTGGTTTTTCGAGAATTTCTTATATAATTCACATCCTCATACATTTTCTTATAGAATATCAATTGGATTTTGGATAAATGTAAATCTTAGAAGTATAATACAAATTTTTCCAAATTCCTCTATTAGGTCGGATGTACCAGATATGATATTGACGTTTACTTTAGAAATTTGAAGATTAGAGAAATATATTTTATTTCTTAGGTTATGCGAATGAAAAACGATTCAATTGATAAGTTATGCGATATATGCGCATAAAATATAGCTTTAATTATCATACATTCGTTTCATTCGTTAACCGAACAACTACCTCATATTGACATCTATGAGTTCGCATAAGTTACATAAAGTTATGCCTAATATTTTTTCATTATAGGTTATGCTATATCAGTGGATGTGCATAAAATACGTATGTAACTTGTGCATACGTCCTATTTTTCACATAGGTTATGTTATATAGAGGATATATCCAAATAATATATATACATATCGTGTGTGTATATATATATATATATATTTGTATAGGGTATGTTATATCAAAGGATATAAAGATAAAATACGTATACAACTCGTGTATATACCTTATTTTTTTATAAGTTATGTTATATCAAAGGATATAAACATAAAATATATATACAATTAGTGTGTATATGTATAACTTTTTTTTTTTCGTTTACAATGGTGAGCATTGTTACATTTTTTTTGTCAAATATTTCTTTTCTTTCTTCGTTCACAGTGGTGAATATTGCTTTTTTTTTCTTGACTGTTTCGATCTACCGTGGTAATATTCGAATATTATAACAACTTATTAAACAAAAATATTTTTGTTAGTTTACAAAAAAGTAAATAGAAAAAAAATAACTTGGCATGATATATGATACGCAATATATGGTCGGTCTCATGATGAAAAGATTATATGGTAATAAAATCTTTTTTAAAAATGAAAAAAAAAAAGTAAAAGATTTTCTTTTTCTAAAATCAGCAACTTTGCACAGTTCGCATTCACAATTATTTCTATGAGATTGTGATCCAATATTGAAACAATTCAATATTAAAAAAAATGTCATTATTTTTTATCAAGTTTACTTGAATAGGCCGAAACTTTACGGTGGAGAATTAATAGAGTTAATTTATCAAAATGACTTCATTATTTATGTTGGTTCTTCACTTAGTCAACATCTTTTTGGATCTGTTTTACAAGACATAGTTGATGTTCATCATTCGAATACTATTTTTATAAGTGCAGCTATATATATTAGAGCTATTTGTTATATTCTTTCTTCTACCATCAATGTGGGATAGATATAGATAAACAATTTTCAATAGTCAAGCTTATTTATATAAAGCTGCTTCTTATTACTCTTTTTCAGCTACCGATATGGGATATTGAGCTGCTAAAGGAGCTCCTTTGATTTTTAAACATGAGTCCATATGTTTTTTTCATCCCTATTATTTGACTGAGGAGATTAAAAAAGAACTTATAATTTTTTATTTTTGTCAATTAAAGCTGAGGCTTTGTGCTTCATGTGAGGTGAAAGTCAATAAAAAAAACTTATTTTTTGGCCTTTTCCTAAAGACTTCACAGTAGTGAATGTTATTGAAAAAAAACCCTCTTTTTGGCTTTTTTTTATTTCGTTTTCTTTTGTTTACATAGATGAACCTTTTGAAAGCATATGCTATTATAGGATTCATTAAATCAAATGATAAAAGAATCTTTTTTTTTTCATTCGAACTGATGGACAAATTTTTTTCTTTTTTTTTCAAATAGATAAAAAGTTCTATAAACAACCTTTTATAAAATGTAAAAGGAATACAATCTTATATATTATATGATTTTAAAATAATAATAATTACCTTATTGTTAAATGGTAGAAGCTATTGTAATGGTAGAGGCTATCGTGCTGATAGCGAATTGTAAACGGTAGAGAAAGAAAGAGGAGCGTTATGTTTATTATCAGAGAATGTGAAGATTACATAGTGAGAGCTCATATTTATAGGTAATAGGTAACCCTAAACCCTAGTGTTCATGGGCTTGACTACTAGCCCATGGGGTAGAATGAGTATCCACTAAATGGATTTATAACAATATGGTAATTTTTTTGTCAATATCAACAAAACACAACATTACACAAACGTATTAATACAAAGACGATTACGAAAAATTAATGCATCAATCAAGGAGACAGGTCATGATCATTTCTCGTGCATTGTCAGCCATTAGCAACTGTATTGTGCCTTCTAGATATGTGATTAAATTTCTATCGTGCACAGTGACCTAACCATTTTTCCAGCTCAACCCGGAATGGTTTAAGACTCCAATGGAATTCAGTCTTCCTCGTAATACTTTGAACAAGTTCAATATTATTAGAGTAGAAAAAGTAATTTTGATGAAAGAGATTTGATAAATTTTATGGCCAAAATAACAGCCCAAGCTTCCTCTTTCATAATTATTATAGAGAAAAAAAATATATATTGTGATTAGTGAGAAAATGAGATTTTTATTTGATATTTTTCTGTTTGGGATTGTTTTTCAAAATAATCATTTAAAGTGATTTTAGATGTCAATTTTTTTAATTATTTTTATAAATATTTTAATTTTAATTAAAAAACCATTATTAATTTTAAAATAATCCATCCCAACGGACACTAATTTATTAAATATTATATCGGATTTATAAGATATGGTTACACTTATTATTATACCAAACCGAACAATCTTCTCGCTTTGATATGGAACCATCCATTTCATACAACCAAGATAGATTGTACATAAATAATGAGATTCAAAGATTCTTCCCAAAATCCGATAACATAATTGGACTAGTAGTCAGGAAGCGAATCATGGAAGCATGTTGGGTACAGAAAATGGGTTTACATACCCATACAATCACGAGAGCCTTTAGAGTGAGTCCAGATTCAAAGCACTTAAAGATTTTTCTTTTTTACCAATTAAAGCTGCCTCAATGAGTTTGATGATAGATAATATACCCTCATGATAAATGTTGTCTTTGTGGTCCCATAAATAAGTTAATACAAAAGGGATGTTATATGAATTCTGTATATTTTTTAATTTGATTCATAAAAATAGGATATTATACTTAGAGTAATGATATTCATCACCCTTTTTGTATCACCTTTTTATCACCACCTACGTGTATGCCTACATGTACCAATGAATTGATTTCTCTATCCTATTTAATTTGTCTCTATCTTCTATTCAAGAAAATTAAAACATATATATAGAAGGGTGATAAAAGAGTGACATGAAAAGGGGTGACATATATCATTACTCTTATACTTATTATGGTTTCCAAAAGATAAATAGTAGAAAATGTTTTTTCTTTAAAAGTACAATATATTTTAATCGACCAGCATATAACAACCTTAGATATAAGAAAACACTTTTTTTTGCATTATTTACAAAAAACTCCTTTTTCGTAAATATTCAAATTCTAATAGTGTTGTCCATCACAATAATTTACATCTTTGGATTTTGTTAATTGAGTTGTGTTTGGGAGCTCAAATTCAAAATCATACTTATTTTATTTGTTATACTTATTATATCGTTTTAAATGGATTTATGCATATATTGAAATGTACTTTTGTTATAGGTAGGAAGTTTATTCAAGATATAGAGTTCTTTCGATTTTCAATAGTTAGACTCCTCCTCTAATACACTAAATTTCCCACCGAGAGTAATCTTGTTTGAGCCTCAAGTGTTTCTTAATATTAGGATAACGTGGCACACTAATGGCACACCATGTCTCCATCCTCGCACATGTTGTCGAGCGTATTCGCTAAAATAATCAAGCGTCAGATATGGAAGAAGGTCCAGACCTATATTCACGTGTCCTTACACTTCTAATTAATACTCACACACGATCTCAAATGTTACGGGTATTACCAATACATGATTTGCATATGAGATTGATAGAATGTGGAGTGCCCGATCAGTAGAAATACACAAATAATGGATTTCTGGTTGATATTGTAGATGATGCATGTACTAATTCTTTATTCAGCCGCGCTTAAAGAACTGAAACCAACCAAGGGTTAAGACCATATAGAGGTGTGCCTTCTGATGGCATTCCGACATTCAAGTCGGTATTAGGGCGGAGGTTCAAGAAGAATATATATATATAACTAGGTCCAAATGTAAAATGAATATTGTAAAAATATTAAGTGATACCTCGTTAAGCGCATGGTATGGTTATTTATAGATATGGAAAGACCAATATACTAGTTAGGCTTTTGTCGTATTCCACAAGATGGAGCTCGGAAGGCTATATCCTCGATATTACGGATTTACGGTAAAGTATGATGTTTTTCCTCGGGTGTTATTTTGAGATTCTCCGAACCTTGTCTGTTTGAAGAAGTGCAACTTGTTGATCTATTCGAGGATTGTGACGACTGTCACGCTCGACGTAGCATAACCGAGCCTATCAATAACCCCAGTGAGCTCTGACTAGCAATCATGAAGATGCTTTAAAGTACCGACCAAGAGGTTCATTTAATCTTGATTGTGTCGTAGTGCCTGGTAGTTATAAAACAGTCGCTCGTTATTGCAAGACCCTTAGTAGAATGGTGTTGGTGGATTGACCATGATTACTTCGATCTTTGGATAAAAGCACGTGCCCCATCAAATGGAATTTGAGGCATTAGACCATTATTACCTCGTGAATATGAACTGTCTTTAATTTTTAATATATACGTGGTGAGGTTGTCATTGACCATCATTTACTCCTATCACTTCCCTTCAGAGAATCTTTATATTCTACGTGCGGATATAATATATTTCTCTAGTACGAAGCATTATCTTGATGTGTGTGCGTGCGTCAGAGAGTAACATGAACAATCCTCCTTCCTCCTCTGTCGCCGCCTCCTCAGTGGGTTTGACCACCCAGATCTTTCCCCCCTGTTTAAACTAGGTCGTCTACCGAGGGACGGAGAACTGATGTTAGTGCAGCTTCGAGGGAAAATAGGTGGAGGTCCTATAGGTCCTAATTCATTGTTAGCTGAAATTCCAATCCTATTTAGGTTAGACGCATTAGCAAGTAGAGTCCTAGCTCGTGCGAAAGTTTTGAAAATTGAAGACGATCGCTCTAAAGCTACACAAAGAGGTGAACCGCTTATCCAGCCTTTATCATGGCGTTAGTGTGCATTGTCTAGAGGCATCAAAGATGACAAAAACTGCTCAATATGATACTAATAAGGCTCAGGCGGAAGTTGCCCAACCTAAAAGGAAATGACTGGGTATTTGGCTCAGAACGGTGGTTAATCAAATCTGAAGTTGGTCAAGGCTTCCTCTAGCATGAAAGATTAATCACAGGTGGTGGCGAGCTACAAATACTAAGAATTTTCCAAAGATCTGGAACGTTATTGTGTTCATTGTATATCAGTAGTCTGCGTGACGAGTACATGCATAGTGTTCAAGATGGCGTGTATAGCCATTTAGACTTGGCCTTAAGGGTCAATAAATTTGCTTTGCATTTAACTGAGACACTAAATCTTGGTAGGGTTTCATAATTACCTTTTTTTTCGCAAACATATGATCACTAGGCTTTCTCATGGCCCTATCCATTTTCGTGCTCCTTGAACCCATCCACTTTTGCGCTCGCGCTAAGGCCGGATATCCTGACCAGATCCTCTTTTGCAGATTGACAATATCCTACTTCGCAGATCAACCACGTCTTCCTTTGCATTGCGGCCACGTCTTCCTTTGTAAATCGACCACATCCTCCTACGTAGCTCATCATTTCTTTTCTAGTAGTCTCTATGATAGATTTTTTTTTATTCTTGTATATTTTTACTTCCTTAAGGGTAAAATTCTTTCGATCTTTTATGAATATAATATATTCTTTAAATTGATTTCACAATAATTTAACTTTGTCCTTACCTTGATTTGAACAATCCTAACTTTGACCGGTTATTCTTTTCTTTTTGAAGTAAGAAAAATGGTATTATACCTTCTTCTTTCTGGAGTAAGAAAGATTATTCCTTATACCCTCTTTTACTTCGGGAACAAAAAATTATATGCTTAGGTCGATGATAATTGGTCGTCCCCCTAGTAGGGTTTTAGTAAGAAGTATTTTATGAACGACTTTCTTAGGTCAGACTAACTTATTAGTCGACTTCCTAGTCTTGATCCTTAGGGGTCCGCTAAGAAGTTTTCATACACGACTTTCTTAGGTCATATTGACTTATTGGCCAACCCCTTGGCCTTGATCCTTAGGGTTCCTATAAGAAGTTTTAAATTACTATTATCTTAGGTCAGATTGGCTTATTGGTCGACCCTTTATCCTTGATACTTAGTGGTTACTAGGTAAGAAATTTTTATCCATGACTTTTTCTTGATCCTTAGAAGGTCAAAGAAGTAATGATATGGCACATGATTAGGTGAGTGGTCGACCCCCCTAGCTTGGACTTTTAGGGTTCGAGCAAGTTTTGGTCTACCACATGTTTAGACCAGTGATGATTACCCGACCACCCTAGCTTGGACTTGTAGGGGTATGAGGAAGTTTTGATCTGTGACATGCTTAGGGTCGGTGATAATTAGACGACCCCTTATATTGGTCTCTTAGGTTGTAAGGGCAGTTCTGATTAGCAACATCCTTAGGTAAGTTGGTCGACGCCCTAACTTGGACTCTTAGGGGGTTGGGCAATTTCGTTCTGCGACATGCTTAGGTTAGTGACATGCTTAGGTTGATGAATAATTTGGTCGAGCTCCTAACCATATCTTAAGAGATCAAAGGAAGTTTTGATACACGACATGCTTAGGTTTATAAATAACTTGGACGATATCGTATCCTTAAATATTAAGAGATTTAAGACAGTTTTGATAGAATACATGCTTAGGTTGGTGAATGATCTTGCTATCTCCTACCCTTGAATCTTAAGACACCGGGAGCGGTTTTGATTCACGACATACTTAGGTCAGTTAATTAATTTGTCTGATCTCTTATCCTTGAGTGGTAAGATACAAGACGTAGTTTTTGTACACAACATGCTTAGTTCGGTGAATAATTTGGCTGATCTCCTAGCCTTAAATCTTAAGAGATCGGATGTGATTTTCAAAGCAGCCAAGGAGAGTCCATAAATAATTATAAACTTCAAGCATATATTAATACTTAAGATTAGGAATTTTGGCAGGCTCCAGAATCTGCCTCATAAACAACTGCCTCGGAGAAAACACTATGGAAAAAACTGAAAAAGTGGGGATTTGACCCAGAATTACATTTCTGAAAGTATAAAAATAAAAATAAATAGAATAAGAACTAAATGCACATTAATGGAGGACTTACTATGTCATCTAATAGATCAACTTCCAAATATGCTTTGCAAGCCACGAGTTTGTCAGCTCTCGACCATCTTCTTAGACTAAGCTATAGGTACCAGGATAGATTTAGATAATTACTCGATATACACACCAATTTTGTATGAATTTTACTCGTTTAACATTGGTATCAAACCATTACTTCCGTAATATTAAATCCTCGACCTCGATACATTTGGGTTGAAACCTCTTCTAGAGGACTTAGGTCATAGTTATCTTGGTCAAGTTTAACCTGAGGTGAGACATTTCTTGTATTTCTTATATGAGTTTGAGCTCACTTCGTAGGTTCTGATCATTTTCCCCAAGGATTAATTTTGTAAATTTTCGAGATGATGGTGGTTATGTCGATTGGAAGGACAAATTTGCAACCATAAGTAATATTGTAATGCATTTAGTTGGTTTCTGGATAGACTATCATAAGATAACCCCACAATACCTAGGGTAGCACATCAAGACACTTTTGATAATATTAATTGATCTTGGCCGATACTCCTGGATGATTGTTTTGTTGTTAAACTCTACCTGACTGTTACTTTGAGCATATGACACCAACGACGATGACATCTTGATAAAAATTTCTTCACAATATGTTCAAAAGTAGTCGTATATGAATTGTGTACCATGTTCAGTCATAATAATGTGAGGAACCTCAAAAAGGGAAACTATATTCTGCTAGATAAACCTACACGCTGAGTGTGCAGTGCTGGCTGGTATGGACTCAAACTCAATCCATCTAGTAATAGTCGATGTCCAAGTAGATGTACCCATGTTAACCCGTATTGATAGGTAAAGGTCTGATTATATCTGACCCGCATTAGAAAAATACCATGGACTCAACATCGAATTTATTTCTATAGTAGGTTGTCGCTGTATCGGCTTCTGTTCTTGACAAATTTTGCAAGACCTTACCCTCTCCCAAGTGTCCTTCATCACTGTAGGATAGAACTATTTCTGTTGAATCATCTTTTTATCCATCTGTAGGTATCTGATGTAGTTTCTACAAACCCCATCTTGAATATCTAGTTAGTTTTCTTTCTTTTCTACGTATGACAGCAATGGCCCTTCATAAGATTGCTAGTATAACCGTTCTTCTTACAGGATAAATAGTCTGGCCAGAGAAATAAAAGCTCATGTTTTATTCATGTATTAGGGTAAAGTACACTCCTCAATATAAGTCTATAATTCTCCCATCCATTTTTGTTTGTCCTTGATAAGATTCACCTCCATTTCCTCAACTGAGGAAAAAGATTGGCTGATTAATTTGTGACACCTATAGTTACTTTGTTGTTGAATGTTATTCAATCAAAATAATTTTTTTGGGTGTATTAGTCTCTCTTGATATATACGATATGAAAATACTTGATCATTACCCAAAGGTTCAACCACTAACCGAGAGTCAGTGAATATCTCGATTTTTTTTGCTTCCAATCTCATGACTGATTTTACTCTGGCTAGCCAAGAATTATACTCGACTTCATTGTTGATGGGTTTATAATTTAGTCGAATGGCACAACGATGTTTTTGGCTGTTTGGGTCGATGAGAACTAAACTAACTTCATTACCAATTTTCCCTAAGGCTCTATCTCCTAATATTATCCAACTTCTTGCGCCATTTTCCTTCGAATCTTTCACTTGTTCATCAGGTTTAGTACTTTCTAGGATGAAATTGGCCAAACTTGTGCCTTAATGGTTTCTCTGGCTTCAAAAGTTATGTCGTATTTTCTTAGCTTGATTGCCAACTACACAGGTTGTCTAGAAGTTTCGGGCTTCAAGATTATTTGTTCAAATGGTAGGCCAGTTAGTACTTTGATCGGATATGCTTCAATATACGACTTCATCTTTTTGGACAAATTCTTTTTTTTTGATACGTATTTTTTTTGGACAAATTCACATGGGTTAAGTTGACCTTCTCGATTGGAGAATATCTTTTTTTAACGCCTTGTAGTTTTTTGCTTATGTGGTACACTCGTTTCTTTCCACCGACTTAACAAATGAGGATGTGTGTTACTACTTCCTAGTTGACCAATAGGTATACGAGTAACGTTTTTCCCTTTGCCAACTTTCTAAGCATAGGTGGTGAACTCAGGTATTCCTTTAATTCATCAAACTCATTTTAACACTACTCAATCTAGTCAAAATTTTATTGCTTTCACAAAGATTAGAACCTCAATGCACAAAGTTTGATGGATTTTGACATAAAGTGACCGGGGGACACAATACACCCCCTAAAATATTGTACTTTATTGATTATGCAAGGAGGATTCATGTTGGGGATATTCTGTATTTTGCAGGGGATAGCCTCAATTCCTAGGTGGATGAACATGAATCCCAAGATCTTTCCAAAAGTCACCCGAAAACACGCTTCTTAGGACTTAATCAGATACCCACACTTCTCATTACGAGAAATTATTCAATTAGATCGAGTAGGCGTTCTTAAAACGTGCTACTTTTTACCAAATATCATCAATGTAGATTTTCATGTTGTCTTTGGTTTGAGATTCTTAGACTCAATTCACCATTCTTTGATACGTTGACTTGACATTATTTAACCCGAATGACATAACTTTATAACAATATAAGTCTTACTCGGCCACAAAGGTAGATTTTTCCTCATCTCCTTTGGCCATCCGTATTTGGTTATAACCTTTTAAAACATCCATGAAGGACTTAAATGGATGCCTAACTATCTAGGTTTTTTATCTTCAAAAGAATAAAACTATCCTTTAGGAATGAACAGTTGAGATTTGTATATTCTACGCACATTCTCAATGAGTCATTTGATTTATTTCACAAGATTTGGATTGGCGATCCACCTTGGGTAATTGGCTTCCCAGATTTGTTTGAATTTAATAGTCAATTGACTTCTTCACAAATTATGTTATTCTTATCATTTGAGAAGTTCATTTTTTTCTTAATAGTTGTCCCGACATCCGGTTCGATATTTAGATACTCCTCGCCTATGATGTGCCTGATTCTAACCATATCTTTTGTCTCCCAAGTGAACATGTCTTTGTTTTCTTCCATCTTGTCTTAGAGGGACACCCTTTGATCACCCTTCAGATTTTTGCCTATATTCATATTTCGATCAATGGTAACGACTATTACTTCTACCAGTTTATCATCCAGGACGAGTTTTGCTATTAGATATCATTTAGATAAATGTATCATGAAGACAACAAACTCTTTTAGAGAACTAAAATAAAATTCTCAAGCACGTATATGACTTCCTTCTGTAGACTCTGATTCCCCTTGTCGTTGGGAACTTTATGGTAAGATCATAAGTGGATACTACAACTAGTAGCTTGTCTCGAGTTGCTCAGATGAGATTAGCATCATATGCCGACTTGGATTGGGATATGACGACGAATCACAAAAGCACAATTTTATGACTTCTCCCCCTGTCCCTACAGTTAATGATAATTTGATGCACCTAGATGGTTGGAAGCTCTTACTAGAAAATCGTCTAATTGGATCCCAACAGGTTTTTATGGTGTCGTGGTTAATATTTAGTTGCTCAAATGTGCTCATGTATAATAGGTCTACCGAGCTTCCCGTGTCAATTGACCCTCAACGCATCAGGTCGTTACTTATGACTACGGGTATAAAAAGTGGGTCGTCATGGAAAAGTTGACCATACTAGCATTTTGATCGATGAAGAAAATGTCGCCTTTGTTCGAAAGAATATTGGTAAAGGTTTGATTATGAACCCATAGAGTTTGAGTAAGACTTTGCCTAACAACTCCAAGTCCCTAAAATATGGTGTTTATCTTGAAATCATATCTTTGATTTTAGTGCCCCCCTTCTATTGAGCTCGTCATCCCTAGTTTGGTTTGCCTGCCTCCTCAGTCGATCTTCCTATTCATGATTCCTTTAAGTTGTATGATCTCAAAAGTTACCTTCCTTATCTTGAGTTATTTTGTGAACCTTCGTACAAATTCTTTGGTCTTTACATAGATCCTCGAATCTGTGGTTATATCAGATATGCTATGTTGGGTTAGAAAGCCAAATAAATTGGAAACTTGTTGTTAGCTAATCCTCTAGTAAACACATGGTAAATAGTGGACTAATCCAACTCCTCAAAATTGTAAACGACTTCGTCAAGTGATCAATGAAAGACTGTAAGCTCTCTCCCTTTGGAAGAGATCGAGTAAGAAAGAGTTTGTTTACTAGTCTTCTTGTTCGGAAATCAGGCTTACAACTTGTTGGAAAGCTGAGTGGAAATTTATATGGAGTGTGAATCTAACTTAGAATACCATATTTGGGTGTTTCCAAACAAAGTTGATGTGAAAGAACAACAATAAACAACATATGACCATGTGATGGACTTCATGTACCTTCAAAAAGTGTTGATGTGCTCATTTAGATTTGTTGAGCTATCAAAGGCATGGATGCTAAGTGGCTTGAAATTTTGAGGCATGATGACATCGAGTATTACCCACGAAAAGGGGATGGTTACGTTGATGTGTGATACCCGATCGGCCTAGAATATTTCTCGCATTTTACCCGGGCTTCTTCTTCGGCGATACTCTTTTTAATGCTCGTATCTTTCCCCTTTATTTACATATACATGAATATAATCTGATCACGACGCTCTAGTGTACACACTTTTTCTTTGTCATGCATTAGCCAATTGACATTTGATTATAACCTCCAAAAGTGGGGGAAATCGATCACCCTACTAGGTGTCATCGAGCTATAGATCAAGTAAAGATTCATCATAGTCAATTTATTGAGTCTATTTGTGACTTACATGTGTAATCCATGTTAGACCAAGAGCACTACGAATATTTAACTACTTTTATGAGTTGTGATAATTAATACTTAGCCTAATTCCAATATTTATTGAGGGTTTTTCATGTATTTTCACTTTTAAATTACATGTCAAAATAATATCAGAAGCCCGTTTTCAGAGTGTTCTAACACCTTATTTTTCTTATAGGTTTACTACAACATCGAAGAGAACACTTAAATCTTTAGTTGTGAAATATCCTTTTTAAAGGTGGCATACCCTTTATCATAAACATGCCGGAGGAAGAGGGGAGGGGAGGGGGCAGTTAGGGTTACTATCCATTAAATCCGATATTCTATACAAATTTATTTGACTTTTTGCTGGAAAAAAACGTAAATGAAAAGACTATTAAAGAATAATTTTTTTTAGTAATTTTTTATCCCAATAAAGAAAATTAATTTTCAATATATTTAGGACGAGGCCATGAACCTCATTTATACATGTCAAATTATCACATCCTGTTAAGGATTAGTACTTTTTCTTTGTTTTGGATTCATTCCTTCCTTGAGCATGTATTGAAGACAATTTATATCATACTCCTATAGTCTATCTACCAAGAATTCTTTTAATCATAATATACCCTCGTGACGAATGTTGCTTTTTCTGTGTTGGATGAAGAGAATATAAATGCAAGTTGGGTAAATATTAACAGCAGTACTCCATCTTCTTGATGTCCTTTATTTTAGGTAAGATACATTGCATGTAATGATACTCCCTTAATAAGTTAAGTCCCCTATCCCAACAAACCCTCTTAAGTCACACCCCCTACTACTGTTGTTGATTTTTATTTGTGTGGTTCAATGACGATTCTTTTTTTCTAATTTTCCATTAAAATTTTAGATTGTTTTCGAATTTGCTCGATTCACGCGATCCGCCAATTATATACAATTACATTTAAGGATTTGTCGAAATAGGTCCAATAGAATATCGTGATAATTGAAATGTCCTTCAACTGAATTCTCACATTCGAAATAATATTTTCTCAAAAAATAATAGAAATACTAATTAATGGAGTACTCCACCACCAGATTAATCTACTCTGGAATAAATAATGTTTTCTTTTCTATCCGACCAAGAGAAGAAATCTGGGATAGTTGTAAAAGCAACATGCAACAATCAAGAAAAGATTTATTTTGCATTTAAAAATGTCAAAAATATATTCTTAAATTTCTTAGTCATCATACCAAGATACTAAACCAAATAGTATACGTCTCTAAACAGTAAATAAATAAATTATTGGTATTACAACAACTTTCAAGAACAAAACATAGGATTAAATAATACAAATGTTTTATTTTGTTTCAGTTGACACTCACAATGTCCAAGAAGATCAAGTAGGAAAATACTGGGATCTGCATGCTATACTAATTAATTATTGTCTCATTGATTCGAATCATCATTTTTTATACTTATTTGATACACTAGTATCCCCATAATGATATCTTCAAACCCACTCCAAAAAACTCTTATTTCATTTCCCCCCTTTATTTTGCTGTATTAATATGTTATTTGAGGCAAGATTTTTTTTTTTACTAGTAAAAATAAAAAGACCATCTACACTCGTCATCCTATACCAAGCCTTTATAACTAAGCGAAAGCAATTCTCACTCACCCCAACTCTCTGTTTAGCGGAGTGTACCGTTCTATCAACCATCCCATTGTATTGTTTTGGAAGATGACGGAAAACCATGTCGCCATGACTTTCAGCGATCTTGCGGATCGCAGCATAATAAGGTCGAACTGACCACCACGTTGCTGGCGGTGACCTAATACCTTGAATAATTTTAAAGTTATCCGAACAAATAACAGTATTCAAACCTGGAGAGAACAACCTCCTGAGCTACCCTTGATTCCTCCTCCGTAGCTAAATTTATGCTTTAATAAATATTTAAAATATTAAGACACTTTATGATGACTATTTTAGTAATATAATGAATATATAAATGTGTTTTTTAATTTGCAACCGAGAGTACTACTTTGTATATTACTATTGAAGTATAATACAATAATGATAAAATTCTGTTTTTAGGCCATTATCTATATCTTAAAAATATTTTTAGGCAAATATTTCAAAAGTCATATTTTTAGGCCAAACGTATTCAAAACGCCTATTTTTAGGTCATTTTACTAATTTTTTAAGATATTTCATAGATTTTAAGGACAATTTGGACACTTTAGATGAGTTCTTAGTTTGTGATACGACCAAACAAACATGTAGTTTATTTAAAATGCCTAAATTATCCTTAGAATTAATGAAATATCTCATGAAATTAGTAAAATAACTTAAAAATGAACGTTTTGAATACATTTAGCCTAAAAATATGACTTTTAAAACGTTTGGTCTAAAAATGTTTTTAAATCATAAATAATAACCTAAAAATAGAATTTTCTCTACAATAACCGATAACAAAATAAAAAGTCATAATTCAAAGAACCGAAAAAGTGTAAAAGAATTCCACATATTCCAAGCTTTGACCCACTGGATTTCCAAGCCGACAACCTTATTTATAAAATCAATCAACCACTATATATATCTCCAAAAATGGTCATTTCCATAAGACACCCCTAAGGCTAAAACACACACAAAGAAACACACAAAAAACACTCACAAATTAACAAAACAGGAACATCCCATCAGCCATTACAATATGTCCAAGTGTTTCACATGGAAATGGGTAGTGGTGTTGCTAATCTTGACGGCGTCTTTACTAGCTTTGCCACCAATGCTACCACCGTTACCACCACCACCTGCAATGCTAATGCTTTTTCCGGTAGGAATTATGGCACTTCTCATGGCTTTAGCTCTATCACCGTCTGATACAGCCACTGGTATCATTTTCCGAGCTGCCTCCGTACAGTAATGTGTTAGTCAAGATTTTAGATAAACTCTAGTGTTTTCCTAGATTTCTTTAGGCTCTATCGACTATCGTTACTATCTTGTAATTTTTTTTTGGTTAATTAAATTATTTAATATTAGACACTATCATCTATGCCTGAGCAAGAATCTTCAGAGAAATGAAAGAACAATGTTACTGGAAAGAAATTTCAAATTTCTGGGATTAGAGAACGGCTAACATATTCTGATATTCAACCAAAAAATCAACGACTCTATGTTCTGTTGACTTTCAACAAATAGATCAGAGATTGACTCAGCTTTGAAGAAGAAAAATATGACGGAAGCTCCACCTAGTAGTATTCTTAAATAGTTTTAATTACATATGGAGGCGAGTAGAGAATGTTCTTTTGTAAGCATGACTCATGACCACGAAGTATCAACTTAATTTGTTAGTAATATTTTGTTTAACATCTTATATATTTATGAAAAATATCATTTGTTTAGGAAAATTCTTTTATGGATATCTACTGTTTCACGATTTTGACAAATAAGTATCTACATTTATAAAAATAACAAACAAGTACCCAACATTTTGGTTTACCTTTTCCATTAGTACCCACCGTATAATTTGACTTTAAATGCGACGTGTTATTACACAAGGATCCTATTTACAAATAACGAATGTTGGGTATCTGTTTGTCCATTTTTTTAAACTTGGTATTTTAATTCGGAAGAAAAATATAGTTACGTCATTGACACGTGACATTTAGCGGCAAACTTCTTAGCGGGTATGAACAGAAGACAAAAAATAAAAAATTAGGACCATGTTTATCATTTTATAAATTTGGTATTTATTTGTCAAAATTTAAAAATAGGTATCCATGGCCCCCTCCTTTTTTTCAAATCTTAAATCCATATTTTCAGTCACCATGTTCGTAGGATCGAGTATGGAATGGAAGACGTGACATTGACCGATATAAATATTGAGACGTATAAATCCTGAAATTATGAATTGAGTCAAAATGATTCTTCATTGTATTAGAAAAAAGCAAAATGAATTCATATAAATGAATATTTAAATTATGGCAATTTTTTCTTGTGGATATCCAGCGTTACAGAATTTAAATAAATAAGTGCTCAGATTTTTAAAAATGACAAATAAATACTTAAATTTATATTTTTTGTCTTCTATTAGTACCTAACGTTACTTTTGACATTAATTGACACATGACTCTGATTTTTCTGTTAATATCCGTTGTTTTAGGGATAATTTAGTTTTTTCACCCGTCTATTAAACAAACACATATGTAAACTTGGACACTTATTTGTCAAATTTTAAAACATTTGGATACTAACGGAAGCGCCACACAATCTCCACGTGACAGTTACCATCAAAAGTAGCGATGGATATTAATGGAAGACAAAAAAAATGAAAATTTTGGCATTTGTTTGTTATTTTTGAAAATTCAGACACTTATTTATTAAATTTTAAAACACTAAACATTCACATGAATATTTTCCTTTAATTATTAAGAAATGTCTAAGTTATAATGATTATTTTGTTAGATGTTTGTCAAATGTTAAGGGTATAAAATATAAAAACTACAAACAAAAGTTTAGGATGTAAATTATAGTAACGATTTATATGAGACGAGAGTTTGAATGTAACCAGATACGATTTCCTAACAAATAAACATAGTGGTGGCAATACAAGGGATATTTTTTTAGTTACAGTAAGGGAAAATCCCACGTGGATATTCAGTGTTTCAAATTTTGGCAAATAAATACCTAATTTTTCAAAAGAGACAAACAAGTACCCGACATTCTGTTTTTTTGCCTTCCATTAGCATAGGCCGTGAAATTTGTTGTTAATTGGCAAATGTCAATGACGTGTCTACCTTTTCCTTCCAAAATAAATTATCCAAGTTTACAAAAATGGACATACAGATACGTAATGTTCTTTTCTTCAAATAAAGTCATTGTGTTATTTATTGACACGTGTCATTTAATGGCAAACTTTACATCGAGTATTACTAGAAAGTGATTAATAGCACATTGGATACTTGTTTATCACTTTTAAACTTGAGTACTTATTTGTCCAAATCGCGAAACCACGACAAATTTTTCCTTATAGTAATAGTTAAATCTTGATTGAAATTATATCTAGCTATTCAAATCCTTTACCATTCTATAAGTACAATATAAGGAAGGCTATTCCTTCCGTTCTACAGATTTGTCCGCTTAGC
Source organism: Nemophila menziesii (assembly GCA_029959085.1). Taxonomy (NCBI): domain Eukaryota; kingdom Viridiplantae; phylum Streptophyta; class Magnoliopsida; order Boraginales; family Hydrophyllaceae; genus Nemophila; species Nemophila menziesii. The sequence continues at coordinate 53,881,079 of JARWIR010000007.1, forward strand.
TTTTTACACTAAAGAAACATAATAATTCCATTCACCACGGTAAAAATACCCATAATAAAGTATTTTAATATTGTAAACGTGTACTAAATATATAAATTTCAATATTTTAATAAACATAATAGCGAAAAAAGTAGAAAAAAATATCTTAAAATTATAAATAAACAACATATTTAGAACATTATTCTTAGTACATGGACAATCTGTATAGTACGGAGAAAGTAATTATTTTGGACCATATGAAAATAAATTTAGAAATTGTAACTAAAACTTAATTATTGTACTTAAATATTAGTCGCATATCCTATTCCAAATGTCTGCTACTTTCCGTTATATTTGACCAAAAAGATTAAAATCAAGCATTTCTCCACCATTAAGTCATAATCATCTTCATTATCATGACCATCTAGAACTAACAACTTTTAATCGTAATTCGCTAGAAATTGTCTAGTTAAGAACATTCTTTTCAGGACAAATTACCTAGTACAATGTATCGAAGGCCATTATATTAGAAACTTACACGATCATTTCTTTTACGAAACAAAAAAACTAATTTCATACAAAATCTTTAACTAATTAAAATTACAACACACAAATAATCCCCTTAAAATCCCTAATTTCTTCACATTTCATTATCTATAATATCCCTCATCACTTGTATAGGTATAAGCCCTTCGGTTCTAATGGCATCTTTAGTCGGATCAGGACTAATAAAATACACTGTAGGTAATCCTCGTACCTATGAAAGAAACATCATGGTAAAACGGTTTAAAATATATATTTAAAAACGACTTTTAGAAAATAAAATAAAATGTGTAAAAAAATATTGATAAAAATGAGTGAAATTACCTGCATATCACGCGCAAATTCATATTCATCGTCTGTATCAATTTTGAGGATTAACGCGTTTTTTTCATACTCTACAGCAAGCTGTGTAAAATAATGAGTGAAATCTCTTAGTTGTGTATATATATATATAATTTGACCAAAAAAAAAAAAGTATATATATATATATATATATAAAACGATTGTGAATTTATGTTATTTTTTCTTTCTTTTTTTGTTCGAATTTTGAATTTTTGTATATATGAAAAAATAAGCGCAATTCACAAAGCCAGGAATTTACGGAGTTAATTGCACTATGGACCCCTATATTATGCAAAAATTGCGCTATAAGTTCTTATTAATTCTTATTTAATTGATTACACTATAAGTCTTTCTATTATACAAAATAAGCTATATATTTTATCATATAATAAGAATATATTCATACAAATAAAATAAATCAAAGCTGAGAAAAAAACAGGGCAATGCCGAGTTTTTAAGTTTATTACACTTGAAGTCCCTATATAATGCAAAATTGCACTAAAGACCCTATATTATGCAAAAGTTGCAGTCCCTATATATTTTTAAATTAATACAAAGTTTAATATTATTTGTTTCAGATAAATGAGCAAATCCTCAATTTTTTGAGTTAAATAAACTAAACCTCGCTATATAATGCAAAAACTTCAGTATAGGTCCCTATATTATGCAAAAATTGCACTAAAAGTCCCAATCTAACTCTATTTGTATCAAATCAATTACACTATAAGTCCCCTAGCTTATATTTTAACAAATATACAAAAGTCTACAAATCTAATATGTACAACAAACAATCTAGAGTTTTTTAAAAAATAAAAATAAAAATAATCGATTAACATGTGAAAATTGATCAATACCATTTCAAGTTCTTGAGCCATTAAAATACAAGGACCACACCAAGTCGCATAAAAATCTAATATTAATGGTACATTTCTCTCTTCCTTTATTAGATCTTGAACCTCCTTAGCTGAAATTTTTTTCTGCCAAAAAAAAAAATTACTATTATGTCGCATAAAATAAATAAATGTGTTACTATTATATTACAAAAAACATAAAAAAATCAACGCTCAAGATTGTCTTAATTGCAATTTTCGTAAAGAGTGTTCTTATTATATACCCAATATTTTGTAAAATTATCCGATATATAACGTTACACCTAAATTACGCATATTAAAATCAAAACCCAGAAGTAAAACAGAGAATAATTATAAAAATTCAAACTTTTAACTACCCAATAATCATCCTACAGTGTCCGATATAAAAATGAAAACTTTTAATTATGAATAATAAAATAGTAAAAAAATCAAAACCCAGAAATAAAATATGGAGTATTATTATAAAAATGCCATCTTTATGTAAAATAAATTACGAAAATGAAGAATTTATACCACAAGATAGTCATCTCTCACATGTTTTCCTGATGGGGGTTTGCAGAGAAGCTTTTTTGAAGTTAAAGATGGGTTTTTGGTAAAGAAGAGAGTGTTTGGTCGGAAGGTTATTGAAGATAAGGTGGAGGAGTTAACAAAATGTGGCGGCGGAGGTGGTGGTGCGGCATGGAATGAGAAAATAGTCGGAGCTTGCATTTTCTTTTTTAGCTTATCTGCTCTGTGACTGTGTGTGTGAGTGAGGATTTTGGGAATGGAGATTTTGGAAGGGGTTTAGGATAGTCTTGTGAGAAAGAATTACTTTAATGGGTGAAAATTGGGAGTAAATGGTTATTAGGATTAGGAAAATTACTTTTAGTCCCTCAAATATAAATTATTTATCGACAGAGGATCTGAAGTTTGAGAGTTAAGCGAATAGTCCTCAAACTTTGTTTAATTTCCACCGTTAGTTTATTAGTAAACCATCATCTATTTTACTTTTTGTATAAAGTAATATTAGATTTTAACTTGTCTAACAAAATATTGACTAAATAAGAAAAATTAAATATATAAAAAAAAATAGAGAAATTTAATAATTAAATCATATGATTTTTTTTGGACAAGAATCATATGAAACATTACCTCTTTTTTATACACAATATTTTTTAAATAATTTTTATTATTATATATAAATTTATTTGTTTGTCTTTTTCTTTTCGAACTCTCACCCTATCCCGTTTAGAAGACCATTTAAAAGTGTTTCTAATATTTTTAAAGTGTTTTGCACTCTGAAAAACATTTTTATGAAAAGCACCAAATATGTGCTTCTTAAAAATAATAATTAAAGTGATTTAAATTTTAAAATTATTTTTAATAATTTTTTCAAATTTTAAATTTTATTCTAAAAACATTTTTCTCTTTAAAATAAACACTTCCAAATGGACCCCGTTTGGAAGTGTTTTTTTTGGAAAAACACTTAAAAGTGATTTTTTAGAACTTTAAAACTGTTTTAGACCCTAAAAACACTTTTTTGAGAAACACTAAATATACGTTTCTTTAAAAAACAGTTAAAGTAATTGATTTCAAAAAAAAATTTAATAATTTTTTTAAAATTTTATTCTAAAAGCGGTTTTTACTCTAAAATAAACACTTTCAAATGGACCCATAGTTTATTACAACTTTTATCTATAAAATAATATTATAGTGAAACCGGATACAAATCCACCGTTACTGTTTATATTATTTATAGACGAGTACATGTCTAATTTCTCAAAATCTGCACAAGAATGAGCGATGTGTGAATCGAGCCTTTTTTACCCCAAATTGATCCGCGCATATACCCTTGAATGATACATTACCGATCAACTAATAATGATAATCGACTATGATAGGAAAAAGAAAAAATAGCGATAATCCATCAAGACAAAAATCTACCTTTAGCAACCATTTATTGGCTTTTCAATAACCATAGTTGTGGGTGTTAAGAGTGTTAACTGTAACGGTGTTAAGAAGCAAATTATAACAATTTAATGAGAATTTAGTTATTGTTTTCTTTTTGCAATTACTTGACGATTAAAATTTTGAAGAAAAATGATTACGCGAAGAAAAATGTTAAAATTCTCAAGATCATTTTACCAACCAATATCATAATACTAAAATGATGCATTTAAAGACTTTACAGATCATAATGAAAGTCATACATTAATTTATCATTGTTGATATTTATATTTCAAGGAATAAGAGAAGATTGTTGTAATATTCTGTTTATATTATATAAATATTTCACTTAAGAGTACATTGATTCAAGTGAAAAGTTGTCCATTTTTCGATCCAAGTTTATGTCATACTAGATATAGTAAATTTCTTTGATGCCTCACATTTCTTTTGGAACAATATAACCTGCAAAAAACATAAACAAATAGAATGGATCTCAAGTTAGTACTTCTTTCACATAACCAGTAACATATTTAAAATTTTAACTAGTTCAGAATGTACGTCTGATTTTATTCTTTGAAGTTAATTTATATATCTATATATTGAAAGAAAAATAATTTAATTGGAAATTACTTACTTCCACATCTGGTTCCATGTGGTAATGCTTTACCACAAAATTGAGCAACATAGATAGCCTTTTGCATGCTTATAAATTTTTCAACATCAGGAGTAATATTCTTGCAAACACATGGAAAATCAACCGTCTTTACAATATTACAACATTGTATAGATGGATTTACATTTGGACCTGGCTTTTGAACATATCTAGAACATTGTTCAACAAGACCTTGAAAATCACCTTGACATTGTCCTAAAACCATTATATTTGTCTTACCAAAAAACATAATCATAAACAACATAATTCCAACTAGGATTTTAGAGCTCAACATCATTGTTTGCCTTCCTTTCCCTAATTCTCTATTTCTTCTTTGTATTTAAAGAAAACTGTATATGAATTAATCAAATGGTTGATGTATGTATGTATATATAGCATGTAAGTGTAGAGAATATGAGTGATGTTTTTCGTGTGTATGGTTATTAAAGGTTTCCTTTTGCTGAATTCTAGACACGACCTTACATAACATGTGAACTTGAACATGAGATTTGTGTTTGTGTTTGTCATTTTTTCCCTTATTTACCCCTTAAAGCATATTCTTTGTGACACAATGCCATCTAATATGCTGGTGGTGGAACCAAAAGCACTTGAAATTTAATTATCCCTTAATGTGTGCTTAAAACCCTTTAAAGGTTAAAAAAGAAAAATTATCAATTTTCATAATTTTGCAGTTTCTAACAACCTTGTCTTCTATCTTTCAAATCGACCTTTGTAGTCCCTTATCTTAGCACTTCCTGACGCTATTAGTTCTTTTCGGTTTTCCCATCAATTAAATGACTAAATTACCCTTTTTATTATATAAAGTAAAACGTATTCTCAATAGGGACCTGGACCGATTCAGAATTTTTTTTGGGGGACGGAAGTTAGAGCAACAATCAAGCTTCGAGTTTGTAGTTCCAATTTTTTTTTGGGTAATTTCTAGTTTGAAGAGGATTTGAGGGGGCGAATATTTAAATTCAAGGGAATCTATTTTTACTATAGTTTTCGCTTAAACGACCCGCCCTGATTCTCAGTTTCTATTTCTCAAACACAAACATACAATGTAGCTGAGGTAGGTTTATGCATTCGACAAGTTTTGTTCCTTCTCCTTGGAGCGAAAATTGTTGTGTACTCCGATCATTCCGTTATCAAATACCTTACGGAGAAGTCAAGGGTATAATAGTCATTTTCATGTCAGTATCGGAAATTTTAGTTAGCTTTTTTTAAGACTTAAAAGTGCACAATATGTCCCTATATTATGCAAAAAGGGTTCTGATATTAATTTATGCAAAAATCGAATTGTAGGTTTTTATATTATTCAAAAATTGCATATTATAGTCCCTGTATAATGCAATTACAATAGAAGTTCCTACATTATACCATATATGTCTGGACTTTTTTCTTCAGACTTAAATGCATTATAGGTCTCTATATTATGCAAAAATTGCAGTATAGGTCCCTATATTATGCCAAAAATGCATAATGCAAAAATAGATAGGTCCTGATACTAATTTTTTTAATTAATTAAACTATAAGTCTCTAATTATACAAAAATTATGTGAACTGTGAATTTTATGACTTAATTGCACTATATGTCCCTATATTATGCAAAAAATGAACTTTAGTCTATATTATGCAAAAAACGATTATGCAAAAAATGCATTATAGGTCTCTATATTGTGCAAGAATTGCATTATAGGTCCCTATATTGTGCAAGAATTGCATTATAGGTCCCTATGTTATTAAAAAACTGTACTAAAGGTTGTTGATAATTAAACTTGATATATTCAATGGATATAAACTACGCGTATCAAAATGATGCAATGTATTTAGGAGAATTTAGAAAGTCGTCTGCTAGATAAATAAATGAAGACAGATCGTTGGCCAAGGTGATCAGTGAATCAAGACAGTGAATGAAGACAGATCGTTGGACTTCTAAGTAGTTGGAAAGTCAAGAGTTTGTGTCTGTATTCTTAGTATCTAAATAATAACTTTAGTAATCTGCTAGTATAAATAGAAGTAGTATTGTAGTTCATCAGTAAGAAAAAATTGTAAGAAAATAGAGCTAAAGTTTATATTCTCCTGTCCAGTACTTCTTCATATCTCCCTCTGTAATTATTTTTCAATTAGCTTCCAACAAACTGGTATTAGAGCAAGGTAGATATGGAAACAATTAGTGGAGGCATGCCATTTCCAAAACTTACGAAGAGTAATTACGAGAGGTGGAGCATTCAAATGAAGGCATATCTTGGTGGACAAGATGCGTGGGATGCCATTGAAGAAGAATATGAAGAACCAGAGGGTCTGGCTGCTCTTAGCGAAGCCCTAAAGAAGGCTGCCAAAGATGCTCGAGTGAAAGATCAAAAGGCTCTTTCTCTCATTCAACTGAGTGTTGATGATTCCATCTTTGAGAAGATAGCACAAGCCACTACCTCTTATAGGGCCTGGGAAATTCTCCATAATACGTTCAAAGGAATTGATAGGGTGAAGAAGGTTCGTCTCCAAAGTCTTCGAGGTGAGTTCGAATCTTTAAAAATGAAGGATACAAAATCAATATTTGATTATGTATCAAGAATTCAAGCAGTGGTAAATCAACTTCAAATGAATGGCGAAGATTTACCAGAAAATCATGTGGTTGAGAAGATTCTTCGATCGATTGATCAAAAGTTTGATCACGTTGTTGTAGCCATCGAGGAGTCCAATGATGTTGAAACCTTGACTGTTGACGAGTTAACAGGAAAATTACAAGTCCATGAAGAAAAGATAAAAAGGAGGATAAAAGAGCCAATCGACCAAGCTTTGCAAGCAAAGGCGAATATTAAAAATGATGGTGAAAGTCCTAGAGGGGGGTGAATAGGATTACTAAAAGATTAATGCCTAATTAAAAATCTTTTGGAAAATTATATGTTTTAAAGAGAAGCTTCTAAGTCAACTAATATATCAAACTCTTAAGGGATCATGCAACGGATAAGTTAGAGGTTTGATATAGAAGTTAAACAAGTAAATTGATATTAAATTCTCTTACTATGCTAGATGATCTAAGTTAGATAAACTAGATAATCAATATCACAATATTTATACTAGCATATTATCAAACATATAAAGTGCGGAAAATAAAGAGTGTAGGGATAGAAAGATACACACGATTTATAGTGGTTCGGTTTCCCTACATCCACTACCTAAGGAAGCCTCCTTAGGATTTCAAGCTTTTCACTAAGCTCCCGTGTCTCTCTTAACCGGGTCGAGAACACAATAACCCTTACAACCTCTTCGATAACACGAAGGACAATCTCTTCGAAACCACGAAGGAAACTCTTGTGTAATTACAACACAAGGACACCAAGTATACTCCCGATACTCTAATTCTCTCTTAATCTATCTATTACAAGAACTAGACTTAAGAGGATAAATACAAAGAGTTTAAAGGGTGAAACTACTTTGCTAACAATCTCCTAATGAGTAGATATAACACTTAAGCATGAAAGACTCCTCTTGAGTAGATAGAACTTTGTGGCTTATTGGATTAACTCCTTAATTGAGTGGATATGACAATGTATTGCTCTTGACACCTTCTTGGATGATAACAATTAAGCCCCTTAGTGTATATGGGTTGAAGGTGTGATTGTAGCCTTGAAAGACCTTCAATTTATAGCTGCAAAATGCTCTCAACGGTCATATGATTTGTCTCCAACGGATATATTAATATCCCTAACGGATATCTTCCTTTTGTCTTCCTTTTGCTGCAGGAAACCCTAATCTGCGGTGCACCGCGGGGTTGGTCCGGTGTACCGCACATTTACTTGCTCTCTGACGGGCTATCCCCCTGGTCCGTGGTGTAGTCCGTGGGTTGCGGTGTACCGCACAGAGACTCCGGTGTGCCGCACCAAAGGTTTAAGACACCTTCTAGTGAGTATATCTTTTACTATGATACTCGGATTAGAAAACCTTCTTCACGAGAGTTTTAGAGAACATCATTCTAATAAACTTTGTAGTTGATCACTAAAGCTAATTCTCAATGTACACAAAGATAAGGTTAATAGCATTTGTATGAGAATTAGTTTCTTAAGATAAAACAATAAAGCTTTGATCTAAAAGATAAAGAATGTGTTTTTGATGAATTAGAGTGCAAGAAAGAATATGTATAACAAGAATAATTAGCACACTAAACACAAGAGGATTTGTCACATTAAAACAACCTATTAAGGGAGGCTATATGCCAACAGATAATAATACAAGTAACCAAGGCTGGCGTGGTCGAGGAAGAGGACGCGGTCGAGGACGTGGTAGAGGCCGTGGTAGAGGCCGTGGTAGAGGTCGTGATAGTCAAGCCACATGGCACGACAATGAAACAAAAGTCGAGTCTAAATCAACTAGAGGACGAGGAAGAGGAGGCTACTATAAACAGCAAGACAAGAAATCTATTGAGTGCTACAATTGTCATAGATTTGGACACTATTCATATGAGTGTTATGATGGACCTCAAGAAGGAAAAGAAAAATCTCATCTTGCAGAAGAGAAAAAAGAAGATAAGACACTTTTATTGGCGTACAAGGCGTCAATAGAAGAGAACAAATCAGAATGGTACCTTGATACAGGTGCAAGTAATCATATGTGTGGAAATAAAAGCATGTTCATCGAGATGGATGAATCTGTAAGCGGTAATATAATTTTTGGTGATATGTCAAAAACTCCAGTCAAAGGCAGAGGAAAAATCATGATCAAATTAAAGAATGGTGAACATCAGTTTATTTCTGATGTTTATTTTGTTCCAGGAATGAAGGCAAATATCTTGAGTATGGGTCAATTACTGGAGAAAGGCCACACTATGCAGTTAGAAGACAAGAGTCTGTATTTGAAAAGTGGTGACAGGACCTTAATTGCGAAAGTTCCAATGACTAGCAATAGGATGATTATAATGAACATCCACCACGATGAAACAAAGTGTTTAAAGTCATGCTATGAAAATCCATCCTGGTTGTGGCATTTGAGGCTCGGACATCTCAACTTTGATGGATTAAAAGCAATGTCGTCTAAATATATGGTAAAAGGATTACCTAACATTGATCAACCTGATCAACTATGTGAAGGATGTATTGTTGGAAAACAACACCGGAGAAGTTTTCCTAAGGAATCTATGTCAAGGGCAAAACAGCCATTGGAGTTAATTCATGCTGATGTATGTGGACCGATCGATCCTGCCTCATTTGGAAAGAATAGATATTTTCTTCTATTCATTGATGACTATAGTCGGAAGACCTGGGTTTACTTTTTGAAGAACAAATCTGAGGTATTCTCTTCTTTCCAAAAGTTCAAAGCACTTGTGGAGAAACAAAGTGACTATCATATCAAGGAGATGAGATCTGACCGAGGAGGAGAGTTCACGTCAAATGAATTCAAAGAGTTTTGCGAGAAGAATGGTATTCGTAGACCTCTCACCGTTGCTTATTCTCCACAGCAAAATGGAGTTGTGGAAAGGAAGAATCGGTCAATTATGAATATGGTTCGATCAATGTTGAAGAGTAAAAATCTGCCAAGAGAATTTTGGGCCGAAGCTGTTGATTGTGCTGTGTATCTCTCGAATCGTTGTCCGACAAAAAGCATCGAAGATAAAACCCCCCAGGAGGTTTGGAGTGGATACAAACCGAGCATATCACATTTGAGAGTCTTTGGAAGCATTGCACACATGCATGTACCAGATCAGCAATGGAAGAAGCTGGAAGATAAAAGTCAAAAGTTTATCTTTGTTGGGTATGATCACGCATCAAAAGGTTATAAACTATATAATCCTATTGAGAAGACGAGGAGAACTAGTCGAGACGTTGTGTTTGATGAAAGAAGTTCGTGGGAATGGAGTTCACAAGAAAATGAAAAATTTATTTTCTTACCGAACGAGGAAAGTAGTGATGATGAAGAGCATGATCAAGAGGAGCCTATTACTCAATCTTCACCAGGTCCATCCTCATCAGAAGGAGAAAGTTCTGGAAGTGAACGCCCCCAAAAGACGAGATCATTGCAAGAGATATATGATCTCAATCAGAACCCAAATCTATTTTGTTTATTTGCGGATACTGAACCTGTAAGTTTTGAGGAAGCAAGTAGAAGTGACAATTGGAGAGACGCCATGAATACAGATATTTCTGCTATAGAAAAAAATAAAACTTGGGAGCTGACTACTTTACCTCCGGAGCACAAACCCATCGGTGTGAAGTGGGTTTACAAAATCAAGAAGAATGCAAAAGGAGAAATTGAAAGGTACAAAGCAAGGCTTGTTGTAAAGGGTTACAAACAAAGAGAAGGGATTTATTATGATGAAGTCTTTGCCCCTGTTGCTCGATTGGAGACAATCAGATTTCTTATCTCCTTGGCAGCACAAAAGAAGTGGAAGATTTATCAGATGGATGTTAAATCAACATTCTTGAATGGCAACCTTGAAGAGGAGGTGTACATAGAGCAACCAGAAGGATATGTTGTTAAAGGGCATGTAGATAAGGTGTTAAAATTGAAGAAGGCCTTATATGGTTTGAAGCAAGCCCCAAGGGCTTGGAATAGTCGCATAGATCAACATTTTCATAAGAAGGGTTTCAATAAATGCCCACACGAGCATGCTCTCTATGTCAAGACAAATGAAAAGGGCGATATCTTAATAGTTTGTATCTATATCGATGATTCAATATTTTTAGGAAACAATGATGAAATGATTGTCTCATTTAAGCATGAAATGACCAAGGAGTTTGAGATGACAGACATCGGGTTAATGTCCTATTATCTTGGGTTAGAGGTGAAACAAAGTAGTGAGGGAACTTTCATATGTTAAGAAAGTTATGCTAGAGAAGTTCTAAAGAAATTCAAGCTGGAGAATTGCGAGTTAATTAGCACCCCGATCGATGTAGGTGAGAAGTTATCTAAGGATATTGGTGGAGAACTGGTCGATCCGACCTTCTTTAAAAGCTTGATTGGAAGCCTAAGGTACTTAACCTGCACTAGACCAGATATTCTGTATGCTGTTGGTCTTGTTAGTCGCTTTATGGAGAACCCAACCATCTATCATTTTAAAGTAGCAAAGAGGATTCTCCGATATATTAAAGGTACTATAGATCATGGAATTTTATATCCTACTTCTGGAAACTTAAAGTTGGTAGGATATAGCGATAGTGATTGGGCAGGAGACATTGATGATCGCAAGAGTACAACAGGTTTTGTTTTCTACTTTGGTGAATCAGCTTTCACCTGGATTTCAAAGAAGCAGCCAATTGTCATATTGTCAACATGTGAAGCTGAATACGTGGCTGCAACATCGAGTGTGTGTCATGCGCTTTGGCTAAGAAATCTTCTTAAGGAGTTGGGATTTAATCAAGTTGAATCAACAGATATTCATGTTGATAACAAGTCAGCAATTTCCTTAGCAAAGTATCCAGTATTTCACGATAGAAGTAAGCACATCGATACTCGTTTTCACTTCATCAGGGAATGTATTGCAAAGAAGGAGGTTCAAGTCAAATATGTGAAGACCGAGGATCAAGTAGCAGACATTTTCACAAAACCTTTAAGAAAAGACGTGTTCGAAAAGTTGAAGAGTCGTCTTGGAATGCGAGCATCAAGTTTAAGGGGGAGTGTTGATAATTAAACTTGATATATTCAGTGGATATAAACTACGCGTATCAAAATGATGCAATGTATTTAGGAGAATTTGGAAAGTCGTCTGCTAGATAAATGAATGAAGACAGATAGTTGGCCAAGGTGATCAGTGAATGAAGACAGTGAATGAAGACAGATCGTTGGACTTCTAAGTAGTTGGAAAGTCAAGAGTTTGTGTCTGTATTCTTAGTATCTAAATAGTAACTTTAGTAATCTACTAGTATAAATAGAAGTAGTATTGTAGTTCATCAGTAAGAAAAAATTGTAAGAAAATAGAGCTAAAGTTTATATTCTCCTGTCCAGTACTTCTTCATATCTCCCTATGTAATTATTTTTCAATTAGCTTCCAACAAAGGTCCCTATGTTAATAAAAAACTGTACATAGGTCCCTATATTATTAAAAAACTGTACTAAAGGTCCCTATATTATTAAAAAACTGTCCTAAAGGTCTCTATGTTACTTTTTAATAAAACATTGATATATAAACAGAGTTGTGTTTTTTTATAGGAATATCGGTCTGTAGATTCCCGTTTCTGTGTAACATAGCATATAAAATATTTCGTCCATATGGTAGTTTTTTTGTCACAGCATGATCGAAGTGATTCTTAAGCACAAAAGTAGCAATCTCCATCAAATCTTTTGATAAAGAAACCACAGTCTTTCCATTAGCATCGGCTCTTGATAAATACAATTAATAAATTTTTCAGTTCACTTTGAGTCTTCACAACATGAACAAGTTTATACTTGGCTCTTCTTTTATCAATTGACTTATTAGACAAAACAAACAATCAGGTATCATCATTGATGTCGTACTCCCAAAATACCAATTTTGTGTCGAATACTATAGTAAAGGCCATACTCCTCTAGTCCCAGCATTAATAGATGTCTTTTTAATGTAAACTATTCAAAGTTGAGGAGTTGTGAACTCCATTGACTCTCCTAAATTCTCTAAGTATCGTACTTATTATTTGAGTTCTATTCCAGCTCTACAATTAATGTAGCTAAGGTCGTAGGTCATTAACACTTACCCCTATAGTTAAACGAGTGACGAAGCTTTATAAGTTTCACCTTAATTGAGGCCAAAATAATCCAAGGTGCGTGAGTCCTATAGAAATAATGAGCATATGGTTCAAGATCTATCGAAAATACCTTGTCGATGTAGGCTTCTAAGCAAAAACTGATTTTTTAATTTGAATTTAAACATTTTAGTATTACTTTAAATTGTTTTTTTTTTTTGTTTCTCCTCAAGTCAATAGATAAAAGAAGGTTGGTGAGAATCTCAGTGGGTTCCTTCTAATTCCACTTCCACTTGAAGATATCAGTGGAATTTGTATGGTTTCTTGACTTCCACTTCCCTATACTCAGGTATATTGTTAAGCACACGGCTTTCATTTATTGAGTGGAGAAAACTTTAAAGTTAATGTATGCTAATTCGAAATAGAGATACTGTCAATTTCCAAAATACCTTCGACAAATTAACTCTTATAAAATATTTGTATGTATGGAAGTAACTCATAGAAATATTATATGTTCTCATTTAATTAAATATAAAGAAATTAAAGCGTTCAAACCTGTTTTGAGACAGAGGTCCTATACAAGACGGAAAGACGTACAACTGGGAATATCCGAATATGTAATTATTATGAAATGGTGTATACACAGACCCACACAATATAATAGTGCCAGAATTGAGAGCTATTTGTGATTCATTAATATACTACTCTCTGTACATTTCATCATTGGTCCTTGTGATTCGTTAACATACTATTCTCTGTACATATATATCTGCAGAGACGAAACCACATTTTTTTTTTGCGGGGGACCTATTTTATTTTAGTTAATTGCACTACAACTACAAGTTACTGTTTTGGAACAAAAATACATTAAAGGACCCTATCTTTTGCACTAATTGCACAATAAGTCCCAAAAAAAAAATACTCATATCCCATGGCTGCAACTTCAGAACAAGCCAGCAGTTCACGCAATTAAGCAGCAGTAAATGGGAATCAATCAAGGCTGAATTTGAGAACTATATTGGGTATCTTTGCTCTGTTCTGGCATTGTAGAGAGCAATTGAGGAAACTCATTCATTTAAAATTTCTTTGGAATTAATTATCAATTTAATTTCTTGAAAAATTTTATTTATCAAATGTGCTTTGGCTTTTATCCCTGAAGTTTTTTGCCCCAGTTGCTAATCAAGTTTTCTAAGCAGGACACAGAAGATGCACTCTTTCGAGCATATTCTTTGTTGAATCCTAGCGAAAGCCAGTACATGATAACAATTCTTGAGAATAACTTGTTGATAATTAAACTTGATAAAATTCAATGGATATGGAATACGCGTATCAATATTATGCATTGTATTTAAGAGTAGGTGGAAAGTCATCTGGTGAATGAATCAAAGCAGCACAATGAATCAAGACAGATCGTTGGCCTGCTCAATGAATTAAGATAGAACGTTGAACTTATAAGTAGCTTAAAGGTCAAAAGTTTATGTCTGTATTCTAAGTATCTATATAGTGTCTTTAGTATTCTACTAGTATAAATAGTAGTAGCATTATAGTTCATTAGCAAGAAAAGTGTAAGGAAAAACACAAAGTATTTTATAGTAGTAAAATCTCCTGTCCAGTACTTCTTCATATCTAAATCTCCCCTCTATAATTATTTTTCAATCAGCTTCCAACAAACTGGTATCAGAGCAAGGTAGATATGGCAACAATTAGTGGAGGCATGCCATTTCCAAAACTCACGAAGAGTAATTACGAGAGGTGGAACATTCAAATGAAGGCATATCTTGGTGGACAAGATGCGTGGGATGCCATTGATGAAGAATATGAAGAACCAGAGGGTCTGGCTGCTCTTAGCCAAGCCCAAAAGAAGGCTGCCAAAGATGCTCGAGTGAAAGATCAAAAGGCTCTTTCTCTCATTCAACTAAGTGTTGATGATTCCATCTTTGAGAAGATTGCACAAGCCACTACCTCTTATAGGGCCTGGGAAATTCTCCATAATACGTTCAAAGGAATTGATAGGGTGAAAAAGGTTCGTCTCCAAAGTCTTCGAGGTGAGTTCGAATCTTTGAAAATGAAGGATACAAAATCAATATTTGATTATATATCAAGAATTCAAGCAGTGGTAAATCAACTTCAAATGAATGGCGAAGATTTACCAGAAAATCGTGTGGTTGAGAAGATTCTTCGGTCGATTGATCAAAAGTTTGATCACGTTGTTGTAGCCATCGAGGAGTCCAATGATGTGGAAACCTTGACTGTTGACGAGTTAACAGGAAAATTACAAGTCCATGAAGAAAAGATAAAAAGGACAAAAGAACCCATCGACCAAGCTTTGCAAGCAAAGGCGAATATTAAAAATGATGGTAATACAAGTAACCAAGGCTGGCGTGGTCGAGGAAGAGGACGCGGTCGAGGACGTGGTAGAGGCCGTGGTAGAGGTCGTGATAGTCAAGCCACATGGCACGACAATGAAACAAAAGTCGAGTCTAAATCGACTAGAGGACGAGGAAGAGGAGGCTACTAAAAACAACAAGACAAGAAATCTATAGAATGCTACAATTGTCATAGATTTGGACACTATTCATATGAGTGTTATGATGGACCTCAAGAAGGAAAAGAAAAATCTCATCTTGCAGATGAGAAAAAAGAAGATGAGACACTTTTATTGGCGTACAAGGCGTCGATAGAAGAGAACAAATCAGAATGGTACCTTGATACATGTGCAAGTAATCATATGTGTGGAAATAAAAGCATGTTCATCGAGATGGATGAATCTGTAAGCGGTAATATAACTTTTGGTGATATGTCAAAAACTCCAGTCAAAGGCAGAGGAAAAATCATGATCAAATTAAAGAATTGTGAACATCAGTTTATTTCTGATGTTTATTTTGTTCCAGGAATGAAGACAAATATCTTGAGTATGGGTCAGTTACTGGAGAAAGGCCACACTATGCAGTTAGAAGACAAGAGTCTGTATTTGAAAAGTGGTGACGGGACCTTAATTGCGAAAGTTCCAATGACTAGCAATAGGATGTTTATAATGAACATCCACCACGATGAAGCAAAGTGTTTAAAGTCATGTTATGAAAATCAATCCTGGTTGTGGCATTTGAGGCTCGGACATCTCAACTTTGATGGATTAAAAGCAATGTCGTCTAAATATATGGTAAAAGGATTACCTCACATTGATCAACCTGATCAACTATGTGAAGGATGTATTGTTGGAAAACAACACCGGAGAAGTTTTCCTAAGGAATCTATGTCAAGGGCAAAACAGCAATTGGAGTTAATTCATGCTGATGTATGTGGACCGATCGATCCTGTCTCATTTGGAAAGAATAGATATTTTCTTCTATTTATTGATGACTATAGTCGGAAGACCTGGGTTTACTTTTTGAAGAACAAATTAGAGGTATTCTCTGCTTTCCAAAAGTTCAAAGCACTTGTGGAGAAACAAAGTGACTATCATATCAAGGCGATGAGATCTGATAGAGGAGGAGAGTTCACAGCAAATGAATTCAAGGAGTTTTGCGAGAAGAATGGTATTCGTAGACCTCTCACCGTTTCTTATTCACCACAACAAAATGGAGTGGTGGAAAGAAAGAATCGGTCCATTATGAATATGGTTCGATCAATGCTGAAGAGTAAAAATCTGCCAAAAGAATTTTGGGCCGAGGCTGTTGATTGTGCTGTGTATCTCTCAAATCGTTGTTCGACAAAAAGCATCGAAGATAAAACCCCCCAGGAGGTTTGGAGTGGATACAAGCCGAGCATATCACATTTGAGAGTCTTTGGAAGCATTGCACACATGCATGTACAAGATCAGCAGCGGAAGAAGCTGGAAGATAAAAGTCAAAAGTTTATCTTTGTTGGGTATGATCATTCATCGAAGGGTTATAAATTGTATAATCCTATTGAGAAGACGAGGAGAACTAGTCGAGACGTTGTGTTTGATGAAAGAAGTTCGTGGGTATGGAGTTCACAAGAAAATGAAAATTTTATTTTCTTACCGAACGAGGAAAGTAGTGATGATGAAGAGCATGATCAAGAGGAGCCTATTACTCAATCTTTACCAGGTCCATCCTCATCAGAAGGAGAAAGTTCTGGTAGTGAACGCCCCCAAAAGACGAGATCATTGCAAGAGATATATGATCTCAATCAGAACCCAAATCTATTTTGTTTATTTGCGGATACTGAACCTGTAAGTTTTGAGGAAGCAAGTAGAAGTGAAAATTGGAGAGACGCCATGAATACAAAGATTTCTGCTATAGAAAAAAATAAAACTTGGGAGCTGACTACTTTGCCTCCGGGTCACAAACCAATCGGTGTGAAGTGGGTTTACAAAATCAAGAAAAATGCAAAAGGAGAAATCGAAAGGTACAAAGCAAGGCTCGTGGTAAAGGGTTACAAACAAAGAGCAGGGATTGATTATGACGAAGTGTTTGCCCCTGTTGCTCGATTGGAGACAATCAGATTTCTTATTTCCTTGGCAGCACAAAATAGATGGAAGATTTACCAGATGAATGTGAAATCAGCATTCTTGAATGGAAACCTTGAAGAGGAGGTGTATATAGAGCAACTAGAAGGATACGTTGTTAAAGGGCATGGAAATAAGGTGTTAAAATCGAAGAAGGCTTTGTATGGGTTGAAGCAAGCCCCTAGGGCTTGGAATAGTCGCATAGATCAACATTTTCAGAAGAATGGTTTCAACAAATGCCCACACGAGCATGCTCTCTATGTGAAGACAAATGAAAAGGGCGACATTTTAATAGTTTGTATCTATGTCGATGATTTAATATTTTTAGGAAACAATGATGAAATGATTGTCTCATTTAAGCATGAAATGACCAAGGAGTTTGAGATGACAGACATCGGGTTGATGTCCTATTATCTTGGGATAGAGGTGCAACAAAGTAGTGAGGGAACTTTCATCTGTCAAGAAAGTTATGCCAGAGAAGTTCTAAAGAAATTTAAAATGGAGAATTGCGGGTCCATTAGCACCCCGATCGATGTAGGTGAGAAGTTATCTCAGGATATTGGTGGAGAACCGGTCGATCTGACCTTATTTAAAAGCTTGAATGGAAGCCTAAGGTACTTAACCTGCACTAGACCAGATATTCTGTATGCTGTTGGTCTTGTTAGTCGCTTTATGGAGAACCCAACCATCTATCATTTTAAAGTAGCAAAGAGGATTCTCCGATATATTAAAGGTACTATAGATCATGGAATTTTATATCCTGCTTCTGGAAACTTAAAGTTGGTAGGATATAGCGATAGTGATTGGGCAGGAGACATTGAGGATCGCAAGAGTACAACAGGTTTTGTTTTCTACTTTGGTGAATCAGCTTTCACTTGGATTTCAAAGAAGCAACCAATTGTCACATTGTAAACATGTGAAGCTGAATATGTGGCTGCAACATCTAGTGTGTGTCATGCACTTTGGTTAAGAAATCTGCTTAAGGAGTTGGGATTTAATCAAGTTGAATCAACAAATATTCATGTTGATAACAAGTCAGCAATTTCCTTAGCAAAGAATCCAGTATTCCATGATAGAAGTAAACACATAGATACTCGGTTTCACTTCATCAGGGAATGTATTGCAAAGAAGGAGGTTCAAGTCAAGTATGTGAAGACAGATGATCAAGTAGCGGACATTTTCACAAAGCCTTTAAGAAAAGACGTGTTCGAGAAGTTGAAGAGTCGTCTTGGAATGCGAGCATCAAGTTTAAGGGGGAGTGTTGATATTAAACTTGATAAAATTCAATAGATATGGAATACGCGTATCAATATTATGCATTGTATTTAAGAGTAGGTGGAAAGTCATGTGGTGAATGAATCAAAGCAGCACAATGAATCAAGACAGATCGTTGGCCTACCTGCTCAATGAATTAAGACAGAACGTTGAACTTATATGTAGCTTAAAGGTCAAAAGTTTATGTCTGTATTCTAAGTATCTATATAGTGTCTTTAGTATTCTACTAGTATAAATAGTAGTAGCATTATAGTTCATTAGCAAGAAAAGTGTAAAGAAAAACACAAAGTATTTTATAGTAGTAAAATCTCCTGTCCAGTACTTCTTCATATCTAAATCTCCCCTCTATAATTATTTTTCAATCAGCTTCCAACATAACTAAGGTATCTGTGAAATAATTTTGAAGGGTTACGATGAAGTCTGAGAAGAGCTGCACTAAAATCATTTAAGTAGAGACTTCAAACACATGGCTAACTAATCAGCATCCTTTTACTGTTAAAATTAATATCTTTGAAATACATAGGATTTAGATAAGACTTTTTTAAGTCTATTCTTTGTATTTTTTAGAGTCTTAGAGTTTATGTCTAGTGAATTTATAGGTGTCTCTTATAGTTTATCCATTGTATCCAACGTTACAGTACTCTGATTTTTTTCCTTTACTGCGAGAAAACGACATGTAGAAAATAACACTTGAGTCAATTTTTTGGTTCTAATCAAGTCCATGCAAGGGACTCCTAAAAATCAACTGATAAAAAGACAACAATCTCACTGATATAATTTCGTCTTTGAAAGAATCAAACCCCCAATCCATGTAGTGGAAAAATACACTAAAAACTCTTCTAGGTAGTTTTTTTTCATTTTTCTTTTTCTTTAATAAAATATCATTTGCATTGAATATGTCTTGAGTACTTTGTCAAGATTGTAGTATGTGGTTGGAAGTAATATTTGAACCCGGCCATCAAATGATCAAATCATTATGATTCAGTTCAGAAAATATAATAGCCTAGAAATTAAGACACAACATCTCCTGTTCATGAGCATTGTCCTACTTATACTACAATGTCAAGTCTTTCTTTTATTGTTTGTCTATATCTCAAGTCATTAATTGTTCGTACCTAAGCAATGGGAAAATTCAATTGTATTTTCTCTCTTGCATGTTGATGGAAATTTCCCTCATGTTGAAAGCTTATAAAACTGAGAAACGAAGACTATATCAACAGAGACCAGTTGTGCAATATCAGTGAAGAGGTTTTTAATAAAAAAGATAAATGAAGGCATTTTTTCATTAGATAGTTTCATACAAAAACCCCATGACATATACTTTCCTATTTTTTAATAATTTTTAATTTTTTTAATTTTAAACTATGAAATAGGCTAAGAAAAAAATTATGGTAAAAAAATAGTTACAATAAAATTACAAACCTCTAAAATATTAAAATTTATTGAGTAAACTCTAAGGTCTTAGGCCATAACCCACCTGCCTGTGACTATAGATAAAACATTATTTCATGGCAATTTCCTATATGTTGGAAGCTTACAAAATAGAGAAAGCCCACCCCTGTCGTGGATCAAACGTATACAAACTCCCTTGTGGAAAAAAATACGTCAAAACCAATTAAATGCAATAGTAATCACCATGGAAAATATGAATAAGCAGGACCGACAAATGAAATAGTAGTGCAAGAATTTGAAACCTATTTAAACCCCTTAAGCCCGTATGAATATGCAACCAAAATTAAACAATGAAGCCAACATATTTCTACTTCCTTCCTCTTCTACTTTTATTTACCATATCTAAGTTCTCAGCTACAACGTCTTTGAGAAACATCAAAACCGATCAAGATTCTCTCCTATCCATAAAATCCAACCTTGCTTTAGAACAAAACCATATATTACATTCTAATTGGTCAACCATAACCCCAGTTTGTGACTGGGTTGGGATCACGTGTAGTCTGCTTCATCATAGAGTCACTGCACTGAATATTGCAGGCATGAATCTAAATGGCACACTTTCCCCACAATTAGGAAACCTCTCATTTCTTGTTTCCCTTGACTTGAGTGACAATAATTTCCATGGGAATCTTCCCGATGAGTTGGTAAACTTGCATAGATTGCATGTTATGCAAATGAGTTACAATAATTTAAGTGGAGAAATTCCAGGCTGGTTGGGTTCTTTGTCTGAACTTCGAGAAATATCTCTTTATAACAATAGTTTTACTGGTTTTATTCCTTCTTCCATATCCAATTTGTCGAATCTGGAGATCTTGAACCTATATTCCAATTCTCTCCAAGGAAAGATTCCACAAGGCATTGGGAATCTTCATAAGTTGAAGACTCTAAACCTGGATACTAACCAGCTCATAGGTCCTATACCATCAGAAATCTTCACGATATCAACTTTGGAAGTCCTTTCCTTGGCAGATAACAAATTAAATGGGGATCTTCCTATTGATATGTGTCGTACTCTTCCACGTCTTTATTTTCTTTCTTTGGCTACTAATGAATTAGGTGGTCAGATACCACTAACTATATCAAATTGCTCAGCACTTCAATTATTGTCATTGTCAATTAACAGATTTAGTGGAGTCATACCTCCAGAAATTGGGAAATTAGTGAATCTTGAGCAGTTATACCTTGGCAACAATGAATATTCTAAAGGTAAACTAAGCAAGCGAAAAGAAGCAAATATTTAGGAAGTTATTTTTATTTTATTTATGGCTAATTTTTGTTTTGTATTCCTAACTTATACTCAGGTGTAATCCCTCAAGAGTTTGGCAATCTTCATAACCTACAACTTTTAGACATGAAAGAAGCCCAGCTTATAGGATCTATACCACCTGCCTTATTCAACATCTCAACATTACAACAAATAAGTCTTAAATCTAATGATTTGGAAGGTAAGGCAAACTCTATGGTTATTAAAAAAGAAAAAAGATTATCAGGTTCAACAAATCTGAGTATTGAATTCTTTGTTTTATCCAGGTACAATACCAAAAGAGATTAACAATCTTCAAAAATTGGAAGGAATTTGGTTTAACAATAACAGCTTAAGTGGTATGATACCAATGGGTATCTTCAACTTGTCAAATCTGAGATGGCTTTTCTTTCACTCTAATAAACTTTCAGGCACTCTTCCATCAAATATGGGCTATACTCTTCCAAATCTTGAACTAATCCATCTTTATGAGAATAACCTTTGGGGAGATATTCCCAACTTTCTCTCTAATTCAACCAAACTGCGAACCATACTGCTTAACAGTAATGAATTTAGTGGAGAAATTCCAGACTCCCTTGGAGATCTCAGGCTACTTGAGTTTCTTATGTTGAATGACAACAATATCACATCTCAAGGTCTTAAATTCATCACTTCATTGACAAGGTGTCAATATTTAAGACAGTTGGATGTCTCTATTAATTTTTTGAATGGAAGCATTCCAGTTTCTATTGGGAATTTTTCCTCTCTAAAGTATTTATATGCATTTGACTGCAAAATTAAGGGAAGCATTCCAAGTGAGATCGGAAATTTAAACAACTTAATTGCATTAGACTTATCCAACAATTATTTGACAGGACACATTCCACCTACAATGAAGGCTATCCAAGGTTTAGATCTAAGTTACAACAATATAGATGAATCAACTCTAGACACTCTTTGTGAACTAAACAACCTTTTTTTTTTAGATTTGAGCCACAACAATATTTTTGGTTTAATTCCCGACTGCTTAGGCACAGTTATTTCTCTAGGGTATATTTTCTTCGAAAATAATAGTTTAACTCATATACCTCCAAGTTTTGTGAACCTTAAATATCTCATTCAGATGAGTTTCTCCTCAAATTCCTTAAACGGCTCTATACCTCCTGGGATTGGAACTCTAAATGCAGCAAATTGGATAGATTTGTCAATGAATCAATTTTCAGGTAACATTTCAAGTACCTTTGTGGGTCTGTCAAGCATACAGTATCTTCATTTGGATCATAACAGACTCTCAGGATCTATCCCGGACATACTAGGTAAAGTCATTAGTTTGGTAGACTTGGACCTGTCGTATAACAATCTTTCGGGATCAATCCCAAAATCCTTAGAGTCTCTAGTTTATTTCACAAATTTCAACGTTTCATTCAATAAATTAAATGGAGAAATTCCATCTAACGGTCCTTTCAAAAGCTTCACAAGCCAGTCCTTTGTATTTAACGATGCATTGTGCGGTGATTCAAGGTTTCAAGTACCACCATGTCCAGTTACTTCTACTAAGAAAAAGGGGTCAAAAAGGAAACTTCTACTTATACTCATCCCACTAGGAATCGCAGTATCTTTGCTTGTGATGGTGTTCATTCTTTCATTAAGGAGATATCGAAAAAAGGATACGGTATCTAGGGAATCAGTGTCTTTTTCCGTGAAAAAAGTGGAAAGAATTTCCTACTATGAACTTCTCGATGCAACTGATAAGTATAGTGAAAGCAATTTGCTTGGATCGGGGAGTTTTGGATCTGTTTACAAAGGAATTCTCAGAGATGGAACATCTGTAGCAATAAAAGTTTTCAATTTGGAACTGGAAAATGCATTCAAGAGCTTTGAAACAGAGTGTGAAGTATTGCGTAATCTTCGGCATCGAAATCTCACCAAAGTGATAAGCAGTTGTTGCGTTGAGGACTTCAAAGCCTTGGTACTTGAGTACATGCCCAATGGGAGTCTTGAAAAGTGGTTGTATTCTTACAACTACTTTTTGAATATTATGCAAAGGCTCAACATTATGATTGATATAGCTTCTGCATTGGAGTATTTCCACGATGGTTATTCCATACCTGTGGTTCACTGTGACTTGAAGCCAAGTAATGTGCTTCTTGATGAAAATATGGTAGCGCGTGTGAGTGATTTTGGCATTTCAAAACTGTTGGGTGAAGGAGAAAGTATTAGTCATACCATTACCTTGGCAACAATGGGTTATATTGCACCAGGTAAAGTTGTCAAATTTTTACTTTTACTCCAATATATAATATTGTAATTTATGGTGTACTTTAATTGATTTCAGAGTATGGATTAGAGGGAACAGTGTCAACAAGATCTGATGTATATAGTTTCGGGATTATGATGATGGAAGTTTTTACCAGAACAAAGCCGAGCAGTGAAATGTTTGAGGGAGACTTGAGCTTGAAGCAATGGGTAATTAATTCTATGCCAAATAGAGTTAGTGAGGTTGTGGACTCCAACTTAATAAGGCCTGATGAACAACATTTTAGTGAAAAGATGAAGTGTTTATTATCCATTATAGAGTTGGCTTTGTCTTGCTCAGCTGAATCTTCGAGTGAGAGAATTAAAATGAAAGATGTTGTTGCCGCTCTCAAGAAGATTAAAATAAGTTTCTCGCACATTCCTGAGAGACCTGAAAATTTATAGGTAGTTTTATATAAATGTAAATTCAGTTTAAAGCAATATAATTGCTATTCAGCTTTCTTTGTAATGTATTTTAATTTCCAGCTAAGCAATTGTTCTTTGTTTCAATTTCTTCGCCACGAAATTTCAAACTTCTGTACATAAACTGTATACAAGCTATGCTAAGATATCATAAAGGCTAATGGATAAAGATAGGTCATCCCAATAGATATACTAACAATATAAAAACAAAAGAGGGATCTAAATTGCAAATTTGTTATTAATTTATCTTAAGAAATGAAGCTACTGGATCAAATGCTAAAAATATCCGTAATAGAAAATATGATTTATCCATCAAGCAACTCATTGAAATTGAAGTTACTGTTGAGAGCTTCTCGTAAAAATAATTTTGTGTATGAAGAGTAAAAGCTGCAATTTGCCAGAACCTTCGCCTCAGCAATCAATGCAGTGAGATTTAGCGAGAAAATTATGAATGAGCTTTCGCCTCAATCAAATTAAGCTCTAACCTCAGATAAATACTCAGAACCCATGGCTGCAACTCTAGAACAAGCAATGCAGCTGATCACTCAATTAAACAACATTAAATAGGAATAAATAAAGCACCATCACCTAAAGCTGATATAATGTCTTTCTAACTACCACTTTACATGATTATGAGAATATTAGTTACCAGAGAGTGCAAGCAATGTAACTACCAACATATTATATTGAGTAATAAGAAATCAAGAATTATTTGCACACAAACAAAGTCAAACTATATGCAAAGAAGAATATAACACTATCAAATAGCATCACATTATTTTACACTCCAAAGGGAAACAGCTATATAGATCCGATTATGTCAAAAGTAAGACCATATATCCGTGTTATTCCAAAATATAGAACATGTACCTCCAATGATAGACTTGTTCAAGAAGTAAGACCATGGGCAGAATATGAATTCGAAGTTTGTCAGAGCTCAGTTGGATTATTGGGGAGCGATTACAGGTCCCTGATTTCTGCATTTTTGCTTCACATGTCCAGGGATTCTTCGTTTTTGCGTCACAGATCCCTGTGAATCCCTGGGCCTTTTGTGAGCTAGTTTGGCAGGTTTATCTCTTCTTGGGGATCCGCCTTTGCAACTTTTACTTACAATATTCTATTTTTCAAACTTATCAAATTTTTATATGGTTAATTCAGTGGTTTCCAATCACAACAAGTTTTGCGATTTGTTTAGCAATCTATGTATTACGAAACTCAGTGCTGTTACATGAAAGCTGCGCCTAAGAGTCGTGACATTGGAAATCGCCAATGTAATCAAATAGATAGCTCAACAATTGATCATGTGTTCATCCCTTTCGCCATCCCATATAGGTTGTGGGCTTTTCAGAAATTCGGCTTGTCAAGCCCGACTTGGAGTTAGATATCTTTATGGGATGCCGACTTTCTTTGCATCTGAGAGTCTTATCCTAATGGAGGGATCTCTTTCCTTTCCCATGATCTTTCGCTTGAAGAGCTGGCCACTTCAACAGTGTAACCCGAAACTGGGTTCGAGACCTATGCGACACACATTCTCGTCCTCTCCCTGGATGGCCTAACTCACGCTATTTGTCCTTAGATGGAGGAGATCCTTAGGGAACCCCCAACGGACACCCTTCAAATGGGAACTATCATGGGTAAGATCGGAGGGCCCCAATACACGGGAGCCCCATTAGCTCTTGAGGCAGGCTACATGAAAGCCCATATACAACCTAACGGAGATCTACAGGTAATTCAATCATGCCTTAAAAATATATGTACAATATTGTACATATATTTTTAAGGTGTGACGGGGCTAAGAGGTATTGGTTTTATGTCCCATTTGTATTATTGTGTCCTTCCTGAACAATTATCTAGAATGGACCTTTCTGATGAGTTATATGATTTCCGTTTTCCACTTAGGATAACCCTCCGTTTCTAGCATGATTAATCTGACAACATGATAGGTCGATGATTTATAACATTTCTGTCTGTTTTGATAAATACCTGGTACGTACATCTTGTTCATGCAGAGATTTATTTGAAGCTAATAATATGTCAATACTAGCAACCATCCCTGAAGCACAGGTTGAAGTCCTACAGTTATTTCCTCACTTTGGTCTCCCCAGCACAAGTCACCATTAAAATTAATGTTATTACAATATTTGCATAATGAAAAGTTACAGTTGTCACCGTATATTCACAACTCGAAATGTGAGCTTATTGGTGGTTTCACCGATTTTGTTTGTACCTCTTGCAGTTTTGAAGCTAAACCAATGGCGATTAAAAGTTTCCTTTGTTCTGATAAAAGACAAAGTCCCCCATCACCCCTAGAGACTAGACTGTGATGCATAATTGTTCTTCTTGTTATTCACTCTTCAAGTCTCATTTGTTCCTGGAAAAGACCTATCCTTGTAGATGTTCGAAGAATAGAATTTGATTTATCTACGTGGATATTCAAGGAATCAGATGAACAACAAATTAAATGGCAAATTGGGTTGTTAAAACATTTTCTAAATTTAGTTTACCTTTGAATTAGTGTAATAATTTTCCTTCTGAAGTTCTAGAAAAATGAAACGCGGTCCCCAAATTTTCAATCTGATCCAACTCTTGCTATTCACCGCTATTAAGTGCTGACGTGGCAAAGGCGTGGGTACATATTTTTCATTTCTCAAATTCCTTGGGTATCTCACGTGTCTTTTTATATATTTTTGTAATCAGAAAGCACCTGCCATGTAGACACTTATTTTAACAAAGTTTGTGAGTATATAACTACTACTAATCTGTTTTTACAGAGAAGTAAAATTTGGTAAAATTCGTGAGCATATATTCAGTTTTTGACCAATTTTTAGAAAATAGAAAGGAAAACCCCCTTTTCCTTTTCTCCTTTACTCCATTTATACCATTAAGTGTTATGAAGAAAGAAGACCCTTTGGATTCTAAACTTACAAAAAAAAAACGGACACTTATAAATAAAACCATAGACCATCAGATAACTTAACCGCTACAATTAGAGCAACAAATGCTTCAGTAAATTGGATTGCCTGCAGAGGATTTATTAACTTCTCTGTTGAGCTAGAATATTGGTTAAATGTATGACTTCGTGGTACAATTATGTTCAGAATGTGCATGTAGATCTTATGCTTTGCTCTGCTCCAATTTGTTGCTCATATATAAACTAGCTTTGGGACATGTTACTATTTGCCCCTAATTTACCACTATAAACAGTGATGTTTTTCGATTATCTATAAGCAGTGTTGATGAGGGTGGAGAATGATCTCTGTGTTGGCGGCTACAAATGTTTAGAAGAGCAACACTATACCAATTGCACACTCGTAACACATTAAAACACACACTTATTTTATATACCCATTAAAGAACGACACTACGAGAACTAAAGGAGAACAAAAATAATAAAATAAATAAAAATAGGTGTAGACCCCACATATGTCTACTTTCTTCTTATTCTAGAAGAACGTTGTTGAGAAACTGAGTGGATTTCTACCAATTCCACTTCCACTTCCACTTAAAGATATCATAAACTCAGTGGGTTGTTTCTTGACTTCCACATCCCTACTCAAGTATCTTCTTTTTCTTTCTACTCAAGTCAAGTCAATAGAGCATATCAAATTAGAAAATTCTTGAATATGAACATAAAATATTTTATAAAGTAGTACACAAGGAAGTGACTGTTAGAAAAATTCTTCGCACTCGATTAATTTAATATACCAACCGGACAGGTTTTAAATGGTTGAGATCGACTAACATAAAGGCTCGTTCACACCCGTTTAATAACAGAGCATGCCTTGAACTTTGCCATTGTGATCTATAGATTTTACAAGACGGCAAGACGCACAAGTGGGAATACGTAACCATGATGAAATTGGGAGCTATATATACCCCTTATCCCACAATAAATATGCAACAGAAATTAAACAAATGGAGCCAACCTATTTCTACATTCTTCTTGTTCTACTTCTATTCATAATATCTAATTCCTCAGCTAGAACATCTTTCAGAAACATCACAACAGATCAAGCTACTCTTCTAGCTATAAAATCCAACATTGCTTTAGACCAAAACCATATAATTCATTCTAATTGGTCAACCAAAACCTCAGTATGTGAATGGGTTGGAGTCACTTGTGGTTTACGCCATCATAGAGTCACTGCACTGAATATTTCAGGCATGAATCTAAATGGCACACTTTCTCCACAATTAGGGAACCTCTCATTTCTTGTTTCCCTTGATTTGAGTGAGAATAATTTCAATGGGAAAATTCCTGACGAGTTGGTAAACTTGCATCGATTGCATGTTATGCAAATGAGTTACAATTACTTGAGTGGAGAAATTCCAAGCTGGTTGGGTTCTTTGTCAGAACTTCAACAAATATCTCTTTATAACAATAGTTTTACTGGTTCTATTCCTTCTTCCATATCCAATTTGTCGAAGCTGGAAGACTTAGTTTTAGGATCCAATTATCTGCAAGGAAAGATTCCACAAGAGATTGGTAATCTTTGTAACTTGAAGACTCTAAGACTGCAACTTAACCAGCTCACAGGCACAATACCATCAGAAATCTTCACCATATCAACTTTGGAAGTCCTTTCTTTGGGATTTAACAAATTAAATGGAGAGCTTCCTATTGATATGTGTCGTAGTCTTCCACATCTTTATTGGCTTGATGTGTCTGCAAATGAATTAAGTGGTCTGATACCACCAAATATAGCAAATTGCTCTGCACTTCGAGTATTGGGATTGTCAATTAACAGATTTGGTGGAGTCATACCTCCAGAAATTGGGAAATTAGTGAATCTCGAGCAGTTATTCCTTGGCATCAATGACTATTCTAAAGGTAAACTAAGCAAGCAAAAAGAAGCAAATAATTAGGAAGTTATTTCCAATTTGTTTATGGCTAATTGTTGTTTTGTATTCCTCTTTTATTCTCAGCTGTAATCCCACAAGAGTTTGGAAATCTTCGTAATTTACAGATTTTGGACATTAGAGAAGCCCAGATCATAGGTTCTATACCACCTGCCTTATTCAACATCTCAACATTACACAGGATACAACTTAACTCTAATGACTTGGAAGGTAAGTCAAACTCTATGGGTATTAAAAAAGAAAAAAGATTATCAAGTTCAACAAATCTAAGTATTGAATTATTTATTTTATCCAGGTACAATACCAAAAGAGATTAACAATCTTCAGAAAGTGAAGGTAATTAACTTTTACAATAATAGTTTAAGTGGTTTGATACCAATGGGTATGTTCAACTTGTCAAATCTGAGATTGCTCTCTCTTAACACGAATCAACTTTCTGGCACTCTTCCATCAAATATGGGTTATACTCTTCCAAATCTTGAACAACTCCATCTTTATGAGAATAACTTGGGGGGAGTTATTCCGAACTTTCTCTCAAATTCAACCAAACTTCTAACAATACAACTTTATCATAATGAATTTAGTGGAGAAATTCCAGACTCCCTTGGAGAACTCAAGCTACTTGATTTTCTAAATTTGTATGACAACAATCTCACATCTCAAGGTCTGAAATTTATCACGTCATTGACAAGGTGTCAACATTTAAAAACGTTGGACGTCTCTGGTAATCCTTTGAATGGAAGTATTCCAGTTTCTATTGGGAATTTTTCCTCTCTAGAGATATTTCAAGCATCTGGCTGCAAAATTAGGGGAAGCATTCCAAGTGAGATTGGAAATGTAAGCAACTTAATACAATTAAGCTTATCTAACAATTCCTTGACAGGACATATTCCACCTACAATGAAGGCTATCCAAGGTTTAGATCTAAGTTACAACAATATAGATGGGTCAACTCTAAACACTCTTTGTGAACTACACAGCCTTTTTTCTTTAGATTTGAGCAACAACAATAATACTGGTTCAATTCCCGACTGCTTAGGCACGGTTGTTTCTCTAAGGTATATTTTCTTCGACAATAATGGTTTAACTTCTATACCTTCAAGCTTTTGGAACCTTAAAGATCTCATTCAAATAGATTTTTCCTCAAATTCCTTACATGGCTATTTACCTTCCGAGATTGGAAAATTGAAAGTGGCAATATATTTAGATTTGTCGATGAATCAATATTCAGGCACCATTCCTAAAACCTTTGTGGGTTTGTCAAGCATAGAGTATCTTTATTTGGATCATAACAGACTCGCAGGATCTATCCCAGACATACTAGGTAAAATCATTAGTTTGGTAGACTTGGACTTGTCCCATAACAATCTTTCAGGATCAATCCCAAAGTCCTTAGAGTCTCTAGAATTTCTCAAACATTTCAACGTTTCCTTCAATAGTTTAGAAGGGGAAATTCCATCTAGCGGTCCTTTCAAAAACTTCACCAGTGAGTCTTTTGTATTCAACTATGCACTTTGTGGTGGTTCAAGGTTTCAAGTACCACCATGTCCAGTTACTTCTACTAACAAAAAGTGGTCAAAAAGGAAACTTCTAATTATACTCATCCCAGTAGGAATAGCAGTATCTTTACTTGTGATGGTGTTACTTTTATCATTAAGGAGATATCGAAAGAAGGATATGGTATCTAGGGAATCAGAGTCTTTTTCCGTGGAAAAGGTGGAAAGAATCTCCTACTATGAACTTCTCGATGCAACTGATAAGTATAGTGAAAGCAATTTGCTTGGATCGGGGAGTTTTGGATCTGTTTACAAAGGAATTCTCAGAGATGGGACATCTATAGCAATAAAAGTTTTCAATTTGGAATTGGAAAATGCATTCAAGAGCTTTGAAACAGAGTGTGAAGTATTGCGTAATCTTCGTCATCGAAATCTTATCAAAGTCATAAGTAGTTGTTGCGTTGAGGACTTCAAAGCCTTGGTGCTTGAATACATGCCCAATGGGAGTCTTGAAAAGTGGTTGTATTCTCACAACTACTTTTTGAATCTTATGCAAAGGCTTAACATTATGATAGACATAGCTTCTGCATTGGAGTATCTCCACGATGGTTATTCCTTACCTGTGGTTCACTGTGACTTGAAGCCAAGTAATGTGCTTCTTGATGAAAATATGGTAGCTCATGTGAGTGATTTTGGCATTTCAAAACTGTTGGGTGAAGGAGAAAGTATTAGCCATACCATTACCTTGGCAACAATGGGTTATATTGCACCAGGTAAAGTTGTCAAATTTTTACTTTTTCTCTAATATATAATATTTTAATTTATGCTGTACTCTAATTGAATTCAGAGTATGGATTAGAGGGAACAGTGTCAACAAGATCTGATGTATATAGTTTCGGGATTATGATGATGGAAGTTTTTACAAGAACAAAGCTGAGTAGTGAAATGTTTGAGGGAGACTTGAGCTTGAAGCAATGGGTAATTAATTCTATGCCAAATAGAGTTAGTGAGGTTGTGGATTCCAACTTAATAAGGCCTGATGAACAACACTTTAGTGAAAAGGTGAAGTGTTTATTATCCATTATGGAGTTGGCTTTGTCATGTTCAACTGAATCTTCTAGTGAGAGGATTAAAATGAAAGATGTTGTTGCAACTCTCAAGAAGATTAAAATCAGTTTCTCGCACATTCCGGAGAGACCTGAAAATTTGTAGGTAGTTTTATTCTAAATGTAAATTCAATTTAAAGCAATGTAATTGCTATTCAGCTTTCTTTGTAATGTATTTTAATTTACAGCTAAGCAATTGTTCTTTGTTTCAATTTCTTTGCCACCAAAATTTCAAACATCTGTACATAAACCGTATACACGCTATGCTAAGATATTATAAAGACTAAATGGATAAAGATATAGGCCATCCTAACAGATACACTAGCAAAATGGAAACCAAAAGGGGGATCTGAATTGCAGATTTGTTATTAATTTTTATTAAGAAATGAAGCTACTGGATCAAATGCTAAAAGTATCCGCAACAAAAAATATGATTTACTCATCAAGCAATCCATTGAAACTGAAGCTACTGTTGAGAGCTTCTCGTAAAAATAATTTTGTGTGTGAAGAAGCAGAGTTGGTACTTGAGGGTCAGTGTAAAACCTGCAATTCGCCGTGACCTTCGCCTCACTATATATGCAGTGAGATTCAGCTAGAAAATTACGAATGAGCTTTCGCCTCAATCAAATTAAGCTTTAACCCCAGATAAATACTCAGAACCCATGGGTGCAACTTCAGAACAAGTGATGCAGCAGATCACACAACTAAGCAATAGTAATTGGGAATCAATAAAGCACCATCACCTAAAGCAGTTATAAAGTCTTTGTGACTTGGTACATGATCAGGATAATATTATTTAAGTGTTTGGAGACTAAGAAAGGTGAAATATTGAAGGTACTTGAGAGTGATGTATTAACTAGTTTAATCTTATACAAATAGATTCTGAACTTACTGAATTGCTTCGTGAGTTTTGATAAATTTCTCTCATTACATCCTTTTTTCCCCTGATTTCTAATACAAATAGCAAGAGAAGTCATAGAATATAGACACTAAAAATATTAATTTATTAATAAATCGAAACAAATATAAGCAACAAAATAATGAATTAACGGCTTAACTTTCAGCAAAACAAAAGAAACTAGAAAAAATAGAATCGAAACAGAAAAATAAGAAAAGAATGAGACTTTTTTTTAGTTGGAGATGACAGATCGCGATGGAATAATACAAATTTGATGTTGTTATTGAATATAAAACCTGTTATAAGATGGAGAAAAAACGACATAATCAAAAGCATGAAATATAAAGAAAATGGAAGGAATATATTTATATTGCATCTCCGGTCCCTTGGATTTTTTTGTTACTCTGGCCCCTAAATTCTGTTATTTTGCATAACAGGTCCCTGGATTCTGCCATTTTGCGTAAGAGACCCCTGGGGCGAGAGATTTATTGATTTTCGAGGCCCTGGACACCAAGTTTTTGTTTCTTTTTATTCTGGAAACAGTTTTATTGCTGTCAGGTCCCTGTGGTAGGGATATTTTTTCTCTGGTCCCAAGCTTCCGTTTATTCTGTTTTCCGAGCTTGTTAAATTCTTTACAAACTGAAGCATTATAGTTATGACTTGAATAACCTTTGAAGGTCTAATTTCTACAATGACCTTAAGAATTTCCTCAACAATATATTTTTTATCCATAAATTCACCTATACAATTAATCGCCTTGAGGAACATAGGACCACTTTCGGTAACTACCATGAAATTGATGAGAGGCCTTTCTTGAACAGATGGCCATCTATAACACACAAGTGCCTTTTATTGGTAAACAATGCCCCTAATCCTTTATTTGCACCATCTTTTTGACTGGCATGTCTAGAAGATGGTAAAGGAACATTGCTGACTTAGATTTTTTTTTTTTCAAATCCTTGAATTAATTTTTGAAATTCAGTTAAATTTTTTGATGAGATTATGACACCATGATTTGGTTATTTCAATAACTTCCCCTTGACCCTCAGGTAAGATTCCTGACAATTTTTACAACATAAAATACATTGAAAACTAACGTTGCCTGTAGCGTTTGTTCTCTTATCAATTTTAATGGCATATTTTCAAAGAGGCGTAAATGGATCAACATTGGGGATAGTATTCACCCTTCACTAGAAGAAGGCAAACTTCCAATGCATACTATCCCCGATGTTATGGGACAGAAGGAGTACTTACTAGGGATCATTGTAGAATCAGTGATTAAATAGGAAATTCGAAAAGAGAAGCTAATATCTAGTAGGGAAAATGATTGGATCAATAATAAGTAGTAATGTTATCTGATAATTCAATTGTGAAACTAACTAAATAAATAAGTGTGAAACTAATAAAGTATCAAACTAACAATTGAATATTAAAGAGAAAATTTTATCGTGGATATCCAACGTTTGGACAAATAAATGCATACTTATTTAAAAAATGAAAAATAGAAATTAATTTTACATTTTTTTTTGTCTTTCGTTAATACCCGTCGTTACTTTTCCCGTTAACTGCCACGTGATTCTTGTTTTTTTTGTAAATATAAATTGTTTTAAGGATAATTTAGTATTTTTTTCCGTATATTAGACAAACACATTTCTAAAATTGAGTACTTATCTGTCAAATTTTTAAACACTTGGTACCTAACGGAAGCGACACACAATCGTCATGTGGCAGTTAACGTCTAAATAACGGTAGGTACTAACAAAACATAAAATAAAACTTGGGTACTTACTTTTCAGAAAACTCGGTAACTTATTTGTTATTCTCAAAAATTTGGTCACTTATTCGTCAAATTTGAAATACTGGGTAGCCACGAGAGTATTTGTCCAAAACTAAATAATAAATAATAAAGAATAAAGAATAAAGAAATATTCTCCCGTAGATACCCACTCATTCGCGATTGGACAAATGAGTATCCAAGCTTACAGAAGTGACAAGCGGGTACCTAATATTTTGTTTTTTGACTTTCTTAGTACCTTTTGTGAAGTTTGGCGTTAAATGTCACATGTTAATAAATAATACAAAAAATCTATTTGAGAATAACGACCGTTGGGTATCTGTTTGTTCACTTTTGTAAAATTGAGTACTTCGTGTTGGAAGAAAAAGATAGTCATGTCATTGACACATGATATTTAACGTCAAATTTTACGACGGTTACTAACATAAGGCAAAAGAAAAAAAACGTTGTGTGTTTGTTTGTCAATAAGGGTGATTGATACATAGGGTCTTGGAGACTAGTTTTTCTTCCTATAGGAACTAGTGGTAATCTTACTTCTTTAAAGAGATCTCAAAGATGAACAAATACTAAATACCCTTACTAACACTAAAAACAAAAGAAGTAATTGTTAGATTAATAAAAACAGTGTTATTATGTTGGATTTTTATTTTAAAATATTTTGTATTTTTAATTAATTACACAATTTGTCCTTGTATATAATTACAATGTTAGTCCTTTATATAAGTTATTTGCATATTTAGTTCTTATAATAGTAAATATATTTTGGCATGTTTTTTTAAGAAAAAATTATTATTTTGTATTTCTTAGTTAATTACACAATTATTTGTATATAATAATGCTATTAGTCTGTGTATTAGTTAATTGCACGACTGTTCCTTGTAGTACTTAATTGTACTATTGGTGTCGTATATTTCAATTGCACAATTGGAAATACAAAGAACGCGGTCATCAAATGACGGTTTAAATCTAGAGCGTGGTTTTCAAAGAATACAGTCATTAATTAAAAAAATGAATTAGGTGAAAGACGATAATTCAATGGCCGCCTTGCCCTTAAAACATAAGTTTAACAAGGGGCGCTTAATCAATGACCGCCTACCATTAAGATAGTGGTCGAACCGCGACCAACATTAAATTATAGAAACATTTATTTGTAATTAGATATTTACAATCTAATGCATAATATTCATTTCTAAAAATGAAATTTTCCTACATTTATCAAAAACATGAAAGCATACATTCATATATGGATATGTTAGATAGTAAAATGTTTCAAGTAGACGTCCTTGAAACCTACCTAGTTATTAAATCAAATACATACCAAAAAAAAAAAAAAATACCCAACCGAACATATATCAAATCAGATACCAATTAAACCAAACTGATGAAAATCGTTCAGTTCGGTATCAACCTTAAAATCTGAACTATTCGATATCAATTTTGGTTTTGGACAAAAAACCGAGACAAACTGGATCATGCTCACCCCTACCAGCAACATTACTATCGACCTCCACAAGGGCACACCTACTCTAGTCAAAGAGGACAGCCCCAACAACAATGGTGGACTCATTTCAACCCTCAAAAACCAAATTTTATGTGTCAAATCTGTGAGAAACCAGGCCAAAAGGATTGCCAATCACGTCCTAAACCAAATGTCATAAATTTTCCACATGCAAACCTTATGTCACACAACTCATCCAAAATCAACACTGAGTGGATCGCTGGCACAGGCGCTTCCTACCATATGACAACAATTTCCAGAATCTCGTAATTCATTCAGAAAATAACGACAATGATGACATAATGGTTGGCGATTGTAACAATATCTCAAACTCTCATATTGATTCCATGTCACTTAGCTCATCCGATATCACCTTTAAACTTAATAATATTTTATGTGCACCTAAACTAAAAAAATAAATCTATTTGTATCTCAATATTGCTTGGGTAAAATGGGTTTAAGTAATTCAGATAAAGGGTTTTGGAAACTTTTGGATTTGATTCTTGATTTCTAGGTGTTTGGAATGTTTTGGGTGGTAAAAGATTGTTTCTTAGAAAGGAAAAGGCTTAGATTTGTAGTCGTTTATTTGAACTGGACCTCCTCTTCATAGTTGCTACGTGTGCTCGTGCGGTATATCGCTTGGTCGCGCGGTAATACCCTGACCTACAGTGTTCTTCACACCGTACTACGGTTGTCGCGTTTGACGATATGCGTTGACTTACAATATACCGCTTAGGAGGTCGGTATACCGTTATTCTTTCTTTCTATCGGCTTGAATACCGTATTGGCATAGTGTCCTAATGGTTCATCGTGAGTGGTGTACTGAAAGGAAGGCGCGGTACACCACAAATTTCCTCGACAGACTTCATTTAGTTTGACCGTATATATGGCTACCCTGTCATGATACTAGTGTGCGGTAATACTGCATGGAGGCGCGGTATACCACAACTAGCATATGTGATGCTCAGATGTTCTCTGTAATTTCACCAAAACTCATTTCTTGCAATACCTACACATCTAAAACACTAATACTTTTCTTATTAAATGTAATATACACTCAAATTGATCAATATACACTACCAAAAACTTAAACAAAGTGCATAAAGCTTTAAAACATTGTGAGTTGTCTCCCATAAGGATTTTTATTTTACGTCGATGTGAGTCATGCCTTGCCATGTTATATGATGATTCACGGTATATACTTCACAAAGAATAATTACAAGGGTTTTAAGAAAGAAAAAAATACATTTATGAGATATTAAAGAGGTATAGTGCCCAAAAGGAAGGATTGGTTGGCTGGAAAGTACCCGAGATGACACCAAATGATGTGTGCCTAATCTTAGGTGTGAAGGGAGGTGATACTGAATTCCCGAAGTTCCACAATGAAAACCTTGAAAACTCTGATTGGTTCAATAGGAACCTCCCCAATATCACGGGTTAGCTGAGTGAAGCGTAGTTAAAGCCAAAACAACCAACGTTCTGGGAATGGAACATCAGAATGATGAAACGATACAAAGCTTCATGATTTTGATCGAAATCCTGATGATATCTACCATCTTCTATCCAATGGGTTCACTCACACCAAAGTGGATGGTAAAATTATGTGAAGGTGTGGATCGTATAAGAGATTATATAGGCCTCACACAGGGTAGAGTTTGTAATGAAGCCTATTTGCACTGAAACACTGAAATTTTTTATGGTTATGCTTGCATGTTTTAGTAAGTGGGAGTTGATATTTTTTATTTGTTCCACCTAGGAAAAAAATCTATACCTTATATATACTAACCACTGTTTTTTTCAGCCGTGCCTTTTTTAGCACGATACAATAAAAGAGTTGAGGTACTCGGACCATTACACCCGATTCCTGAAATGGAAAATCGAGATAGAAATGAAAAATTTGTTCGGCGAGAACATTTGCTCGATAAAAGGAGATCAGGTAAGCAACCCCTAATTATTTATTGGAGCTCAAATAGGCCAACGACATCGAGAGTCCTATACATTTCTAGCATGTGGTTCAAGATCTATCTAAATAAATTTTCTATGTAGGCTTCTAAGTTGAAACCTGATTTTGTATTCTAACATTCTAATATTATTCATTTTTCTGAAGTCAATAGCAATGTGAATGTGTATCCACTTCTGGTGGGTTGTGTTATTTCTTGACTTCAACACCCCTACTCCTCGAAAAAAAAAACCCAATTTTTCCCGGAATATCCCTACTCAAGCATCTCGATTTTGTATCTACTCAAACTCAAGTCAACTCTATTGTATAGATATAAGTCTAAGTCAATAGAGAACTGAATATAATAATTGAGTTTATGATGGGAGAAACCTTACAAGAAGTTTTAGAGATAATTACACCTAGGGTCTTGACCACACCCCCCTCTTCAAGATGGGGACCCGGCCTAGAGCCTCTTCTTACTAAAGACCTCAGAAAGTTTTTAACACATAAACCCCAAAACCCCTATTACCTTATTACCCCTTTTTACACAATATATATACTAAATATTACATTACAATTTCATTCACGTTATTATCCCATCTCTATTTTCTCTCTCTCTCTCTTCAAAACCACCACCACCACCATAACACCGAACACCACCTCCCCTCCTCCCTCATGGACCTCCGGCGAACAGATCTGAAACCATTTTCTTCTACAGATCTGAAACCATCTTCTTCTACAGATCTGAAACCTCCCTCATGAACCTCCCCAGCCTCCGTTCGTGAATCTGCTGGAACACCACCACAAGAGCTCCCTTCTCGACCCGTCGGAGAAGAAGAGGACCACGAGGACCACCAGCTCGATTTCACCGCTCGAAGAAGAAGAGGAATGGCCTCCGTTTCGCTAGCTCCGGCGATGATTTCACTGCTCGAAGAAATGGCCTCCGTTTCGCTAGCTCCGGTGATGGCTTCACTGCTCGAAGAAGAAGAGGAACGCGAGTCCAGCAGCAGTGCAGTCTTCTTCACAGTTGGTCCATCGTTCTCTTCTCCGGCGAACCACCACCACAACACATCCACGAAACAAGCACCAGCGCCGTTCTCTTCTTGTTCTGTTGAAGCTCGCCCGCGACGAGCCATGGAAATCCGTTCGAGAACACCACCAAGGAAGCTCCATGAATGGAGCGAGATCTATGAGAGAGGAGGCTGGACCCTTCTTGTTCTGTTGAAGCTCGCCGACGAGAAGCAGCCTTTTTTTTGTAGAAATTGTTGACCAGATCTAGATCTGGTCAAAGGTTTATTTTTTTTTTTTCTTTGTGTAAATGTGATTATCTTTAATAATACTCAATAAATTTATTTTTTTAGCATTTTTCAATTATTTTCTTTGTGTTTTAATAGTACTCACTAAATTATAAGAGTACTCCGAGATTTTCTTAGAGTACTCAGAGTTTTTCTTAGAGTACTCCGAGTTTTTCGTAGAGTACTCCGTAATTTTATTTAATGCACTCGAATAAATATAGAGAGTACTCCACAAATTTGTAGAGTACTCAACAAATATATAGAGTACTCTATGTTTTTCCCCGATACTCTATGTTTTTTTCCGATACTCTCAGTTTTTTCCGGCGGCCGGCAACCGGTGACTGGTGGCTGGTGGTCGGTGGTTGGTGGTCAGTGGTCGGTGGTCGGAGGTCGGTGGTCGGTGGTAGGTGGTCGGAGGTTGGAGGTAGGTGGGTAGTGGTAGGTAGAGGAGAGAGAAATAGTGACATCACATTTTTTTGTCTTTTAGTGATAGTAAGGGTAGGAAAGACAATTGTAAAAATTCAGGTCCCTAAGAAGAATGCCATTTAAAAAACTACTTTATAGAGAAGATAATTTGTCTCCAAGACCCTATATATAATTCACCCGAAGTTTTATGCTAATTAAAATTTCTTGATAATACTACCGATTGCCAAAACAAGTGAAGAAAATGCTCTAAAAAATTATAAACTAGCCTATGGGATAGTAACTATAAGAAAATTTAGTACCCGTTTGTAAGTGTTTTTTAAACACTTACTTAAAAGTGTTTTTAAATCTTTAAAAGTGTTTTATAGCCTAAAAACACTTTTAAAAGGAGCACCAAATAAATGTTTATTTTTTAAAAACACCTAAATTGATTTTAAATTTTAAAATTATCTTTAATAATTTTTTCAAATATTCTGATTTTATTCCAAAAGTATTTTTACTCTAAAATAAATACTTCCAAACGGACTCTAAAAAAAAGTTTTTTACCCTGCAAAACACTTTTAGGAAAAGCACTAAATATGTGCTTTTTAAAGATAAAAACACTTAAAGTGATTCTAAGTTTTTAAATTATTTTTAATAATTTTTTTAAATTTTAATTTTATTTCAAAATCGCATTTTTACTCTATAATAATCAACAAACACTTATTCCCATACCTTTAGTACATTACACTATAGGTTCCTCTGTTATGAAAAAATTACACTATATGTCCTAATGTTGATTCTTTTTAGTTTATTGTGTCATAAGTTTCTATATTACAAAATAAAAAATAAATATATATTACCTGTTTTAATTTATTTTGTCATAAATTGCCAAAGTAATGTCATATATCATTTTTTTTACTTCACTTTTATATCCCCCCGTATGTGTTACTAAATAAAAAAAAGAAAATAAAAAATTATTTAAGAAAAAAAACAAGCTTGGTGTTTATAACCTCAACATAAGAGGTGATATAAAAGTGAAACAAAAAGAGGTGATCTCTCTCTCTCTCTCTCTCTTTCTCTCTCTCTCTCTCTCTCTCTCTGTGTGTGTGTATATATATATATATATATATATTAGGATATGCCCCGTAACTGAACGTATTTGGGAAAAAATTAATTTAAAAAATCATGATTACATTTTAATTAGAAAAGATAAAGAATACATAAGAAGTCATTCGAAACAAAGTTGATCTTACAGTCTCGCTTTGCAAATACTCAAACTAATACAGTTTAGGAAAAATACACTCGTGGATACCCAGTGTTTTAAATTTTGACAAATAAGTGCCCAAGTTTTCAAAAATAACAAATAAGTACACTCGTGGATACCCAGTGTTTTAAATTTCAGTGTCTAGAAATAATTCTTTACAATCTCAAAGATTATGTCAAGATGTTAGATTCTAAAAAAAATGTTGAAAACATAGGTGAGAAGAAATATTACAGCTTGTCTAGTAAGGATTCTCAGTGGGATTGTCTCATATGTCCCGCATCACATTCAAATTACCGTTGAAGGACTCTATCAGTTTTAGATGAACATTCTCCTTCGAAAGTTTGTACAGATGGTTTTTCTTTATATTTAGTTCAAGTATATGCTATGGATAGTTATGGTCTACATAGCATTTTGAACAATTCAGTGTGGATGAGAAATTTTTGGCTACATTTGGTGAACAAATCGGGGCTAATGAGAATGTTATTAATACTAGCAAAACATCTTATCGGTTGATATGGAAGGAAAGCCGATTCAATAGCTTAGATATTGTATTTTAAGGCTTTTAAAACTTGTATATGTTTTGATAATCACATATACAAATAAAATCAACTAACAAATTTTACCAAATACTGTAAGCAAAATCTCAAAGTGTAACACATATCATTGTGGTATACGAAGCATGGCGCACTTCAGCAAAATCAAAATTAAAAACTGTAAAGGATTTGTAAAATTATGTAACAATACCTGTAAGAATTTCACCTTCAGTTTCTTAGCAACATCATCAAGCGCAGATGATGAGGGCATACTTTTATTACTCCATGTTATTCCTAACCTCCTTAACAATCAAACAACTGTGTAGCATAATTATCTAGACGGTCATATGTTTTTCTATATCCAAATGTT
The DNA here is from genome assembly GCA_029959085.1 of Nemophila menziesii. Lineage (NCBI taxonomy): Eukaryota > Viridiplantae > Streptophyta > Magnoliopsida > Boraginales > Hydrophyllaceae > Nemophila > Nemophila menziesii. The sequence continues at coordinate 53,922,662 of JARWIR010000007.1, forward strand.
TTAACAACCATATAAGGTTCATTCATACTCCCTATAACTGAAAAAAATGAAAACATCCATAATCTATATAAAATCAAATAAGAATTCCAGTCTATAATTTATACAAATATGTATCCAATAAAACCCCATTTTCTAAATTTATGATGTATCAAAATAAAAAATAATGTACATGTTTTCCCTAAGAGTGTGATAAATAAACCAACGCACGAGAGATATACTACCCGCAAGTATACATTTCGTTAACAAGTAATAAGTAAGTATTAGAGTATCGTTCTTCACAAGGACTATGAGGTTAATTGTTTGTATTTTTATTAAGTGATTGAGTTTTAGTTGCAAAAACAGGAAGTAAATGGTAGTTGGGTTTTAATTTTCAATAATTAAAATACTACAAAAGGATTAAAGTGAAAAATAACAAACTTCAAGTAATAATATAAAAAGAACAAGGACTAAATTGAAATGAAAATGAATAATATGATAGGATAGCTTGAGGTATTGCTAGTAATCTCTGATAGTGACAATTTAGATGATCTAGACATAAGAGTGAATTGGCTTTTCGCGTTAGTCGGGATTCTGTAATCTCCCTAAATCCCTCACGGGTAGATAGGGGACTGCCATACAATGCTAGGAACCTCTCCTGAGTGACCATACAACACTTTCAAATGCAATTAAAAAGCCACAACCCAACTTTCCTGGCTATAAAGGTCAAACCCATATTAATGACTAGACTACCCTTTGTATGTTGTTCATGTGCCCATTAAAAAGGACTGAAAAAATCGCAATCTCCATTTTACCAAAATAACGACAAATATCCCCAAAATTACGCCATATCCCATATTCTTTCTGCCCAAAAATCACGCTAGATCTGCAACTGAATCATATGAATTTGTATTATACTCCATCGTACAATAAGGTCATTGAAGGCAATAAACGATTTCAAAAATGAAAATGAAAAGACAAAGGCCAGGTAAATGATGAGAAGAAACGGATGCATTATCCATATATAATTTCACGTTTTGTTTCCATTTTAGTTTATTAATGGGTTATAGTGATTGTTAGTTAACAAATCATCCCGTGGATTTATATCTACGACTCTTATATGCAATTATTTTATGAAAAATGAATTTAAATTCAAAGGATATGATCAATATATTGTTTGTGAACTATACCTTTATCAAACAATGGGTTGTAAATTTGGAGAAGATAACCCGTGACTGGGTTGCTATCTACCATTATTATTTATATTTTATCATGCAAAAATAAAGTAAAATTTCATGGATATGACATATGTGATGTATGTGACATGTGCCTTCATCAAATAGTGGGTTGCAAAGTTTAAGAAGACTGGTCCATAACTATTGCATATTCAGCCCATTGTTTGCTGACATAACCTATAGATAAGATATACGCAACCCACTGAAATTAAACTAGCAACACACTGAAGTTGAACTAACAAACCACAACGATTATATCAGGAAACACACACTTATATTGAACTAATAATCTACTAATTGAAGGGAAAAATACCATGGGGTACCAAGCGGATGGTGAATAAGAAAATTAAGTTTTTTAAAGTGTTCAAACAAGTACTTCAGTTTTTTATTTGGTCCAACCGTTAGAACTCGTCGTCTAGTTTACGTTAAGTGCTCACATGGTAAATACTTCCGGACTATAAAACAAAAGGGAAAAATACATAGAGGTACCCAAATACTTTGAAAAATGACAATTAAGTACCCAAGAAATAAATAAAAAAAGAACAATTGGGTACATATATTCTTTCCAACGTCAACACTTAACTGTTGTATCGACGGTGGTGACTAACAATTGGACCAAATAAAAAACGTTGGGTAAATGATTGTCTTTATTGAGAAAATTGGATGATTATGTCTGATTTTGAAACGATGGGTATCCTTGGGTCTTTTTTCTAAAATTGAACTGCAACCTTCGATAAACATACCAAGCAACCCAATAACATTGAACGTGTTAATCATCTAAATTATATTTTTTTGTCATAAATAATGTATTTTGGTCGATTTGATTATATTCTTAATTATAATACGGTTGATTGTAATCTTTATTTTAGAAACTTTGTTATGGTAAATTAATTGATACGTTTCGATTGTGTATCAAATGTAAAAACCATGCTAGTTCAAAGACGTTAAAAGAAAAGTAGGTAAATTACAAAATATTTGGATTTTCTTAAGAAATAATAAAATGTGAACATGTTAAAACTAATAAATCAAGTAGTGTAATATTTTTGGAAATTATCTTATAACAAAAATATGCTTACAATAGTACAAATTTTAATAAAGAACATTTGGATAGACAATAAAAATAAATTGGCACACATAGTGATCTTAAAATATAATTTTTAAATATATTATTTATTTATATTTAACTCTTAAATATAGTAATCTTTTAAGAATACTTTCTGACATAACAATGTCTCTTTTTCTTTTCTTTTTTCAGAAAAAGAAAGAAAGAATGAGATTAGCCGATTCCGACAAGTATAAAATTAAAAATATTTACCAAAAGGGTCTTGGAACCCCATACCCAATATCTCTCTCACAATTTATTTTTCTTACTAAAGGACATTGATAAGATTTTACACTAAAATCTATTTTTTCTATTACATATTATATCCTCAAACTACCCACTATATATACTAAATTTAATAAACATATAAATCATAAATACACCATTAAGCCCTAATTCTATATTCTTTCTCCACTCCACCCTAAAGTATACACTCTCTGCATCCATTTTGAACATTTTAAAACTCCAGCAGTGGCCTCCCCCTTTCTCTTCTCCCCGCCCCAATGCATCAGCCATGGTGTTAAGCTCCAACTCCTCAATGTTTTAGATCTTACATGTGAGTGACTAGCTCGATTATGGCTTTTCCATGGCTAAATCAAGATTTCATGGTGTTTCCAGTGAAGCCATTAAAGCTTCGTTCCAGTGAAGGTTTGTTCCAGATTTGTGAAGCATTGTCTAGCTTCGAGCAGTAGTGAAGCCATTAAAGCTTTCGTGAGTTCCTAGTTTGGTTCTTCGATCCAGTGTTGTTCCGAGTTTCGTGAACTTCGTTTTGAGCTTTGATGGTTATTACTAAATGAAGTTTCATTGAGTTCGTGAGCTTTACTGAGATATGTTGATTACATAGAAAGATCTGTTCAAGGAAGCTTCAATGGTGAGTACTCAATAAAGGTTCAATGGAGAGTACTCAGTGATGATGGTGAGAAGATGTGCGAGAATCCATGGTGATTTCGTGAGAAGCTGTTTCAAATCTTGAGAGCATCATCAACCTTAGTTATTTCTGAGCGATTGAGTACTCGGTTCAGATTCATGTACTACCTAGTGATATCAAGTCATGGATTACTCAATGATTCAGAACCATAAACTTCTCAGTGTTTTCAAATCCATGATGAGTAGTGATTCCAGAGCTTCGTGCCATGGTTTTCTGTATGTTTCTTATTTCGCCAGCAGCTCTGGTGAGAAGAGAACCAAGGCATGATCTGTGAAGAGAAACAAGGCCGATTTCTTCTTTTTATTTCCTAGTTAAATTGTAATTTTTACGTTTTTCTCATTTTTTTAGTTTGGGTATGATTTTAGGTTGGAGAAACAATATTGTATATGAAGTGTATTATTATCTTTTGATAATGAAATTTAATTTTTATGCCTTGGTTTTATCTTACTTAATGTTTTTCTAGGAATTTTCAGTATTTTTGCTAAATACATAAAGTTTTTGCTCAATATATATTCAGTGTTTTTTGTCGAGTAGTTAGAAAATTTGCTAAGCATACTTAGAGGAATTTTCTAGTACTCAGATAATTTTTCCCATACTCAGAGAATTTTCCGGTACTAAAAAAAATCTCAGGTGGTGGTTGGTGTGACGGCCGAAGATGACTCGGTGGTTGGTGGGTGGCCAGAGAGACTCTGTGGTCCACTTGTTCTTTTTTGTCTTTTTATAACTATTGTTTTTTAAGGTATTATAGTATTTTACATTTTTGTAGCCTCTTTGAAAATGAAATTTATCAATAAATTGACTATGTGTCATGAGTTTTGTCTTCAAAATAGGCCAATCATCCATAATTTGCCAATAATCCATAAAACTAATCAAAGTTAAATCTAAGTTTAAAAATAAAATGTAAAAAAACCAACCAAAGGAAAGTGTATCTAGAAAAGGTTTAGACAATCATCGAAAACTCTGTTTATGAATAGATTTCATATTGGTAGCACGTTCCTTCAAGTTGGTCTAACAGTGAAGTTCAAGTCTATTCTAAGGACCTAATAAAAAACGAATATATGTGTTTTTCCACGCAAATTAAAAAGATAAATCAAGTGTGTATTATCAAAGACGGGTTTAAGCTCAAACAAAATTCCTTCAATATGACTTGGTCTTGAAGGTGTCATTATAATTTTTGCATTACGTAAAAATCATATTATTATTTTTTTGTCTGCATAATTATGTACATTTTTTACTGTTATATCTATCTTCACAGTTAACAACCTGTACAGCCCATTTTTTTTATGATGTTACATTAGTCTCATTTCTGATAACTCGTCCTGAGAAAATTGAGTGATGGAAATTGAACATACTGAGGAATGCTAGATAACCCACTTGAGTCTTGTTTATTTTCAAATCAAGTCGATGGAAAATAATTGATATCACAAACAAGGGAGAAAAATTGGTCAAAGAAAGAGGCAAAGGTCCACCAATATTCCCATTCAAATAAGCAATTAACAATAGAACCGAATTAAATGAGAAGTAGTAGTTTTTGTTTCTACTCTAAGTCAAGTTTACTCAAAGTCAACACTTCAAGACCCACACAGCTTGCATAGACGATACCAGACCACTCGAAAAAAAGTAATCACCAAGGAAAGTGCAAGAATTTGAGACCTATTTATACCCCTTGAAAGACGCAATTAATATGCAACAGAAGTAAAACAGTAAAATGAAGTCAACATATTTCTACTTTCTTCCTCTTCTACTTTCATTCATAATATCTAATTTCTCCGTTATAACTTCTTCAAGAAACATCACAACTGATCAAGCTGCACTTCTTGCAATAAAATCCACCATTCTTCCTTTAAACCCATACCATATATTAAACACAAACTGGTCTACCAAAACCACAGTTTGTGAATGGGTAGGGGTCACTTGTGGTATGCTCCATCACAGAGTCACTGCACTGAATATTTCAGGCATGAATCTAAATGGAACACTTCCTCCGCAATTAGGAAACCTCTCATTTCTTGTTTCCCTTGACTTGAGTGAGAATAATTTCCATGGGAATCTTCCTGATGAGTTGGTAAACTTGCATAGATTGCATGTTATGCAAATGAGTTACAATAATTTAAGTGGAGAAATTCCAGGCTGGTTGGGTTCTTTGTCGGAACTTCGAAGAATATCTCTTGGAAACAATAGTTTTACTGGTTCTATTCCTTTTTCCATATCCAATTTGTCGAAGCTGGAGATCTTGGACCTATATTCCAATTCTCTACAAGGAAACATTCCAAAAGTAATAGGGAATCTATATAACTTGAAGAATCTATACCTGTCAGTGAACCATCTCACAGGTTCTATACCATCAGATATCTTCACCATATCAACTTTGGAAGTTCTTTCTTTGGGAGCAAACAAATTAAATGGGGAACTTCCTATTGATATGTGTCGTGGTCTTCAAAGTCTTAATTGGCTTTCTATGTCTTGGAATGAATTAAGTGGTCAGATACCATTAACTATATCAAATTGCTCAGCACTTCGAGTATTGTCATTGTCATATAACAGATTTAGTGGAGTCATACCTCCAGAAATTGGGAAATTAGTGAATCTCGAGAAGTTATACCTTGGCACCAATGATTTTTCTAAAGGTAAACTAAGCAAACGAAAAGAAGCAAATACTTAGGAAGTTATTTATAATTTGTTTATGGCTAATTGTTGTTTTTTGTTCCTCTTTTATTCTCAGCTGTAATTCCACAAGAGTTTGGTAATCTTTGTAACCTAAAGATTTTCGATATTAGAGAAGCCCAGCTTATAGGTTCTATACCACCTGCCTTATTCAACATCTCAACATTACAGCAGATAAGTCTTAACTCTAATGAGTTAGAAGGTAAGGAAAACTCTACTGGTATTAAATAAAACCAAAAGATTATCAAGTTCAACAAATCTAAGTATTGAATTCTTTGTTTTATCCAGGTACAATACCAAAAGAGATTAAGAATCTTCACAAATTGGAGGGAATTTGGATTCACAATAACAGCTTAAGTGGTTTGATACCAATGGGTATTTTCAACTTGTCAAATCTAAAATGGCTTTCCCTTCACACTAATCAACTTTCAGGCACTCTTCCATCAAATATGCGCCATACCCTTCCAAATCTTGAACAACTCCATCTTTATGAGAATAACCTTCGGGGTGTTATTCCAAACTTTCTCTCAAATTCAACCAAACTTCGAATGATACAGCTTCACGATAATGAATTTAGTGGAGAAATTCCAGACTCCCTTGGAGATCTCAGCTTACTTGAGTTTCTAAGTTTGGATGACAACAATCTCACATCTCAAGGTCTAAAATTCATCACTTCATTGACAAGGTCTCAAAATTTAAGGATGTTGGCTGTCTCTAATAATCCTTTTAATGGAAGCATTCCAGTTTCCATTGGGAGTCTTTCCTCTTTACAGCAATTTTATGCAAATGGCTGCAAAATTAAGGGAAGCATTCCAAGTGAGATTGGAAAATTAAGCAAATTAATTGTATTAGACCTATCTAACAATTACTTGATTGGTCGAATTCCACCTACAATGAAGGATATACAAGGTTTAAATCTAAGCTATAACAATATTGATGGGTCAACTCTAAACACTCTTTGTCAACTACGCAACCTTTTTGCTCTAGATTTGAGCCACAACAATATTTTTGGTTCAATTCCCGACTGCTTAGGCACAATTATTTCTCTAAGGCATATTTTCTTCATCAATAATAGTTTAACTCATATACCCTCAAGCATTGCGAACCTTAAATATCTCATTCAGATGAGTTTCTCCTCAAATTCCTTAAACGGCTCTATACCTCCTGGGATTGGAACTCTAACTGCAGCAGTTTTGATAGATTTGTCAATGAATCAATTTTCAGGTAACATTCCTAGCACATTTATGGGTCTGTCAAGCATAGAGTATCTTCATTTGGATCATAACGGACTCGCAGGATCTATCCCAGACATACTAGGTAAAATGTTTAGTTTGGTAGACTTGGACATGTCCCATAACAATCTTTCCGGATCAATCCCGAAGTCTTTAGAGTCTCTAGTTTATCTCAAAAATTTCAACGTTTCATTCAATAACTTAAATGGAGAAATTCCATCTAACGGTCCTTTCAAAAACTTCACAAGACAGTCTTTTGTATTTAACGATGCATTGTGCGGTGATTCAAGGTTTCAAGTACCACCATGTCCAGTTACTTCTACTAAGAAAAGTGGGTCAAAAAGGAAACTTCTACTTATACTTATCCCACTAGGAATTGCAGTATCTTTACTTGTGATGGTGATCATTTTTTCATTAAGTAGATATCGAAGGAAGGATACAGTTTCTAAGGAATCAGAGTCTTTTTCCATGAAAAAAGTGGAAAGAATCTCCTACTATGAACTTCTCGATGCAACTGATAGGTATACTGAAGACAATTTGCTTGGATCAGGGAGTTTTGGATCTGTTTACAAAGGAATTCTCAAAGACGGGACATCTGTAGCAATAAAAGTTTTCAATTTGGAACTGGAAAATGCATTCACGAGCTTTGAAACAGAGTGTGAAGTATTGCGTAATCTTCGGCATCGAAATCTTATCAAAGTGATAAGTAGTTGTTGCGTTGAGAACTTTAAAGCATTGGTACTTGAGTACATGCCCAATGGGAGTCTTGAAAAGTATTTATATTCTCACAACTACTTTTTGAATCTTATGCAAAGGCTCAACATTATGTTAGACATAGCTTCTGCATTGGAGTATCTCCACGATGGTTATTCCTTACCTGTGGTTCACTGTGACTTGAAGCCTAGTAATGTGCTACTTGATGAAAATATGGTAGCTCATGTGAGTGATTTTGGCATTTCAAAATTGTTGGGTGAAGGAGAAAGTATTAGCCATACCATTACCTTGGCAACAATGGGTTATATTGCACCAGGTAAACTTGTCAATTATTTTTACTTTTACTTAATATACAACTATTTAATTCCTTAATATATGTACTGAATTGATCGTAGAGTATGGATTAGAAGGAACAGTATCAACAAGATCCGACGTTTATAGTTTTGGGATTCTGATGATGGAAGTTTTTACAAGAACAAAGCCGAACTGTGAAATGTTTGTGGAAGACTTGAACTTAAAGCAATGGGTAATTAATTCCATGCCAAATAGAGTTAGCGAGGTTGTGGATTCCAACTTAATAAGGCTTGATGAACAATACTTCAGTGAAAAGGTGAAGTGTTTATTATCAATTATGGAGTTAGCTTTGTCTTGCTCAACTGAATCTCCGAGTGAGAGGATTAAAATGAAAGATGTTGTTGCAACTCTCAAGAAGATCAAAATCAGTTTCTCTCACATTCCGGAGAGACCTAATAATCTGTAGTTAGTTTTATTTCAAATGTATTATTTACATTGTAATTGTTATTCAGCTTTCTGTGAAATGTGTTACAATTTACGGCAATGCAATTATTATTTGTTTCGAAATTCTCGTCAACCTTGATTGCCGATTTTTATCTTATTAATAGTTTAAGTTACCAAATGTAATGCTAATTATGTTCGTAACTGAAAAATTGATTCATCCATCACAAATTGAGAGCTTCTAGTAATAAAAAATTTGTGTGTGAATAAGTAGAGAAGGCAGTTAAGAAAATGGTGGATTGAATTACTCCTCTTCCTTTGCCTCATAAGCTTGTGACTTATACGAGCCATTCACACATGAGTGTCAAAGCAAAAGCTGCAATTTGTAAAGACCTTCTCCTCAGCCATCTATGCAGCAAGATTCTACTAGAAAATTTAGAACAAGCTCTCGCCTAAACCAAATTAAGCTCTAGCCTCAGATAAATACTCATAACCCATGGCTGCAACTCTAGAACAAGAAATGCAGCTGATCACTCAATTAAACAACATTAAATAGGAATAAATAAAGCACCGTCACCTAAAGCTGATATAATGTCTTTCTAACTACCACTTTACATGATTATGAGAATATTAATTACCAGAAAGTGCAAGCAATGTAACTACCAACATATTTTATTGAGTAATAAGAAATCAAGAATTATTTGCACAAAAACAAAGTCAAACTATATGCAAAGAAGAATATAACACTATCAAATAGCATCACATTGTTTTTACACTCCAAACGGCCCTTTCGCAGGTAAATTACACATTGGTAATGTTTAATGCAAAACAGCTATATAGACCCGATTATGTCAAAAGTAAGACCATATATCCGTATTATTCCAAAATATTGAACATGTACCCCTAATGATAGACTTGTTCGAGAAGTAAGATCATGGCAGAATATGAATTCGAAGTTTGTCAGAGCTCAGTTGGATTATTGGGGCGCGAAATTCAGAGAAAGGAATATATTAACAAAACAAATCAAGTTGGGGTGATGAAATGACTAACTCTTAACTTGTCTTTAGTTTGAGTTCAAGGATTAAACTGTATTGATTGGGAAGGAATTAGGATTCGAGGCATATATCAGTTGAAAGACCTAAAAATTTAGTTACAGATAAAAGCTACTAATAGATATACACACGTCAAGTGCATTTGATATCCGTAAAGCTCGCGAGACTGATCAAGCCATTGAATTCTTAGCATATATGGTTTTAAAGAGACGTGAACAAGGAATATGGTGGGAATGACATATGTTGAATCCAAACAAAAAAATAGGCGACCAAACTTCAATTATCAAATATTAGCTATGAACTCTCAATTTATAGTTTGAGTAAATTTAACATTCTGATTTGGAATTATATATCTTTATGGGATGCCGACTTTCTTTGCATCTGAGAGTCTTATCCTAATGGAGGGATCTCTTTCCTTTCCCATGATCTTTCGCTTGAAGAGCTGGCCACTTCAACAGTGTAACCCGAAACTGGGTTCGAGACCTATGCGACACACATTCTCGTCCTCTCCCCGGATGGCCTAACTCACTCTATTTGCCCTTAGATGGAGGAGATCCTTAGGGAACCCCCAACGGACACCCTTCAAAGGGGAACTATCATGGGTAAGATCGGAGGGCCCCAATACAGGGGAGCCTCATTAGCTCTCGAGGCAGGCTACATGAAAGCCCATATACAGCCTAACGGATATCTACAGGTAATTCAATCATGCCTTAAAAATATATGTACAATATTGAACATATATTCTTAAGGTGTGATGGGGCTAAGAGGTATTGGTTTTATGTCCCATTTGTATTATTGTGTCCTTCCTGAACAATTATCTAGAATGGACCTTTCTGATGAGTTATATGATTTCCGTTTTCCACTTAGGATAACCCTCCGTTTCTAGCATGATTAATCTGACAACATGATAGGTCGATGATTTATAACATTTCTATCTGTTTTGATAAATACCTGGTACTTACATCTTGTTTATGCAGAGATTTTTTTGAAGCTAATAGTATGTCAATACTAGCAACCATCCCTGAAGCACAGGTTGAAGTCCTACAGTTATTTCCTCACTTTGGACTCCCCAGCACAAGTCACCATTAAAATTAATGTTATTACAATCTTTACGTAATGAAAAGTTACAGTTGTCGCCGTATATTCACAACTCGAAATGTGAGCTTATTGGTGGTTTCACCGATTTTGTTTGTACCTCTTGCAGTTTTGAAGCTAAATGAATGGCGATTAAAAGTTTACTTTGTTCTAATAAAAGACAAAGTCCCCCATCACCCCAAGAGACTAGACTGTGATGCATAATTGTTCTTCTTGTTATTCACTCTTCAAGTCTCATTTGTTCCTGGAAAAGATCTATCCTTATAGATGTTTGAAGAATAGAATTTGATTTATCTACGTGAATATTCAAGGAATCAGATGAACAACAAATTCAATGGCAAATTGGGTTGTTGAAACATTTTCTAAATTTAGTTTACCTTTGAATTAGTGTAATAATTTTCCTTCTGAAGTTCTAGAAAAATGAAACGCGGTCCCCAAATTTTCAATCTGATCCAACTCTTGCTATTCACCGCTATTAAGTGCTGACGTGGCAAAGGCGTGGGTACATATTTTTCATTTCTCAAATTCCTTGGGTATCTCACGTGTCTTTTTATATATTTTTGTAATCAGAAAGCACCTGCCATGTAGACACTTATTTTAACCAAGTTTGTGAGTATATAACTACTACTAATCTGTTTTTACAGAGAAGTAAAATTTAATAAAATTCGTGAGCATATATTCAGTTTTTGACCAATTTTTAGAAAATAGAAAGGAAAACCCCCTTTTCCGTTTCTGCTTTACTCCATTTATACCATTAAGTGTTATGAAGAAAGAAGACCCTTTGGATTCTAAACTTACAAAAAAAAACGGACACTTATAAATAAAAACCATAGACCATCAGATAACTTAACCGCTACAATTAGAGCAACAAATGCTTCAGTAAATTGGATTGCCTGCAGAGGATTTATAACAGTATTTATTAACTGCTCTGTTGAGCCAGAATATTGGTTAAATGTATGACTTCGTGGTACAATTATGTTCAGAATGTGCATGTAGATCTCATGCTTTGCTCGGCTCCAATTTATTGCTCATATATAAACCGTGATGTTTTTCGATTATCTATAAGCAGTGTTGATGAGGGTGGAGAATGATGTCTGTGTTGGCGGCTACAAATGTTTAGAAGAGCAACACTATACCAATTGCACACTCGTAACCCATTAAAACACACACTTATTTTATATACCCATTAAAGAACGACACTACGAGAACTAAAGGAGAACAAAAATAATAAAATAAATAAAAATAGGTGTAGACCCCACATATGTCTACTTTCTTCTTATTCTAGAAGAACGTTGTTGAGAAACTGAGTGGATTTCTACCAATTCCACTTCCACTTCCACTTAAAGATATCATAAACTCAGTGGGTTGTTTCTTGACTTCCACATCCCTACTCAAGTATCTTCTTTTTCTTTCTACTCAAGTCAAGTCAATAGAGCATATCAAATTAGAAAATTCTTGAATATGAATATTAAATATTTTATAAAGTAGTACACAAGGAAGTGACTGTTAGAAAAATTCTTCGCACTCGATTAATTTAATATACCAACCGGACAGGTTTTAAATGGTTGAGATCGACTAACATAAAGGCTCGTTCACACCCGTTTAATAACAGAGCATGCCTTGAACTTTGCCATTGTGATCTATAGATTTTACAAGACGGCAAGACGCACAAGTGGGAATACGTAACCATGATGAAATTGGGAGCTATATATACTCCTTATCCCACAATAAATATGCAAGAGAAATTAAACAAATGGAGCCAACCTATTTCTACATTCTTCTTCTTCTACTTCTATTCATAATATCTAATTCCTCAGCTAGAACATCTTTCAGAAACATCACAACAGATCAAGCTACTCTTCTAGCTATAAAATCCAACATTGCTTTAGACCAATTCCATATATTTCATTCTAATTGGTCAACCTCAACTTCAGTTTGTGACTGGGTTGGGGTCACTTGCGGTCAGCGCCATCATAGAGTCACTGCACTGAATATTTCAGGCATGAATCTAAATGGCACACTTTCCCCACAATTAGGAAACCTCTCATTTCTTGTTTCCCTTGACTTGAGTCACAACAATTTCCATGGGAAAATTCCTGATGAGTTGGTAAACTTGCATCGATTGCATGTTATGAGAATGGGTTACAATTTCTTAAGTGGAGAAATTCCAGGGTGGTTGGGTTCTTTGTCGGAACTTCGAAAATTGTCTCTTAGAAACAATAAATTTTTTGGTTCTATTCCTTATTTCATATCCAATATGTCGAACCTGGAAGAGTTATATTTAGCATCCAATTCTTTACAAGGAAAGATTCCACAGGGGATTGGGAGTTTTCGTAATTTGAAGACTCTTAACCTGTCAGTAAACCATCTCACAGGTTCTATACCATCAGAAATCTTCACCATATCAACTTTGGAAGTTATTTCTTTGGGAGAAAACAAATTAAATGGGGATCTTCCTATTGATATGTGTCGTACTCTTCCACGTCTTTATTTTCTTTCTTTGTCTACTAATGAATTAGGTGGTCAGATACCACTAACTATATCAAATTGCTCAACACTTCAAATATTGTCGTTGTCAAGAAACAGATTTAGTGGAGTCATACCTCCAGAAATTGGGAAATTAGTGAATCTCAAGCAGTTATTCCTCGGCATTAATGACTATTCTAAAGGTAAACTAAACAAGCGAAAAATAGCAAATACTTAGCAAGTTATTTCCATTTTATTTCTGGCTAATTGTTGTTTTGTATTCCTAACTTATACTCAGGTGTAATCCCTCAAGAGTTTGGCAATCTTCATAACCTAAATATTTTGTTTATGGCAGAAGCCCAGCTTATAGGTTCTATACCACCTGCCTTATTCAACATCTCAACATTACAACAGATAACTCTTTTCTCTAATGAGTTGGAAGGTAAGTCAAACTCTATGGGTATTAAAAAAGAAAAAAGATTATCAAGTTCAACAAATCTGAGTATTCAATTTTTTATTTTATCCAGGTACAATACCAAAAGAGATTAACAATCTTCACAAATTGGACGGAATTTGGTTTCACAATAACAGCTTAAGTGGTTTGATACCAATGGGTATCTTCAACATGTCAAATCTGAAAGTGCTTTCCCTTTCCATAAATACACTTTCGGGCACTCTTCCATCAAATATGGGCTATACTCTTCCAAATCTTGTTAATCTCGATCTTTATGAGAATAACATTGGGGGAGTTATTCCCAACTTTCTCTCAAATTCGACCAAACTTCGAAGGATACAGCTTCACCATAATGAATTTAGTGGAGAAATTCCAGACTCCCTTGGAGAACTCAGGCTACTTGAGTTTCTAACGTTGAATGAAAACAATCTCACATCTCAAGGTCTGAAAATTATCACTTCATTGTCAAGGTGTCAATATTTAAGTGTGTTGGGTGTCACTAGTAATCCTTTGAATGGAAGCATTCCAGTTTCCATCGGAAATCTTTCCTCTCTAGAGATATTTCAAGCATATGGCTGCAAAATTAAGGGAAGCATTCCAAGTGAGATTGGAAATTTAAGCAACTTAATACAATTAAGGTTATCTAACAATTCCTTGACAGGACATATTCCACCTACAATGAAAGTTATCCAAGGTTTATATCTAAGTTACAACAGTATAGATGGGTCAACTCTAAGCAGCCTCTGTGAACTGCATAGTCTTTATTTACTAGATTTGAGCCACAATAATATTTTTGGTTCAATTCCGGACTGCTTAGGGACAGTTATTTCTCTAAGGTATATTTTCTTCAACAATAATAGTTTAACTCATATACCTCCAAGTATTGCAAACCTCAAAGATCTCATTCAGATGGATTTCTCCTCAAACTCCTTAAGCGACTCCATACCTCCTTGGATTGGAACTCTAAATGCAGCAACTTTGTTAGATTTCTCATTTAATCAATTTTCAGGTAGCATTCCTAGCACCTTTATGGGTCCGTCAAGTATAGAGTATCTTTATTTGGATCATAACAGACTTGCAGGATCTATCCCGAACATACTAGGTAAAATCATTAGTTTGGTAGACTTGGACCTGTCCCATAACAATCTTTCAGGATCAATCCCAAAGTCCTTAGAGTCTCTAGTTTATCTCACAAATTTCAACATTTCATTCAATAACTTAAATGGAGAAATTCCATCTAACGGTCCTTTCAAAAGCTTCACAAGCCAGTCCTTTGTATTTAACGATGCATTGTGCGGTGATTCAAGGTTTCAAGTACCACCATGTCCAGTTACTTCTACTAAGAAAAAGGGGTCAAAAAGGAAACTTCTACTTATACTCATCCCACTAGGAATTGCAGTATCTTTACTTGTGATGGTGTTCGTTTTTTCATTAAGGAGATATCGAAGGAAGGATACAATTTCTAGGGAATCAGAGTCTTTTACCGTGAAAAAAGTGGAAAGAATCTCCTACTATGAACTTCTCGATGCAGCTGATAGGTATGCTGAAGGCAATTTGCTTGGATCGGGGAGTTTTGGATCTATTTACAAAGGAATTCTCAGAGATGGGACATCTGTAGCAATAAAAGTTTTCAATTTGGAACTGGAAAATGCATTCAAGAGCTTTGAAACAGAGTGTGAAGTATTGCGTAATCTTCGGCATCGAAATCTCACCAAAGTGATAAGTAGTTGTTGCGTTGAGGACTTTAAAGCCTTGGTACTTGAGTACATGCCCAATGGGAGTCTTGAAAAGTGGTTGTATTCTCACAACTACTTTTTGAATCTTATGCAAAGGCTCAACATTATGATAGACATAGCTTCTGCATTGGAGTATCTCCATGAGGGTTATTCCTTACCTGTGGTTCACTGTGACTTGAAGCCAAGTAATGTGCTTCTTGATGAAAATATGGTAGCTCATGTGAGTGATTTTGGCATTTCAAAACTGTTGGGTGAAGGAGAAAGTATTAGCCATACCATTACCTTGGCAACAATGGGTTATATTGCACCAGGTAAAGTTGTCAAATATTTACTTTTACTCCAATATATAATATTGTAATTTATGGTGTACTTTAATTGATTTCAGAGTATGGATTAGAGGGAACAGTGTCAACAAAATCTGATGTATATAGTTTCGGGATTATGATGATGGAAGTTTTTACCAGAACAAAGCCGAGCAGTGAAATGTTTGAGGGAGACTTGAGCTTGAAGCAATGGGTAATTAATTCTATGCCAAATAGAATTAGTGAGGTTGTAGATTCCAACTTAATAAGGCCTGATGAACAACACTTTAGTGAAAAGGTGAAGTGTTTATTATCCATTATAGAATTAGCTTTGTCTTGCTCAGCTGAATCTCCGAGTGAGAGAATTAAAATGAAAGATGTTGTTGCAACTCTCAAGAAGATTAAAATAAGTTTCTCGCACATTCCGGAGAGACCTTGAAATCTGTAGTTAGTTTTATTTCAAATGTATTTTCAATTTACAGTAATGTAATTGCTATTCAGCTTACTTTGAAATGTATTTTCGATTTACTACAATGCAATTATTCTTTGTTTCAGTCTCTTCGCCACAGAAATCTCGAGATTCCGTAAATATATTAATATATATTTAACCTGATTGCACAAAAGCGACTCATAATTCTACACTGGATTAATATATAGGCCATCTGAATAGAGATAGACTAATAAAATAGGTACAAAAGAAGGATTTGGATTGCATATTTTTATTTATATTTGTAAGAATTTAAGCTACCGAGTGGAATGCTATAAAAAAATAATTTATCAATCAAGCAATCCATTAAAATCGAAGCTACATCTGAGAGCTTCTAGTGATAAACAGTTTGGGTGTGAAGAAACAGAGAAGGCACTTAAGCAAAATCTTCAATTTGTCATGACCTTCGCTGGTGATTTGTGCTATATCCGTGTTATTCCAAAATATAGAAAATGTACCCCTGTGGAGGGGTAGATTTGCAACATTAACGTATAAGATGTGTATAACATACTTTTTAAAGTACATGGGTATATACATTTTATTAATAGTCAGAGGGGCCATAGCCCCCCCTGCACTGGACGGAAGGGACTAAATCTGAGATTTTTCTGCTTATGAGGGACTAAGATGCAAGATTTTTCATATCCTACAGTGTTGTTAGACTTATAAACGTAATGATTATGTGGGACCCTTTGAATATATACACATATGTACTGACATGTATAATGATTTGGCTTGAAGAATGTGACCGTGAAAAGAAAGAAGTTACTGTACAGAAGAAGCACATACCTTATAAGCTTATTACTTGCTTCTTCAAAATGGTTAGAGTACTGATTTAATTATATAAGCATATAAAAGTCAAACTTTTCATTACATTTATAAATGTCTACTATGCTGTTTCTAATTATAGGGACGTATATTGCAATTTTTGTATTACTATAGTGATTTGTACTACATTTTTCATAATATAGGGGTCTGTAAAACCGTTTTTATATACTATCTGGATTTATAGTACAATTTTCAAAAATATAGGTACCTGTAATGCAATTCTTGCATAATATAGGGACCTATAGTGCAATTACCTAAACAGTAGTGAGATATATAGTATGACTTTTCATATTATAGGGACCTGTAATGCAATTTTTATATGCTATAGGGATTTATAGGACAGATTTTCATAACATAGGGACTTGTAATGCAATTTTTTCATAATATAAGGACCTATAGTGCAATTAACTCAAAGAATTAGAGATGAATAGTAAGATATTTCATAATTTAGGAAATTTTAATGCAATTTTTATATACTATAGTCTATAGGGATTTATAGTACAATTTATCATAATTTAGGGACCTGTAATGCATTTTTTGCATAATATAGGGACCTAAAGTGCAATTACCTCAAAGAATTAGAGATTAATAGTAGGATATATCATAATATAGGAGATTTAATGCAATTTATACTATAGTATATATGGATTTATAGTAAAATTTATCATAATTTAGGGACCTGTAATGCATTTTTTGCATAATATAGGGACCTATAGGGCAACTATCTCAAAAAATTAGAGATTTATAGTACGATATTTCAAATATAGGGACCTGTAATGCAATTTTTATATACTATGCGGATTAATAGTATAATTTTTTATAATATAGGGACCTGTAATGCAATAATCTTTGCTTTGCTCTGGCATTGAAGAAAGCAATTGAGGTAACTCATTCATAGAAAATTTATTTGGAAACCATTTTCTTTTTCTGGGAATTTCTCTTAAAATATACGCATACTACATTAATCAGTAAAAAAAATTGTCAATTTCATCCCTGATGTTGCGAATTGTGACTTGACACGGACCAATGGTGCAATATTATGGACAGCACCAAGGGGCATATTTGCTAACTGTAAAAATACATGGGCCGTAATATTTGGTTATTTTACAGAACACATACATCAATGGTGCAATCAACCATTTTTCCTCTTTTGTACTTTGTAAGCATGATAAGTCAAGGCACACCATTTTTGAAAACGTAACCAGTACTCTTATTTTCTTTTCTTTACTGCGAGAAAATGACATGTAGAAAACAACACTTGAGTCAATCTTTTTGTTTCTAATCAAGTCCATGCAAAAGACTCCTAAAAATTAACTCAGAAAAAGACAATAATCTCAGTGATATAATTTAGTCTTTGAGAATCAAACCCCCAATCCCTGTAGTGGAAAAATACACTAAAACCTCTTCTAGTTAGTTATCTTTTTTTTTTTTCCTTTTCCTTTTTGTTTGATAAAATGTCATTTGCATTGAATATGTCTTGAGTACTTTTGTCAAGATTGTAGTATATGGTTGGAAATAAATATTTGAACCCGGCCATCAAATGATCAAATCATTACGAGTCAATTCAGAAAATATAATATCCTATAAATTAAGACAATATTTATACATCTCCTGCTCATGAACATTGTCCTATTTATACTACAATGTCAAGTCTTCCTTTTATTGTTTGTCTATATCTCAAGTCATGAATTGTTTGTACCTAAGTCAATGGGGAAATTCAATTGTATTTTCTTGCTTGCATGTTGATGGAAATTTCCCTTATGTTGAAAGCTTACAAAACTGAGAAACAAAGACTACATCAGCAGGGACCAATTGTGCAATATTTCAGAGTAGCACAGAGGTATTTTGCTAACTTTTAAAACACGGAACCAATATATTGGCTCTTCACAAAACACAAAGATCAATGATGCAATTAACCTAAGTTAATTTTTTGTACTTCGTAAGTCCTTATTGTTTCATTGTTTCCACAATGCTGCTACAAGCATGATAAGTCAAGGCACAACACTACAGTGCTATTATTTCTTTCTTTAATCCGAGAAAATGAATGTTAGAAGAAATGCTAGCTAGCCACTTGAGTCGGCGTTTTTGCTTGTAATCAAGTCAATGGAAAATGCTTGTGAAAATCCACTCAGTGTGGCTAGCTAGCTGAAGTCCAACAATAATAACATAACTTGTAATCACATCACAGTGGGTCTTAAGTAAAGACGACTTAGAATTTTATTTTATTTTTTTAAACCCATCTTCTTCTTATTCCATTGTTTGATGTTTCTCAAACTACAATACAGATTGCTATATGTTGAGTAAAGAATTATAAATATCTAGAAGAGCTTATAATGGTGATTTTTAAAACATAAACTATTTTTGTTTTTTATTATTCAGAAATCATCATTAAAAACTCACAAAACTCTCACCATCATCACCATCTGATCCCAGATTTGAACCCAGCTTCACTCATCTCTATGGTTGCACAATGTTCACTAACCAAGTATCCATTGAAGAGCCAAAATTTCGAACCAAACTTTGAGCTTCGATATGCACAACTCCGAGATCCAAAAATGGTAAGGAGTTGATTATGCTAAATTAGTTTCGATCGTCACCTATGAGTTTTATGCTCGATCTACCATGGTGGAGCTTGGGTCAATCGGTGCTCATGTGTTGGTTCATGATGTGAAGTTGTGTTCATGAAGTAGACGAGATCTTGAACTTCCATTAAAGTCAAGTTCGTGAGTAGCCATTGATGTGCAGGGATCTGCTATGAATCTTCGTTTAGCTTTGTTCGTGGGTCAGTAACTACTATGAGGTCAGCAATTGTGAAGTTCTACAGTGAAGCTTCTGTGTTTGTGAGTCAAGCTTGTGTGGTGTAAATCTTCATGGCCATCAATGGAAGTTCAAGCAGGCAAAAAACTTATATCTTGATTGGTTACTGAACAACGCTCTTCATCTACCCAATCATGAGCCACTGTCATTAGCTTACAAACAAGTGGAATTTTTTCTTTTTGATTTGGGTTCTTCGATTGTCAATGGAGTATGGAGAAGGAATGGAGGCGATTCTTGGACAGGAAAACCGCTTGGTGTGGGAAGGTCAGTTTGAAGATTTTTTTTGTTTTTGTTTTATTTTATTTGGATTTCTCCATTATTGGGTTCTTCAAGCATTCAAACATTCAAAGGTTTTTTTTAAAAGTTAGAAAGGACGATGACAAAAATGGTCGGCGATGACGTGGCGGTGACGTGAGGCTGACGTTGCGCCTGATGGCATTGACTAACGGTCAACTAACAGAAAATCGGAAAATAGCTAACGGTGACAAAAAAATTCGTAAAGCGCGTTTAATGTCGAAAAAAAATAAAGAGCCGTTTCTGCAATTTAGCCAAAGTTATGGAGTTTCACGAAGGGCTTTCACCTTACAAATAATCATTATGCATCAATTGATAGAGAGATACAAGCACTCCTTAATTTGTATATGAATATCGAAGAATAATTGAATTAAGTTGTCTTTAAATTTTTACAAATAGTTTATTTATAAATTGCACATATAGCGCGTGTAAGAGTAAATCACAGCAAACAGTCTTAGTGTCGGGAAGAAACAAGTATGATAACAATAGACAATCACCTTCGATTATCGAATATAAAAATAAATAAAAATCTAACTAAAATTATATTTTATTTAAAATATATGTACCCCACATTAGGGGAAATGGGTATATAAATAGATTTGTGAGAAATTTAGTGGTGGATTTCTTCATCTGTCACTTCCACTTTCACTTTCATTTCCATTTCCACTTCCACTTGTATATATATATTATAATCTCAAATCTGCTTTAGATTTAAAGGGAAAAAAAAAAGTGGATATGTGTATAAAGAAACCAATTGTTTGTTTCTTGCTTTTGTTCTTTTTCTTTTCTAGTCAACTCAAATCTACTCCAGATCGATGTCTAATACAATAGTTTTTTCTTTTTTAACGATAAAGAATTAATATATCAATTACAAAAGTATCCTTTCCCAAATCCAAAACTTAACAAAACGCCCTCAACGCGTTTTATTTAGCCACCTATTTTTATTTTTATTTTTATTTTTATTTTTATTTTTATTTTATTTTATTGGCAAAATTTAGCCAACTATTCACCTACAACATTACATTGTTTCTTAACATGGGAGAAAAACAGGAAAAGCTAAAAAAACGTAATATCACTCAAAATTTGCAGGAACTCCTAAAACATGGGAGGGTTTTTTACAAATAATAAGATTCCAAATAACAAGACAATCATTCCATACAATAATTGAAGACTTACAAATTGTTGTATACTAATTAGAGATATTTGTTACGCTGGTGGTCAGGCTAACACCCGACTAAATTGCCTAGTAAAGATATTTCAGCCCTTCATGCTTTGCAGACTTTATGACTTCAATATAATCTCAGTTGGGTGTATTTGGCTAGTTTGCATAATACAGGGACCTATGGTGTATTTGGGTTAGTATATCCCTTTCTACTGAAGTCAAGTCAATAGCACACCATGCACACTTTCTTTTTTTTCTTTGACAGAATTATTAAAGAAAAACTTTTGACAATTGCTAAAAAGTTTTCCAATTGCTAAATTAACTTTTGACAAAATGAGTAAAAGAAAACTTTTACATACTGTATAACAACATAATGGATTTTCCACACAATAGTAAAGCACGAACTTGGGAGCTATTTATACCCTTTAAAACGCAATGAATATGCAACAGAAACTAAACAATGGAGCCAAAAAATGTCTACTTTCTTCCACTTCTGCTTCTAGTCATAATATATAAATCCTCAGCTAAAACATCTTTCAGAAATATCGCTGCAGATCAAGCTGCTCTTGTAGCCATAAAATTCAACCTTGCTTTAGAACAAAACCATATATTACATTCTAATTGGTCAACCATAACCCCAGTTTGTGACTGGGTTGGGGTCACGTGTGGTCTGCTCCATCATAGAGTCACTGCACTGGATATTTCAGGCATGAATCTAAATGGCACACTTTCTCCACTATTAGGAAACCTCTCATTTCTCGTTTCCCTTGACTTGAGTGACAATAATTTCCATGGGAATCTTCCTGGTGAGTTGGTAAACTTGCATCGCTTGCATGTTATGCAAATGAGTTACAATAACTTGAGTGGAGAAATTCCAGGCTGGTTGGGTTCTTTGTCTGAACTTCGAGAAATATCTCTTTATAACAATAGTTTTACTGGTTCTATTCCTTCTTCCATATCCAATTTGTCGAATCTGGAGATCTTGAACCTATATTCCAATTCTCTCCAAGGAAAGATTCCACAAGGCATTGGGAATTTTCGTAAGTTGAAGACTCTAAACCTGGATACTAACCAGCTCACAGGTTCTATACCATCAGAAATCTTCACGATATCAACTTTGGAAGTCCTTTCTTTGGGAACAAACAAATTAAGTGGGGATCTTCCTATTGATATGTGTCGTAGACTTCCACGTCTTAAATGGCTTTCTGTGTCTGTTAATGAATTAGTTGGTCAGATACCGCTAAGTATATCAAATTGCTCAGCACTTCGAGTATTGTCCTTATCAGTTAACAGATTTAGTGGAGTCATACCTCCAGAAATTGGGAAATTAGTGAATCTCGAGCAGTTATACCTTGGCATCAATGACTATTCTAAAGGTAAACTAAGCAAGCAAAAAGAAGCAAATAATTAGGAATTTATTTTTATTTTGTTTATGGCTAATTGTTGTTTTGTATTCCTCTTTTATTCTCAGCTGTAATCCCACAAGAGTTTGGAAATCTTCGTAATCTACAGATTTTGGACATTAGAGAAGCCCAGATCATAGGTTCTATACCACCTGCCTTATTCAACATATCAACATTACAAAAAATAGTTCTTTTTTCTAATGAGTTGGAAGGTAAGGCAAACTCTATGGTTATTAAAAAAGAAAAAAGATAATCAAGTTCATCAAATCTGAGTATTGAATTGTTTATTTTATCTAGGTACAATACCAAAAGAGATTAACAATCTTCACAAATTGGAGGGAATTTGGTTTTTCAATAACAGGTTAAGTGGTTTGATACCAATGGGTATCTTCAACATGTCAAATCTGAGATGGATTTCCCTTGGAACGAATCAACTTTCGGGCACTCTTCCATCAAATATGTGGTATACTCTTCCAAATCTTGACATACTTTTTCTTCATGAGAATAATCTTTGGGGAGCTATTCCCAACTTTCTCTCAAATTCAACCAAACTGCGACTTATACAGCTTCAGCGTAATGAATTTAGTGAAGAAATTTCAGACTCCCTTGGAGAACTCAAGCTACTTGAGTTTCTAAATTTGTCTGACAACAATCTCAAATCTCAAGGTCTGAAATTCATCACTTCATTGACAAGGTGTCAACATTTAAGAGTCTTGGATGTCTCTATTAATCCGTTGAATGGAAGCATTCCAGATTCCATTGGGAATTTTTCCTCTCTACAGAAATTATATGCATCTTCCTGCAAAATTAAGGGAAGTATTCCAAGTGAGATTGGAAATTTAAGCAACTTAATACAATTAAACTTATCTAAAAATTCCTTGACAGGACAGATTCCACCTACAATGAAAGCTATCCAAGGTTTATATCTAAGTTACAACAGTATAGATGGGTCAACTCTAAGCACCCTCTGTGAACTGCATAGTCTTTATTTCCTAGACTTGAGCCATAACAATATTTTTGGTTCAATTCCCGATTGCTTAGGCACACTTATTTCTCTAAGTTATATTATCTTCAACAATAATAATTTAACTCATATACCTCCAAGCATTGCGAACCTTAAATATCTCATTCAGATGAATTTCTCCTCAAACTCCTTAAACGGCTCTATACCTCCTGGTATTGGAACTCTAAATGTAGCAAATTTGATAGATTTGTCTATGAATCAATTTTCAGGTAACATTCCAAGCACCTTTGTGGGTCTGTCAAGCATAGAGCATCTTCATTTGGATCATAACAGACTCGCAGGATCTATCCCTGACATACTAGGTAAAATCATTAGTTTGGTAGACTTGGACCTGTCCCATAACAATTTTACAGGATACATCCCAAATTCTTTAGAGTCTCTTAAATATCTCAAGAGTTTCAATGTTTCTTTCAATAAATTAGAAGGCAAAGTTCCATCTAACGGTCCTTTCAAAAACTTCACAAGCCAGTCCTTTGTATTTAACGATGCATTGTGCGGTGATTCAAGGTTTCAAGTACCACCATGTCCAGTTACTTCTACTAAGAAAAGGGGGTCAAAAAGGAAACTTCTACTTATACTCTTCCCAATAGGAATTGCAGTATCTTTTCTTGTTGTAGTGTTTATAATTACATTAAGGAGATACCAAAGAAATGATAAAGTTTCTAGGGAATCAGAGTCTTTTTTCGTGAAAAAGGTGGAAAGAATCTCCTACTATGAACTTCTCGATGCAGCTGATAAATATAGTGAAAGTAATTTGCTTGGATCAGGGAGTTTTGGATCTGTTTACAAAGGAATTCTCAGAGATGGGACATCTGTAGCAATAAAAGTTTTCAATTTGGAACTGGAAAATGCATTCAAGAGTTTTGAAACAGAGTGTGAAGTATTACGTTATCTTCGGCATCGAAATCTCACCAAAGTGATAAGTAGTTGTTGCGTTGAGGACTTTAAAGCCTTGGTACTTGAGTACATGCCCAATGGGAGTCTTGAAAAGTGGTTGTATTCTCACAACTACTTTTTGAATATTATGCAAAGGCTCAACATTATGATAGACATAGCTTCTGCATTGGAGTATCTCCACGATGGTTATTCTTTACCTGTGGTTCACTGTGACTTGAAGCCAAGTAATGTCCTTCTTGATGAAAATATGGTAGCTCATGTGAGTGATTTTGGCATTTCAAAACTGTTGGGTGAAGGAGAAAGTATTAGCCATACCATTACCTTGGCAACAATGGGTTATATTGCACCAGGTAAAGTTGTCAAATATTTACTTTTACTCCAATATATAATATTGTAATTTATGGTGTACTTTAATTGATTTCAGAGTATGGATTAGAGGGAACAGTGTCAACAAAATCTGATGTATATAGTTTCGGGATTATGATGATGGAAGTTTTTACCAGAACAAAGCCGAGCAGTGAAATGTTTGAGGGAGACTTGAGCTTGAAGCAATGGGTAATTAATTCTATGCCAAATAGAATTAGTGAGGTTGTAGATTCCAACTTAATAAGGCCTGATGAACAACACTTTAGTGAAAAGGTGAAGTGTTTATTATCCATTATAGAATTGGCTTTGTCTTGCTCAGCTGAATCTCCGAGTGAGAGAATTAAAATGAAAGATGTTGTTGCTGCTCTCAAGAAGATTAAAATAAGTTTCTCGCACATTCCGGAGAGACCTTGAAATCTGTAGTTAGTTTTATTTCAAATGTATTTTTAATTTACAGTAATGTAATTGCTATTCAGCTTACTTTGAAATGTATTTTTGATTTACTGCAATTCAATTATTCTTTGTTTCAGTCTCTTCGCCACAGAAACCTCGAGATTCCGTAAATATATTAATATATATTTAACCTGATTGCACAAAAGCGACTCATAATTCTACACTAGATTAATATATAGGCCATCTGAATAGATAGACTAATAAAATAGGTACAAAAGAAGGATTTGGATTGCATATTTTTATTTATATTTGTAAGAATTTAAGCTACCGAGTGGAATGCTATAAAAAAATAATTTATCAATCAAGCAATCCATTAAAATCGAAGCTACATCTGAGAGCTTTTAGTGATAAATAGTTTGTGTGTGAAGGAAACAGAGGAGGCACTTAAGCAAAATCTTCAATTTGTCATGACCTTCGTTGGTGATTTGTGCTATATTCGTGTTATTCTAAAATATAGAAAATGTACCCCTGTGGAGGGGTAGATTTGCAACATTAACGTATAAGATGTGTATAATTTTACTTTTTAAAGTACATGGGTATATACTTTTTAATAATAGTCAGAGGGGCCAGCCCCTCCTGCACTGGACGGAAGGGACTAAATCTGACACATTTCTGCTTATGAGGGACTACGATGCAAGATTTCTCATATCCCATAGTGTTGTTAGACTTATAAACGTAGTGATTATGTGGGACCCTCTGAATATTTAGACATATGTACTAACATGTATAATGATTTGGCTTGAAGAATGTGACTGTGAAAAGAAAGAAGTTACTGTACAGAAGAAGCACATAGCTTATAAGCTTATTACTTGCTTCTTCAAAATGGTTAGATTACTGATTTAATTATATAAGCATATACAAGTCAAACTTTTCATTACATTTTTGAATGTCAATTGTGCAGTTTCTAATTATAGGGACGTATATTGCAATTTTTTTTTTTTTACTAATAGAGATTTATACTACATTTTTTCATGATATAGGGAACTGTAAATCAGTTATTGTGTACTACAGGGATTTATAGCACAATTTTCAATATAGGTACGGGTAATGCAATTCTTGCATAATATAGGGACCTATTGTTCAGCTACCTAATAATAGTGAGATATATAGTACGAGTTTTCATAATATAGGGACCTGTAATGCAATTTTTATATGCTATAGGGATTTATAGGACAGTTTTTCATAATAGAGGGACTTGTAATGCAATTTCTGCATAATATAAGGACCTATAGTGCAATTACCTCAAAGAATTAGAGATTAATAGTAAGATATTTCATAATTAGGAAATTGTAATGCAATTTTTCTATACTATAGTCTATACGAATTTATAGTACAATTTATCATAATTTAGGGACCTGTAATGCATTTCTGCATAATATAGGGACCTATAGTGCAATTATCTCAAAAATTAGAGATTTATAGTACCATATTATATAGGTACCCGTAATGCAATTTTTATATACTATACAGATTTATAGTACAATTTTTTATAATATAGGGACCTGTAATGCAATCTTTTCATAATATAGGGACGTATAGTGCAATTACCTCAAAAAAAAATAGAGATTTATAGTATGATACTTCATAATATAGGGACCTGTAATGCAATTTTTATATACTATATGGATGTGTAGTATAATTTTTCATAATATAGGGACATGAAATGCAATTTTTACATATTATAGGGACTTATAGTACAATCTTTTCATAATATAGGGACCTCTAATGTAATGTTTGCATCATATAGGGACCTACAGTGCAATTAACTCAAATAATTAGATATTAATAGCAAGGTTTTTGTATAATATAGAGAATTGAAATGCAATTTTTATATACTATAGGGCTTTATAGTACAGTTTTTCATTATTTAGAGATCTGTAATGCAATTTTTTCAATACATAGGGGCCTATAATGCAATTACCCAAAACATTAGTTTTAGTATGAATTTTATAATATAGGGACCTATAATGCAATTTTTATATACTATATTGATTTATAGTACAATCTTTCACAAATTAGGAACCTGTAATGCAATTTTTGCATAATATAGTGACCTATAGTGCAATATTCACCTCGAAAAATCCTTGCTCGGCCCCTGCCTTAGTATAATATATATGTATAGCAGATCGATGAGTTGTCACGAGTTGGGGGATATTTGTCTCTTTAAAACCATAGGGGGTATTTTCGACCTTTGTGAAACCATAGGGGAGGGTATTTGGTACTATTCACATTCTTTTCTAAAAAATGGACAAGTTTGCCCTTCATTCTTACTATATCTATGTTGGTACAGGACAAAGTGAAATTATCTTTAAGTGATCTGGGCTCAAATTGTGATGTATAACATATCTGAAACAAATTCAAATCTTCATCATATATTCGACCACCACACTTTACACTACCCTTGTCCCTTAATTAAATTACCACATGTCTATCAGCAACTTTATCAAGTTACAACATGATGTCATGCTCTTAAAGTTCACCTTAACTTTAATGGATGAAGAAAAAAAATCTTTACCATCAATAGTGAGGAATTATTAGTTTGAAGTAAATTCTCTATATCTCAAGTACACATGTTTATTCATAACCCACTTGTGGTCCTTTTGTTATACCGAGTCAATGGGAAAAAGACGCATATTCATAATTATCTTCTAATATTCAGGTTCATGGCACTTTCCTTAATTTGGAAGCTTACAAAACTGAGATAAAAATTAACTACATTAATTAGTAAAAGGATTTGTCAAATATATTTCTGAAGTTGCAAATCTGCGCCTCGGCAGGGACCAATTTTGTAATATTTTTGAATAGCACAGGGGTGTATTTGCTAACTTCAAAAATATATGGGTGATATATTAGGCTTTTTTAGATAGCACATACATCAATGGTGCAATTAACCACTGACATTTTATTGTTCTACTTAGCTGCATCATGATAAACTAGGCACACCATTTTGTACTATGTTACCATACTAAAATTTCCTTTTAATTAAATTGTTTGTTTTGTTTGGTAAAATGTCGTTGAATTTATTTGAGTACTGTTTACAAGATTGTAATAATTGTGATAAGACACTTTCCCATATGATAAAATAGTCCTGGTAGAAAAATCATTTATATACAGTTAAGATTGTTGTAAATGGTGATAGGACACTTCCCCATATAAAAAACAGTCGTTCTAGTAGAAAATTCCTCCAAATACTACAATAGAAATTGAATTATTTTAAACATTAATTAGATTAATTGATCTTGTGGTGTCAAGGCGATAGACAATAGCGCACGCAAAGAATTTTTCGTTGTCGAAGATAGATTTATTGGGAACACGAGGGAGAAAATGAATAAACATTTATAAACCACACAATATTGCAAGATTGGGGTATATAAATATATACCTTAAGCCCTCAACTTGTAGCACAAATAAGTCATCCAAAACAATAATGAAGAACACTATCTTCTTCTTTTCTTTTCTAGTTTTATTCCTGCATCTTTTAATCTCATGCTCAGCTAGAACGTTTGTATAAAACATGTGATTCTTGATGAAATTATGGTAGCTCATGCGAGTGATTTTGGTATTTTAAAACTGTTGGGTGAAGGAGAAAGTATTAGCCATACCATTATCTTGGCAACAATGGGTTATATTGCACCAGGTAAAGCTTTTAAGTTTTTACTTTTAAAAATTTAATTCTTTAATATATGGTGTACTTGAATTGATCGCAGAGTATGGGTTAGAAGGAACGGTGTCTACATGATCTGATGTATATAGTTTTGGGATTATGATGATGGAAGTTATTACAAGAACAAAGCTGAGCAGCGAAATGTTTGAGGAAGACTTGAGCTTGAAGCAATGGGTAATTAATTCTATGCCAAATAGAGTTAGCGAGGTTGGGGATTCCAACTTAATAAAGCCTGATAAACAACACTTTAGTGAAAAGGTGAAGTGTTTACTATCCATTATGGATTTGGCTTTGTCTTGCTCAACTGAATCTTCTAATGAGAGGATTAATATGAAAGATGTTGTTGCAACTCTTAAGAAGATCAAGCTCAAGTTTCGTTCACATTGCGGAGAGCCCTAATAATCTGTAGTTAGTTTTATTTTGAATGTCAATTTAGTTTAAAGCAATGTAATTGTTATTCAGATTTATTTAAAATGTATTTTCAATTTATGCAACTGTTCTTCTTTGTTTCAGTTTCATCGCCACCAAATTAAATCTCCGAATTCTAAACTGAATTAGCATCAGAGGTGCCAAATTGAAGGGTTCTTTAGTTGAGCACTTGATGAAGCATCAGAGGTGCCAAATTGTAAGTCAAATGTGACTTTAGAACTGTCAAAGATTACTGAAATGAGACTTTTATCGTGCCTTGCCAATCACTCCTCGTGCTTCTCAACTAAACAATTGTGTCCCAAGACTCAGTCTGAAATTGTGAAAATGAACTCTGTTCCATATGCTAATGTTATAGGGTCCCTTATGTATGCTATGATTAGTACTAGACCAAATTTGTCTTTTGCCATATCTTTATTGAGCAGGTACATGTCTAATCCTGGCTGGGATCGTTGGTGTGCTCTTAAACATGTTCTTGCATATGTTAGTAGTACATTGGGAGTTGGACTGTGCTATGGAAATCATAATATACCTTTTGAGTTAGTAGGCTATGTTGACTCTGACTTTCCTGGAAATAGAGACTCAAGAAAGTCAACAACCTCTTATTGCTTTACTATTGGTGGAAACTGTATTTCATGGAAGTCACAACTTCAACCTTTAGTAGCTTTGTCTACTACTGAAACTGAATATGTGGCTATAACTGACTCAGCAAAAGAGGCAATTTGGCTTCAAAATTTACTATCTGAAGCTTGTGTTGTTAAGGGTAAGGCTACTATATTCTCTGACAGTCAAAGTGCAATTCAACTGAGTAAAAACCCAGTATATCATGAAAGAACAAAACATATTGATGTCAAATTTCATTATATAAGAGATATACTGGCTAGTGGTGAAGTTAAGTTGTTAAAAGTGGCAACTGAGGATAATCCTGCTGATTTTGGTACAAAAATAGTCACTAATGTCAAATACAAGCATTGCTTGGATTTGCTTTCTATTGGTTGATGTGTGTGCAGGTACTTGGGCTGAGAAGATGATAGAGATGGCTCATGCTGCTGAAATTCACAATGGGATGCAG
Organism: Nemophila menziesii; assembly: GCA_029959085.1. Taxonomy (NCBI): domain Eukaryota; kingdom Viridiplantae; phylum Streptophyta; class Magnoliopsida; order Boraginales; family Hydrophyllaceae; genus Nemophila; species Nemophila menziesii. Next base: position 53,953,243 of record JARWIR010000007.1, read on the forward strand.
TTTCAGGTGGAGGTGGAGGATGAACATTTCAAGGTGGAGATTGAAGAATATATATATGTTGTGGTTATATATTCTCGGTGAAGTGTTATGTTTTTATTGGCTTCTTACTTAATGATGTGGCTTAATGTGGACGCTTGATCTTCACTTACATATTACGGCTCTCATTCACTCGTGGCTTATGTCTCTTATAAAAGGAAAAAGGGTTTGACCGAAGTCATAACCCTTCTCTCTTCACGCGTTTCATTCTCTCTCGCCTCTTCACTCATTCGAAACCCTAGTTTAGAAGATCAATCTCTGATTCTTCTTGTAATCGATTAGATAGCTTCTTGGTTGTAATATTTCGTGTAAATTGTGATAATCATCTTGATTAATCACTAGATAGCCTTAATAGACTTTTAGGGTTCGATATTTAGATTAGAAGTGGTATTCTATTGATTTTGTGGTTTGTAAGTGTAAGGTGATCTGAAACATTGTATCTCTTGTGATTTCTAGTGGCTGAGCAACTCTTATCGGAGCTTAACGTGGATGTAGGTCAAATTTTGGCTGAACTACGATAAATTGTTGTGTCTTTTACTTTCTCGCATATTTTCTTATTTTCTGGTTATTTGAGTAGTTTGATTTGATGTTTAATCTTGGTAAAAAATTACAACAAAATAGATATGAGTCATTCCTGATTGGAGGCGAACAACTCAACTAATTACGTGACCCTTGTAGGGAACTTGCTAGATCATAAATTGTTGGTTGGGATCAAAGATGCATGGACGGTTCTTTTTAGGTACATTCTACTTTTTATATAAGCAAGGGAACTTAATTCTTGAAATAAAGATGGTACGGAAGTAGAGTTATTACCTTTGATTGTGTAATTTTCATGGACTTTTAATTTTAAACAAGTGGATAGTTAATTAATATGAATAAAAAAGAAAACTAGAATCTTAACACAAACATCTGATAGTTGTCAACTAAAGCTATAGTCTCTACCACCATTACATCATAACAAAGAGTTATAGAATTAATTTGAAAAAGAGAAATACCCAAAGGTCTTGAATTTCCTCAAAAATCTTATAAGTATGCTTGGAATCATGGCAGCTCCTGAACGCATCATTCCTCCTTTATCTCTTCCTATTGAGTGCATTCCTTTTAAGGATTCTAGACAAGGAACTATATTGTACAATATTTTTTTGTCTTGAGGTACTTCGACAATATATTCTTTCTTGGAGTCAATATCATAAAAGAACTTAATACTAACACTATCAAAACAAAGTTCCAGTTGGCCCTTTGATGCCCTATCCACACTAAGAATCTCATATGAAATTGGATAATCTTTGATAAAATATAAAGGTATAATCTTTTTCTCAGACCATATATAATTCTTGTGATCCTCCAACACCCACACATGGAGTACTAAGTTAATAATAAACCCTAGTGACAGATTCTGATCATCCCACATAAACATCTGGAAATAGTAATGTTCACCTATTTGATAATCCTGAGGGTTCTTGATTATCATTAAGCTCTCGTCTTTCAGATTTACTTTAATTATCACTGTTTTCTCCACTTCAGGTCTACTAAAACATATAAGGAATAGGTCATCCTCGGAAGATTTCCCACATACATTTTTTATAGTGTAATTAAGCGATAGAGAAATATGAAGGGGTCTCCAAGCAAGATCAGTTCCCACAGTTAACATTTTAATACCCACATCATATCCTCCGTATTCTTTTTTCTTGAAGTGAATGCAAACCAACTTATAGTTATTAGTTGATGAATCAAAACCCATATATATGGGTCGCTGTTTCCCTTGTTCTTCTTGTAATTTTGGATCGTCCAACACTTGAAGCACTTGTTTAGTAGCCGGGTTTTTTATATGATACTTACTAGTCTTTATACTTCTCTCTAGCACTAAGCTACGATTGCAAGGTATCGATCGAAATTTTACGTTACTAGGTTTACTTATATCTTCATAAAAAACTTGGGATTTACTCCGGTTCATATGCATCTTAATGAAACTCGAGTCAAGAGTAAGGATTTGCCATGACTTGCACACGCATTTAAATCTTAGTACACATTTTACGGGCAACCTGCTCAAAATATCAAAAATTAGGTCATCAGGGACATCCTTTGTTTTTTCCTTTCCATTCACTCGGATTTCTTCGGTTTCATCGATTTTGTCCAGATCCTCCTTTTCTTCCGAAAAAAGGGAAGGAGAAGGATCTTGCTTGCCACCTGTATAATATTATGAAACAACTATTAAAATGATACGATGTATTCTGACTTACAAATAAATGTTATATTAAGTCCTATAATCAATCTTCAATTTATGCAAAAGAGTAACCGCTAACAATGAAGGAGAGAAATAACATATGTAATGTTCATAGCCCATAAACTGCAAAATCACTACCACCCATAAAACTGTTTATATCTACAACTTAAACTTAAAGAAAAAGAAATAATTTAAACACCAAAACGGATTACGTATAATGCACGTCTAGAATTAATTGCGTGTATAATAGATGTCAGTTGTCTAAGCATGAACAGAACAGCACTTGTAGTGCAAATTAAGAAATTTCATTAAAATAAAATAATTGTAATCTACACCAAACCATGTTAGTAATTACCAGAATCGATAGGCAAGACCTTTTTCAAGTTTCGTAATCGAAGAAATCCGACCATTACAGTGATTCCGACCAGCCAAAGAGAAAAACCCATTGCAAGGCTGCTAACTCTAATGTACAAGTGTGTATATTACCAGGAATAATTACCAATTCATATTTTATAATGCACCGTGACAAAATTAATGAAGGTCCAAAAATAAGCATATGTAAAAATGTTTGTTTCTTTTGTTAAAACTTAAAAAATATCTTTTTAAATATACCAAATATCTTTTTAAATAAGCCATTACTTTAAAAAAAAGAATACTTTCATGAGTTTCATCTAATATTATCTATATTATATTTTAAAGTTTTTTCTACCATCTAAATTTACCCACATAAATGGTAGCCATGATTAAATTTGACTAAACATAAGTGATGGTCAGGATTTAATCTCGCTAAACATAACTGGTGGCTAGGATTGATTATGGCTCCACTTATTAATTTTTTTTTTGGACTTGAGTTCGATTCCTTTCAACAGAATTCATTTTTGCTTTAGTATCTTCGGACACGGTTTTTATTTTTTGAACTTGGGTTCGATTTTTTTTCAACGGAATTCATTTTTGCTTTACTATCTTCAGAACAGGTTTTACCTAGTTATACTATATTAGATAGTCTAATACAATTACGATATATAACTCATGCTTTAAATAGAAAAAAAACAATATATATCTCGTGTTTTAAATAGTCAAAAATTAATTATAATAAATACTTAATTAATCTAATGACATGCATATGACCTGTTTAGAATTGCTTATTTTATAGTTAAATTTATTTTTTATTAAAAAATATAAAAAAATATTATGAAATCTAAAATCACTTTAAGTGGTTTTTTAAATACATCGGAGAGCCACTTTGTATCCGGAGTCATTTTGACTCCAATGAGATTCGATCCCAAAACCTCTTGATCTTTGCGGAATAGTCTAACCACGAGACCAGCTATCGATCTATTTAAGTGGTTTTTTAAAAAGCACATATCAAGTGCTTCTCATAAAAATGGTTTTAAAGGTCTAAATCATTTTTTAAAAATTAAAAATCACTTTAAGTGATTTTGAAAAAAGCAGTCTCAAACGGGCTCGTATTTTGTTGATATAATTAGTAGTTTGATGTCAATATTGAATCCAATATAGAATGAAAGTTTTTCCCGATTATTTATTAGGTAAATTAATTCTTGGTTTTAAATTTTATTAGTTCATACACGTATGGTCTTTCGCGACCACTAATTTAGCGAGGACATTCGTGTCCTTGCTAAAGATCTCATCCTTTTTTGAGGAAAGACATTGGCGTTGACAATTATCCTCGCCTATATGGTATCGTTTTATTGGGGAAGAAAAAAATAAAAAATTAATTAAGTCCTCGACATAGTGATTATCTTCCGCGACGACACGGTTGTCCTTGTCATTGAGTATCATTCGCTAGGACATATCAGGTGTTTAGTAAAAGACGAGTATTTAACAGTTAGCAGACAGAACACCGTTAATATTGCTTTTTACCCAAAAAAAACCTACCCACTTAAGTGTTCTTATTTTTTCCCAAACAGAAAATAGTGTTCAGCCCATCATTAATGAATCTTTCCTACTATATTGAACACGTATAGGTCCCGCATTCAATAAAATAATCCACGGAATTCTCCAAGATTAGGTATTTTCAAAAATTTAATTTTTTTTATTTTTTGTTTAAATTAAGTAAATGTTGTATTATGCTTTGATTATATAAATGCAATGTGTATTAGTGGGTGTATTTGAAGTGTTATTTTCGATATGTTTTGAATATAATTGTTATTTAAAAAAAATTATTTGGTTATAATTATAATGAATGGTTTAACTTAATTTAGATAATGGATCCAGTAATGGACAAGAGTTTGACTAAATCAAATAATTTTGTTACGAGAGAATATATGTTGGGTATAAGGAAATTTATTAATTTTGCAAAAGAACACAAAGATATATCCGGTAAAATCTTTTGTCCAGGTAATCATAGTTTCAAAAATTGAAAATTTTATATTAATTGACAATATTAGCATGATTCTTTATAAATGGGGGTTTTGGTCATTGTTTGAGGTTTAGACGAAACACGGAAAAGAAAAAGTAATTCATGTGAAAGACACAATTGTAGATAATGAAATATTGAATGTGTTGGATGATTTGAGACCCACTATTGAAGTTGAGGTTCACTCTGACACAGAGATGGGTGACGAGAATTTTACTGGATAGGGTCGTGGGGGTTTCAACGCGTTGTTCGAGTAAATGGAGACAAAGTTGTACCTCGGTTCATCTACAATGGGTTCCTTGAATTTCATAACCAAGTTAATGCATGTCAAAATGAAGAACAAGTGGACAAATTCTTCATTTACCGAAATTCTTCAGTCGTTGTGTCATGTTTTGCCAGAAGATCATACTTTACCCTCTTCTTCTAAGGAATGCAACAGAAAGTTGAAAAGTTTAGGCATGAGATACATCAAGGTTGATGTGTGTGTTGAATGATTGTGTTTTGTATTATAACGAGAATAAAAAACTAGAGACGTGTCCAGTATATGGTGAAGAAAGTGTCACATAAGAAATTGCGCTATTAATGTATTTTCAATTTACAGTAATGTAATTTCTATTTAGCTTACTTTGAAATGTATTTTCAATTTACTGCAATGCAATTATTCTTTGTTTCAGTCTCTTTGCCACAGAAATTTCAGAATTCCGTAAATATACTTTATGTTAACCTGATTGCACAAAAGCGACTCATAATTCTAAACTGGATTAATATATAGGCCATCTGAATAGATAGACTAATAACATAGGTAGAAAAGAGGGATTTGGATTGCATATTTTTTTGTTTATATTTGTAAGAATTTAAGCTACCGGGTGGAATGCTAAAAAATGTTGGCAACTGAAAAAATGATTTAATAATCAAGCAAACCATTGAAATCGAAGCTACAGCTGAGAGCTTCTAGTGATAAATAGTTTGTGTCTGAAGAAGCAGAGAAGGCACTTAAGCAAAATCTTCAATTTGTCATGACCTTCGCTGGTGATTTGTGCTATATCCGTGTTATTCCAAAATAGAAAATGTACCCCTGTGGAGGGTTAGATTTGCAACATTAACGTATAAGATGTGTATAATTTTACCTTTTAAAGTACATGGGTATATACTTTTTAATAATAGTCAGAGGGGCCATAGCCCCCCTGCATTGGATGGAAGCAATTTTTACTTTTTAAAGTACATGGGTATATACTAGTGAGATATATAGTACGATTTTTTATAATATAGGGACTTGTAATGCAATTTTTATATGCTATAGAAATTTATAGGACAGTTTTTCATAATATAAGGACTTGTAATGCATTTTCTGCATAATATAAGGGCCTATAGTGCAATTACCTCAAAGAATTAGAGATTAAAAGTAAGATATTTCATAATTTAGGAAATTTTAATGCAATTTTTCTATACTATAGTCTATAGGAGTTTATAGTACAATTTATCATAATTTAGGGACTTGTAATGCATTTTCTGCATAATATACGGACCTATAGTGCAATTATCTCAAAAAATTAGAGATTTATAGTACCATATTTCAAAATATAGGTACCTGTAATGCAATTTATATATACTATACGGATTGATAGTACAATATTTTATAATATAGGGACCTGTAATGCAATTTTTGCATAATATAGGGACGTATAGTGCAATTACCTCAAAAAAATAGTGATTTATAGTACGATACTTCATAATATAGGGACATGTAATGCAATTTTTATATACTATATGGATGTGTAGTATAATTTTTCATAATATAGGGACATGAAATGCAATTTTTACATATTATAGGGACTTATAGTACAATCTTTTCATAATATAGCGACCTGTAATGTAATGTTTGCATCATATAGGGACCTACAGTGCAATTAACTCAAATAATTAGAGATTAATAGCAAGGTTTTTGTATAATATAGAGAATTGAAATGCAATTTTTATATACTATAGGGCTTTATAGTACAGTTTTTCATTATTTAGAGATCTGTAATGCAAATTTTTCATTATATAGGGGCCTATAATGCAATTACCCAAAAAATTAGTTTTAGTACGAATTTTATAGTATAGGGACCTTATACTATATTGATTTATAGTACAATCTTTCACAAATTAGGAACCTGTAATGCAATTTTTGCATAATATAGTGACCTATAGTGCAATATTTACCTCGAAAAATCCTTGCTCGGCCCCTTCCTTAGTATAATATATATATATATATATATATATATATATATATATATATATATATATATATAGCAGATCGATGAGTTGTCACGGGTTGGGGGATATTTGTCTCTTTAAAACCATAGGGGGTATTTTCGACCTTTGTGAAACCATAGGGGAGGGTATTTGGTACTTTTCACATTCTTTTCTAAAAATGGACAAGTTTGCCCTTCATTCTTACTATATCTATGTTGGTACAAAACAAAGTGAAATTATCTCTAGGTGATATAAGCTCAAATTGTGATGTATAACAAATCTGAAACAAATTCAAATCTTCATCATATATTCGACCACCACACTTTACACTACCTTTGTCCCTTAATTAAATTACGACATGTCTATCAGCAACTTTATCAAGTTACAACATGATGTCATGCTCTTAAAGTTCACCTTAACTTTAATGGATGAAGAAAAAATCTTTACCATCAATAGTGAAATGAAGCAAATAATTAAGGAGTTATTTCAATGTTATTTATTATTAATAGATGTTTTGTATATCCTACAATTTGGCAGGTGTAATTCCTCATAGTCTAATAAGCCATAAAATTTTTAAGTTTGATAAAAAGAAAAAAAGATACTGTAATGTCTAATTAGTATTGTGTAAGTTGACCTATTGTAGCTTTCTTTTAATTAGTATAGGGAATGTAATGTAATGTAGGATATAATTTTGGGCTCCGGGTTATTAATCGAAGTTATGTATCAATTTCTAATAATTTATGCATGTGTTCTTGTAATTCATGTTAAATTATTCGGGATTTTGCGTTAAGTTTATGGTGTTCTTCTTGATTTTTTGGGTTTAGGGTTGAATTTATGGTGTTCTTGTTGAGTTTTGGGAATGGGATAATGTTCATAATTGCATAAGGCCCTTATGCTATGGAGATTAGTAAATTAAAGATAAATTGAACCTATAATTAAGTTAATTGCATTTAGACCTATGTGGAAAGATATGTATTGCACAAGGGGTCTAAAATACAATTAAACCCACATATTTTGAGAATAATTGCAAAATAACCCCTGTGAATTGCAGTATTTGAATTGCAACATAGGTGATTATAAATTGACCCCCCAGTTTTGTGTATCTCTGCAAAATAACACGTAGAGTAAGTGGAATTTGCACAACGTGCACCTAAACTTTAACTAATTGCATTTTGATCCATCTGTAACAATTTTTAGTGCAAATTGACCCAATGTTTGGACATCTAACATTAATTTCAGTATATATATTTGACAAATTGGACCCATAAATTGTATATTTGCAAAATGACCCCTAATATTTCACATAAAATTGCAGTTTGACCCCTACATTTCGAAATAAAATGCAAAAGTACCCCATATTCTGCATAGGTTGATAAAACTTCCATTAATACTACTGAAATGCCGTTTGTCCCCTATATTTTGAAATAAACTTCAAAAAATACCCATATTCTACATAATTTGATCAAATTTCCTTTAATATAATTGAAATTGCATTTTTTTACCCCTAAAGTTTGATATAAAATGAAAAAAGTACCCCATATTCTGCAGAATTTAATCAAGATTTTAAAAAACTAGTAAAAGATTATATCCCTAAATGTGACTTTACTCTATATCTTTTATCTAGTTCTCAATAATTTCTACGAATTTTATGAGCTTTTCTAACAAGTAGAATTCTTGAGAATTTAATTCTCCAAATTTGAATTTTTACAAGGTAATATACATATTGACGAAAAAAATTCAATCTCGCCAATATGAACAAACTTTAGTAAACACTAAAATTAGTACTAATAGTTTCCAAGAAATTACAAATTGTTTAACACATTGTAAACAAATTGTTCAAAACAAAAAATAAAAAATAAAAATAAAAAGCCTTGCACTTAAAGATCGTCTCTCATATCTGTTTTCCTCTTAGATTGTACAGCAAGTCTAGCATCTCTTTCCTTTTCATATTCACGAAAATCTGAACGTTCCAAAAACGAAACTTTATCTAAATATTGATTTGAACTCTTTTTATAAGCATCAAGTTCATCTTCTAAGCCTTTATTTTCATCTTTATATTCACCCCAATCTTTCTTTGTTTTGTCAAGAACACTAAGTTTAGGTTTCTTCTTAATTTGTTCAAGAACAGCATCAATGGCTGAAGAAGGACCAGCTTGTCCTTTTCCTTTATCAGATGCTTCATCAACAAGCTTCTTTACTTCTATTTCTTCTCCAGCAAAATCTCGTACTTCAATAATCTAACCAATCAAACCAAATCAAACCAACTGAACAAGAAAGTAAGAACTAAACAGAGGAAGCTAATTTAATAAACTTACCTCGACTTTTCCTCTGTTAGTAGCAGCTGCACTAGCTAAAGCTGCATCTTTTACTGCTGAAAGTGCTGCTGAAGCAATTTTCTTTGCATCATCACTGATATTCGAGCTTTTAAGGTTGTTTTCCGACACACTTGGGGTTATGTACGATGATGATGTCTTTTTAGTACCTAACCCTAGATATGTTTTCCATCCCTAAACCAATTAGTGAAACAAATTAAACCCATTATCATATTTCAATCCACGAGAAAGGAATTGATTAAATAATTAATTACCTGAGAAGATGAACCTTTTGCAGAAGTGGAATTATTATTGTGGTTGTTCAACATGGATTTTAGGGTTTTAGTGGAAACTCCTTTGTTCATCTTCTCCCAAACAGCATCTACACGAGCTTTTGTATCTGCAAGCTCCGACATTTGAGTCGTCGTAGGTTGTTTTTCTTCTTTAGATTCCATGGATTGAAAATCAGCAACCATGTACTGGTGGTTTTGCAGTTACAGAGTTTAATGAATAATTTAATTGATGGGCTTACTGATTTTAGGTATTCTTTTTAAATTAGAATAAACAAAAGATGTTGGTAATATAAATCTGAAATAAAAAATGCCTTCTTTGAAAAAAATAAAATAAAAAAAATGCCTTATGGGCTTGGTGGGGTCTTTACTATTTTCATACTAGCAAGTGCACATGGGCTTTTGATGGAGATAATGCTGAGAAAATGATGGCCCGTGATTTAAGTGTACAAACACTGAATCTTAAAACATAGGAGTATAGGACACATGTTTTTTATTCTCTCAACTAACCTCTCAATAGTCAATACTAACATGGTTGAACCATATTTTCTTGTCATTCTATAGGAGGAATTATGTTTTAAAGTTTCGTAATATTGAACTACCAAATTAAAGTACAATCTCTATTATCCATTAACTAATAATTCAGACCTAACTAAAATCTAATAAAAAGCTCTATTCTCCTTCTTATATCGATTGTGAACCAACAAAAATCAAAAACAAAAAATCTATTAAAGTTTGTGTTTTATAAAGTATTTGTGGGTTGAGTTGCAAATACAAAAAGGTAAGAAGATAAAAAGATACTTGATTTTGCTAATTAAAACTAAAAAACTAAAGTGCAAAATATTAAAGAAAGTAATAATAATTGAAAAGCAAAGGGCTAAAACGCAATTAGATGTAGAGTTATGAAGTGAGAGTAGGTTGAGTCTGGTTAGTAATTCCTGACGGCGACGGTTTAGATGATTCAAGACATAAGGGTGAATTGGTCTTTTTGCATTAGTCTAAATTTTATAATCTCCTTAAATTTCTCTTAGGTAGATAGGGGTTGTCTTACAACGGTAGGGACTTCTCCCAAGTAACCTTATAAATCGTTCAAACGCATATAACACTAATCCTTTTAAATATTCGGTTAGTCAAAATCTCTTGACTCAATAACAAACACCAAATGTCTATACTAATTTCGTATTCCGATTCTCCTTTCGATTATGTAAAATACAAAATAACATTTTCTAATAACCAAATACTCTGACATTAAAAATGAAATCTATTGCTTCTTCCATGGCTAATTTTATGACTCTTAAGGCCTCGATTTGGCATCATTATTGGTGAATAAATTTAGAGTAATGATATTTGTCACCCTTTTTTAATCACCCTTTTATCACCTCCTACGTGTATGCCTACATGGACCAATGAATTGATTTCTCTATCCTATTTAATTTTTATCTATCTTCTATTCAAAGAAATCAATACATATATATATATAGAAAGGTGATAAAAGGGTGACATGAAAAGAGGTGACATATATCATTACTCATAAATTTATACTTGTTTTGGGTGATACTAAATCACTATTCATCATGAGTAATTATTCGAGTTGAGTGCAAACATATTAAATGGTCCAAATTGGCTCAATTAGAACCACGACTGACTAAGTGTGGGGTTTGGGTTATTTAACATCACACAATATTATCAACAAAACAAACCACATAATTATATTAGAAGAGGTTAGTCGACGCTAAAAACATGATTTGGAAATACGACTAATCATTAAATTGAGATGAAGAAAGTGTGTGAATTGTTGGATATGTGAATTTTTTTTTTTTTTTTTTTTTGTCCACAAGTATGTGGAACTACAAATGCAGAGCTCAAGCATAATTTTTTCTCAAATAAAAGCTTTAGGGTAAGTCAAATAATTTACAACTATAGACTAACTATTTTAAGTACCTATTTTATTGCTCATAATCGATTTTATAATTTTTTTTTTTTAATACATGAGAGAGCCACTTTGGACTCAGAGTCATTTTAACTCCAATGAGATTCGATCCCAGGACCTCTTGGTCTCTGCGGAATAACCTAACCACTAGGCCAAGTATCGATCTCATTTTTATAATTTTTACTATATAATTTGAAAATTAATTATATTTATATTTTATGAATAATTGAGAAACTTACCCAAAAAGGTCTTAAAAATTTCCCCCAAAGACCTAACAATACTAGATGAATTTTATCTTCTTATTAAAAGTCACAAACTAGATTTAACACTTTAAGCCAAAATCTTAATTACCTTTCTATTATTTTTTGTTTTTTTCTTTTTTTATATATATATATATATATATATATATATATATATATTAATCATTTTACCATTAATTCTAAACCCTAAAAAAATTACTCACTCCTCTCCTATCTCTTTCTCTCTCTTCTCTCCCGTAACTTTTTCTTTTTTCGTTACTGGGCTTTCTAATGGAAGCCATGGCTGCTGGAAGCTCAAGCAAAGCTTCGAGAAGCCTTATAGTGAAAATCCGTTCGAACTACTCCGACGAGCGACAGTAGCGAGCAGTGGTTCGAGCTAGCTCCGTTCGAGAGTTTAAGGAGCAAGCTCGTGCGAAGCTCAACCTCAGAGCCCTCAACTCCGAATCATCCACAGCCGACGGACCCGATAATCGCTTCTCTTCTAGTCCTTCAGGTATTAATTATTATTAGTTACTTGCTATACTGTTATTAAATTGAAATCATTTTTAATATGATTGCCTCTTAATGTGGTGGTGGTGGTGGTGGTGGTGGTGGTGGTGGTGCGAGGTGGTGGCTTAATCTGGTGAGTTGGATATTGAGCATAGGCGGTTTTCTTGTGCAGGGGTGGTGGTGCGAGGTGGTGGTTCGAGTTGGATATTGGATTTTCACGCGATCTGAAATAGAAGTTTGGCTCAACATCTTCTTTGCACATGCTCAACAAACTTATTTTATTTTTTTCTTTTACTTTTATTTTTTAAAAAGGGATTTAGCTGAATTTCTTTTTTTTAATGTAATAATTGTTAAAGTTTATAAATAAATAAAGATTTTATTTTTTATTGCTACCCAACAATTTTTTTACCCGCACTCAACTGTTTTGTCCTAAGACTCGGTAAAGTTACTGAGCATACGAGTGTACTAGTAAAGTGGCTCAATAAAAAAAATCGAATACTCAACAACTTTTTCCGATACTCATTAACTTTTTCCATACTCGGTACCCCATGCTCAGAACTTTTTTCACACTCAGTACTCCAAGCTCAAGAACTTTTTCCATGCTCAGAACTTTTTTCGGCGGTGGTCGGTGGTTGTGGTCGGAGCTGGAATTTATTGATAGTTAATGAAGGGGTAGAAAGAAATAATGATAAAGGAGGAGAGAGGTTAATGGTATGTGGCAGAGATAATAATGGTAATGGATGAGAGAGAGAAATCTATTTTTTTTAATTTTATATACACTATAAAGATAGTAATGACAATGGGTATCTTAGAGACTTCTTTAGAGGAAAGAGGAATGAGTAAGTTCATTTGTGGCATTAAGATGGTCCCCAAGATTCTATATGTAATTCATCTTATTTTTATTGAGTGGTTAGCTAGCCAAAAAACTAGCAACATGTGACTCAAAAAACATATAAAATTGGGTATTTATAATTTGGTACCTAATAATTAAAAAAAATTGAATTTTTAATATATTTAACCTTTAATGTTAGCTTTTTGCTAAAATTGGATTCTATTAGAGTTAGTCTTAAGTTTTGTTTAGATAGAAAAATCGAAAAGAATGAGTTCGAATTAAAGAACACTAACAATATATTTTTTTATTTGAATTAAGAAAGACGGAAAGGAAAGATTGTTAAGATTTTTTTTTAAAGATATTATCTAAGACATTAATTCATGAGAAAATTACCCAAGGGGTCTTGATCACACCACCCCGGGACCTAACAAGACCCCTTGAATTTACTCTTCTTACTAAAGGCCACACACTAATTTTAACACTATAATCCTATTCTCCCAATTACTGTTTTACCCTCTTTTGTTTTTTATTTTCCTATATATACTAATTTATATCAAAATATTTTTAAAACCCTAATCGTTATCCTCTCTCTCTCCTGCTCTTTCTTTTCACGTGAAAGCCTCTCTCTTATCCATGGCTGCAAAACAGCAACACGGGTTATAAAAGCCATGGAAGCCATCATTTTTGAAGGCTTGACGCACAAATCCGGCGAAGATAGCTTCGGGCCTGCTGAGTTTAAGCTCCGGCGACGAGGAAGAAGAGTCCACCATGGAAGAGTTCAAGCTCCGGTGTTCCTGTACAATCTCCAGTCAAGTCAAGAGGTGGTTCGCAGATCGCCGTTCCCGAATCTCCAGGCGAGAAGATGTTCTCTGTTCGCGAATCTCAGGCGAGGTGCTGAGCTTTGTTTCATCCGAAGCTTCAAATATACTCCATCAGCAAATGAACCCAACCGAACGGAACCCTACCGGAGCAAAAAGCTGCCCGCCGTTTGTTCGTGAAGCTCTAAGTGGCGGCGGAACGCAGAGCTCTATTTTTCTCTCCCTCGTTCCATTTTTTGCCATGAAAATTTCATAAAATTGAAGCTTCATCTCCTCAGATCTGGTGCACCAACCTGCACTGTTACTCACCTGCCGGAGAAACACGCTCTTCATCTCCTCGTTAATGGGTTGATGGTGAAGATCCGGCTGTTCGTTGGTTCCAGATCTGCGTTCGTGAGTGACCTCCGGCGTTCGAGATCTCGCCGGAGAAGAAGGCAAATATGTTTAAGATCTATTTTGCAAGCTGGTTCTTCGACACTGCTGTGTTCGTGACTAAAAATTCTATTTTGCAGGCATGAAGATCTTGAAGTAATTAATGCTGCTTTGTGAAGATGCGAAGATGCTCAGTAGGATTTGTGAAGATGCTCAGTAAATAATTTGATTTGGCTGTTTTTTTTTCTTTTACTCAGTATATTCGCTTATTTCTTTTCTTTGTTGACAATTTTAGACTTTGTCAATGTGGAGTGGAGATCATGCTCACAGTATATTTATTTTCTTTTTTCATTTTGGTTTCCTAACTAATAAATGAACTAACTATTATTTCTAAAACTCAATTAATTTCTTTTTAATACAGCTATTTCTTTTTATTTTTGTCCTAATATTCAGTTATAATTCCAAAAACTTAAAAAAATAATAATCTAATACTCAGTAAAGTTACTAAGTAAACGAGCATGCTCAGTAAAACGACTCAACAAAAAAATTCGAATACTCAGCAACTTTTTTCTATACTCAGCACTTTTTCCGATATTCAGTAACTTTTTCTATGCTCAGTACTCCATGCTCAGAACTTTGTCCATGCTCAGTACTTTATGCTCAGCACTTTTTTCATGCTCATCACTTTTTCCATGCTCAGTACTTTTTTCATGCTCAGGACTTTATGCTCAGTACTTTATGCTCAGTACTTTATCCGGCGGTGGTCGGTGGTGGTCGGTGGTGGTCGGAGGTGGTCGGTGGCCGGAGGTCGGAGCTGGAATTATTAATAGTTAATGACAGAGGAGAGAGAAAAATTAATAAAGGAGGAGAGAGATTAATGGTAATGGAGGAGAGAGAGTAATGGTAATGGAGGAGAGAGAAGAATCTATTTTTTTGTCTTATATACACTATAAGGGTAGTAAAGGTATTTGTCAATTTTGAGGCCTTTAAGTAGAACAGAGAATCCACTTGGTTCCTATATGGCTCTAAGATGGTCCCCAAGACCCCTTGGGTAATTCACCCTTAATTTATTATACTTAAAAGACCCCTATCCTAATAAGTTCACGTTTTTTCCTCCTTAAAGAATCCAAATTATTTGTGACTTTTCTTTTTGCCCTTAATATGACTAAAATGATATGATTGTTATATTCAATATAGAATTAAACCATATCTAATCAATTCACCATACCAAGCTTTTTAAACTAAGGTCTACAATCATGTGTTTTTAAATAGAAGTTCAATTTTTAGTTATGGTGTGATTTGATACACATTTTCTTTCCTCAATCAACTGAAACACATGATTTATAGTAATAAATAAATAGATTTATAAATGGATAATGCGTTAAATGTTGGTGGGGTGTCTGGTATAATTATCGTGGGTTGCTAGTTCAATTTTAGTGGGTCGCTAGTTAAATTTTAGTATGTGTTGTCTGATTTAATCGTTATGAGTTACTACTTCAATTTTAGTGGGTTGTTAGTTCAAATCTAGTGAGTTGCGTATGTTTTATCTATGGGTTGTGTCAATAAACAATGGGTTGAATGTATAGTAGTATGGGCTGTCTTCTCCACCACCATGCAGCGCCACCACTGCGAGCATACTACCAAAGCTCGAGCGCACCATCGTTAACGAACAAAATGCTACTTTCACGACCGTCAATGAAAAGACAACAAACCAAAATATCAACTCTGATTACTGAATATTAAAACTATGATGAAAAATATATTTTCAGTACTTGTATCCGTAATAAAAGTTAAAGAATGATTATAATTTCAGCTTGTTAAATATAGTGACGTGATTGTATTAATTTTTTTGTTTTAATTAATTAAAATACTCGAAACCAATTATTTAAAAAATATGAACTTTATTTTAATACATTGAAGAGTCATTTGTTATTCATAATAAAATCATTATGACAGGGCGGGTATCGGTCCAGGAAGCAACCGTCTTGGGTCTCTAAAAATTGGTATTTTTAAGGGTCCTTTTTCAGAAGAATTAAATATTTACATGTCTATAGGTATATATTTGAATTCAATAAAGTAGCAAAAACCATAAGTTAACTTATTGATAAAATGTATATTTTTTTCCCATACATCTAAGACCAAAAACATGGTCAAAATCTTAACTAAAAGATCTTAAACTCCTGTAGGAGTGCACAAAATATTACGAGGTGTAGACCCCCCACATTTATCTCTCGTTAGAAACTTCTGCATCCCCTCCGGAGAATCACCAAAATACACCACATCGCCCTCCATGTATGCACCCATTTTTGCCATGAAATCTGCACAAATATTGGCTTCCCTATAGATATGTATTAGCTCAAAACCCGTATTATTCGCAAGGATTTCTCTACACTCCAAGAGTAGTATATCTAGCCATTCCCAATTGTTCCCACCGCCCTTCACTAGCGCGTGTAACGCAAGAGAATCAATTCCGATTACTACACTTTTATGACCTCTTTTGATTGCCAGGGATAAACCAAAATGGAGTGCAATTAACTCCGCTTGAAAAACTGAACAAGACCCAGTTGGACCCGCAAAACCACCCAAATATTAGCCTTCTTTATCACGAAATAAACCACCAACACCGCTTATAGAGGATTCTTGGAAATCACTACCGTCTATATTGAGGCAATTGAAGGGGAGAAATTATGAAACCTGGAAATTACAAAGGAAAACACGACAAATCGCATAAATCGAAACTATCTTCCTAACATGAGTGGGATAAAATGAAGGAGCACATTCGTTCCTCTGGTGGAATGGCATAAAGAATGGCAAGTTTGTCAGTAGTGAATCTGCTTACGACTAACGTGTATGCTCCTACTCTGCCTGTCAATAGGAAAATACACAAATTTTAAACAAGCAACATCAAAAATATAAGCGGCGAGAACCGTTAAACGACTCACTTGTCCTACACCAGGCCTGGGGTAAATCACTATGTTCGTTATACATAGTTTCCCTCGGTACCCAAAAGTATGAACTTTTTCAATTCTTCTCTTGCTTGGAGTTGCCACGAGAGGACCATTTTTATGATACGAGGCTAAGAAGTATCGCCCCCATCGCAAGACTCCTTCAAGAAATAGCATTCTTGCAGATCTCGACAATCGAAAGGGTCCCCGATTTTCTCCCCCAAGAGCAAACAACTCATAAGGATACGCCAAGTATTTGGCATCAACTGACCGGGACAGATTGTATAATATCGAATGAGGTCACATACCAACGGTGGGAGGGGCGTATGTAAACCTACCTTAAACATGCACATATATACGCTAACCCAGCCCGGGAAATTCCAGTAAACTCTTTCGTGAGAATATGGGAGGCGTGCCCCCACGACACCAAAGGATTAGGCCAAAGATAGATCATGGGGTCCGAGGGTTGAAGCAGGGTTGTCAATAAGGACGTCGCCGGCTTGGGGTATCACGTTCCCTGACAGCGCGCTAAAAGAGTTTTTAGTCATACTACCCAATCCCGACTCACCCCAAGTGCAGCATTCGAAAAAGGGAAAGCAGAGGCATGCCCTCCATAGTAATAGGATTCCGTGGTCGGAGAGAGGCCCACGGTCGATGGACCGTCGCTGGAATACCACGACTCCATCTCCGGATATTCGGAATTCCATTAAAATATAAAGAGTTAGGAGAAGTACTTGAGTAAGAAAATACCTTAAATCAGAAGATTATTGCTCCAGAAAAATAGAGTTTTTCCTTCACCCTAGGGACAAATGAATTCAATATGAAGTTGGATTTATGAGAAAGAAGATGGGTACCACCTTATATATATAGTATAAAGATTGATAAAATCATTCACAGTTAATTGTTGTAAAGGCAAAAATACAATTGTAATTGATTCTTTTTTCTTGCTTTTACTTTGCAGTAGAATCGTACAACTATCTTTCCATATTTTTAAAGTTCTAAGATGTGTATATAATGTATGACTGCATGGTCATGTAAAATGATTACACGCTACTCCGAAAAAGCAAACAAAAAAAGTTGAAAGATTCGAGGTTTGAGTGTTATACCAAAATAATTTTTTTATAAAAAGACTTTAATTTATTTTAATATATATATATAGAAGCTTTTATTATAAAATTCGCTTAAGTCCTAAATATATCAAGATCCGCCATGTATTACGAAATAACTAATCATCGATTAAATAAAATAACAAATTATTGAGCTACTTTGAAGAACCCTTTTTTACTATCATTATCAAATACTTTAACCATTACATTAGTCATCGTCTTTCGATTAAACGAAGTACCAATTTATTGAGCTACTTCGGATGAGCAATTCTATCGTTCACTATTGATCCACGGAAAAGGAGAAAAATAATTTTGAGTAAATAACACTTTTGCCCCCTGGGTTTATACGCGATTGACAGGTTGCCCCCTAACTCTTAAAATGCGCCTCGTTGCCCCCTAAGATTTGTTTTTGTGACCCGTTACCCCCTACTGCGTGTTCCGTCCATTTTTTCCGTTAAAAGTGACATGGCATTTCCATGTCACAATTTTTTTTTTTTTTTAATCCAGATGTCAATTAATTATTTAATTAATTTAAACCAAGGGCAAAAAAGAAATTTCATTAATAGGTTTTATAATATTAAATATAATTAATATAATAACCACCCCCCACCCCACCCACCGCACCCCCCTACCCCCCCCCCCCCCTCTTCCCCTTCTTCTTCCCCATTCTTCTTCTTCTTCCCGACACCTGCAACTTTTCTTAAAAAAAAAAAAAAAATCAGCAAACTTCTTTTTTCATCCAAAATAGCTTAATCAATTTATATTCAAAATGTGGGTTAATTTCTAGTGCCAAAAAGATCTTTAATGACTGCCCAATCTTAAGATCTTTAATGACTGCCCAATCTTAAACTCATCCAATAAATTTCGTTGACCTCCTGATCCATATAGATTGAGAGTCCTTAAATATAACTTTTGAACCAAGTATATGAGTAAACAATAGCTAGCATAACTCTGCTCACTGCTAATGATTCCTGACTGATGTGGAGTAATTTGTTACAACAATCTCTGATTTTGTCAATTTCATGGTGTGCTCAATAAGTTCAATATTAATTGTATTTTAATTTGTTTGAATTCAGTCTGTGATTCATATAGTGGGGTTACATTCTAATTTTCAGTTTTCATTCTTAAATTTTGCATCTCAGCTGGCTTAATATTGTTTCTGAAAGTAACAAGTCAATGCCATAATTATTGTCCTTTTGATGGAATATTGTGATAATATTAGGTATTTATTAACATAATTGCTGCTATTATACTTTTTGTTGGTCAATTAAATTTTACTTACTAGATAAGAAGAATAGTTTAACATGTCTATTTTCAGGTTATCTTAATTTTTAATTAAATCCAATGTGCCACGTTTTATTGGGTTAAACCAATTCCCATTATGCTAAACTTTATACAAAGTACTTATTTTTTTAACTGGTTCTCTTACAGAGATAGTGATGGGGACACTGAGAGAAAATGCTGGAGAGGATGAAGAGCATATTGAGAGCAATACTGATGCATGAAGAGGATATTGAGAGCAATACTGAAGAGGATAAAGAGAATATTGATATCATACCACTGTAAGGTGAAGCTGGAGTATTCCAAATCCATAGGCGAAGCGTGATTATTGTTTGCTTGAAACTGTTGTATCATGAAGAATATTAATTTTCTTTTCGGGTTTCGGTGTCCTAATGTTGTAATTTTCTTAAGTAGTAAGTCATTAAAGATCTTTTTGGCACTAGAAATTAACCCACATTTTGAATATAAATTGATTAAGCTATTTTGGATGAAAAAAGAAGTTTGCTGATTTTTTTTTTTTTTTTTTTAAGAAAAGTTGCAGGTGTCGGGAAGAAGAAGAAGAATGGGGAAGAAGAAGGGGAAGAGGGGGGGGGGGGTAGGGGGTGCGGTGGTGGGTGGGTTGGGGGGTGGTTATTATATTAATTATATTTAATATTATAAAACCTATTAATGAAATTTCTTTTTTGCCCTTGGTTTAAATTAATTAAATAATTAATTGACATCTGGATTAAAAAAAAAAAAATTTGTGACATGGAAATGCCACGTCACTTTTAACGGAAAAAATGGACGGAACACGCAGTAGGGGGTAACGGGTCACAAAAACAAATCTTAGGGGGCAACGAGGCGCATTTTAAGAGTTAGGGGGCAACCTGTCAATCGCGTATAAACCTAGGAGGCAAAAGTGTCATTTACTCAATAATTTTTAACATATGCACCAACCAAATTTAGATTTGATTTCATGAGGATCCAAGGTCATTTTCAGTTGGCAAGAAACACATGAAGGTCCCACATCGACCGCAAAATATTATAGCACCACACACTAACTCTCACACACACATGATGGCTACAAAAAGCCAGGTCCCACTAAGGAGCACATGTTGTGATTGCACGTGGTGAATATGTATTGGATAACCGACTTTTTAAACGGGTTTGCTTTGCCATTCCGTTAAACATAAAGGTAAACGTTTAGATCCTGCCGTGGTCACCTGTTCATGACGGAAGAGAAATCATGGTGGGCTCCACTTTTATATATTATAAATTTGTCTGTAGAAACCACTTTCTTCACATGACTGTTTTAGTTGGTTTTGGAGGGAAGCTTTGGTTTGTTCTACTTTGTCCATATGCTTGATAGCCAAGTTACGAAGACCCGTTCATGATTCTCAAATATATTTAGATAAAAAAATTAGTTATTTTATAGAATATTACTTTATGCTAGCGAGAAAGGACGGAATTATAGGAATAGGAACTTCCATCTAATTTAAGATGATGTTTTATTCCTTGAAACAAGGCATATCTAAGGATAGGGATATGGGCGGATTTAACGGTGAAGGCGCTTGCATATTCATTTTACATATCTTATTTTAAATAATCTTAAGAATATCATATAAAACCAATATTCCATCAAGAATTTGAGATTGGTATCCTATGCCATTATATAACCTTCAAGAATATCAAAAACTTCTCTGTCTAATACAAACAAGCACGAGATTTTGTTTTGTTAAAAATGATAACGGATCATGAAGATAAATAACTCATTTTTAACCGAACCAAGGACAAAGTGAAAATCATCCAAAGACTTTCCTTGAACGGGAACTTATCACAAAAAAAATTCAAGATCACTATCCCCGTACGCTGCTAATTCTTTTCTCCAAGATATTTATCTTGGATCTACGCCCCAACTAATACAATGCTATAATTTGAAAGAGTAAACTTGCCTATATGTCCTCTATGAACTATAACAATCTGACATTCCATCCATTAATATTATCAACAATTTACCTTTCTGATAAATTTATATGACATAAAGATGAAGGTCTCAAAGATAAAGTAACAAGTATATGTTTCTATTCCTTCTCTTATTCTTTTGGCATGATACTTTTGTTTTTTGTAGTAGTATATTTCAACTCAATGACGTTTCTATTAAAATTATTCACACAAAACAGTAGAGAGAATATGATACCTTATTTTTGTCCTCTAAGCATTAATTATTTGCTAATAATACCGTAACTAAATATCAGAAAGTATGTCTGTTCCCCATGCTAGAAGGAAATGTTCAACACTTACCACATGTGGTTGTTTTATTGATTTGCACAGAGTAAAATATTGGTCGAAGCTTCTATTTTAATTTTAATTTTATTGAGCTGTGGACATATAATTTGTAAAATAAAAATAAATTTTATTTTAACCAACACAACCATCATAATCACCACCACCTATTATTATCAATTCTATCACACACGCGTGTATCCGTGATTTTCTTTAAAAGGTTAATGCCCAATAGGCACCTGCCATCTTACACCTTTGCCTATAAAAGACACTGTCTTTTTTAAAAAAACAACGAGTAATGGGAAACTCAATGTTCAAGTAATGGGAAGCTTCCCATTACTCAAAGTTTGAGTTATGGGAAGCTTCTCATAACTCAAACAACTCTTTTTATGGGAAAGAAAAGGAAAAAGCAAAATATATGTGGTCTTTTATGGGTAAAAAAATAATGCTTGACTTGAGAGGGAATTAATTCTAACTTGAGGTGTTTCTTAGGCAATAATCTTTTTTTAAATCGTCATAACTAATTCTAAAAAAACAGAAAAAATAAAAAAATTAACATTTTTGATATACCAATTGATATTTACGTATACGATTTTTTTAGTTTTTTTGAATTTTTCGAGTTTTTTAGTTTTTCTAATTTTTTTCGCAGACACGAAATTCACTGTTCGAAATAGTAATTTTTTCGCAAACATGCAATTTACTGTTCGGAACAATGGATTTCGTATCTGCAAAAAAAAAATCAAAAAAAAAACATTATAGACGTAAATATTATTTTGCTTTATCCAAATATGTAATTTTTTTATTTTTCTGGTTTTTTTTAGAATTAGTTATGACGATTTTAAAAAAAAAATTCACGGACGCGCACGTGTATAATAAATCAGTCATAGGTGGTACTGGTGGTGGTGGTGATGGTGGTTGTGGTTGTTGTTGTTGTGGTGGTGGTTGAGGTTGTAGTGGTGGTGGTGGTATTTATAGGGTGATGGTGGTGGTGGTGGTTGTGGGGTGGTGGTGGTGGTAGAGTAGTAGTGTTGGTGGAAAGTTGTAACTGGTGGTTAAATTTAAATAATAAATAACAGAGTAATTAAAATAAGGAGTAATTAGAGATAAATGCCTCCTTAATGATGCCTTTAATTTTTTTAAGCCTCTAATTTTCTTATTTAAAGATAAATGCCTAATAGAACAATTATTTATAGAAAACATCCCCTTTATATTTTTTATACCTATACTATCCTTATTATTATATATATTTATTTTATTTTGAATACAATATTTATTTTTAAATCTTAAACAAATAATAGGGTATTTCCACCACCACCACCACAACCATCACCACCTCCACCATCACAACCACCACCACCACCACTGCAGCCACCACAACCATCACCACCTCCACCACCACAACCACCACCACCACCACCACCACCTACTACTACTAATTTCATCACACGCGCGCGTCCGTGATTTTTTTTTAAAATCGCCATAACTAATTCAAAAAAAATCGAAAAAAATCATATTTGAATAAATCAAATTAATATTTACGTCTATATTTTTTTCGGAATTTTCTGAATTTTTTGGATTTTTTTTTTTAATTTTTTAATTCGCAGAACATAGAATTCCATGTTTTAAACAGTGAATTTCGTGTCTGCGGAAAACAAATTCCTTATATCAAAACATGGAATTCCATGTTCTGCGAATTAAAAATTCAAAAAAATTCAAAAAATTCAAAAAATTCTGAAAAAAATCATAGACGTAAATATTAATTTGCTTTATCCAAATATATAAATTTTTTATTTTTTTAATTTTTTTAGAATTAGTTATGACGATTTTAAAAAAAATTCACGGACGCGCATGTGTTTATTAGTTTTTGTTTTGTTTTTTCCTAATTTTTTTTTTTTTCAATTTTTAATTACAGGGTAGTTTGGGATGGTGCATTTTTCTATAAAGAATCTTATTAGCACCTTTTTTTAAATAAGTTTTTTAATAGGCATTAATCTCTAATTGGCTCTTAAAATAATTATATAAAGATATTTTTGTTAATAAATATTTTTAATAAGAATTTTATTAATATTATTAGTAAATAAGTTTTTCAATAGATGTTTAAAAATAAAGGACTCAATTAGTAATTCGTATTTATCATCACTTACAATTTTATTTATACTTTACTTGCAAATATTCAACAATCCCTTATCCTTAAAGTGTATCTACTATTGATCGATACAAAGCTCTTCTTATATAGCTATTCAAGATTGAAATTAAAACTATTATAACGTTCAAAAATTTCTGCTCCATAAAAAGCGCTCTAAAAAACAAAATCAACTACTTTCATGGCCGCCGCAGCGCAACCACCACTGGCCGGCGACTCTTCGAGGTCGGAAAGGCCTCCTGAACCAACCGTGAATCCCCCAAGAACATCATTGGAAATACCTGAAGCCATGAGAGAGAATAGCTGTGATCAAGAAATGCAAGAATTCCCAAAGCTCTCCGCGGCGGTGATGGACAACCGAGCAGGAAAGAGGCACCGTGGGAACAGGGAAGAACCTCCACTCGTTGTCGCCTCTGGAAATCATGGTACAGAAGGCGGTATGTCCAGAAATCCTCCAAGAAACAACACGGCTTCAGGTAACAATTCCGGGAGTTTTATTAGACCTAAATTAGGTGGGTGGAAAGGTACGGTAACGGGGAACAATCTAGTAATACCTATAATTGATGATAGTGAGGAAACTAAGGCTAATTACACCATGAATGAGGATGAATTTTTTGAGTTAGAAGACCTTGTGGAGGATGATGATGACATTGAAATAAATGATTCTATCCCCACGGTTATTAGGACTAGGGATGAAATCCAAGAAGGAATCCGTTTATGGCGCAACACAGCGGTAATTAGATTATTGGGTAGAGAGGTCGGCTTCACTTATCTATCCTCGAAGCTAAAACAGATTTGGTCTCCGGTAGGTCTTTTTGAACTCATTGATGTCGGATATGGTTACTATATGGTTAAATTTGAGCATAGGGATGACTTTGATTTCGCAATTTCCGGGGGTCCTTGGATGGTATTAGACCACTACTTAATTGTTAGGGAATGGACACCGAAATTTAATGCGATCTCTAATTCAATTACTACTACTACGGCGTGGGTTAACATTTCGAATGTAGGAATGCAGAATTACACCGCACGAATCCTAAGAAAGATTGGAAATAAACTCGGAAGAACAATCAAGATTGATCCTATGACTAAGGCTAGATTAAGGGGTAACTATGCAAGGTTAGCTATTGAACTCGATCTTAGTAAACCGTTGGAGCCTGAGGTAAGAATCGGTTCGGATGTTTGCAAAGTTGAATATGAGGGTCTTCATTTAATATGTTTCGAGTGTGGAAAGTTCGGGCACAAAAAAGAAAATTGTCCGCCTAATACAAGTGATAGAATGGAGGTGGAGAGATGTAACGGAAAAGGAAAGGAAGTTATGGTGGAGGAAATCACGGTAGCTCCGATCCCAAAAGAGAAATATGGTGAATGGATGACGGTAAAGCGTGGAAATAGAGGTGGGGGGCGTGGTGCTTCAATTAACACGTCTAAACCCGCTCCTCATGGTAATTTAGGGACTCGCTTCGAGGTACTAAGAATGGAAGAGAATAGAGAGGAATTGAGACAAAATAACTCAAGTGTAATATTTAGGAGCCAAGGTTCGGGGTCTAAAGCTAACTCGAACAAAGGGAAAAACGCTACAAGGATGAATGCAAATAGTAAGAAAAGTGGGGGTGCAAAGGGTCATGGTATTATCGCATATCCTAATTTTGAGCAAAGGAAGGTACTTGATGATGTGGTTGAGGTGTGTAATATTGGGTCTTCTGTGGTGGAGTTGGGCGAAACATCTGGTGCGAATAAAGCTGGTGCAAAGAGAACAAATGGTTCAAAACTTGCTGCTAATTCCAAAACAAATGGGATTAATAAATCTACTGACTTAAGGTTGGATAGCCTAGCTTCTAAAGGGCCTGGGGTGGAAAGAAATATGGATGATCTAGTGGAAGTGAATGTACTTGAAGGTATGCAATGTAACAGGGACCTCTTTGCAATAAAGCAAAGTTTAGTCCCTTTTGATATGGGACCAGAAACTCCACAACATAAGCCGCCGGAACCAGGAGCTGCACTCGATAGTCCCTGCTGTAATTCGGCAACTCAGGGGGTGGACACAAGGCCACCTGATCCGGTGTGGGAGCTGGGCCCAATAGAGGGAGAAGAGGACGGAATGTGGATGGAGAACAAAGCGCCGGAATCTGCAGCAACTGAAGCGAATTCTCAGCAGCACCAGGGCCCTCCAGCAGCGACGGAAACTGAAGTCCAGCAGCTGCGCGAGTCCGGGAGAGATGAGGAGGATGTCGATATGTGTTCTCGCGTTTGATGCGCCTAGAGGTATACCTTGTCCATTATTTATTTTATTTAATGAGTTGTGAAAATTTTACAGGTAACCCATGGGAAAGAACTAAAAAACCCGTTAATATCTTGATCTGGAACTGCTATGGAGCAGCCAAACCGAGATTTAGACGAGTTTTACGAGAAATGATGCTTAATAACAACGTTTGGCTTACCGTAATAGTTGAACCGCGCGTTAGCGGAGTGACAGCCAATAATATTATCAACTCACTACAAACAGATAATTCGGTTAGAGTCGATTCAGAATGTTATAGTGGAGGGATTTGGCTTCTTTGGAACGATACGAATGTAAACGTTAGGGTTTTATCGGCGGGGCGGCAGGTTATAAATGTTAAGGTAAGCCAAGATGGATGCAAGACTTGGATTTTTTCAGCCTTATACGCTAGCCCAGATTACAAGACAAGAGATAAACTATGGGAGGCGCTATATCATACGTTTCA
Organism: Nemophila menziesii; assembly: GCA_029959085.1. Lineage (NCBI taxonomy): Eukaryota > Viridiplantae > Streptophyta > Magnoliopsida > Boraginales > Hydrophyllaceae > Nemophila > Nemophila menziesii. The sequence continues at coordinate 53,979,884 of JARWIR010000007.1, forward strand.
TGATATAAAGACCCCGTGGCTTATAGCTGGAGATTTCAATCAAGTTGGTAAGGCAATTGACAAAAAAGGGGGAGTATCGGGTGTTTCAAGAAGAATGGAGAAATTTGAGGAATGGAGACACAGCTGTGGGTTAATCGATCTTGGTTTTGAAGGTCCGCGATATACCTGGAGTGATTCCTGGAATTCGGGACAAAGGATAATGGAGCGTCTTGACAGAGCCTATGGTAATGTGGAATGGCAACTTATTTTCCCGAATACTAGATTTATCCATTTGGCAAGAATTCATTCAGACCACATGCCAATTCTAATACAAGTTTGCCCTTATGTTAGACCGAAACAAAACTCAAGGCGATTTAGATTTGAATCAGCGTGGTGCCTTCAAAATGGTTTTAAAGACTTTGTAGCGAGTAATTGGGAAGGGGATAAATTAGGTGTAGCAGATGGAATAACTTCGTTTCAAAATCGAATAAATGAATGGAAGATTGAGGTGTTTGGGGATTTACATCGGAAAAAAAAGAGAGTTGTGTGCGAGAATTAGAGGAATTCAAAGATCGTTACAAATCTCGTATAATTCCTCCTTAAGACAATTGGGTATTCAACTGACAAGAGAATATGAGAGTGTACTAGAGAAAGAGGAAGCTATGTATTTTCAGAAATCGAGAGAAACATGGATTGAATCGGGAGACCGGAACACACGATTTTATCAACTTGCGGCAACTATAAAGAAAAAAAAGGCTAATTGTGTGAGATTGTTGAATGATGATAATACTTGGGTGGATCAGGAAGAGGAGTTAAAGGACTTAGTTCGCGAATATTTCGAGGTTCTCTATGAAGCCCCGAATGATCAAATGGAAGGTCACAAATTACCGTATGTTGGGCCTATTGATAGTGAGATTACAAAAGAATTGGAACTTCCCTTCACGGACGAGGAAATAAGAATAGTGGTTTTTCAATCTAATCCGACTAAAGCCCCGGGCCCGGATGGGATGTCAACCGCTTTTTATCAGAAATGTTGGTCAACAGTGGGTCCTTCAATTATCAGAATGGTTCGGGATGCCATCCTCACAGGTCATCTTCCTTCGGGTCTGAACGGTACTCTTATCCATCTTATTCCTAAAGTTTCAGACCCGATCCGGGTACGTTTATTCCGCCCCATAAGTCTTATTAATTGTCCGGTTAAGTTTATTATGAAGGCCATGGTCAATAGACTTAGGCCTATTCTATCTAATGTTATTGGCCCTTGCCAAAGTAGTTTTTTGCCAGGTCGCTCTACGGTTGATAATGTGGTGTTGGTACGCGAATTAGATCACAAGATGAGGCATCAGCAAGGAAAGAACGGAATTATGGCCATTAAGATTGACCTTGCGAAGGCCTATGACAAGATTAGGTGGGAATTTATTGAAGAAACTATTAGACATTTCGGCTTTCCAGAGACTTGGACAAAGCTGGTGATGTCAAGCATGAGAGAGAACGAGATGCGGGTCCTATGGAACGGAGAACCACTACCCCCTTTTAAACCCCATCGGGGCATTCGTCAAGGGGACCCTTTATCGCCTTATATATTCGTTATGTGTATGGAAAGGTTATCTATGTTAATTCAAAAGATGTGTAATGCTGGTAGCTGGAAGGAGATACAAATTGGGCGTGGTGGCCCTAAGCTTTCCCATTTATTTTTTGCGGATGATTTAATGTTATTTGGTGAGGCTTCTTTATCGCAGGTACAGCTAATAAAGGAAACGATGGACAGATTTTGCTCGGAAGCTGGTCAAACAATTAGTGCGGAGAAATCTTTAGTGTATTTCTCATCCAATGTTCCGGAACAATTACAAAAAGATTTGGCTTTAGCTAGTGGATTCTGTCTAAGTAATTCTTTTGGTACTTATCTTGGGGTGCCTATTATATCGGGGAGGCTTCCCAAGGGTTTTTACAAAGGAATACTTGAAAAGATGAGAGGAAAACTCGCGAGTTGGAAGACAAAGACTCTCACTCTAGCGGGCCGGGTAACATTAGCTCAATCTGTCCTAAATGCGGTTCCAGTATATCAAATGCAAGTGTTGAAGCTGCCCAAATACATATGCAATGAGATTGATAAAGTAATCCGGAATTTCATTTGGGGTTCTTCTGATTCGGAGAGAAAACTTCATTGGGTAGCTTGGGATCAAGTGTGTAAAGCTAAGATAGATGGTGGACTTGGTATACGTAGCGCTGAAAGATACAACCTAGCATTACTTGCAAAACTTGGGTGGAGAATTATGAAGGAGGATCATAGAGTGGCTTGGGTAGAGGTTCTCAAAAATAAATACTTCAAACAAGGAATAATGAATCGAAATCTGAATGGCAACGAATCTAATGTTTGTAAGGCGATATTGGCCGGGGTAAAGGCTATCCGAGATGGGATTTCTGAAGTTAATGACGATGAGGGGCAAGGGTGGTGTGGAAGTTTGAGCCCTCGGGATTATTCTCCGTGAAATCTGCATTCACGTTCCTTGGGGAAGGCGAGCCGGATATATCTTTCAAGTGGGATCTAATATGGAAGCTAAAGTGTTCTCAGAAAATTAGGCTCTTCCTCTGGAGAATTGTTTTGAATAAAATAGCCACAGTTGATAGCCTCTATAATAGAAATGTGTTGGAGTCTCGGATGTGCAATATTTGTGGCGCTAATAGGGAAGACATTCTTCACGTTTTCTTAAAGTGTAAAGTATCTGTAATTGTTTGGAATTCACTCGGGATTTATGCAGGTTTAACCACGGGACAGGAGCATGAAGGCAGGCTGAGACGTGTGGATGGGAGTTGTGCAGCTCCTGGAATGGCTCGGCTGGATCCTGAAGTTGCTGGTGCGTCGAGATGGAGGGAGTTGCAACCTGCTGCTGCGGTGGAATGGAGCTGCGCGGATGTGTGGGACCTGGAAAGTAGCGCCAACCGAACTGAAGGTTCAGCAGCTACTGGAGTTCGCGACAGGGACCTATTGTCTGCAATTAATTTAACATGGCTGCAGAATTGTTACGAAAATGATAGTAGCTCCACCGAGGCTGCTTCTAATCTGTTGCGGGCTCATAGAACAGACAAGATCAATGTTTTGGCCATAAAGGAATGGGTGAGTTCACATCTTCAATCCAAGATTCGTTATGAAGGATTAGATTGGCAATATATTTTTATTGCTACCTTGTGGACAATCTGGACTAAAAGAAATGATCTCACTTTCAATGAAGAGTCTAGATTGCCTCATAGTCGTGAACTTAAAAAAGAAATAATGTCTCTAGCTGGTAACTTCATATTAGCATGGGGGAAGAGCTTGAATGGTGTTTTAATTAAAGTTGCTAAGAATGTCATGGTGAAATGGACAAAACCAAATATGGGTCTCAAATTGAATATTGATGGATGTTTTTCTTCTAAGAAAGGCTTAGCGGGTATCGGAGGACTTGTAAGAGACAAGTTTGGTTCTTATATTTCTGGGTTCTCCGGTACTTGTATGGTTGATTCCCCGTTTGCTTCGGAACTCTTTGCTCTACACTTTGGTCTACGATGGGCTATTAACAATGGGTTTGTTGAGTTAATTATTGAAACTGATTCGGAGGAACTCCACGCGCTAGTGAAGGGCGGTGGGAGCTCTACTCACATTGAGAGGGACTCGAGGAAGTTCCATGCGCTAGTGAAGGGCGGTGGGAACTTAAGTAGTTGCCAAGTTTCAATAGTTAAAGATTGTTTGGAAATTCTGAAAAAATTCCCCAAACTTGAGGTAAACCATGTATTTAGAGAGGCTAATTGTTGTGCCGATAAACTAGCAAAGGAAGGGGCACTACTGAACACACAACCCGTGACCTTTTCTGATCCACCCGAGTATCTTTGGAACATCATCACAAGAGACAGAAGCGGATATGCACTACCAAGAGTTGTGCTAGATAGTTAAATAAATTTTCGTGTTTGTACTTGTATTAAATTGTTCTTAACGGCTTTAAGCCTCTTATGTATGCAAAAAAAAAAGCGGATGCTCAACTAATAAGAAACAAATAATGAGAGATTTGACATCAACAATCTTTTTTAACTGCTAAATCATGTGTTCATCCATGTATATTTACAACTATTTTATCATAATAATACTAGATAAATGTAGTTGATTTACATCCAAATTAGTTTAAAAATACTATTACTCTATCAATTTTTAATCTTGAACTTTTTTTTTGTTCCAAATTTTTTAACCTTGAATAGATATAAAGAGAAAATGTCATCCCTAACATATTTTCCAACGGGGACCAAAGCATATTGTCCATTGATGTTACGTATTAGTCATAATACACTGATACCACAATACATATTAGTCATAATATATTGATACCACATTAAACTTTCATTTCACATTCACAACTTGCATAATTGTTTTCACAATTAAATGCAATTCATAATATCAATAGAAACAAACATGAAAACAAGTTTGTTTGACAAATATTTGATAGTTTTAAAATGGCAACCAAAATAAAAATGGTTAATTAATGTGCATGCAAGGATCAAATCGTTGCTTTAAAAGCATTTGTTTCTCCTTGTAACGAGAATACCTGTCCAGCAAATAGCTAATTATTTTCTGCCAGGCTCCAGAATTTTTGATTCCGTTGTCTTTTTTATTTTTCCGTAAACCACAGCAAGCGGAGGCTGCTGGCCCATCAGATTGATGGACCGGCGAGCCCTCTTATTTCTTTTAAAAGTAGTAAACTAAGGGCGTTTTTCAATATCTGGTACAAGATCCAACCCTTTATTTTGCTTTACTTTTAAGACGTCCTACCTTATCGCTTTATGATGGGAGAAGTGGAATTAATACAATGAATTCAAAAGTATCAAACCTCTCTTTTTCGAAAGAATTGAAACCCCCATTGGATGAGAAGATTGGGCACAGGGGGAAAGACTTTCAATTAGTTCTTTAGGCCGACAAGCAACCTGACTTGACTATTTCTTTATTGTCCGTATTTCTAATTATGTATCAAAGAGAAGTTGAGATTGTAAGGCTAGAAGGAAGGCAAAGTGCTAGAGATTGTCATTACATGGTCTTAATAATACTTCTTAATGCAAGATAATTCTGATAAAAAATATTTTCAAAATTAGTTCAAGAGTATATCTTGATATCTAACATCTTCACACACAGATACTTAACATCTCTACCGTAATGGAAATAATGGAAATGGTTGCTACAATTAGAATTGTTGTCAGGATAGTTAACAAAAGCTGCAAAAAATAAAAACACGACAAGTATAACTTATCTATTATAGTAGCGTGGAAAAATCCATTGCCTTAAAAAAAATTTGCAGTGCAATCGGGGTGCGAAATTGTGTTCACATATTGTTTCCTAAGGTATGACTACTCTTCCCAGTTTAGAGTGCACTCTCCAAACGAGGGTTTGATTCTTGCTCTTACTGCCTAGAAATCTTTTTTCATAACGAGGGAGGGTTAAGAAAGATAATAAAAGTGTCTTCTGTTATATATGTGGTGTCTAAAACTTAAACCCTAACATATGTTCATATAGGAGCGAATTAGACAAAAGCCTTAGATATCATTAAAGCATAAACCATTTTCAGAAATTAAAAAGAAAAACAATTTTCATTTATGAGAGGATGAAACAGTAACCGTTAGTAACCGTTAGCTTTAACTCTAGAATGTTACAATGTTTCTTTAACTCGCATTTAAAAGTCATTTATCTAACAATCACCCACAAATGGCTAGCAAAAGTAGAGGAAGAAAAAGTTATAGGAATAGTGACCCCTGGGCAGGTAATAGGTTAAATTGTACTTAAGCACCAATATCCAATCACCAAAGAGTGAGAGTGATACATAGTGAAGTGAGGCAACTATTAGATTCAGTCACTAAATACTTTATCCAGTTGAGACCTCCACAACACTTACTTAACCTGGGTTTCAAGCAGATCCTCCGAGATATTGTCCTTCCACGCGTTTAGGAAGGCCATGTCTATACATTGGTTCTAGTGAGTGTTTCAAAGAAACTAGCCCATGTATCTTATAAAAGACGACCCCCTCCTTCACACTTACATACATGATTTTCAAAATACGTCTACTCACAGTATACTCCCCCTCTCGGGGTTTTGAAACCATTAAGAGCTTTGTAGCTCATCCTCGACATGTGTTGGTGAGTTCATCGAGTCCTACCCAGTAGGACCACCTCAACAAGACTATGAAAACATTAAGAAACAGACTTAGCCTTAGTTTAAGTCGGTGAATTTTATCAAATACGTCTTACTAAGACCACCCACTTAGGCTATGAATTCATTAAGAGTAACACTCAACCTTTCGTTTAGTAGTCGGTGAATTCATCAAGTCCTTCTCAGTAGGGCCACCTCAATGAGGCTATGAATTCATTAAGAGTATAAAATCATTTTGATTGCATTAGGGTGCGACATATAGATGTGAAAGAAGTGCACTAAACCATCTCTCTCATTCAGTGCAAGACTACTCTCCTAGTCAAACCTTTAGTAAATGGATCAACAAATTATTTCTCTGATCTTACATAATCAAAGGCTATCACAACATTATTCAGTAATTGTCTTACAAAGGCATGCTTGATGTGAATATGTCTCCATTTACCATTATAGATGCTATTATGAGCGACACTGATTGCTCCTTACGAATCACAATGAATGGAAATATGAATAACTTTTCCTTCCCATAATGGCACATCAACAAGGAGACTCCTCAACCCCTTGGCTTCTTGCCCAACCAAGTCTAACGCTATAGACTAGAAATCCATAATGTAACATGCTATACAAGTCTGTTTGGAAACTTCCAAAATACAACTCCTCCACCTAAGAAAAACACATCTTCACTAGTAAAGCTCACCTCATCATTTTCATACAAGAATTTCAAAGCACAAAATAGACATTCCAAAAGCACTTACAAAAGATATATCATTGAATTCTCAAAGCATGCTTTCGGAGGACACTGATTTTGTTCCACACCAATTCCTATACGACTAACTATTTTTTTCTTTCAATTTTTTTTCTTTTTTAAAAGTATATAAAGGCAAAAGGCATATAAAATACATAAACGGTGATAAGGACAATGAGTACCCCATCTTAAAATCAAAGTTGAGTCATGTGTCCACGACTCGAAACTGCTTGAAAAAACAAGAAGGTTAACAATTTTTAAAAAAAATGGTCCATGATATATATCTATTTCGAAAAATAAAATATTTTTCATAAATTATATACTTTTATTCCTATTCAAAATTTATGTTTTTAAAAATTGTAACATAATTCTTTATGTTGAATATTTTTGGATTAATGAATGATGTATTTACTTTGTGTGCAAAACCAACATTAACAACTTTCTATAAATATGAATTAGGAAACACTTTAATAATTAAACTAACCAAACAGGTATAATTATTAATAACGAATCATTCAAATAAGGTCATTGACTAAAAATATATAAAATTACATTTATTTGAAAATATTATCTATGAAAATTTAATTACCCAAAAAATATATTAAAATTGATTTTGATACAAAAATTAGCTAAAATAATTTTGAATAAATTATTAAACCATACCGGTTTTCTTTTGCAGCAAAAATGATAAAGGTAAAAAAATATAAGTTGTTTTTTATTCCAGCAGGGGATAGCTAGGAAAAAGGGGGGATTTGGTGGGAAGGTAGAGGTGCAATATTTATTTTTATTTGGAGTTTTTTTTCTTTTCAGCAGGAGTTGCTGGGGTAGAGCGATGGAGAACGGGCGTGGCAAATTTGTTTGGGTCTTTGATGTCTCCCGTTTTGTCTTAAATGCTATCACTTAGGAGACATCATTTTAGGTGAATATTTGACTTGTTTAATAGACTTTTAAGCTTATATCGTTATATTGCATATTCTCACCTTGGAATTATGATGTTTCAATTTTAGAGCTTTTGCGTTAATTTGATTGTTTTTAGTATAAGGTTCTTAGGTCCATGAATGCTATGGAGCACCAAGACAAGGAGGAAATATGAGAATTAAAGTCTTAGATCGAGCGGAGGAGTCAAAGGAGAGAAAAGATTTCTCGAAGAGTTGACTAGAAAAGCTGCAAATTGGAAAGTTGTTACTAATTGCTGATTTTGAGCTACTTAGCCACTGATTCAGTCCTGAATCCCTGAAATAGGAAAGCTGTATTTTTTGAGTTAGGAAGATTTGGGGACCGGAATCAGATGATTTGGAGTTGAGACGCAAAAGTTACGGCCGTTTTATCAACATATATACATCAGTTTCGGGATTTGAAGATATGGTCTTGGGCTTTTTATTATTTAAATTATATTCTTTAAGTAAAAAACACATTCATAATCTTTTATTATAAATAGACCTTAGACATCCTTTATACACACTTTCACATACGCTTCCATTTTCAAGAGAGAGCCAAGAGCCGAAGGCAGAGAAAGAGCTAGAGCTGAAGGAATCCCTTTCTCCAAACAACAGTCAATCCAACGCCTCAATTGGGTTTCTATTTTAATTCTGTAATTTAGGAACACGTCTTTCATTTATTTTATTTTAGTTTTTAATTCGAACATGAGCTAAATCATTTAGTACTTGAGAATCGCATTATGGGTCAAACCCTAATCCTTTTAATTTTTGTTTTCTGAATTTGGGATTTATTATTTAATTTCAATTTGGTATTTTGTGTTGGCTATTATCTTATTCTTAATTACTGTTTTTGAAGTCATGAATCAAACATAGGATTTAGTAATTAGGCTATTCACTTAGTGGCGAAGTGATCACCTTGACAGAGAGTATAATTACGGACCTAGGTAATAGACGCGTAGTATTTATCAATGACCCTGACGGGCTTGACTAACCATGCAGCCAATGAGGTAAAAGACTTAACCGTTCAAAGGTAGATATAATCACCCTGATGGGGTTATAGTATCGTAGGATAGCTCCTAAGTCCACCCTAACGAGGTTTATGAGAGATTAGAGTCCCGACTAACACAATAATACCAATTTTGCCCTTAAACAGGAGTATTAATTAGACAGATTTAGGTGAAACCCTTGCGAGACTCAAGTACCTTTCTCATCTTGCGTCTAGTCTTATTACTTGCTTTATTTTATTTCAGTTAATCATTTTAGTATTTTATTTTATTGCATCACAAAACCAAACAAAAATCTTATCAATTTACTTTTCCGTTAAGCAATTTATTCTACTAGTTGATTAATACTTATGTTATAACTATCCGTCCCCTGCGAACGAAACCCGATTTATCGGAGTATTACTTGGACAATCGTGCAATTACGGTTTGTGGACCTCTATCTCTATCGCATTATTTTATAACATCCCGAGATCCACCAAAAAGATCTTATCTCAGTTTTTAAATGGAGATGGAATATATATTATTTCAATCTTAAAATGAAGTTGAGACAAATTTTATCTCATTTTTTATGGAACAAATATCAACTCAATTTGATAGGACAAATCATGTTATATACACAAATTTTGCATCATATTCTAAAAAGGTTTTTTTTTTTTGTTCCAATACTTAATATATTAAAATAAACGCAATCCAAAATTTAGCCTATCCCCGAAGGGTAAGCTTCAGTTTCTAACAATGAACCTAACCTACTAGAGTTTCCACCAACATGTGGACCAAGAGTGTTGCTAAGTAGCTTACTCTTGGCTACTCCATCGGCTAAACAATTCCTATCTCTACTAATCCATTTAAAGATAGGGTTACAAGTTTCAGAAATGAAATAAATACTTTTAATAATATTACAAATTTTGGGTATATGAATAAAACTGTTAGACTCTAAAGGGAGCATAACTCTTTGGCAGTCACTTTCAATAATCGTCCTTGAGTCTTTCAAATCTCGGGCAATTATGCAAGCTTTAAGTATACCTAGAGCCTTGGCTTTAATTGGAGAATCAGCACCTATATCCCAAGCATTGCAATCTAGCACTCTACCAAGATAATCCCTGCTAATACAAGAAATAGTGGCTTTATTAATGTTATAAGCTGCATCACAGTTTATTTTTATAAAGTCTTTAGGTGGTGGTATCCACCTTTTATCCTTTTTTACCTCATTAGTATTGTTGTTTTCCAAAAGCGGTACCATAGGCTTTTTTGTACCTTTTGTAATTTCCTTCAGTATAATGTTTACATCCTTAGGAAAATTACTATTTTTATACTCAGCCCATTCATTATTAGCCTTTTTAAGGACCATTATAGGGTCAAGTTTCACATGTTTGAATTTATACTCATTTCTAGCCTTCCAAATGTGCCAAAGCAGTATACATAATTTTTCCATACCATGATTGTAAGGTTTCTGATCTTTAAAACCTTCATATATATTTGCCATCCAAGAGTCCATTCTAATTGAACTCTGGTTGCAAGTATGTATGTTAAATTCAGAAGCAAGCCAAATAGCCCTTGTCCATTCACAATTTAGCAATAAATGTTCAGTGTTATCAATCTCAGTGTTACATATATCACATAATGGGGTTTTAATAGCCTTCTTTTTATACACATTTTCATTAGTAGCTAATAAATTTTTTAGGGCCCTCCACATAAAGTTTTTCACTTTTGGGGCCATTTTTAGATTCCACATTAGTTTCCACATTTCCGGGGCCACTTTGTGTGAAGAAGAGGCTTTACTACTATCTTTAGAGTTGTTTTTAATTTCTTGGGTCTTTTTTAGCATTTGGTAACTCTTTTTGACTGTATATATTCCATCTTGGTCATGTATCCAACAAGGAATATCTTTTCCCCCCGAGAAGGGAATGAAGGTATTAAGAATTTTATAAGATATCTCAGAATTATATTCATCCTTGATAATTTTTTCATTCCATTTTCTTTCATTGTTTTTCATAAGGTCCTTAACTGATTTAGCCAAACCCTTTAGAGGTTTTATGACTTCATTTGTGTTATTAATCCATTTATCAACATGTATGTTAATAGTAGTACCATCCCCAATTTTCCAATGAATATCATTTTTAATGATATCTCTTCCTCTCAGTATGCTTCTCCAACCCCATGAGGGTGAGTAGCCTATCTGAGCTTCAAGAAAGGAGCAATTAGGGAAATATTTCCCTTTGAGTGTTTTGTAAAGTAGAGATTCCTGTTTGTTAATGAGATTCCAAGCCTGTTTGCCCAAAAGGGCTAAGTTCATAAGATGTAGATCTCTAAAACCAAGACCACCCGAGTGTTTACTTTTAGTAAGATTATCCCACTTCTCCCAATGTATTTTTTTCTTGCCATTACTTCCCCACCAGAAGGTGGAGATTTGGGAGGTAATGAGGTCACAAATTTTATGAGGTATAAGATATGAAGACATGTAGTAATTAGGTAAGCTTTGTAATACTGATTTAATGAGTATTTCTTTTCCAGCTGAGGAGAGGAAAAGATTTTTCCAATTCTCAGTTTTTTGTAAGGTCTTCTCTACAAGGGAGTTAAGATCTTTTACTTTAGATCTGCTCCATTCAGAAGGTAAGCCTAAATAATTACCAAGATTATTTGTGGTAGGCATGTTAAGTTTTTTAGAATACAGATTTTGAATAAAGTCTGGTGTGTTTGGACTGAATTTAATACCACATTTGTTGAGATTAAGTTTCATACCAGTGGCTAAACTGTATTTATTAATGACATCTTTAAAAGCCTCAATTTCAATACCATTGGCATTCATAAAAAATATGCTATCATCTGCAAAAAGTAGATGTGTAACCGTAGGGGCAGTTTTTGCAATTTTAATACCTTGCATACTACCATTATCCTTCTTATTTTTAATAAGTATAGAGAGGAGTTGGGTAGTTATGCAAAATAAAAGGGGTGAAAGTGGGTCTCCTTGGCGCAAACCTCTTTGAGGCTTGTCAATATCAATAGGAGAGCCATTAATAAGGACAGAATATGAAACAGAGTTAACACACCTCATGATTTTGTTAACCCATTTAGTATTGAATCCCATTTTAATCATTATATCAGTTAGGCAATCCCACTCCACGTTTTCATAAGCTTTTTGTATATCAGTTTTTATAGAGAGGAAATATTTGTTGGTATCTCTTTTATTTTTAATAAAGTTAATAATTTCATGGGCCACGATTGTGTTTTCCTGGATATGCCGTCCTGGTATAAAAGCTGATTGACTTTCGTCAGTTAGAAGGTTTAATACCGGTTGCAATCTATTTACCAGGATTTTAGCAATTATTTTGTAGATGAAATTAGAACAACTAATGGGCCTGTAGTGTTTTATGCTAATGGGTTTGGGGATTTTTGGTATAAGTGAGATGAAGGTTCTATTAATATCATCAAGAGTACCTTCATTATACCAAAAATCGTTTATCACCTTGATAACATCTAATTTAATAATGCTCCAGTACTTTTTATAAAAGATTCCAGGATAACCATCAGGTCCAGGGGCCTTATTAGCCCCTAGTTCATTAATAGCATCCTCTATTTCTATAATGCTCAGTTTTTTATTAAGATTGTTATTCATTTGATCAGTAATAATGGGGTGAATAGTATCTAGAATAGGTACATAATTTCTACTACCCACAGTTTTAAAGATATTGTTGAAGTAGTTTTTAATCTCTATTTGAATATCAGTAAATTTTTCTACCCACGTATCTTGTTCAGTGATTAATCTAGTGATAGTATTTTTTTTCCTTCTTTCTTTAGTAGAGGCATGAAAGTAGGATGTATTCCTATCCCCTCTTTTAAGCCATAGATTTCTTGATCTGGAGGCCCAAAAATCTTCTTCTTTTTTCCATACTTCTTCAATTTTTTTAATGATATTATTATATTCAATCCATACTTCTAAAAAGGTTTTCTCCACCGCTACCTTTGCTCTTGTTGGAAAAATAAAAGAAAAAGATTAAAGTTAAAGTTAAATAATAAGTATTGATATATTTGTTCATTAATTATTAAAAAGGATATCTATAGTAAAAATAATTAGAACGCTTTTCTAAAATTTAAACTTTGCTAGAATAGTTCTTTTGGTCATTATCTTGTCAAATAATTCCTTTCCTAATCAAGTATTAATATCATTTTCAAAAGGTCATAGGCAAAGGATAAAAATAAATAGATTCATGAATGTTTTTAGAATACTAAAAATTAAAAGACTAGGTTAAATTGATATAAAAGTTAAGGTTAAAAGTATATAATCTATTTCCAAGAAATCCTAATGATAGTTGAAGGATTAGAATTTTACTTATGTTTTTGATATTAGAAAAAGATTTTCTTTTTTCTTAGGTAAACAGTTGTATTAATAGAAAATAATTGTACTATCTAGATTCAGAAATTTAAGATAGCAACAAAAAATTTAAATACGATTAACTCATACTAATATAAGATAAGATAATCTCCAACTATCATCTAAAAAGAAATGATGAAGGAACAAGGAAAATAAAATGAAAATTATAAACCACTTAACTTTTTTGGTAACCGTTTCCCTTGATGTAGAATCACCTCTCATAGTTAGGTGATTTTTTACTTTCCAAATTCAATAAACGTTAGCTCAAAAACCAATCCTCCATGCTATTCTTCTCCAATTTTCTATAGTTTTAAACTTTTTAAGTCATTTCAAAACACTAAGAAGCGTGTTCATTTTCTTATCTATTCTACCTAAGACTTTATCTCATCCCAAATTATCTTCGAATAAGCCTAATAAAAAAATAAGTGCTTATTTGACTCAGAAATCTTTTCCACGTAAATTACTTAGTCATGTTTTTTTTCTTTTCAAAAATAAATAAAAATGGATAAATTTAGACTATAGCATTATATTAATAGATAATTGAAAAAAAGAGTCACGTTAATTAAATCTCTTCTTTGTCCAAAATAAAAATAAAAATAAAAATTTTGTTATCCTTTTAGCGGTAAAAATAAATAATAAAATAAAAAAATAAAAAAATAAAATTAACATCTCTTCTTTCTCTTTTTCTCTCTTATATAGTACTATTCTCTCTCATATTATTAGTAGAGTGAGCCACAAAAAGTGGAATAAACTCTTAGCATACGTAAAAAGCCAAACACCAAAAACAAAAGCCATAGCTAAATCTAGACAAGGTAAAGGAAGGAAGGAAGGAAGGTGCAGCTTGATTCCGTCGGAAACAAACACGTCGTCGTTTCATCGTTCAATTTTCCGTTGAAGAACAATGAAACTCTTGGGGAATCGAGACTGCGTTGATGGATTTAGAGATACTGAAAGTATTTCTTCTACATCCGCCGGTAGTGGCGGTGGAGAAGGTGGAGGAGGAGCTGTGGTTGTGGTTGGTGTAAAGTTAAACGATGCTAAAAGTAAAGAGTTGCTGACGTGGGCTTTAGTAAAGGTTGCAAAGTCCGGAGATCGCGTCATTGCTCTTCACGTCCTCGATCCAGACACTGGTATATAATATACATACATATATGTATATTTTAGGGGCTTAATTTGTATAATTAAGCGAAATTTAAGTGTATTTATGTTACATTCTATAAGTTACTCTCTAACAGCTAGCTTTTACATGAATTTGTAAGTTAACGATTTTTAATTTTTTTTTTTTACTTTTTTTTAGTTCATAAAGAAGATAAGAACGGGACATTATTATCGTTAGTGAAGACTTTTGATCCAGTGCTTGTTGCTTATGAAGGCTTCTGCAACTTAAAACAGGTATATTAATTTTGTTTTTGCTCATATATTGATAAATTCTGTTCGATTTTGGATTTTAGTAGTTGTGTTTAGTAATTAAAAATGAAAAAATCAAATTTATTGGACTTATTACTGATTAAATCCTGAAATTCTCTAGTTTCCTTCGTATATATATTGGATCTATCATGGTAAATTTATGTTTTAGTAGATTCTCTAATTTTTTTGTTGAATTTACTGCTTCAAGTTCTTTTTTGTTGAATTTACTCTTTTGTTTAAGCATTTTTTGTAGGTTTGTGACTTTCTTCCTTTACTGTATAATATGTTTAAGGCTAAAGTACAAATATACCCCTATGGTTTGACAAAGGGTTAAAAAAAACCCTATGATTTACTAATTTGATATAGTAGGGACCTATAGTGCAATTTGAAGCTTGTATAGTTACCCACTGAGTAGCTGCTTTTTTTAAGGTCCCATATGAGTTTTTTTTTTTTTGTAAATTTACTGCTTCAAATTCTTTTTTGTTGAATTTACTGATTTTTTAACCCTTTTATATGGTGAAAAATTTGTAGGTTGAGTTAAAATTCAAGGTATGTAGAGGAAAACCAGTGCGTAAAATTTTAGCACATGAAGTAAAATCTTTTGGTGCAACAAGTTTAATATTAGGTCCCTCAGAAATTCCACATACAATTAGATCAACTATTTCAGTTGCAAAATCATGTGCGAAAAAACTACCGAAAAAAGTTTCAGTTATAGCAGTTGATAATGGTAAAATTTTGTTTCAAAGACTAGGTGTAATTCCTAGTTTACAAAGCATTAAAAGCAAGAAGAAGTTATTGCGTATAAGTCCTCGGAGTTTGGATAGTTGTGATAATTCTATGGCGATAGTACCTTATAGTAACGGAGATTGTGAATCGAAATCTGGTTGGGAAATTATTCGTAAAGTTTTTATGCATAAAAATGGTGAAAAAAGATCGAAAAAAATAAAGAAATGGTTATCGAGATTACCTAGTCGAGCTATATATCCTGATTATAAAAACGGTGAAGGTGTAAGTAATTTGGAAGAAGAAGATGATTCTAATTGCGCTTTAGTCCCTAATGAATTGGAGGGTCTTTTCGATAAATACTTGTCGATTTGTAGACTCTTCAGTTATCAAGAACTTTCATCTGCAACTTCGAATTTCGCGCCTGGTTTGTGATTTTCTTCCTTTCTTTTATAATATTTTAAGGCTAAAGTACAAATATACCCCTATGGTTTGACAAAGGGTAAATAAAACCTTTATGATTTCCTAATTTGATATAGTAGGGACGTATAGTGCAATTTGAAGCTTGTATAGTTACCCACTGAGTAGCTGTTTTTTTAAGTCCGTATGTTAAGAAACAGAGATGTTTGCGTTTTTGGTCCTTCAAACATTCAAATTGCACTATAGGTCCCTGGGTTTTTGAATATGTATAAAATCAGTCCTGTAGTGGGTGTTATAGTGTATATCCACTGTTCAGGTATTTCTATATAATTTCAGGGACCTATAGTGCAATTTGAAGCTTGTATACCCACTGAGTAGCTATTTTTTTTCAAGTCCATATGTTAAGAAACAGTGACATTTGCTCTATAGTTTTGCATTATTGATCCCTTAAACATTCAAATTGCACTATAGGTCCCTGGGTTTTTTAACATGTATAAAAATCAGTCCTGTAGTGGGTGTATACTGTATAATGTATTTCTATATAATTTCAGGGACCAATAGGGGTATTTTGTATTTTACCCATATCATAGGGACTTATTGACTAAATATATTTTTCATAATTTCAGAAAATTTAATCGGAAAAGGAGGGACTAGCCAGGTGTATAAAGGGTATTTACAAGATGGAACAAAACTAGCTGTAAAAGTATTAAAATCATCTCACGATATATTAAATCAATTTTCATCCGAAATTGAAATAATTACAGCTTTTAATCACAAAAATATTATCTCATTATTCGGATTCTGTTTCGAAAATAATAATTTATTACTCGTGTATGATCTTTTACCCAAAGGAAGCTTAGAAGAAAATCTTCATGGTACTATATAATACACTATAATGTCAATTTTAACCTTTAATTAATGAATTAATTAATTATTTCTTCATATTTAGGTACAGTAAAAAATGAAAATTTCGGATGGAACGAGAGATTTAAAGTAGCTATGGGTGTTTCAAAGGCACTTGAACATTTACATAATTCAAATTCAGACCCAATTATTCATAGAGATGTGAAATCTTCGAATATTCTTCTTTCAGATGATTTTGAGCCAAAGGTAAGGGCAAAATAGTAAATTAAACATATTGTGTGGGTCCCACATGTGATGAGAATTGTTTTTTTTTTTTTCATTTTTTGCAGTTATCAGATTTTGGACTTGCTACTTTAGCTTCGAATTCTTGTTCACATATGGATAACTTTGATATAGCTGGAACATTTGGGTAAGTGAATACTCGATTTTTCAAATTTAGATAATTACCTAAATGGTCCCTGAACTATAGGCTAGTTACGTAAATAGTCCTTAAACTTTTAAAGTCACCCAAATGGTCCTCAAACTTTGTTTTTTTCCCCTCAGTTTTAAAAGTTTGAGGACTATTTGGGTAACTGAAATGCCAGTAAAAATATATGGAATTTGATGGGGGACTAAAATCAGTAATAAAACAAAGTCCGAGGACTATTTTGGAAACTTTAGAAGTTCGAGGACCAAAACGCAAATTTCCTCAAACTTTGTTTTTTCCCCTTCATTAGTCCCCTTAGTTTTTTTACCGTTAAGTGCCCCGTGGCAAAGACACAAAGGACCATTTTGGGAAATTTTAAAAGTTTGAGGATTATTTGGGTAACTGAAATGCCTGTTGCCACATAGACTTAACAGTAAAAATATATGGAATTTTATGGGGGGGGGGGGGGGGGGGGGGGGGTAAAATAGGTAAAAAAAAGTTCGAGGACTATTTTAGTAACTTTAGAGATTCGAGGACCAAAACGCAAATTTCGTCTAATTTTTTTTATTTTTTTATTTATAGATATTTAGCTCCGGAATATTTCATGCATGGAAGATTAAATGAAATGATAGATGTATATGCTTTTGGTGTTGTATTACTCGAGCTTTTATCTGGTCGAAAACCAATCGATAATCAAAATTCAAAGGGTCAAGAAAGCCTCGTTATGTGGGTACGTTTGTATATTTAAATAAACCCCAGGGGTATCATTTGCAATTCTTTAACCTCAAAGTTTATACAGGCAAAACGGATTCTCAAACTCGAAAACTATTCACAGTTATTAGATCCGGTTTTAAATAATTCATATAATCATGAAGAGTTTAAAAGAATGGTTTTAGCTTCAACTCTTTGTATTAGACAAACACCTATGTTTCGTCCACATATGAACTTGGTATGATATGATTTGTGTTAAACTACAGGGGTGTCTTGTGCAATTAATTGAAACTTTAAATTTTAACAGGTAGTGAAGCTTCTAGAAGGTGATGAAGAGACGATAAAATGGGGTGAGGAAGAAATAAATTCGTGTAAAGAAGATGAAGCTATAGATGAAGAAAATTCTTCACCTAGAAATATTCAAGATATTTTAAATCTTGCGTTACTAAATATAGATGATGATTCTATTTCGAGTAATAGTAATAGTACACAACAAATTATATCTGTTGAGGATTATTTACATGGTAGATGGAGTCGAACATCGAGTTTCGATTAGCGCGCACGTGCGTGCGGGTAATTTGTATATATGAAAACGGGCCGGGGATGAGAAGGTTTTGATAATAAAACCTCCTCCTTGGGCCGGGCCGGGCCGGTTTAAGAAGCAGTAAGTATGGAAAAAATACAGCTGCAGTTTATAATTGTGATGTTAGTAAATGTAGTGAGAGAAAGAGAAAGAGAGAGGTGTTGTAATGGAAGTCACGTGATTGATATTCCTTGTTTGATACGGTTGTTTGCTTTTATGTGAATAGAATCAAACAGCCTGGTATTGAAAGAACACGTGAGTATGAGAATAGTTTGATTTATTTCAGATCTGTGTTTTTTTTCTTGGTCAAAGTATCATATATTTGCATTGAGTAATGATATTTGTGACCCTTTCTGGATTCACCCCTGTATCATTCTATATATGCCATATTATGTGGCATTAAATCAAGAAAAAAAATAAAAATAAAAGTGTTCAAAGTATTTATCACATAAAGTACAAAATGGATCTAACTCCAAATAGGTCATTCGATCTTTTATTTTAAAGTCCTTTCCTTAATGTCATCCAAATGATAATAGCATTTTTGGAAGTGACACATAAATCTCAAACAATATTTGTCTAAGGGCTCACTAAAAATCGACGCCTAAATAGATCATACGTTTCTTTTATAAAGTATAAAAATTTCGCTAGATACCCCGTGAATGATGGGATGATCACTAGCCAAGGAGAACCACCAAACCAAATTTCTTCTTTGCCCTCATCAATAAACGAGTCTTTAATCACCTCTTTAAGTTCCTAAATATTTTTAAAAAAAGAAGAATCAATTTTCTTCAGTTTTCAAATCCAAAAGTTTATATATTGATAATACTCTCCATGAATCCATTTGATCCAATGAAAGACATTTTTAGCAACAATCTTCCAAAGTAATTTTATGAGAAGTGATTTATTTCAAGCCCCAAATCTTTCAACCCAAGCCCACCTTCTTCTTTTAGAACGCAGATTTTATCCTAACTAACTTGTGGCGGCTTCTTATCCCAATAAAAGTTTCGACAAATATTAACAATACGATCTCAAACACCTATCGGAACCGGAAAAATAGTGAACCAAAAAGCAAATCACCCTTGAAGTACCAATCTAATTAACATATCAAACGAGATTTTTTCAAGTCGAGTTCGAGTTATTAACGGATAATTTGTTTTTTATAGGTTTAATAATATATTTATTGATACCTAAAACATTAATTTATAGATTATAAATATTAACGAGTTAACGTACGAGTTCGAATGTAACAATTTTTTTAAATGAAGGAGTTCAAACAATTTTTTCTGCGAGCTGATTTTAAGCTGCTTGCAAGCGACTTGGTACGTTTACAATCCTATATAAAATCTCAAGATCATGATGGTTAAATTCATAAACTTTTGGGATATTTTCTTATGGGTACCTTCTGACAATTTATGAGATTTATAATTAATTTCGAGCCTTTTTTTCAAAATCATTAATCCTTTAGTAAAACAATTTTTAACTTTTAGCTCCATTCACGAAAATTCCATATTGCACCCCGAAGGGAGATCATGGTGGTACATGAAGTAATTATACAAACTTCTAGTGTAACTAATTAACTATGACTTACTACGGGGTGTAGTATGCAATTAACTGAAATATAAATACTCTAATGACTTTTGCAACAAGCCAACTCATTTCTTTATTTAAAACTTTTGTGTCACTTTAAACCCAAAACCCCAAAACCTCTCTAACCCATCTGTTCGTCATTTAGGTAATCAATCTTAAGATTATTATACATTCTACTCAGCTTTATTTTAGCTTTTCTGCTTGATTTGCTTTATTTGATTGAAAATGTTACTTCTTTAATTCTTTAATTCTGTAATTCTGTTCTTATTGTAAATGTTGATTTATTTCATGTTCTTTTACATATGCAATTGAAATGGTCTTGTTAAGTTGCCCGTGTTTATAATCATTGAAATGGCTCCATGTTTATGTGATCTTCTTAAAAAAAAATTGAAATCTTAATAATGTCCGGTTTTTAATAAGGCGAAATTCTGAAATGGTGCTCAATTCTTAATCTCTTAGCTAAAAAATGTTTTTGTTAAAATATCAAAACCGTATCATATAATTGGCTTTAAATTGTCTGCTTTTAACAAAGATTAAACATTTATTGATGCGTTTTTCCATTCTTTATGTGTGTTTGAAGATGTTTAATGTGTAGAATAGCTTAATGTCTTTGATTATATATCTCTGAAGAAAAGGAACTAAAATGGCGAGTCAAGAACAAGGAGAAGATGCTCAGCCAATAGGAAACAGCCAGCAAGGCGCGCCATCTTCAGATCTTAGCTGGAGAAAGTCAATTGAAGAACAATATGTAAGAATTAAAGAGAATGCAGAAACTTATCCATATGTATGGGGATCATATATACTTGTATATGGTGGATTTGGTCTTTGGATGACATATAGATATAGGAGGCTTCGTAAGACTGAAGATAGAGTTCGAGGACTACAAGAGAAATTACGTAAACTAGTTGAATCTGAAAACTCGGCTAAGGTACCTTCACATGCTAATAAATCGTTGAAATAGTTTGTTTTTTGATACTACCATTTACTGATAATTCTTTACAAGAATCATGAAATTTTAACATTGTATAAGGTGTTTTGAATTTGGAATATGGAGTTTAGAGTTAGTTGAGATGGGGATATTTATGGCGTGAAAGCAGTTGAATTTTGGTTGGAAAAAAATCTGGCAATTTTTGTAAGAGGATTTGTATATGCTTTCTTATTACATTTTATGTATTTTAAGTATTAGTTATGTTTGTTTGAAAGCAAAATTCATCCAGTGGTAAAATCACACTTAGGATCACTTCTCTTCAAGTGTATGACTTATCCCAAATAATAAAGTGGAAATATTATGTATCGTTCTCCACATGAATTATGAAGTTAAATTCGTATTTTCAAGTTATGTTTAAAATATTTGTTACGATAAATAAGAATGTAAACATATAAGTTTGGGGTGTTGTGTAATAATATTATAATATGTAAGTTAAAGAGAATAATAAGATAGGAAAGTAAAGACTAAAGATGTGATTATGAGAAAGTAACTCGAGACGTTCGTATTTACTGCTAGTTATGACTTGGGATTATTCTTGACTTCAGGGCGAAAAGGGTATTTGTTGCTAACCGGGATTTTAATTTTATCCTAAGTCTTTCCCAGGTAAGTAAGGAGTTGTTATACGACTTTAGAGATCTCTCCCAAGTGACTCTAAGAAATTTTCTAATGCTTTAGTCTTATAGACCATGTGATTTTCTTACTAGCCTAGATCTCCCGCTTTTTGGACGAATATCGAATGTTATAATCTATTTGCGCGAACCAACCCCCCTCCTCCTTATCCAGGTGTAGTTCGATAGCTATCACACTCAATTATATTGCCAACTGAACTGAGTTCCAACATTATCATAAATTTTTTATAAACAAGACATATGGGAGCTCTATCAAGATCCAAGGTAGAAGATGGGAAGGAGGTGTATTGAGGGATAAAGAAGGAAATGGCTGCAAGGGTTCTACATGTATTTCAAATGCTTTTCCCCGGTGGTGGCAGAGCTTGCAGCGTTTTATGAGGGCCCATGTATGGAAGTTAATGTGGGGATGAGTGAGTTGTGTGTGGAAGTGGATTCGCACGAAACCATGAGCGCGCTAGATCAAGTGAAGAGGGGAGAGGGTCGTCAACGTGTTGGATAGATAGCATTCAGAAAATTATGGAAAGAAACGCATCGTTCGCAATCAGAGGAATAAATAGAGAAATCAACGGTTGTGCCGATTGGCTAGCACGCTTGGACCTAAGACAAACAATGTTGACATTTAGTGAGTGATGTTTGAATGGAATATTCGCAAGAGAATTTTCACTCCGGATATAGCGGATATGTTGAGTATGCAATAAGTCTTTATTCCATGGTCCCTGGACCTCCATTGTAATAAAAATATACCTTTAAGGTATGTTTGGGTTAAGGAGTTATTCTTTAGTAAAAAAAGGGAAGAGTATAATAAAAGAAGAGCAAATTCCATGTTAAGACCAAACGTTTAAAAAGTCTCATTTTTAGACCAAACATATTCAAAACGTCAATTTTTAGGTCATTTCACTAATTTCGTGAAATGTCTCATCGATTTTAAGGATAATTTAGGCATTTCTAATAAATTATGTGTTTATTTGATCGCATTATAAATTAGGAATTCTATCTAAAGGGTCCAAATTATCTTTAAAATTTATAAAATATCTCACGAAATTAGTGAAATGGCAAAAAAATGGGCATTTTGAATACGTTTGGTCTAAAAATATGACTTTTGAAACGTTTGGCCTGAAAATATTTTTAAACCATAAGTAATGGCCAAAAAATGATATTTTCTCATAAAAGAATGCAAAGAATAATATTTTAATCTTGTTTCGATTGAATAAAAACATAAAAGAGATTTTATTAAAGGGTTATGTATAGGATTATTGTCCAAGAAACCCCTCAAGTTAAAATTAATTACCCCTCACCCAAACCATCATTTTTTTGCCCATAAAAGGCACCATACATTTTTTTCTCTTTTTTGCCTATAAAAAGAGTTGTTTGAGTTATGGAAAAATTTTAGATGTCAGATTTTGAGTTTTGGGAAGTTTCCCATAACTCACCGTTTTTAAAAAAAGACAGTGTCTTTTACGGGATAGCGGACACGCCTCCAGGGGTTTATTGGCATTAACCCTTCTATATATTCCGTGTTTGGATTAAAAAAATAATAGGAGGAATGGAGTTTTTTATAACTAAATGACTGATATATCCCTATTAAAATATTTTATAAATAAAAAATATAGGTAGTTTAAATATTACAATACAATAAAAGAATCATTTCCCCCCAATACTATAGAATCTTAAGGATTACATATATAAGAATATAAAGTCCTCTGAGAATACCATACTATTTTTTCCCCTACTATCACTTGTAACCAAACAAAAGAACGGATTTTTAGAATCCTTTAATTTAATCAATTCCCTTTCAATCCCTCAATCCAAACAAACTTTTATGCTATGTTTGGATTCAATTTATTAAAAGAAAGGAAATGAAATGAAAAGATCCAAAGATCTTTTTTATTGTTTGGATTGATTTTTTTATTAGAAAAAAAAATCAGAATGATTGAACATTCCTTTCAAAACCTCTATATCATAATCCTCCCATTTTGGAGTCATCAGGAAAGAAAGAAAACGTTTATTTTTATAATGACATAAATAACCTTTTAAATATTATATAATTCTTATATAGGTATCCACTTAATATAAAACTTTTCGTATTTCAATATAAATAATCCGTATAGTTAAAAAGGTTTCATACATTTTTTCAATATTTTCTTTGCTTCATATCAGGTACGTCTCTCTTTTATATTTATTAATTCTTGGAATTCGTTCATTAAGAATTTGTATACATTTAAAGGTTAATATTTACAGATATTTACGTCAATATATAGATTATTTAACACACAGTAATGTTCTTAAATTTGATATATATTTATTAAATGGTTATTTTATATGGCTAAAATGATTATTGGATTGATTTGTGTATTTTAGTAGTAGTTAACCCCCAATTGATTATCAATTGGCTAAGAAAAGGAATATGTATAAAATTGCAACGGTGTGTCTGTTACTTGCCTTTTTTTTTTTTTTCTGTTCCAAGCGCCGTCACTTTGCATTACTTTATAAAACCATAATAAGGACGGTTGAATATTTTCAACTTCAAGCAAATGGATTCCAGTTCCATGATTGAAGAGCCTGTTATATTATATCAAATAGCATAGAAATTCAAATTGAATGTTACTAAAAAAACTAAAATAAAAACTGAAGTTCTAAGTTTTCCTTCTAACTTCGAAATTTTGAGTATCCAACTCATCGTTTAAATAGTTCATGTTTGAAACTTGATATAGATCGTAGGCCATTCGTTTTTTTTTCTTGGTCTGTTGTCTTTTGTACAAACTCCAGTCGAATGAGAAGATATTACTTTATATAATATAAAAAGGGTATAAACGTACATTTTTATTTAAATTAATCCTTTTTTTTTCTATCCTACTTTCAATTCAAACAAATAATTTTGTAAACACCTATTTTCCCTTCCATTGTAAATGTATATATTATCCAAACAAAAGAATACATTTCTTTTCCTTTCCTTTATTATTTATCCTTTCCTATCATTTCTTTTCCTTTACTAAATTGAATCTAAACATAGCATTAGGTAATAAACACTTGTGGATTATTGGTTTTCAAAAGAACTTTTAATGATTGAAAATGGAAAATAGGGATGCACACACACTAACAACATAACTAATTGATTCGTCAATAAGGGGTAATCATTTAAAGTTTTGGGGACAAAAATATATATATATTTTCAAGAAAGCAGGGGAAATAAGTCAAAATACAAAATTTTCAAAGACACGAATTGTGTTCAATTTATAATTCTTGGATATTGTATAATTTTATGATATTATATAAATTTTATATAAGTTTGTAGTAAATTGTGACTTTTTAATTTTAATTTCAACTAAAAATGAGATGTTATATTTAAATATAATTTAAAAATCTTTTTTATATTTATATATAAGTGAAAATTCATCTATATGCTAAATAAAATATCATGAGAATTGTTTCCATCCAAAATAAACTAAATTTTCTTTACATCTTTTTGATTTTTTTAATCTTGTATTTATTATTTTCCCAATATTTAAGATATGATTTATAGTTTTGTTTAGAGTTTTCAAATTTATAAGACCAACTCTTCATTTTATCATTTTTTGAGCAAACGGTTGAAAAAGGTGAATCTCTGGTAACTCTTACCGTGGTTCTGGATCTTCTGGATTCTCATGATCAAGAGGATTGTGGTTCTAGATCTTCTGGATTCTTAGGATCAAAAGGGTTCACATCTTTAGAGGTTGAGGTGCAGGTACATGAACAACATTCATAGGCCCAAAAATTTGGTTGGTTGGATTCTTCATGGAGGCATTCATTGTTGATGTTTAAGAGAAAGTTTGGAGGGTGGAGAATAAAGTGGGTAATGAACATTATATACTGCTAGGTAGGGGGATATTTGACTAAAAGTACGAATTAGAAAATGTGCACACAATGTGTGTGTTGTAGTATCTCGATTTTGACAATTCTTGCATTGTTTATTTAAGCAATTAACTATATTGGTTAAAAAAACTTTTTGTTGAAATATAGGACAACAATTTTGTTATTCTTAAGATTGGGAGCAAGTTTTTTTTTTGAAATTCTGTAGTAAGTTTTCTATTTCTTTATTAGATCTGCTATTTCTCACGCCTTGCAATCCACCACTTTACCTAGATAATCCCTAAACACACAAGCAACAAAGGTACAATTATTAATCATTGCGGCATCACAATTAATATTTATTATATTATAAGGAGGTGGAATCCATTTTGTATTGACTTTACTAACCTCTATGACATTTGTATATTTTGTACTATTATTTTTGGATTTAGATGTGGTATCTAACTTATCTTTCAGTAATTTATTAACATCCTTAAAATATTTCGTACTTTTATATTCCTTCCACTGTAAGAACTGGCTCAAGTTTTAAGTTTCTAAACTATCTACCATTCCTATCTTTTTATATATGCCAAATCAAAGTGCATATATGTTCAAATATAGAAGTTCCGTGAGGCATTTGTTTCTTAGCTTTCTCCACTATACTTTCCATCCAAGTATCCATTCTATTGGAGTAATGGTTGCATGTTAGTAGAGTAAATAGTGAAGTAACCCAAACCGCCCTTACACATTCACAATCAAGTATCATATGGTCAGTAGTTTCAATCGATTTATTACATATATCACATATTGGAAAATTTATAATTTTCCTTTTTAACACATTTTCATTTGTAGGTAGTAATTTTTTTTACTACACTCCAAATGAAAATTTTAATCGTAGGGGACACTTTAAGGCTCCGAATAATCTTCCATATATCAGGTAAGACAATACTGGATGTTTTGCCTTATTATCACTCTTTCCAGATTCAGTTATACCTTCTTTGCCTTTAACCCAATATGATTTATCCTTACCCCCAAATGAGGTATGAATGTATTTAAAATAATATTGGCAACTTCAGGAGAATAGACTTCTTTAATTAAATTTACATTCCATCTCCTATCATATATAACCATAAGTTCCACTACTTTCCTAATTTCCTTTTTTTTTGGTTTTATTACCTCATCAGAATTATTAATCCACTTATCTATGTGAAGGTTATGTTAGAATAATCGATCAAAAACATAATGCAGAATAACTAAATAGATCGGAAAGAATGATACCTCCTACCATTGATGTCTTTAGAAAACTTTTCTTTAAGTTTTGTTCTTCCAAACTCTCAAGCATTCAACTATAGATGTTGTATATTTTTTGTGTGAATGAATGAGTTTAGGGACCAAGACACTAGTTTATATAGTCAAGCTTCCATCAAATTTGTTAATGACAATGAATTAGGTGGCAACCTTTCATTTGCAAATAGTTAAAACATAAGTGTTAAAACTTTATATTTGCATAAGATTAATGTAAAAATCATTAAGATAAAATTAGTGGATAAATTAATGTTAGATCATGAAAAAACAAAAGTCATGAGTTTATTTTATTTATCAAATTTAAAATAAAGGCTAATAAAAAAAAAATAAAGGTTTATATTAATAAAATAAAATATAGACTTATATTCTTCCACTTGATCCAAACATTATACTTAACATTTTATCTTAATCATAAAGATATGAATCATGGCGACAAGTCCTCTAATAATGAGAGAGTAGTATTTTCCATGTATCACAATATATTTATCTCTTTATTTCTATGTTGTAACTATACTTAATGAATAAACCATATATTTATTCTTGGCCCTAACTAAATGATTTTCCCAAATGAAATTAAGGTGCGCAATGTATATGAGAAAATATCACAATAGATAATAATTGTATTTGTGATAGTGTCATACAAATAAACACTTGATGGGACTAGTCCCCATATTTACTACATGATCCTTGAATTTCATTGGTGGCATTGCATGTAGTCAATGGATTCGCGATCATTAATTCAGTACCAATGTGTTCAATGACCACCTTTTTATCTTTAACACGTTATCTTATGGCTAAATATTTAAAGTCGATGTGCTTACTTCGACTTCGACTTTTATTGTTTTTAGCAAAAAAAAAAAAAAAAAAACAGCTACTGAATTGTCGCAAACATTCTTAATGGTCTAGAGATAGAATCCATAATCCTAACTCAAGATACAAAACCCTTAAGCCATACACCTTGTGAATAATAGATTTACTTACACATCTCTTTAAGCTCAAATCTCGCGCAAATTTTTTACTACTTGGCTTTATTCTTGTGAAAACTTCCATTATCATAATTCCGAAACAATAAACATCGGATCTTGTTGACACTTTTCCTTCTAACCCATACTCACAAAATATCAAAAAAACAAAATGTTGTCTATAAATTAAAGGTAAAAACTAGACGCTTTACCTGGTGCAATATAACCCATTTTCGCCAAGATAATAGTGTGACTAATACTTTCTTCCTCACCCAGCAGTTTTGAAATGCTAAAATCACTCACATGGGCTTCCATGTTTTCATCAAGAAGGACGTTACTCAACTTCAAGACACAGTGAACCACAAGTGAAGAGTGGCCATCGTGGAGATACTCCAATGCAGATGATACATTTATCATAATGTTAAGCCTTTGCATAAGATTTAAAAAGTAGTTGTGAGAATACAACCCTTTATCAAGACTTCTATTAGACATTTACTCTAGTACCAAGGCTTAAAAGTCCTTAATAGCAACTACTTATGACTTCTGTGAGATTTTGATGGAGAGGATTATGCAATACTTCACCCTCAGTTTCAGAACTTTTGAATGCATCTTCTAATTGCTAATTAATGAATTTTACAGCCACATAATCCCTATCTTTGATAATTACTTTGTAAACAAATCCAAAACTCGCTGATCCAAGCAAATTGCTTTCACTATACTTATTAATTACGTCGAGAAATTCATAGTAGGAGATTCTTGCCACTGTTTTGATGGAAAAAGACTCAGATTCCCTATAAAATAAATAACAAGGAGAAAGATATAAATAACAAGGAGAAAGATATGAGAGTATAGCTCGAGAAATCACAAGTAATCCCCACTAGCCTTGTTCTTACATTTTATTATTTAATGGAGAATTGTGGAACATGAAATAGTTGGGATTCTGAATTCCTTCTAACTTCCGTCGGGGTAGCTTATGAGGCAACTTCAACACTACTAGGGTACTTGGTTAAGGGGACCCTACACAGTGATCAGTGGTTAAGTCTCTAACCCTACATACTATCCAGGTAGGCAAGTCCGTCGAGATCACTAACACAGACTAGACGAATAGGCAAACCCGTTGAGATCACTAACACAGACTAGACGAATATGTATCATATTAAGTAACCGACAGCCCATCAGAGTGATAGTCCTAATTACTAAATGGTATCCCTATACTTTTGCATAAAAAGGGTTGCAAATATATGGAAAATACATAATATAGAACAATTCAAATCACAATTCAAATAAAGACGTAATCCCCCAAATTCAATAAAAGTAGTAAAGTAATTATTGGGTTCATACATTATTGTTGTTCTCAAACTATTAAAGTTTATTTCATACTAAAGGAATTAAAACTATAAATTAAAAGTACAATATTCATGGTCAGAATATAAAACCGAATAAAGTTACTCTACTCATTGTTGACGAACGATGAACCAATGAGATGGAATGGCATGAACCGCTTCCAAGCTCCTTATTCTCTTCTTCTCTCTGCTCCTGGCGATTTCTAGCTTGAAATTCTGAATGAGGACATTTTTCTAATGTTCAAAACAAGTATATATAGGTTCCATCATGTTTTATGGGTTGTGGGCTTCTTTTAAGTGGCCAAATCCATGCCAAAAACGTTTTACTAAAAAGGTGACTGGTTCGAACCACGACAATGTCAAATTACATAATTTCTCCAGTTTACCTCTAAATCACAAACTGTTAAATCTTACGCGCTCTTGAATACAAGTACTATCTTGATATGAAAGAGCTTCTCCATACTCTTCATCAATGTCGCGTAGTAACTCGAACAATCCACTTTCCAAATCTAGCCGATACATGCTTTCACTTTCTAAAAGTGGTAAAATCTTCCTTTTTTGCCATAATCGAGGGGTAATATTTATTTATTAACTTCTTATCATCATCTTGGAGTATACTAGCACCAAGTACCTAAGATATGCACACTTAACACACTGATTATGCACAAAAACTCAAAAAATAGCAAAAAAACCCAAAATTAATCAAGAAAGTGTAAAACATCAATATATAGGGAAAATATCTCAACTAAGTCCTAAAGAACAATAAAATGATGTCTCTTGACTAGGTTAATCTATCATATAAATATAAATGGACTCATCAGCACCCCAAAAAAAATATGCATGTCCAAGTAAGCTCCCAAAGTAAGCTCTTGCGATATGTTATTCAAGATATATATTAGTGAATTCTTCTAAATTATTGCATGTACAACTTTCTCACAGAAGTCATGCATAACTATCTTGATCAAATCGACTTGATTCTACGATACTTCTGCAAACAACAAACAAGCATTCCTGGAAATATGTGAGAAACAGGGAAGCCTTGTTGCGAACTCGTATGCATTCCTCCATTAATCATGCATAAGAGAGAGGGGGGGGGGGCGTTCATACACATCGCAAAAATATATGGAAACAACAGACCACCTTGTCAGATTTCTCAACACGATGTAAAAGAGTCCATACCCTCTCGTTCCATAAGACCTTCCTAGTGTTTGTTTGCAATCCTGACATAATAACCTAAACCCAAGAGGGCGACAATCCAAATTGAATAATTTCAACGGAAATCCAGCTTAATTTATCGTATACCTTTTCCAAATAAATTTTGATCGCCATGAGTCCACTTTCCCTTTGAATTTATGCATCATCTGCCTATCCACCTCCTACACCAATAAAATGTTATCCAAGGAAGACCTAGCAAGTAGGTTGTGTTGGAAAACTTGAAAGGTCATAAAGTAAACATTTGGACTATTTTGTTTCTCCCACATCGGTAGTGGGAAAGGGGTTTTTCCTTCTTTTATAAGGTCTAATATTAACAATGTCCAAATGGCCAACAACCATGCACATAGCAAAGCAATGGAATAACCCACACGCGCGCACCACCACCACCACCCACCCACCCGACCCGACCCGGCCCGGCACCGGCAACGGCGACGGCGACGGCGACGGCGACGGCGTGAGGCGTGGGGCGTGGGTCGTGGGTCGTGGGTCGTGGGTCGTGGTTCGTGGTTCGTGGGGAGTCAAAAAATGAAAAATGAAATGGATTTTGTACCAGCTCTTATAGTGCTGTTACTTCAAAACGTGGGGGTTACAAGACAATCAAAACGTCAACCCAATTAAGAGGACGTTTCTGAAGGCTTGAGTCCTCCTCTCCACTCCCCTATATAAGGAGCACTCACTCCACTCTCAGAAGCTACGAAAATAACAAAGGAAAAACACTCTGCCTCACCACCTTTCACTATAATTTTCTTCCTAGTACGTTGTAGTTTTGTTAGAGATACCGGTCACCCCGGAATATCTTTTAACAACGGTGATTTTGTTTTTCTATTTCCGTGTAAGTTTGTTATTTCCGTGTATCTTTTTAATTCGATTTTTGTAATCGTAATTCTTTCCGTGTAATAGTTATTCGATTGTTGTGATCATTTTTCGTATTATTGTAATAGTTAGTTTGTTTCAAAAACCTTTTTTCTTTTCATTTGTTTTTTCCGGAAACCATTTTTCATTTGTGCAACTGGTGGTTATTATATATAACAATTTAAAAGATATTCATTTTCTTTTCCACCGGTTATTTTTGAAAATGGCTCTTCCTATTTCGGCTGTTGGTTCTTCTTTGAACACTAAGCCTCTTCTCGACGCAAACAAGTTGGAA
Source organism: Nemophila menziesii (assembly GCA_029959085.1). NCBI lineage: Eukaryota > Viridiplantae > Streptophyta > Magnoliopsida > Boraginales > Hydrophyllaceae > Nemophila > Nemophila menziesii. The sequence continues at coordinate 54,011,191 of JARWIR010000007.1, forward strand.
CCCCTTAATGGTTCTAACTATAAGCGTTTGGCGCAAAAATTAATGATATGCCTTGAACAGTATGAACTCGACTTTGCTATAGTCGAGGCTCCTCCACTTTTGGAAATTGGAGCCCATACTGAACAAGAGCTAGCTAGGCATGCTGCCCTCGAATCTAGGTTCAAAAGAGCTAACACCATGGCTCGGGGCTGGATGTTGAACAATGTTACTAATCCCATCTTTGACCTCCTTGCCAAAGAGAAATCGGCAAAGGTCATATGGGAAACTCTCGAGAAGAAGTATGGGGCTGATGATTCGGGTAAGAAAAAGTACGTGACTGGGAATTGGTATAACTTTAGACTTACGGACCAGAAACCCATGACTGAACAACTTCACGTGTACGAGAACCTATGCGCGGAGGTAATCGCCGAAGGCATGAAGATGTGTGAAATTCTTCAAGCTAACATTTTGCTTGAGAAATTTCCCCCATCTTGGAGTTAATACCGCAACCACCTCAAGCACAAAAAGAAAGAAATGACCCTCCAAGAGCTCATCAGCCACATCCAAGTCGAAGAAGCGAATCGACTAAAGGATAAGTCAATCTCTTTCCCTTCTCATTCCTCCAAAGCTAATCTAGTCGAAGGTTCTGGCCAAGGTAACAAAGACAGGTTCAAAGGGAAGGGAAAGCAACAAGGGTCCAACAAATCTAAGTCTGGGGGAAACAAGAATCGCGGCAACTCCAACAAACAAGGTGGAGGATTCAAGATCTCTGGTAAGATTCAAAAAACTAAAGGGGCCTGTTACTGTTGTGGCAAAGAAGGGCACAAAGCTTTTGAATGTCCCCAGAGAGCTGGCCAGGCTCCCAAAGCTGCCGCGAATCTGACTGAGACCGAAGAAATCATCGCTGCGGTAATGGTTGAGGTAAACTTGGTAGAGAATAAGAGCGAGTGGATCCTTGACACTGGAGCTTCTCGCCATTTCTGCGCAAACAAAGCCTTGTTCAAGAAATTCGAAAAAGCAACTGATGGTGAGTGTGTGTACTTGGGTGACTCTTCCACCGCTACTGTTCTTGGGAAAGGACAGGTTCCCCTCAAACTCACCTCTGGTAAGACTCTTGAACTAAATGATGTTCTCTTCGTCCCCTCTCTCCGTAGGAACTTAGTTTCCAGGGCTCTCCTTAACAAAGTTAGTCTCAAACTTGTCTTCGAGGGGGGTAAAGTCATTATCACCAAAATTACGAATTCGTGGGGAAAGGGTACCTTAATAATGGCTTGTTTGTTTTAAACACTGTAACCCTTAATGAGAATGCATCTAATTCCGCTTATATTGTTGAGTCCGTTCAAACGTGGCACGGTAGACTAGGCCATTTAAATGTTGCGTCTATTAAAAGGCTTAAAAATCTTGGACTAATACCCGTTAACAACGTGGATGACTTTGAAAAATGTCAAATATGTGTAGAGTCCAAACTTGCGAAAAAACCTTTTAAACCCGTTACCACGAGACAAACTAAACTACTTGAATTAGTTCATTCGGACTTAGCTGATTTTAAAAACTCCGCTAGTAGAGGTGGAAAACTTTATTACATAACCTTCGTAGATGACTACTCTAGGTTTACTAAAGTGTATCTTCTTAAAACTAAAGATGAGGCGGAAAATGCGTTTTTAAAATATAAAGCCGAAGTTGAAAACCAACTAGACTGTAAAATCAAACGACTTAGGTCCGATAGAGGAGGCGAATATAGTTCTAATTCCCTTAAAGAGTTTTGTGAAACAAATGGGATTATCCACGAACTTAGTGCCCCTTATACACCCCAACAAAACGGCATAGCAGAAAGAAAGAATAGGTCCCTTAAAGAGACTATGAATGCCATGTTAATAAGTTCAGGTTTACCAAACAACATGTGGGGGGAAGCTGTCTTGTCAGCCTGTTATGTACTTAATAGGGTACCACATAAATCCCTAGAAAAGACCCCGTATGAAATGTGGAAGGGTTTTCCACCAAACCTGAAATTTTTTAAAGTGTGGGGGTGTCTAGCCAAAGTCAAACTACCTGATTTTAAAACAGTCACCGTTGGTCCCAAAACCATTGACTCAATTTTCATAGCGTACGCTCAAAATAGTGCGGCATACAGATTCTTGTCATTAGAAGACAACTCTATTTGTGAATCTAGAGACGCTGAGTTCTTTGAACATGTTTTCCCTTTGAAAGATTTAAATACTGTCAATGCTTCTTTACCTGTTGATAACTTATCTACTAATGATTTTGTACCTCTTTGTGATGTTTTTCCTAACCCCTCCACTTCCATGGAGCCTAGTAGTATTCCCGATGAAGAACCTAGGAGAAGTAAGAGGCGCAGGATTGAGTCTAGCTTCGGCCCTGACTTTATAACAGCCTTTATCATAGAAGGTTCTCACATTGATCTATTAGACGAACAGGTAGTCAATTGCTTCCTCATGGAGGATGACCCAAAAACTTATGATGATGCGTTAAAATCTATAGATACTAGTTTTTGGAAAGAGGCTATTAATAGTGAACTTGAGTCAATTAAAAGTAACCATACATGGGAGTTAACCGACTTACCTAGGGGTAGCAAAGCGATTAATAGCAAATGGATTTTTAAGAAAAAATTGAGACCCGATGGCTCAATAGAAAAATTCAAAGCCAGACTTGTTATTAAGGGCTTCACCCAAAAGAAAGGTCTAGACTACTTTGACACTTATTCCCCAGTGACCAAAATTGCCACGATACGAACCCTTATTGCTTTAGCCGTCATTCACGAACTTGTAATACATCAAATGGATGTCAAAACCGCGTTCTTGAACGGAGATCTAGATGAAGAGATCTACATGGCTCAACCTGAAGGGTGTGTGGTCCCTGGTCAAGGGGACAAAGTGTGTAAGTTGAAAAAATCCTTGTATGGTTTGAAACAGGCACCGAAAAAATGGTATGAAAAAGTAGATAGTACTCTCATTTCATATGGGTTTATAGCTAACACTTCTGATTCATGTGTTTACTCCAAGGTAACAAATTCAGAGTGTGTTATCATCTGCCTTTATGTAGATGACATGCTCATCTTTGGTACTACTATTCATATTATAAATGAGACTAAACGTTTCTTGTCTTCCAGATTCGACATGAAAGATATGGGAGAAGCTGATGTGATACTTGGGGTAAAAATCATTAGAAGCAGTAATGGTATTACCCCGAATCAGTCTCATTACGTAGAAAGGATGCTGAAGAAGTTCAATTCCTTTGAAGTAACGCCTGTAAATACTCCTTATGATTCTAGCATTAACTTATCTAAACATGTTGGGGATGCTGTATCCCAAAATGAATATGCTAAAATCATAGGAAGTGTAATGTTCTTAATGAACTATACTCGACCCGATATTGCCTATACCGTGAGTAGACTTAGTCGCTATACTCATAACCCGAGTAGTGACCACTGGATTGCACTTCGCCGTCTATTGAAATACTTGAGGGGTACCATCGATCTAGGCTTGCACTATAACAAATTCCCTGCAGTCCTTGAGGGTTTTTGTGATGCAAACTGGATCTCTGACAATGACGAAGTAAACTCCACCAGTGGTTATGTGTTCTCCTTAGGGGGAGGTGCTATATCGTGGAAGTCTTCCAAACAGACTTCTTTTCTAGGCTTTTGGATAAATGTGCAGTTCTGCAACAGCTATTAACTTGGGATGACATAGGACTATAGGAGTTCAGACAATGCAACTGTGTTCAAGACAGCCTTTAGGAGTTTAATTTACCATTTGTGGTGTAAAAGGAATGAAAAGAGTGTTTGATAAAGAATCTACTTTAAATCTACAGGGAAATAAAGTGAATATGTGTATAAGGAAACCAATTGTTTGTTTCTTGCTCTTTTTTTTTTTTTCTAGTCAACTCAAATCTACTTTAGATCGATGTCTAATACAATAGTTACAATAGTTTTTTCTTTTTTAGTGATAAAGAATTAATACAAAAGTATCCTTTCCCAAAGCCAAAACTTAAAAAAAATGCCCTCAACGCGTTTTATTAAGCCACCTATTCTTTTTTCTTTTTGGCAAAATTTACCCAACTATTCACACATTACATTGTCTCTTAACAGGGGAGAAAAACAGGAAAAGCTAAAAAAACGTAATATCACTCAAAATTTGCAGGAACTCCTAAAACATGGGAGGGTTTTTTTACAAATAATAAGATTCCAAATAACAAGACAATCATTCCATACAATAATTGAAGACTTACAAATTGTTGTATACTAATTAGAGATGTATTTCAACATTATCATATGTAATTCATTTTTATTTGTTACGTTAGTAGTCATGCTAACACCTGACTAAATGCCTAGTAAAGATATTTCAGCCCTTCATGCTTTGCAAACTTTATGACTTCAATATAATCTCAGTTGGGTGTATTTGGCTAGTTTGCATAATACAGGGACCTATGGTGTATTTGGGTTAGTATATCCCTTTCTACTGAAGTCAAGTCAATAGGCACACCATGCACACTTTCTTTTTTTTCTTTGACAGAATTATTAAAGAAAAACTTTTGACAATTGCTAAAAAGTTTTCCAATTGCTAAATTAACTTTTGACAAAATGAGTAAAAGAAAACTTATACATACTGTATAACAACTTGGGAGCTATTTATACCCTTTAAAACGCAATGAATATGCAACACAAACTAAACAATGGAGCCAAAAAATGTCTACTTTCTTCCACTTCTACTTCTAGTCATAATATCTAAGTTCTCAGCTACAACGTCTTTGAGAAACATCAAAACCGATCAAGATTCTCTCCTATCCATAAAATCCAACCTTGATTTAGAACAAAACCATATATTACATTCTAATTGGTCTACCATAACCCCAGTTTGTGAATGGGTTGGGGTCACGTGTGGTCTGCTCCATCATAGAGTCACTGCACTGAATATTTCAGGCATGAATCTAAATGGCACACTTTCTCCACAATTAGGAAACCTCTCATTTCTTGTTTCCCTTGATTTGAGTGAAAATAATTTCCATGGGAATCTTCCCTATGAGTTGGTAAACTTGCATCGCTTGCATGTTATGCAAATGAGTTACAATTACTTGAGTGGAGAAATTCCAGGCTGGTTGGGTTCTTTGTCTGAACTTCGAGAAATATCTCTTGGAAGAAATAATTTTACTGGTTTAATTCCTTATTCCATATCCAATTTGTTGAAGCTGAAAGACTTGGTTTTAGCATCCAATTCTCTACAAGGAAAGATTCCACAGGGGATTGGGAATCTTCGTAATTTGAAGACTCTAAACCTGTCAATGAACCATCTCACAGGTTCTATACCATCAGAAATCTTCAGCATATCAACTCTAGAACTTATTTCTTTGGCAGCAAACAAATTAAATGGGGATCTTCCTATTGATATGTGTCGTAATCTTCCATATCTTAATTATCTTTCTTTATCTTGGAATGAATTAGTTGGTCAGATACCACTAAGTATATCAAATTGCTCAGCACTTCGAGTATTGGGATTGTCATTTAACAGATTTGGTGGAGTCATACCTCCAGAAATTGGGAAATTAGTAAATCTAGAGAAGTTAAACCTTGGCAACTGAAGAATATATATATGTGGGTATATATATATTATGTGAAGTGTTATGTTCTAATAGGCTGATTACTTATTGACGTGGCATATACGTGGCTTAATCTCGTGCGTTTGATCTTATTACCATCCAATGGCTCTCATTCGTTCGTGGTCTTTGTCTCTTATATAAAGGAAAGAGGGTTGACCGAAGTCATAACCCTTACTCTCTCAACTTCCGCGTTCTCTCTCGCCTCTCTCATACACTAACCCTAGTTTTGTAGAAGATCAATCTCTGATTCTTCTTGTAATCGTTTTGATAGCTTCTTGATTGTAATATCTCGTGTAAATTGTGATAATCAGCTTGATTAATCACTAGATAGCCTTATTCATTAGATTAGGGTTCGAGAGTTAGATTAGAAGTGGTATTCATTCGATTGTGTGGTTTGTATTGTAAGGTGAACTGAATAATTGTATCTCTTGTGATTTCTAGTAGCCGAGCACCTCTCATCGGAGCTCAACGTGGATGTAGGTCTGATTTGGACTGAACCACGATAAAATCTGTGTTCTTACTTTCTTGCTTTAATTTCTTGTGTTTGTGGTTATTGAGTGGTGTGATTTGAAGATAATATTGATAGAAATTACAACAGTGGTATCAGAGCTTGAGTATTAATCTTGGGCTATCAGATTAAGGTTTTTTCAAATCGGTGTTCTTGAAAAATTAGGGTTTCGCCTAATTTCATCTCGTGGGTTTTATTTCGATTTCTCTCCGTTCTTGTTTCAATCATACGATGACTACCTCTACACGTATCGATATGTCTGTGTTCGATGGTAAGATAGATTTCGGTGTTTGGCAGAAAAAGATGAGGGTTCTACTCTCTCATCATAAAGTGGGAAGTGCTCTTATTGAGGACATTAAAGAGTGGCGTGAAGGAGAACTTGACAAAGAAGCACAAATCAAAGAAGAAGCATATAATATCCTCTTCTTGAATCTTTCTGACTCTGTCATTCGACAAGTTGATGGTGCTGATACAGCTCTTGAGCTGTGGGGTAAACGCGAAACTCTCTATGCCTCTAAATCTGTTCCTAATCTTGCTTTCTTGAAAGGTTCTTTGTTTAATTATAAAATGGATGTTTCTAAATCTATTGATGAGAATTTAGATGAATTTACTAAGATGTCCCTTGTTCTGAAAGGAACCACTATGGCCTTAGATGACACTAGTAAATGTATGATTCTTTTGAATGCTATACCTGAATCTTTTCAAGTTGTGAAAGATGTGTTTCAATATGCTAGTACTGTCCCTACTTATGATCAAGTTGTTACTGCACTTAAGACCCGAGAAAATGAATTAAAGTCCCTTAAAAGAACTGGTATTAACATGTATGTTAACCCTAGAACAGATACTACTCAATCACTTGACTTAGCTAAGAATAAGAAAGGTAAGAAAACCACTAGTTCTAAGAATAAAGAAACTAGGAAGTGTTTTCATTGTGGGAAAGCTGGACATTTAAGAAAAATTGCTATAAGTTGAAAAACAAGTTGAACAATAATGAATCTAATATTGCTAGTATGCCTAAGACTACTGATGATGTATTTGAAGTCCTGAATGTGAGCAATTTGTCTGAGCATGCTAGTTGGATACTTGATTCTGGTTGTACCTTTCACATGTGTCCCATACTTGAACTATTTCATGACCTGTGTTATGTGAACAATGAAACTGTATATATGGGGAATAACAACACTTGTGAGGTTAAAGGTATTGGGAAGATTAAATTGAGAATGGGTTCTGGGAAATGTATTGAATTGACTAATGTGAGATATATTCCTGATTTGAAAAGAAATTTAATTTCTTTGGGTGCTTTAGATGATCTTGGTTGTGTTTCCAATGTTTCTAAAGGTGTTATTCATGTTTATAAGAATGGTAAATTGCTTTTATCTGGTGTTAAACATGCTGGTCTATATGTTCTTGATGGTACTCATATAGTTGGTTCTGTGAATTCTGTTACTAATGCTTCATCTCAGGCTACCACTGAAAAGTGGCATTTAAGGCTAGGACATATGAGTCAACAAGGACTCAGTGTCCTTAGCAAACAAGGTATGCTAGGAAAAGATGCAGTTGGGGACCTCCCCTTCTGTGAGACTTGTGCAACATAGGGTAAGTTTCAAGCCTGGAACTCATAATTCCAAGGCTTGTCTTGAATATGTTCATGCAGACCTTTGGGGTCCTGAGAGGTATGATGCTCATGGTAATTTCAAATACTTCCTTTCTTTAGTTGATGACTTTAGTAGAAGGGTCTGGACCTTTTTACTTAAAACTAAAGATGAAACTTTTCAAAAAATCAAAGAATGGAAGTGTTTGGAAGAAAATTAAACTGGTTTAACTTTAAAAGTTTTGAGAACTGATAATGGTCTTGAATTTTGTAACACTGAGTTTGATTTATATTGTAAGACTAATGGAATTCTGAGACACAGGACAGTTAGGCATACACCACAACAAAATGGTGTAGCTGAGAGGATGAACAGGACACTCCTTGAGAAAGTCAGATGTATGCTCTTCACCTCAGGCTTACCCAAAGAATTTTGGGGAGAAGCTCTTTATACAGCCACATACCTTGTTAATAGGAGTCCAAACAGGTCTATAGGACTTAAGACTCCTATGGAAATTTGGAAGGGGCAGAAACCAAATCTATCATTTCTTAAACCCTTTGGGTGTGCAGCTTATGCACACACAAAGGAGGGTAAGTTGGATCCTAGGTCTATCAAATGCATAATGTTGGGTTATCAAAACCAACATGGTGTAAAGGGTTATAGACTGTGGGAAAAAGACAGTAGGGGTTTCAAAGTTATTGTTAGTAGAGATGTGATTTTTGATGAACTAACATTTCCTTTCAAAAATGGTACAGGTACAGGTGATGATGGTTTACCTGAACCTGCACAACCTCAAAAAGTGGTGGGAATAGAGAAAGAGGTGGAGTCTGAGTCTTCCAGTCCAGTTGATGATCATGGAGATGAACCAAGCCCTCCCCATAATGAAGCTGAAGCTACTGAGGACAATGAGGGTGAGGAACATCATCCTGAGTCTTCAACAGGGCAACTTCAGAACTATCAACTCACTAGAGATAGGACTAGAAGGGAAACCAGAGCTCCTTCAAGATACTCATATGCAGATCTAGTATATACAGCTTTGAATGCTTCAATTGAGGTCTCAAACTCTGAACCAACATCCTATATGGATGCTATGGAGGCAGAGGATAGTATACAGTGGGAAAAACTATGAAGGAAGAGATTAAATCATTACATGATAATAACACCTGGATTCTCACTGAACTACCCCAGAAACAAAAGGTGGTTGAGTGTAGGTGGTTGTTTAAGCTCAAAGAGGGCATCTCTGAGACTGACCCTCCAAGGTATAAAGCTAGGTTGGTGGCAAAAGGCTATACTCAAAGGGAAGGTATTGATTTCAATGAAATTTTCTCTCCTGTGGTTAAGTTTAAGACTATTAGGGCTATGTTAGCTTTTGCTGCTTGTTATAACCTAGAAATTGAGCAATTAGATGTTAAGACTGTTTTTTTGCATGGTGACCTAGATGAAACAATTTTCATGAGACAACCTGAGGGTTTTATTGACCCTAAATTGCCTGATCATGTATGCTTGTTGAAAAAATCTCTTTATGGTTTAAAACAGTCCCCTAGACAATGGTATAAGAAGTTTGACTCATTTATGCTTAAAAGTGACTATGTGAGATCTGATTATGATGCTTGCTTGTATCTATCTGTTAAAACTGATCATCATGTATATGTTTTACTCTATGTTGATGATATGCTCATTATTTCTAAGTCCCTCAAGTATATATCTGAGTTAAAGAGGAAACTTCGTAAGGAATTTGATATGAAAGACCTTGGAAATGCTAAGAAAATCTTAGGGATGATGATTGATAGAGATAGAGATAAATGCATGATTAAGCTTCACCAGGAACCTTATTTGAGAAAAGTAATTTCAAAATTTGGTAGCTTGAATTGCAAAAATGTTATGACTCCTTTGGCTGGTCATTTTGTTTTGTCTAAACATTTGTGCCCCAAGTCTCAGTCTGATATTATTAAGATGGATACTGTCCCATATGCTAATGTTATAGGGTCCCTCATGTATGCCATGATTAGTACTAGACCAGATTTGTCCTTTGCTATATCTCTATTGAGCAGGTACATGTCAAATCCTGGTTGGGATCATTGATGTGCTCTTAAACATGTTCTTGCATATGTTGGAAGTACTTTAGGTGTTGGATTGTGTTATGGAAACCATAATATACCTTTTGAGTTAGTTGGATATGTAGATTCAGATTTTGCTGGAGATAGAGACTCAAGAAAGTCTACTACCTCTTACTGTTTCACTCTTGGAGGTAATTGTATTTCTTGGAAGTCTCAACTTCAACCCTTAGTGGCTTTGTCCACTACTGAGGCTGAATATGTGGCTATAACTGATGCTTCTAAAGAAGCAATTTGGCTTCAAAATCTGTTATCTGAGGCTTGTATAGTGAAAGGTAAAGCTACTATATTCTCTGACAGTCAAAGTGCAATTCAACTGAGTAAAAACCCAGTATATCATGAAAGGACCAAACATATTGATGTTAAGTATCATTACATAAGAGATATACTGGCTAGTGGAGAAGTTAAGTTGTTAAAGGTTGCTACTGAGGATAACCCTGCTGATTTTGGTACTAAAATTGTTACTAATGTCAAGTTCAAGCATTGCTTGGATTTGCTTTCTATTGGTTGAAATTTTGCAGGTGTTTTGGGCTGAGATGGTGATGGAGATGGCTTAGGCTGGCTAGAAATTCTTGAGGTACAGTTTCAGGTGGAGGTGAAGGTTTAACACTTCAAGGTGGAGATTGAAGAATATATATATGTGGGTATATATATATTATGTGAAGTGTTATGTTCTAATAGGCTGATTACTTATTGACGTGGCATATACGTGGCTTAATCTCGTGCGTTTGATCTTATTACCATCCAATGGCTCTCATTCGTTCGTGGTCTTTGTCTCTTATATAAAGGAAAGAGGGTTGACCGAAGTCATAACCCTTACTCTCTCAACTTCCGCGTTCTCTCTCGCCTCTCTCATACACTAACCCTAGTTTTGTAGAAGATCAATCTCTGATTCTTCTTGTAATCGTTTTGATAGCTTCTTGATTGTAATATCTCGTGTAAATTGTGATAATCAGCTTGATTAATCACTAGATAGCCTTATTCATTAGATTAGGGTTCGAGAGTTAGATTAGAAGTGGTATTCATTCGATTGTGTGGTTTGTATTGTAAGGTGAACTGATAATTGTATCTCTTGTGATTTCTAGTAGCCGAGCACCTCTCATCGGAGCTCAACGTGGATGTAGGTCTGATTTGGACTGAACCACGATAAAATCTGTGTTCTTACTTTCTTGCTTTAATTTCTTGTGTTTGTGGTTATTGAGTGGTGTGATTTGAAGATAATATTGATAGAAATTACAACAGCAACAATGATTTTTCTAAAGGTAAACTAAGCAAGCGGAAAGAAGCAAATACTTAGGAAATTATTTCCAATTTGTTTATTTTTAATTGTTGTTTTGTATTCCTCACTTATTCGCAGGTGTAATCTCCCAAGAGTTTGGCAATCTTCGTAACCTGCAGATTTTGTACATGCAAGAAACCCAGCTTATAGGTTCTATACCTCCTGCATTATTCAACATCTCAACATTACAAAAGATAAGTCTTTACTCTAATGAGTTAGAAGGTAAGGAAAACTCTACTGGTATTAAAAAAAAAAGATTATCAAGTTCAACAAATCTAAGTATTGAATTCTTTATTTTATCCAGGTATAATACCAAAAGAGATTTACAATCTTCACAAATTGGAGGGAATTTGGTTTCACAATAACAGTTTAAGTGGTTTGATACCAATGGGTATCTTCAACTTGTCAAATCTGAAAGTGCTTTCCCTTTCCATGAATCAACTTTCAGGCACTCTTCCATCAAATATGGGCTATACTCTTCCAAATCTTGAAGAAATCAATCTTTATGCGAATAACATTGGGGGAGTTATTCCCAACTTTCTCTCAAATTCAACCAAACTTCGAATGATACAGCTTCACTATAATGAATTTAGTGGAAAAATTCCAGACTCCCTTGGAGAACTCAAGCTACTTGAGTTTCTAAATTTGTATGACAACAATCTCACATCTCAAGGTCTGAAAATCATCACTTCATTGTCAAGGTGTCAATATTTAAGACTGTTGGATGTCGGTATAAATCCTTTGAATGGAAGCATTCCAGTTTCTATTGGGAATCTTTCCTCTCTACAGAGATTTGATGCATCTGGCTGCCAAATTAACGGAAGCATTCCAAATGAGATTGGAAATTTAAACAACTTAATTGGATTAGACTTATCTGACAATTCCTTGTCAGGACAGATTCCACCTACAATGAAAGTTATCCAAGGTTTATATCTAAGTTACAACAGTATAGATGGGTCAACTCTAAGCACCCTCTGTGAACTGCATAGTCTTTATTTCCTAGACTTGAGCCACAATAATATTTCCCTAAGGTATATTTTCTTCAACAATAATAGTTTAACTCATATACCTCCAAGTATTGCGAACCTCAAATATCTCATTCAGATGAATTTCTCCTCAAATTCCTTAAACGGATCTATAACTCCTATGATTGGAACTCTAAATGCAGCAATTTTGATAGATTTGTCAATGAATCAATTTTCAGGTAACATTCCTAGCACCTTTGCGGGTCTGTCAAGCATACAGTATCTTCAATTGGATCATAACAGACTCGCAGGATCTATCCCAGATATACTAGGTAAAATCATTAGTTTGGTAGTCTTGGACCTGTCACATAACAATCTTTCAGGATCAATCCCAAAGTCCTTAGAGTCTCTAGTTTATCTCACAAATTTCAACGTTTCATTCAATAACTTAAATGGAGAAATTCCATCTAGTGGTCCTTTTATAAACTTCACAAGCCGTTCTTTTATATCTAACAATGCTCTGTGCGGTGATTCAAGGTTTGAAGTACTACCATGTCCAGTTACTTCTACTAAGAAAAAGGGGTCAAAAAGGAAACTTCTACTTATACTCATCCCACTAGGAACTGCATTATCGTTGCTCGTGATGGTGTTCATTCTTTCATTAAGGAGATATCGAAGGAAAGATACAGTTTCTAAGGAATCAGAGTCTTTTTCAGTGAAAAAAGTGGAAAGAGTCTCCTACTATGAACTTCTTGATGCAGCTGATAAGTATAGTGAAAGTAATTTGCTTGGATCAGGGAGTTTTGGATCTGTTTACAGAGGAATTCTTAGAGATGGGACATCTGTAGCAATAAAAGTTTTCAATTTGGAACTGGAAAATGCATTCAAGAGCTTTGTAACAGAGTGTGAAGTATTGCGTAATCTTCGGCATCGAAATCTCACCAAAGTGATAAGCAGTTGTTGCGTTGAGGACTTTAACGCCTTGGTACTTGAGTACATGCCCAATGGGAGTCTTGAAAAGTGGTTGTATTCTCACAACTATTTTTTGAATATTGTGCAAAGGCTCAACATTATGATAGACATAGCTTCTGCATTGGAGTATCTCCACAATGGTTATTCCTTACCTGTTGTTCACTGTGACTTGAAGCCAAGTAATGTGCTTCTTGATGAGAATATGGTAGCTCATGTGAGTGATTTTGGCATTTCAAAACTGTTGGGTGAAAGAGAAAGTATTAGCCAGACCATAACCTTGGCAACAATGGGTTATATTGCACCAGGTAATGTTGTCAATTTTTTACTTTTACTCCAATATACAATATTGTAATTTATGTACTTTAATTGATTTCAGAGTATGGATTAGAGGGAACAGTGTCAACAAGATCTGATGTATATAGTTTTGGGATTATGATGATGGAAGTTTTTACAAGAACAAAGCCGAGCAGTGAAATTTTTTATGGAGATTTGAACTTGAAGCAATGGGTAAGTGATTATATGCCTAATAGAGTAAGCGAGGTTGTGGATTCCAACTTAATAGGGCCTGATGAACAACACTTTAGTGAAAAGGTAAAGTGTTTATTATCCATTATGGAGTTGGCTTTGTCATGTTCAACTGAACCTCCTAGTGAGAGGATTAAAATGAAAGATGTTGTTGCAACTCTCAAGAAGATTAAAATCAGTTTCTCGCACATTCCGGAGAGATCTTAAAATCTGTAGTTAGTTTTATTTCAAATGTATTTTCAATTTGCAGTAAAGTAATTGCTATTCAGCTTACTTTGAAATAATATTTTCAATTTACTGCAATGCAGTTGTTCTTTGTTTCAGTCTCTTCGCCACAGAAATCTCAGAATTCCGTAAATATATTTTATGTTAACCTGATTGCACAAAAGCGACTCATAATTCTAAACTGGATTAATATATAGGCCATCTCAATAGATAGACTAATAACATAGGTTCAAAAGAGGGATTTGGATTGCATATTTTTTATTTATATTTGTAAGAATTTAAGGTACCTGGTGGAATGCTAAAAGCTTGATTTATCAATCAAGCAATCAATTGAAATCGAAGCTACTGCTGAGAGCTTTTAGCGATAAATAGGTTGTGTGTGAAGAAGCAGAGAAGGCACTTAAGCAAAATCTTCAATTTGTCATGACCTTCGTTGGTGATTTGTGCTATACCCGTGTTATTTCAAAATATAGAATTTTTACCCCTATGGAGGGGTAGATTTGCAACATTAACGTATAAGATGTGTATAATTTTACTTTTGAAAGTACATGGGTGTATACTTTTTAATAATAGTCAGAGGGGCCATAGCCCCCCTGCACTGGACGGAAGGGACTAAATCTGACACTTTTCTGCTTATGAGGGACTAAGATGCAAGATTTCTAAATGTTGGATTAATGCTTTATATTTGTTAATTTAAATGTGTAAACGTTAATCCGATCATGTTCTTTTAGGAGAAGAGGAAGAGACTTAGATTAATATAGAGGATTAACTAAGACTCTTCCCATTTCCTTTGAGAAGTGTAAAAGACTACTTTTGTGAATGTTTTTGTCCCATATAGGAGGTAAGTAAAAAAGTTTATCTACTTAAATAAACTCACCCATGTATTCTTATTATAAGAGCTAGTCACTATGCAAGCTAAACGGGAACAAGGAAGCCCCCACGCGCGCACCACCACCCGCCCAGCCCGGCGACGGCGTGGGCCGTGGGAGTTAAGGATTAATTATAAACTAAAATAAATGGTGATACAAAACAAATCTATGTAGTTTATGTATTTGAAAGTAATAATGTGACTAATCCCAGAATTCCACCTTATCCAATTGCTAAACAACATTAAAACAGTATAATTATAATAGTATAATATATAAATTTTTTATAATAATTATAATTATATATAATTCTCTTAAAAAATCACTATATTTGTAAAATATATCAAAAATATGAATATGAATGTAAATTATATTTATAAGAATATTATTATCAACATATACAAAATTTATAAAATCAATATTGTTATGATTTATATAAAAATATTTATATTATCCTAGACAAAGAAAATATTAGAATTACTTAGGGTCTGTTTGAATTAATAGTATTGAATAGAAAAGAAGCGAAATGATTTTTAGTATTTTCTATCGTTTGTATTGAAAAAATTTTAAAAAAATAATAATTTGGGTGATTATAAAAATCGTCTATAAATTATATTCCATAATCACTTCAAATTATGGTCAAATGAAAAAGAAAATTAATAAATTACTAATAGGGAAAAAATAATTTTAGCATCTCATAAACAATGATAAAAATAAAAATATGTTCTTATATGGAACAATTATCAATAAAATACTACTTATAACTTAAATTATTATTAAACTACCTTTTATTATAAATATACTTGTTTAATAATTAACGTAATATTTAATAACCACTAAATAATCTGTAGACTTGCGAAGCATGGCCGACTAATTATCGTTCACTATTGTGCTATAAACCAGATTGTCTCGTCAGGTACCAGTGAAATTCTTGGGTTCTCTAATTTAATTTCTATGTAATGAAGTGGCTTATTAACCTAAATGTTATTGTTTCTCTCAATACAAGTATACGAATCTAATTATTGAGAGTGCTTGACTTGTCGATACTAGAATAATTGACACTTCGGTTGATCTTAATGTACATAGTAGTATATTACTCATCTTCAAATAGCTTATGAACTTATAGTTAAAATGTGGAACTCCCTTCGTGTTGTGTACCATGTATACGAAGTGATAAAAAGGATATATAGGACTTTTAAGCAAAAAAAGGACATAATGGGTATTCCTTTTTTTGGAACTATTTTCGTTAAAAATGAAAAAAAACTATTGTTTCGTTATAATAATTACTCTAATTCTGTAACGGGTTTTTATGTAAATGATAAAATATCAAGATTAGGGAACCTCTCGATTCCATAGGGAGTATAAATGGTGCACTATGCTTGAATCAATCACCTGAGAATGATATTTGGAGTCAACTTTACATCTACTAGAACTTGTTTTGTCTCTTTACAATTAACTGTAAATGATAAATATTCAACTCCAACAACAAAATGAGGATTTCTGTGTGATTCGTTAATTTACTGAAACGGCGTGTAATAAGCAAAAACAATATATCATAAATTAGTAAATATTATTGTAACACCACATCTCGCATGCTACATAGCATTAAAAAGACAAAATCATAATAATATTTTATCCATAAACTTGTTTTGCAAAAAACACTTTTATTCAACTGAATTTGAAACTAAAATTAAGCTAGAACATCATACTACTGGTTCTACATTCAAGAGACAAATAAGTAAAACAATAAAACAGAAACTTTTCTTGAGTAATTTCTTCTACTACAAATGAAGACATTACTCCTACTTACCATATATAAAACAACATTAATTAAAAATGATAATATTTGAAAACTCTAAACAAAACTATAAATTATATCTTACATATTGGGAAAATAATAAACACAAGATTAAAAATATCAAAGAGATGTAAAGAAAATTTAGTTTGTTTTGGATGAAAACAATTCTCCTGATATTTTATTTAACATCTGTATGAATTTTCACTTATATATAAATATAAAAAAAAATTAAATTATATTTAAATATGACATCTCATATTTAGTTGTAATTAAAATAAAAAACTCACAATTTACTACAAACTTATATAAAATTTATATAATATCATAAAATTATATAGTTTTCAAGAATTATAAAATAAATACCATTCGTGTCTTTTTAAAAATTTGCATTTTGACGTATTGCCCCTACTTTCTTAAAAATATATATATATTTGTCCCCAAAACTTAAAATGGTGACCCTTTATTGACGATCAGTTAGTTATGTAGTTAATGTGTGCGTGCATCCCTATTTTTCATTTTTAATCGTTAAAAATTCTTTTGAAAACCAATAATGCACAAGTGTTTATTACCTAAAGGTTTGTTTGGATGGAGGGATTGAAAGAGAATGGATTAAATTAAAGGATTCTAATAATCCGTTCTTTTGTTTGGTTACAAGGGATAGGAGGGTAAAAATTAGTATTTAATAAACATACACTTATTATCTTTCTCTAAATCTATCTCTTTTTTAGAAGCTCTCTCTCATTCTTTTCTCTCTCTATGTTTTTCGTCAACCATTTTTTCTCATTTAAAACGAGAGGTACACTGACATGGCTCCAAAACGAACAAAGCACCAGGTTCGCACACCTCGAGCATCCATGAAAGATCCAAACCAGAGGAAAGATAAGCACCACGTTCGTAGCTCTGATCTGTTGACACATTTACAATCTGATCTAAAGCAGTATTAGTAGGTTCAAGCACCAAGTTTGCACAGCTCAAGTAGCCATGAAAGAGTTTGACCAACCATGGAAGATCTAAATCAGAGGAGAGCAGAGGCGGAGCTACATTATCCCCTAGGGGTTCTATGCCCGCCCCCCCCCCCCCCCCCCCCCCCCTCCACCAACATTTAATAAATAAAAAAGCTCCCTTTACAAAAAAAATTAATTATACAGCATTATACCTTTTAAAAAAATAAAAAAAATATTTGTTCTCTCTAAATTTTCAGAATCTTCATTTGGCCCCATTTATTTTATTTATATAAAATATTTTGTTTTTCTAACAAATTATATATTATTTTGTATTATACAAAAGATAAGTATTAAAAAAAATATTGAAACTTATAGTACAATCTTTACATAATATAGCCATATGTAGGACAATTTTGTATAATAAATGTTTATTTTACAATTTTTGCAAAATATATGGATCTATAGTACAAATAAGTTCAAAAGAAATTTCGGGGTCGTTGTTCCCGAACCCCCTGTGTCCTCTCCTGGAAATTCCTAGCTTCACCCCTAGAGGAGAGAGAAGCATCATGTTCGCAACTCCGATCTGTTTGCATAGCTCCGATCAAATCTAAAGCAATAGCACTAGGTTCTTGCACCATGTTTTGCAGTTTTGGCGGCGAAGGAGGGTGGTTTTTTTTCTATTTTTGTCATGGTAGACCTGATTTATGAGAGCTGGTTTTTATTTTTTATTTGAAGCTGATTTTCAAAGAAAAAAATTAGAAATTTGCTTGGATCTGGTCGTGTATCGAAAGCTATACAAATCATCAAAAGACAAAAGAATTAGAATCCAAAAGCCAACAGAAGCATAAGAACTAATGGAAATAAAAGAAAATTAAAAATGGATTTAGTAAAGGAAGCCTAATAAAAAATATATAATTATAATATTTAGATCTTAATAATTTATTTTATAAAAATATGTCGAATGAAATAATTATTTATAGTAAATCTATCCTCTATTTTTTATACCTTTGGTATCTTTATTATTAATATAAATTATTTTACTTTTAGTATTATATTTATTTTTTAATATTAAATAAATAATAGGGCACTTCCACCATCAACACTACCATGTATTTAACCACCATTACAACCTCCACAACCACAAATACCACCACATCCTTCACCACAACCACCACCACCCCCTATTACTAATTTCATCACACACGAGCGTGTCAGTGTTTTTTTTTTAAATCCGTCATAACTATATTTACAAAAATTAAAAAATTAAAAAATTGCATTTTTGGATAAAACAAATGAATATTTATGCCTATTAGTTTATTTAATTTTTTTCGTAAACATGAAATTCACTGTTCGAAATAGTGAATGTTTTTCGCAAACATGAAATTCACTGTTTGAAACAATGAATTTTGGGTATGCGATAAAAATTCAAAAAGCATTCAAGAAAAATCATAGGCGTAAATATTAATTTGTCTCGTTCAAAATACAATTTTTGGATTTTTTTAGAATTAGTTATGACGATTTAAAAAAAATCCGGACGCACACATGTGATGAAATCAGTAGTATGTGGTGGTGGTGGTGGTGGTGGTGCTTGAGGTTGTAGTGGTGGTAGTAATAAGGTGGTGGTGGTGGTAGTAATAGGGTGGTAGTAGGGTGGTGGGGTGGTGGTAGTTGTGGGGGTCGTGGGTTGTGGTGGTGAGGTAGTGGTGGTGAAAAGTTGTAATAGGGTGGTTAAATTTAAATATTTAATAATACAGTAATTAAAAAAATTATATAAAGGTATATTTGTCAAGAAATGTGTTTAACTAATAATTTTATTAGAAAATGTTTTTAGCAAATAAATTTTTTAATATAAATTTATGGATTAATGGCTCTTAAAAAAAAGGTCATAAGTTAATAGTTATTAATAAATATTTCTACGATGTATTGTGATTATCCTTAGAAGTATGAAAAGTAGTAGTATTCATATCGGTTAATTATTTTTAAGGGTAAAGGGTTTTTATTTTACTTTTTCTTTAGTGTTGTAATTTTATTTTTATTACAATGAATTTTGTGTAATTACTCACTTGTTTTTTGTGTTAATTGTAATTTTTTGAGTATATTTTTATGCTAGTACTCAGTGATTTTGTGTTAAAACCCAGTGATTCAAATAATACTTAGTGATTTTGTGTTAATACTCAATGATTTTACATATAAAGTAGTTATTTTCAAATAAATACTTAGATTTTTTGTTGAATATACTCTGTGATTGTTCTGATATTCAGAGAATTTTTCAGAAACTCAGACAATTTTTTCGATACTCAAAAAATATTTTGATACTCAAAGAAGTTCTGGTGGCGGCGCCGGTGATCATCGGCAGTGGTGCCCGAAGACATGTAGTGATACTCAGTGGTTCGGTACTCCACTTGTTTTTTGTATTTATATAATTTCTGCACTTGATTTTTATCTTTTGAATTTTTTGCTTTATTTGAGGATATTATACATTTTTTTATTTTATGTGTCGTCTTTGAAAAAGAATCTATCCCCAAGATTCCCATAGGTCATGAAATTTATCTTTGAAACTTTATAAGTCAATTATCTATAAAAGAATTTTTCTCTTCCAATACCACTGAATTAGAATGATTGAATATATATGAACATAATATCTTAGAAATTTTTTCTCTACAATTTCGTGTAATCCAAACAAATAGATAGACTATTAGAATCCTATAATCTAATTTCTTCCCTTCCAATCTTCCAATCTAAACAAACTCTTAAGAAAATAAACGCTAATGTTTTATTGATTTTTAAAATAATTTTTAACATTAAATTAAAAAATGAGGATGCACGAGCGCACTCACTACAAAACTAATGGAATTCTTAAAAAAGGGGTTAGCATTTGAAATTTTGGGGACAAAATACATGTTTAAGAAAATAGGAAAATAAGTCAAAATGCAAAAATTTCAGAAGACATGAGTAGTATTTATTTTATAATTTGTAATATTATAAAATTTTATTATATTACATAAATTCCTTGTAAGTTTATAGTAAATTGTGAATTTTTAATTTTACTTTCAATTAGAAAATGAAATGTCATATTAATTAGCGATTTAAAAAAAATACTTTCATATATATCTAAAATATCATCTAGATGCTAAGTAAATAAAATATCACAAGAGTTGCTCTCACCCCACATAAACTAAATTCTCTTTATATCTCTTTGATCTTTTGTTAATTTTGTATTTATTATTTTTCAAAATATTAAAGATACAATTTAGATTTTTGTTCAGAATTTTCAAATTTATAAGATTAATTGCGTCTATAATCATTTTTAACAACTCAATGAACTTGCATCTTCATGGTTGATTACCCTATTTCATCTTGATCACATATCTTAGTCCCGTTGCTTGTCTCTAAAATCGGTTCACTAGTACAATTATGTCCAATTAATAAGGGGTAAATTAAGAATGAATTATAAACTAAAATAAATGGTGATCTAAAAAGAAATCTATTGGTTAATAATTATCTTAAAAAATTCTTTACACTACATTTGCGATTCGGTAAACAGGATCAACTTTGAGATTTTGAACCAAATAGAATACAAATACTAGATGTAGTTTATGTATTTTAAAGTAATAATGTGACTAATCCAGAATTCCACCTTATCCAATTGCTAAACAACATTAAACCCCAATCAAGAACTAACAATCATCCAAACATTTTAAACACTTTTATTCATTCTTCATAGTAAAAAAAAAAAAAAAAGTACATCAATCAAACTGTTAACTTTTCGCTTTACCTACAAACTAATCATGCCAAAAAAAAACCTCTAAAAAATCTCACACTACATAAACAAACAACAAATCTTCCTAAAAATCACCTCTTATAAGGCTGAATATGATAATTCTCAAACTCCGAACCAAAACTAATCGCTTCATCATCAAGTTTCTTCTTCAATCTTCTCCAAGTGCGTAACATATCCGCTTGTATTAACCCTCTATACAACGTTTCAAACGTAACTTTTTGCGGTAAAATTCCTTTTTCAATCATCTCCACAAAATACTCACAAGCTTCTCTCCATGTCCTATTCTCACACAATCCATGTACCAACAAAGTATAACTATCCAAATCCGGTCCAATCCCACTACTTTTCACATCTTCCCAAATTACCCTCACAAGCCCCATTCTTTTCATATTCACAAACATACCCAAAAGTATATTATACGTATGCATATTCGGTACACAATATAACCCATTCCCTTTCATTTTTTCGTATAATTTCATCGCACTTTCCACATCTTTTCTCCCTCTATACTCTTTAAAGAAACAATTATACGTATCACAATTCGGACTCACATTATTTTCCATCATTTCATTTAATAAATCTTCACCTTCTTTAATTCTCCCACATGAACAAAGACACTTAATAACAGATGTATAAGTAACCACATTTGGACATATCCCTTTACTACACATAATCCTTAACTTCTCCAAACTTAAAACAGGTTTATGTGCGCGACTATACACATGTATTAAAATCGAATAACTTGTAACATCTGGTTCAATCTTTCTTTCAAGCATTTCATCAAACACATTCTCAGCTTCTCTAATCACACGATCAAATCTCTCATTAGGGTGAAGACTTGATCTTCTACATATTCCATTTAATATTACATTATATGTAACAACATTAGGTTCGATTCCTTTTTCTAACATTTCGTTTAAGAATTTTCTCGCCATTTCGATTTTTTTTACTTTACACCAACCGTAAATTAAGATAGTGTAGATTTTTGAATTTAATTCTATTCGATATTTTTCTTTGTTAAATATTTCGGTAGCTACTTTTACGTAACTGTATTTACAGAGAGTATCGAGAAGGTAACAAAAATATGATTTCCAAATTAAATTATTTTCTTGTTCAGTGAAAATATGCATTTCGTCAAATGCTCGTATTGCTTGTCTTGTTAAACCTGCAGAAATTAACCTACACGTGAAAAAAAAAATTAAACATTACATGCCTTATTTAGGTTTTACTTATTTTGCATAATATAGGGACTTATAGTGCAAATGTTTAAAAATAAAAAAATTAATTGTATAATACAGGGGATTTATAGTGCAATAAATTCAATGGTATAGCTTATTTTGCAATATATAGGGAGATATAGTTCAATTTTGCATAGTATAGGGATCTAGAGTGCAAATTTTGCATAATATAGAGACCTAGAGTGCAATTAATTCATTAATATCACTTATTTGGCTTACATAGGGACCTATAGTGCATTTTTGCGTAATACAAAGGGACCTAGAGTGCAACTAATTCATTAATATCACTTATTTAGTGCAATTCTGCATAGCACACAGGGACCTAGAGTGCAACTAATTCATTAATATCACTTATTTCGCTTACATAGGGACCTATAGTGAAATTCTGCTTAACAGAGGGGCCTAGAGTGTAACTAATTCATTAATATCACTTATTTTGCATACATAGGGACCTATAGTGCAATCTGCTTAACACATAGGGACCTAGAGTGCAACTAATTCATTAAAATCAGTTATTTTGCATACACAGAGAGTGCAATTAATTCCAATAAAAATGGATAATTGCTCTTAACCCCTTACAAAAATTAAATCTGTAATTAACTCAATATTCAGTTGAAATTAATCAGTTCCATAACACACTAAGCCAATACATACATAAATACACACACTAAGCCAATACATACATACATACCTGCGGATTAAGATATAAAAAGTTGTGAAATTAGGCTTAACGGAGTTCTTCAAATCGCCATGATTTTCATGGTTGTTATATTGGTTATCCATTTGAACAATAAGCTGCCAAGCGACGTCGTATTGTCGAACTTTACAGAGAATATCAATCAAAACATTAAAGGCGGTAGTGTCATGAACATACGGAGGGTGGTGATGTTGTGAATAATGGAAAAAGGCGAGGGCAATTTTGGAAGAATGTTGAAGACGGAGAAGAGTTTGGTGAAGTAGAAAGGGAGTTAAAGTAACGCCGTTAAGTTGAAACGAGGTTTCCATGTAATGGTAAGGGTTATGTTGGTGGAGAAGTATGTTAGAGATTAAATCAGCGTCGTTTGATGGTTGGAGAGTTGGGAGTGAAGGTGGAAGGTTATTTTCGGAAATGAGAATTTCTGGTTCATTTGATTCAGAGGAGAAGAAGGAAGAAGATGAAGTGGAGAAGAAGGAGAGGGAGGAAATGGTTCTTGCGAAAAGGGAAGGGTTGCGGATGTGTATGAGTGCCATAATTCATTCATACGCCCTTCTTCTCTTTTTTTCTTATATATCTATCTACACAATTCCACTTTTGCCCTTCTCAGTTTTATAATAGTAATTTATTTTTAAGAAAAATTCCCTATACATACTATTGTTTTCTGATTTCGATAAATAAATACTCAAAAGTTTACAAAAATATAGTACAATAGATACCCATTTATCTTTAGGCTCACTTTAATACATGTTGTGAAGTTTTAAAGTTAAATGATATGTGTCATTAATTAACACCAAAACTCTATTTACAACTGAAAACTTTGGAAACTGGTTTGTTTATTTTTGTAAACCTGAATATATTATCTTGGAAAACAAAATAGTCATCTTATTATATGTGGTATTTAACAACAATTCTTAAGATAACAGGAGCCGAAAAATGAAATACAGGTATATGTTTGTTTACTTTTATAAATTTAAGTATCTATAAACTTTTTTTTTTTTCAACTAAGTACTTATGTGACAAAATTTGAAACAATAAGTATTCATAAAAAAAAAATTCTTTTATTTTTAATATATAACCAAGTGATATTTAATTTCTATAAAATTCAATCTCATAATTTTACAACTAATATAAAACTCCTACGGAATTTCTATTAGGATGTTCTAAACAATTTTAGGTATAATTTAATCACTTCAATCTTTGATTATAATATTCTATAAATCATCTTGAAGGTTTGCATGTTAAACCGGTTCAATAATATTCTATAGGTAGAGTATGATATAGAGGTAACAAATATATTACTTTTAAGTAGAATTTTATGTAACTAAAAGTAGTACCTGTTTAAAACAAACTAGCACGTTTAATCTCGAGCTTAATTTATATACAACCTCATTATTATGTTCATTTGTTTTTTCTCTTGGTTTTTGGTTTTCTTTTTTTGCCTTAAAAATTTAATTGTACCTTTAATTATATAAGAAGGGCATTAAACACTATCTATAGAACAGAATAGAGTCACAGTAATCTATCTTGAACAAAATTAGTAAAAGAGAATAATAACCTTGACCTCATAATTAAACCATTGATATAATAGATCCAAACTAAAATACTTGAAGTTCAAAAAGCATAACACAAGGTTAAGCCCAAAAGATAATATATTCTCATATGTTAACAAGCCAAATAACACTTTAATTTTCAAAATGCTACCCAAAAAATATACACCTTTTACACATTCAAAACCCTCTGAAATTCACCAGAAATCTTATCATCATCCAAATCTATAACTTCATTTTTATTTTCTTCTTCACCCATTTGTAATATATAAAGCTCTGATTTATAATTATTAAGTAAATCCTCCATTCTTTTTCCCTTATCTGCAAGTCTTTCAATTGTATCCTACACCAAATACATATTTAACACACGTTAATTCACCAAAAAAAACAAAAACAAAAAAAAAAACTTTAAAAAACAAACCTTATTTGCTAAAGTTCGAGTTAAGCTTTTGATTTTCTCTCTAATTTCATTTTCTCTAATTTCTTTTTCACTTAAACGAGGAGTAAAACTCCTGTGCTGTAATTTCACGTCCTTAGGATTGAACGCATATTCCGCTCTGTAAAGAAAAAATTGATAAGCAAATTTAATTATGATGTCATAATTATTAATCATAATGTCATCTTATCTTACCCATTAACGTTATGTTCAAGCGAGGAGCTTAAAGATGAATTTCCCATATATATATTTTTTCTCACCCTGCTGTATACACGTGAATAATATTTAAGGGTAAGATGTATAGGGGTAAAAATGGTGTTTTAACAAACCTTGTGGGTTCCTCATCATCATCAACACCTTCTGGGATAGTGGCTGTTTTGGAGAAGAGTAAGTTATGATCACTAACACCAGCTATTCCTAGACTTTCCAGGAATTTAATGTGGCTTTTTAATGAATCGTCCCTGAAATATAAATTGAAAAATTAATTCTAGTATAGGTCCCTATATTTTGCATATATGACTTTATAGTATGCAAAACAAGATATTAATTGCAATGTAGGTCCCTATATTTTGCAAAAATGACAGTATGTCCCTATAAAATGCAATATAAGATGTTCTTTGAATAATTGAACTATAGCTCCCTATATCTTGCAAAAATGCACTGTATGTCCCAATATAAATGCAATGTAAGATATCCTTTTAAATTAATTGCACTATAAGTCCCTATATTATGCAAAATAAGATATTCTACTGAATTAATTAAACTATAGGTCCCTATCTTATCCAAAATAATCTATATTCAACAATGATCAACACTTCAAATTAAAAATTTTAATAAAAAAAGAACTTGATTTTTAAGTTTTTGAGAAGTTTGGGTTGATCAAGTAAAATTTCTCAAAATTTAAGGGGTTAAAAAAAATAGGGGTAATATTGGCATTTTTCAAAAGTTCAGGGGGGCTCATACATTGTGTTTTGATGACCATGCTCTTCTTGCAATTGTAGTTGAGTCATAGAAATATCAAATCCATGTTCAGGTAAGCGAAAAATGTCCTTAAGATCCTGTCAATAAAAATTAACCATAGTTAAGTACAAATATAACCCTGGTTAAGAAAAATAATATTTACACATTATAGTAACATATTACATACCTGTTGAGTAAAGTAGCTAATTTGTTGTTTATGTTCGGTCGCAGTTTTGAACAAACCTCCTTTAAATACCTAAATTAAAAAAAACATCTTAAAAAAAAATTGGAAAATTAATATAGCAAAAAAAATAAAAAATAAAATACTCACTTGTTTTCTGTATATTTTCTCTTCAACAGTGCTACATGTCATTAATCTATAGACAATAACATCTTTTGTCTGGCCAATACGATATGCTCGATCCACACTTTGATTATCCGTGCTGCAAATAAATTAATATGAGGGCCTATAGTGCAAATTGTATATAATATAGTGATTTAATTTGTATGTATTAAATATTTAGCTTTTCTATAATGAAATGTAGGTTATTTTGTATAATATAGGGATTTATAGAGTAATTATTTTAAAAAAATTAATGAGGGACGGTAGTGCAATTTTTGCATAATATAGGGACATGTAGTGCAATTTTTGAATAATATAGGGACCTATATTGCAATTCTTATATAGTATAGGGACTTATAGTGTAACTGATTCAAAAATTAATATGAGGGCCTGTAGTACAAATTTGCATGATATGGGGACCTATCATGCAACTTTTACATAACATAGAAACCTATAGTGTCACTATTTTTTTTTTAAAATATAAGGGACTATAGAGCAATTTTTGCACAATAAACGGACCTAGAATGCAAATTCTACATAATACGGGGACTTATCTTGCAAATTTTACATAGCATAGGGCCTATATTGCAAATTTTGTATAATATATGGACTTATAGTGTAACTTATTCAAAAAAAAAATTGAGAGCCTATAGTACAATTTCTGCATAATACAGGGACCTATAATGCAAATTGTATGTATCGTATAAGTATGAATATTTTATCTTTTCTATAAAGATATATAAGTTAATTTGTATAATATAGGTACTTATAGTGTAACAAATTCAAAAAAATAAACATGAGGGACTATAATGCAAATAGTATATAATATAGGGACTTATAGTGCAATAAGAATAAAAAAAAAAAGGTGTGGACCTTGGATTCCAAGCTGGATCAACAACAATAACACGATCAGCATTTGTGAGTGTAAGACCAAGACCACCAACTTGAGATGTTAACAGAAATATGGGGGCCCCATTACCCTCTTGAAATTCCTGACAAAATATATAAATATTAAATTAAATAATGATAACATTAATTTCAAAGACTTATGAAAAATAAATTAATAAAAAGTAGACGACAAACTTCAACAATCTTCAATCGATCATTCGCTTTAGTAGTCCCATCAATTCGCATAAACCCATAACCACGTAACAATAAAGCATCCTGAGAATTTCAAAAAAATATTAAAAAGAGTTTCATGAAGAGAAAATTTCTTTTTTTAGTCCTCGAAACATTGTTTTTTACGGCATTAATCCTCGTAATCAAATTCCATCCATTTTTAACTTTAAGTCTGTGTAGCACTAAAATAGTCCTCAAAAATTTAAAATACCCCAAAATGGTCCCTGAAATTTTTTTAGACTTAATTGCACTTATCTCGCTATATTTTGCAAAAATTACACTTTAGGTTCTTATATTTTGCAAAAATTACACTATAGGTTCCTATATTTTGCAAAAATTACACTACAGGTTCCAATATTTTGCAAAAATTACACTACATGTCCCTATAGTTTACAAAAATTACATTATAGGTCACTATATGCCCCTATATTATATAAAAATTGCACTTATTTCCCTAAATTTTTCAAAAATTACACTATAGATCCCTATATTATATAAAAATTTCACTATGGGTCTGATATTTTACTTTATTTTAATTTAATTACTATATAAAATAACTTATATTCTATTGTAGAAAAACAAATATTTATACAAATAAAATAAATTATAATAGTTACGGGGCCAAAACAAACACTCTAAAAATCTTGAAGGACCATAAACTTATTAAATTTTATTTTTTTCGAGTATCAGAAAAATTATCTCAAATGTTAACGCAAAAATCCATCCCTGTTTGCCACGTGGCCCTTATAATGGTCAAAATCGTACACACGAGGGGACAAAAATGAAATTCAAGGACCATTCAAGAGAATATCCTATAGTTCGAGGACTAAAAAAGAAAGAATATACAATACTTACCTCAATCAAGTTAAGCATCTTGCGAGTTTGTGAAAAGATAAGCACATTATGACCCTCTGGTATCAAGTTATCCTGTAAAAACCGATTAAATAAGCTATAAAATAAAAATTGCGATTTAAAAATAAATTAAAAAATAATAATACTTACCAATAAAGACATAATGAAAGAAATTTTACAAGAAATTTCTTGTTTGCCAGTAATATCAAATTTTTGAGCAGCATCAGCTAAATATCTAGCTAATTCTTCAGCTTTAGCATAATCTTCTTCATTTAAATTAGAATCCTCCATTTTTTCTAAAACAGCTTCACCAGCTCTTTTTGTTAATAGTAATGGATGATCACATATTTTTTTTAATATTGTTAAAGCAGCTAATGGTGATTTATCTTTTGATGATACAACTATTTTACTGTTTAAAAAAGCTGCATATAAATGTCTCTGTAAAAAAAATTTAAATAATTAGGTTTAGTAAGAGAGTGAGGAAAAAAATTAAATATTTTACCTGGGAGCTTGTTAATTTTAGCCATACTATAATCTCGTTCTTTTTTGAAAGTGTATTATCACCTGTTTCATCACTTTGTAGAAATACCTCGTTTTTCATTCTTCGTAGAAAATAAGGTTGAATTTTTTCCCTCAATTCCTATAAAAACAAAATATATACATTTTAATCCTCATGAATTATTACTAAAATTACAGGAATAACATTTGGTTAACTTTAAAAGCTTGAGGACAAAATGTGTAATTAGCCTATAGTTCAGGGACTATTTGGGAAATTATATATTATTTATTTGTCAATGGAATGCAAATTTATAATAGATAGGGAGCAAATTTATAATTCCTTCCTCAAATTTCTAAAAGTTGCCCAAATGGTCCTAGAACTTCATTTTTATCCCCTGGTTAGTCCTTGCGTAAAAGATGGATAGTTCAGGGACCATTTTGGGAGATTTAAAACTTTGGGTAACAAAAATACTCGTTAGAGTGAAAATAGATGGAATTTAATCGGAGGTAAAAAACGAAATTGGAGAATTGTTTGGGTAACTTTAAACGTTCAGGGACCAAAATGAAAATTTCACCTTTGCAACAGTAGAACCAATACGCTTTTCTCTATCAGATGCATCTTTATTATTTGCACGAAGAATATGATTCTCATATTTTTCCTTAAACCTATATAGCACAAAGATATATATTAAAAAAAAAAGATTTATTATTAAAAGAGTTGATAATTTGGAGAAATTCAAACTTATCTTACCATTTCTTATCACCAAGAAGCCCAGGACACGAGAAATTGAACAGGGCCCACAATTCCTGATATTTAAACAAGTAAGAGAATTTAGAAAATAAATCAATAATACCATTTCCTTGCAGAAAATAAATAAAAATTAAAGCATACCTTAAGATTGTTTTGAATAGGTGTACCACTAATTATAATTCTACGAGCACATGGTACTGCAAGTAAACTTTTAGCTCTTTGTGTACTAGGATTTTTTATGAGATGGCCCTGTAAATTTGAAGAAATAATTATTAATAAAAGTAATTATTAAATTAAAAAAACACGTGTTTTGTTTATTTACCTCATCAAGAATCATATAGTCCCATACATAATCATCTTCATCTTCTTCATCATTATAACGATCATTTCCACTTAAGGCATTAACATTATTTCTTACAATATCATAAGTTGTCAGAAGAACACCTTTTCCCTATAATTTAAAATCATACAGATACATATATATTAATAAATATAAGGAGCTATAGTGCAATTTTTGCATAATATAGGGATATATAATGTAATTAACTAAATAAAAACAGCCCTTATAGTGCAGTTTTTGCAGAATATAGGGATCTATAGTGCAATTTATGCATAATATAGGCACATATAGTGCAATTAACTTGAAAAATGGGCCCCCCTTACCCCATAATAGAGGGGCCTATAGTGCATTTTTTGCATAATATGGGGACTTATAGTGCACATTTTGCATAATATAGGGACATATAGCACAATTAACTAAAGGGGTCTATAGTGCAATTAACTAATAAAAATTTGGCTCCGTTACTCTATAATATAGGTCCCTATAGTGTAGTTTTTGCATAATATAGGGACTTATAGCACAGGTAATTAAACTGAACTATAGTGCAATTAACCAATATAAAATCGGGCTCCCTTGCTCTATATTATAGGGCCCTATAGTTCAGTTTTTGCATATTATAAGGACCTATAATGTAACTAATAAAAAATCAAGCTCCCTTACCCTTATAATATAGGTCCCTATAGTGCAGTTTTTGCATAATATAGAGACATATAGCACAGTTAACTAAAGGGACCTATAGTGCAATTAACTAATAATGAATAAAGCTCCCATAGTTTATAATATACCTGAAGTACATATGCCAACTCATATTGCCTAGCTTTTGCACAGGTACCATAATACCTACACAATGGAATAAAGAACAAGATATTAATTTATTTATTTTTAACAGAAACTCAAATATTTACAGAAAAAAAAAAACTCACTCTTTAGTCATATGAGAAAGTCCAACAGCTGATAATTCTTTTATCCAGTGGGGTAAAAGCGTCTTTGGAGCAACAATTAAAACCCTTTTAATCAATTTTGAATGAAATAATCCCGTCAAAAACCCACATATCTACAAAAATGATATTAAATCATTCACAAGTTAAAAAAATAAGATAAATTTAATAATTTTAGAGCAAATTTCCTTTTTAGTCCTCAAACTATAGGAAGCTCTCCCGAATAGTCCTCGAAAGTGTTACATGGCAAAGACATTTGAGGACCATATTAATAAAAGGGATGTAATTCAGGACCCATTTTGGGGAATTTTGAAACTTTAGGGACTATTTGGATAACAAAAATACCCATTACCACAGGGACTTTACGGTAAAAATGGATGAAAGTTGATGCAGGGACAAAGGAAGGTAAAAGAACAAAGTTCGAGGACCAAAGTAGTAAAAGGGATATAATTCAGGCACCATTTTGGGAAATCTTAAATCTTTGGGGACTATTTGGGTAACAAAGATACCCATTAACGATAAAAATTGGTGGAATTTGATGCAGGGACTAAGGGAGGTAAAAAAACAAACTTCAAGGACCAAACTGGTAAAAGGGGGTGGTTCAGGGACCATTTTGGGAAATTTTAAAACTTGTAAAGACTATTTTGGTAACAAAAATAAACATTGCCACAAGGACTTAAAAAAAAAAAATTCGCGGACCATTCGAGAAACTAGCCTATAATTAAAGGACCAAAAAGCAAATATACTCAAATATAACAGAAAAAATAAAAAGAATTTAGAATTACACACACCTGCATAGTCTTCCCTAAACCCATATCATCACCTAAAATTCCACCTTTACCCTTACAATGAAGTGACCATAACCATTTTAACCCTTCACGTTGATGAGGATACAACATTTTCGAAATCCCAGTTGGTAATTTATACGAAGATTTTGGATCACTCAACGTAAATAAATCATTTGTCTCAGTAAAAATAGCTTCTCCAAAATCTTCAACTTTACTAGAAGAAGAATCATCCAAATTATATTTCGATTTCATTATTTTTTTACCCCCAACACTTTTTTTACCACTCACAATCATACAATCTTCATCTTCTTCATCTAGTTTCGATATTTTCGAACGTGAAAATTCGAATTTCGAATTTCTAATTTCACTTTTATTCGATTTTTCGACTTTATTAACTTTATCGAAAAATGCATGACCTGATAATGGGTTTTTCCAGTCACAGTTTTTTCCAAACTCATCTTCTGAACTTTGAAAATCGATTTTTATCTTTTGAATTTTTTGCTTTATTTGAGGATATTATACATTTTTTTTATTTTATGTGTCGTCTTTGAAAAAGAATCTATCCCCAAGATTCCCATAGGTCATGAAATTTATCTTTGAAACTTTATAAGTCAATTATCTATAAAAGAATTTTTCTCTTCCAATACCACTGAATTAGAATGATTGAATATATATGAACATAATATCTTAGAAATTTTTTCTCTACAATTTCGTGTAATCCAAACAAATAGATAGACTATTAGAATCCTATAATCTAATTTCTTCCCTTCCAATCTTCCAATCTAAACAAACTCTTAAGAAAATAAACGCTAATGTTTTATTGATTTTTAAAATAATTTTTAACATTAAATTAAAAAATGAGGATGCACGAGCGCACTCACTACAAAACTAATGGAATTCTTAAAAAAGGGGTTAGCATTTGAAATTTTGGGGACAAAATACATGTTTAAGAAAATAGGAAAATAAGTCAAAATGCAAAAATTTCAGAAGACATGAGTAGTATTTATTTTATAATTTGTAATATTATAAAATTTTATTATATTACATAAATTCCTTGTAAGTTTATAGTAAATTGTGAATTTTTAATTTTACTTTCAATTAGAAAATGAAATGTCATATTAATTAGCGATTTAAAAAAAATACTTTCATATATATCTAAAATATCATCTAGATGCTAAGTAAATAAAATATCACAAGAGTTGCTCTCACCCCACATAAACTAAATTCTCTTTATATCTCTTTGATCTTTTGTTAATTTTGTATTTATTATTTTTCAAAATATTAAAGATACAATTTAGATTTTTGTTCAGAATTTTCAAATTTATAAGATTAATTGCGTCTATAATCATTTTTAACAACTCAATGAACTTACATCTTCATGGTTGATTACCCTATTTCATCTTGATCACATATCTTAGTCCCGTTGCTTGTCTCTAAAATCGGTTCACTAGTACAATTATGTCCAATTAATAAGGGGTAAATTAAGAATGAATTATAAACTAAAATAAATGGTGATCTAAAAAGAAATCTATTGGTTAATAATTATCTTAAAAAATTCTTTACACTACATTTGCGATTCGGTAAACAGGATCAACTTTGAGATTTTGAACCAAATAGAATACAAATACTAGATGTAGTTTATGTATTTTAAAGTAATAATGTGACTAATCCAGAATTCCACCTTATCCAATTGCTAAACAACATTAAACCCCAATCAAGAACTAACAATCATCCAAACATTTTAAACACTTTTATTCATTCTTCATAGTAAAAAAAAAAAAAATACATCAATCAAACTGTTAACTTTTCGCTTTACCTACAAACTAATCATGCCAAAAAAAAACCTCTAAAAAATCTCACACTACATAAACAAACAACAAATCTTCCTAAAAATCACCTCTTATAAGGCTGAATATGATAATTCTCAAACTCCGAACCAAAACTAATCGCTTCATCATCAAGTTTCTTCTTCAATCTTCTCCAAGTGCGTAACATATCCGCTTGTATTAACCCTCTATACAACGTTTCAAACGTAACTTTTTGCGGTAAAATTCCTTTTTCAATCATCTCCACAAAATACTCACAAGCTTCTCTCCATTTCCTATTCTCACACAATCCATGTACCAACAAAGTATAACTATCCAAATCCGGTCCAATCCCACTACTTTTCACATCTTCCCAAATTACCCTCACAAGCCCCATTCTTTTCATATTCACAAACATACCCAAAAGTATATTATACGTATGCATATTCGGTACACAATATAACCCATTCCCTTTCATTTTTTCGTATAATTTCATCGCACTTTCCACATCTTTTCTCCCTCTATACTCTTTAAAGAAACAATTATACGTATCACAATTCGGACTCACATTATTTTCCATCATCTCATTTAATAAATCCTCACCTTCTTTAATTCTCCCACATGAACAAAGACACTTAATAACAGATGTATAAGTAACCACATTTGGACATATCCCTTTTTCACGCATAATCCTTAATTTCTCCAAAGTTAAAACAGGTTTATGTGCGCGACTATACACATGTATTAATATCGAATAACTCGTAACATCTGGTTCAATCCTTCTTTCAAGCATTTCATCAAACACATTCTCGGCTTCTCTAATTACACGGTCAAATCTTTCATTAGGGTGAAGACTCGATCTTCTACATATTCCATTTAATATTACATTATATGTAACAACATTAGGTTCGATTCCTTTTTCTAACATTTCGTTTAAAAATTTTCTCGCCATTTCGATTTTTTTTACTTTACACCAACCGTAAATTAAAATGGTGTAGATTTTTGAATTTAATTCTATTCGATATTTCTCTTTGTTAAATATTTCGGTTGCTACTTTTACGTAACTGTATTTACAGAGTGTATCGAGAAGGTAACAAAAATATGATTTCCAAATTAAATTGTTTTCTTGTTCAGTGAAAATATGCATTTCGTCAAATGCTCGTATGGCTTGTCTAGTTAAACCTGCAGAAATTAACCTACACGTGAAAAAAAAAATTAAAAAATTAAATGCCTTATTTAGGTTTTACTTATTTTGTATAATATAGGGACTTATAGTGCAAATATTTAAAAATAAAAATTAATTGTGTAATACAGGGGATCTATAGTGTGATAAATTCAATGGTATAGGTTATTTTGCAATATATAGGGAGATATAGTGCAATTTTGTTTAGTATAGGGATATAGAGTGCAATTCTGGATAATATAGAGACCTATAGTGTAACTAATTCATTGATATCACTTATTTCACATACATAGGGACATATAATGCAATTCTGCGTAACACACAGGGGCCTAGAGTGCAATTAATTCATTAATATCACTTATTTGGCTTACATAGGGACCTATAGTGCAATTCTGCGTAACACACAGGGACCTATAGTGCAACTAATTCATTAATATCACTTATTTCACTTACATAGGGACCTAGAGTGCAACTAATTCATTAATATCACTTATTTGGCTTACATAGGGACCTATAGTGCATTTTTGCGTAACACACAGGGACCTAGAGTGCAACTAATCATTAATATCATTTATTTCGCATACATAGGGACCTATAGTGCAATCTGCGTAACACATAGGGACCTAGAGTGCAACTAATTCATTAAAATCAGTTATTTTGCATACATAGAGAGTGCAATTAACTCTAATAAAAATGGTTAATTGCTCTTAACCCCTTACGAAAATTAAATCTGTAAATAACTCAATATTCAGTTGAAATTAATCAGTTCCATAATACACTAAGCCAATACACACATACATACATACATACATACCTGCGGATTAAGATATAAAAAGTTGTGAAATTGGGCTTAACGGAGTTCTTCAAATCAGCATGATTTTCCTGGTTGTTAAACTGGTTATCCATTTGAACAATAAGCTGCCAAGCGACGTCGTATTGTCGAACTTTACATAGAATATCAATCAAAACATTAAAGGCGGTAGTGTCATGAACATACGGAGGGTGGTGATGTTGTGAATAATGAAAAAACGCGAGGGCAATTTTGGAAGAATGTTGAAGACGGAGAAGAGTTTGGTGAACTAGAAATGGAGTTAAAGTAACGCCGTTAAGTTGAAACGAGGTTTCCATGTAATGGTAAGGGTTATGTTGGTGGAGAAGTATGTTAGAGATTAAATCAGCGTCGTTTGATGGTTGGAGAGTTGGGAGTGAAGGTGGAAGGTTATTTTCGGTAATGAGAATTTCTGGTTCATTTGATTCAGAGGAGAAGAAGGAAGAAGATGAAGTGGAGAAGAAGGAGATGGAGGAAATGGTTCTTGCGAAAAGGGAAGGGTTGCGGATGTGTATGAGTGCCATAATTCATTCATAAGCCCTTCTTCTCTTTTTTATCTTATATATCTATCTACACAATTCCACTTTTGCCCTTCTCAGTTTTATAATAGTAATTTATTTTTAAGAAAAATTCCCTATACATACTATTGTTTTCTGATTTCGATAAATAAATACTCAAAAGTTTAAAAAATATACAATAGATACCCATTTATCTTTAGGCTCACTTTAATACATGTTGTGAAGTTTTAAAGTTAAATGATATGTGTCATTAATTAACACCAAAACTCTATTTACAACTGAAAACTTTGGAAACTGGTTTGTTTATTTTTGTAAACCTGAATATATTATCTTGGAAAACAAAATAGTCATCTTGTTATATGTGGTATTTAACAACAATTCTTAAGATAACAGGAGCCTAAAAATGAAATACGGGTATATGTTTGTTTACTTTTATAAATTTAAGTATCTATATACTTTTTTTTTATCAACTGAGTATTCATAAAAAAAAATTCTTTTATTTTTAATATATAACCAAGTGATATTTAATTTCTATAAAATTCAATCTCATAATTTTACAACTAATATAAAACTCCTACGGAATTTCTATTAGGATGTTCTAAACAATTTTAGGTATAATTTAATCACTTCAATCTTTGATAATAATATTCTATAAATCATCTTGAAGGTTTGCATGTTAAACCGGTTCAATAATATTCTATAGGTAGAGTATGATATAGAGGTAACAAATATATTACTAGAATTTTATGAAACTAAAAGTAGTACGTGTTTAAAACAAACTAGCACGTTTAATCTCGACCTTAATTTATATACAACCTCATTATTATGTTCATTTGTTTTTTCTCTTGGTTTTTGGTTTTCTTTTTTTGCCTTAAAAATTTAATTGTACCTTTAATTATATAAGAAGGGCATTAAACACTATCTATAGAACAGAATAGAGTCACATTAATCTATCTTGAACAAAATTAGTAAAAGAGAATAATAACCTTGACCTCATAATTAAACCATTGATATAATAGATCCAAACTAAAATACTTGAAGTTCAAAAAGCATAACACAAGGTTAAGCCCAAAAGATAATATATTCTCATATGTTAACAAGCCAAATAACACTTTAATTTTCAAAATGCTACCCAAAAAATATACACCTTTTACACATTCAAAACCCTCTGAAATTCACCAGAAATCTTATCATCATCCAAATCTATAACTTCATTTTTATTTTCTTCTTCACCCATTTGTAATATATAAAGCTCTGATTTATAATTATTAAGTAAATCCTCCATTCTTTTTCCCTTATCTGCAAGTCTTTCAATTGTATCCTACACCAAATCACAATATACATATTTAACATACGTTAATTCACCAAAAGAAAACAAAAAAAAATTAAAAAACAAACCTTATTTGCTAAAGTACGAGTTAAGCTTTTGATCTTCTCTCTAATTTCATTTTCTCTAATTTCCCTTTCGCTTAAACGAGGAGTAAAGCTCCTGTGCTGTAATTTCACATCCTTTGGATTAAACGCATATTCCGCTCTGTAAAAAAAAAAAAAGATAAGCGAATTTAATTATGATGTCATAATTATTAATTATAATGTCATCTTATCTTACCCATTAACGTTATGTTCAAGCGAGGAGCTTAAAGATGAATTTCCCATATATATGTTTTTTCTCACCCTGCTGTACACACGTGAATAACACATAAGGGTAAGATGTAAAAAAGGGTATATTATAGGGGTAAAAATGGTATTTTAACAAACCTTGTGGGTTCCTCATCATCATCCCCACCTTCAGGGATAGTGGCTGTTTTGGAGAAGAGTAAGTTATGATCACTAACACCAGCTATTCCTAGACTCTCCAGGAATTTAATGTGGTTTTTTAATGAATCGTCCCTGAAATAAAAATTGAAAAATTAATTCTAGTATAGGTCCCTATATTTTGCAAATATGACTTTATAGTATGCAAAACAAGATATTAATTGCAATGTAGGTCCCTATATTTTGCAAAAATGACAGTATGTCCCTATAAAATGCAATATAAGATGTTCTTTGAATAATTGAACTAAGCTCCCTATATCTTGCAAAAATGCACTGTATGTCCCAATATAAATGCAATGTAAGATATCCTTTTAAATTAATTGCACTATAAGTCCCTATATTATGCAAAATAAGATATTCTACTGAATTAATTAAACTATAGGTCCCTATCTTATCCAAAATAATCTATATTCAACAATGATCAACACTTCAAATTAAAAATTTTAATAAAAAAAGAACTTGATTTTTAAGTTTTTGAGAAGTTTGGGTTGATCAAGTAAAATTTCTCAAAATTTAAGGGGTTAAAAAAAATAGGGGTAATATTGGCATTTTTCAAAAGTTCAGGGGGGCTCATACATTGTGTTTTGATGACCATGCTCTTCTTGCAATTGTAGTTGAGTCATAGAAATATCAAATCCATGTTCAGGTAAGCGAAAAATGTCCTTAAGATCCTGTCAATAAAAATTAACCATAGTTAAGTACAAATATAACCCTGGTTAAGAAAAATAATATTTACACATTATAGTAACATATTACATACCTGTTGAGTAAAGTAGCTAATTTGTTGTTTATGTTCGGTCGCAGTTTTGAACAAACCTCCTTTAAATACCTAAATTAAAAAAAACATCTTAAAAAAAAATTGGAAAATTAATATAGCAAAAAAAATAAAAAATAAAATACTCACTTGTTTTCTGTATATTTTCTCTTCAACAGTGCTACATGTCATTAATCTATAGACAATAACATCTTTTGTCTGGCCAATACGATATGCTCGATCCACACTTTGATTATCCGTGCTGCAAAAGAATTAATATGAGGGACTTGAATGCAATTTTTAAATAATATAGGCATTTATAGTGTAATTTGTATATCATATAGTGATTTAATTTATATGTATGAATATTTTATAAATATAGGTTATTATTTATAATAAAGGGATTTATAGTGTAATTATTTAAAAAAAATTAATGAGGGACTGTAGTGCAATTTTTGCATAATATAAGGACATGTAGTGCAATTTTTGAATAATATAGGGACCTATATTGCAATTCTTATATAGTATAGGGACTTATAGTGTAACTGATTCAAAAAATTAATATGAGGGCCTGTAGTACAAATTTGCATGATATGGGGACCTATCATGCAACTTTTACATGACATAGGAACCTATAGTGTAACTAATTTTAAAAAAATAATATATTAGGGACTATAGAGCAATTTGTGCATAATAAACAGACCTAGAGTGCAAATTTTACATAATACAGGGACCTATATTGCAAATTTTACATAACATAGGACCTATATTGCAAATATTGTATAATATAGGGACTTATAGTGTAACTAATTCAAAATAAAATTGAGAGCCTATAGTACAATTTCTGCATAATACAGGAACCTATAGTGCAAATTGTATGTATTGTACTATGAATATTTTATCTTTTCTATAAGGATATATAGGTTAATTTGTATAATATAATTCAAAAAAAATAACATGAGGGACTATAATGCAATTAGTATATAATATAAGGACTTATAGTGCAATAAGAATAAAAATAAAAAGGTGTGGACCTTGGATTCCAAGCTGGATCAACAACAATAACACGATCAGCATTAGTGAGTGTAAGACCAAGACCACCAACTTGAGATGTTAATAGAAATATGGGGGCCCCATTACCCTCTTGAAATTCCTGAAAAATATATAAAAATATTAATTTAATTTAATTTAAAGATTTAAAAAATAAATTAATTAAAAGTAGATGACAAACTTCAACAATCTTCAATCGATCATTCGCTTTAGTGGTCCCATCAATTCGCATAAACCCATAACCACGTAACAATAAAGCATCCTGAAAATTTTAAAATAAAAATTAAAAAGAGTTTAAAGCACAATCTGTTTCATGAAGAGCAAATTTCTTTTTTTTAGTCCTCGAAACATTGTTTATTACGGCCATTAGTCCTCGTAATCAAATTCCATCCATTTTTAACGTTAAGTGTGTGTAGCAACGGATATTTGTGTTACTAAAATAGTCCTCAAAAATTTAAAATACCCCAAAATGGTCCCCGAACTATCCCCTTTTACCAATTTGGTCCTCCAACTTCAAACATTTTTTATTTGGACGGGGCAACACCCCCCGAATTTTTTTTTGACTTAATTGCACTTATCATGCTATATTTTGCAAAAAATACACTATATGTCCCTATATTAAATAAAAATTACACTTATTTCCCTAAATTTTCAAAAATTACACTATAGGTCCCTATATTATATAAAATTGGCACCATGGGTCTTTTTTTTTTAAATTAATTACACTATAACATAACTTACATTCTCTTGTAGAAATAACAATTTTTTTATAAAAAATAAAATATATTTCAATAGTTACCGGGCCAAAAGAAAGACTCTAAAAAGTTTGAAGGACCATAAGCTTATTGAATTTTATTTTTTTCGAGGATTAAAAATAGTTTAAAGCATAGTTCCATCCCTGTTTACCATGTGGCACTTAATGGTCAAAATCTTATAACCACGGGACAAAAATGAAGTTCAAGGACCAATATAGAGAATAGCCTATACTTCAAGGACCAAAAAAGAAAGTATTACAATACTCACCTCAATCAAGTTAAGCATCTTGCGAGTTTGAGAAAAGATAAGCACATTATGACCTTCTGGTATCAAGTTATCCTGTAACAAAACGATTAAATAAGCTATAAAATAAGAGTATCACTAAAAAAAATTACGATAAAAAAAATACTTACCAATAAAGACATAATGAAAGAAATTTTACAAGAAATTTCTTGTTTGCCAGTAATATCAAATTTTTGAGCAGCATCAGCTAAATATCTAGCTAATTCTTCAGCTTTAGCATAATCTTCTTCATTTAAATTAGAATCCATTTTTTCTAAAACAGCTTCACCAGCTCTTTTTGTTAATAGTAATGGATGATCACATATTTTTTTTAATATTGTTAAAGCTGCTAATGGTGATTTATCTTTTGATGATACAACTATTTTACTGTTTAAAAAAGCTGCATATAAATGTCTCTGAAAAAAAAAATTAAAAAATAATTAGGTTTAATAAGAGTGTGAGGGAAAAAAAATTAATTAAATATTTTACCTGGGAGCTTGTTAATTTTAGCCATACTATAATCTCGTTCTTTTTTGATAGTGTATTATCTCCTGTTTCATCACTTTGTAGAAATACCTCGTTTTTCATTCTTCGGAGAAAATAAGGTTGGATTTTTTCCCTCAATTCCTGGAAAAAAATATATAAATTTTAATCCTCATGAATAATATTTGGGTAACTTTAAAAGGTTGAGGACAAAATGTGAAATTAGCCTATAGTTCAGGGACTATTTGGGGAATTTAACTATTATTGATTTGTCAATGGAATGCAAACTTATAATAAATAAGGAGTAAATTTCTTTTTCCGTTGCCAAACTTCTAAAGTTACACAAGTGGTCCTTG
Organism: Nemophila menziesii; assembly: GCA_029959085.1. Taxonomy (NCBI): domain Eukaryota; kingdom Viridiplantae; phylum Streptophyta; class Magnoliopsida; order Boraginales; family Hydrophyllaceae; genus Nemophila; species Nemophila menziesii. Next base: position 54,052,684 of record JARWIR010000007.1, read on the forward strand.
AACTTTATTGTTGGCCCCCTGGTTAGTCCTTGCGTAAAAGATGGATAGTTCAGGGACCATTTTGGGAAATTTAAAACTTTGGGTAATAAAAATACCGATTAGAGTGTGAAAATGGATAGAATTTAATCGGAGGTAAAAAAACAAAGTTGGAGGATTGTTTGGGTAACTTTACAAGTACAGGGACCAAAAAGAAAATATCACCTTTGCAACAGTTGAACCAATACGCTTTTCTCTATCAGATGCGTCTTTATTATTTGCACGAAGAATATGATTCTCATATTTTTCCTTAAACCTATAACACAAGATATATTAAAATTAAACAAAAATTAATATTAAAAGAGTTGATAATTTGAAGAAATTCATTATCTTACCATTTCTTATCACCAAGTAACCCAGGACAAGAAAAATTGAATAGGGCCCACAATTCCTGGGTTTAATTAAACAAGTAAGAAAAAATAAAAAAATAAATCAATAATACTATTTTATTGCAGAAAATAAATAAATAAAAATACCTTTAAATTGTTTTGAATAGGTGTACCACTAATTATAATTCTACGAGCACAAGGTACTGCAAGTAAACTTTTAGCTCTTTGTGTACTAGGATTTTTTATGAGATGGCCCTGTAAATTAGACAAAATAATTATTGATAAAAGTAATAATTAAATTAAAAAAACACGTGTTTTGTTTATTTACCTCATCAAGAATCATATAGTCCCATACATAATCATCTTCATCTTCTTCATCATTATAACGATCATTTCCACTTAAGGCATTAACATTATTTCTTACAATATCATAAGTTGTCAGAAGAACACCTTTTCCCTATAATTTAAATCATATATTAGACTAAAAGGTCCAATTTCAGTAAATGTAATACAGATAAAATATATGGACTTGTAAATGTAGGGACCTATAGTGTAATTATTGCATAATATAAGGATATATAGTGGAATTAACTTATAAAATGGCCCCTTATCCCATAATATTGGGACCTATAGTGCAGATTTTGCATAATAAAGGGACCTCCTATAGCGCAGTTTTTGCATAATGTAGGGTTATATAGTGCAATTAACTTAAAAAATGGGTCCATTACACCCATAATATTGGGACCTAAAGTGCAAATTTTGCATAATATAGGGACCAATAGTGCAACTTTTGCATAATATAGGCACATATAGTGCAATTGACTAAAAAGAATCACTCCCTCTTTTACCCCATAATATAGGGCCCTATAGTGCGATTTTTCTGTATGCAGTTTTTGCATACGATAGGTCCCTATAGTGCAGTTTTTGCATAATATAGGTCCCTATAGTGCATTCATATCTTACTTAAATTGTAACAGTAAACAAATTCAATACCTGAAGTACATAGGCCAACTCATATTGCCTAGCTTTTGCACAGGTACCATAATATCTACACAATGGGAAAAAAAAATTAAGATCTTAAATATTAAAAATTAAAAATTAAACTAAAAAACTCACTCTTTAGTCATATGAGAAAGTCCAACAGCTGATAATTCTTTAATCCAATGGGGTAAAAGCGTCTTTGGAGCAACAATTAAAACCCTTTTAATCAATTTCGAATGAAATAATCCCGTCAAAAACCCACATATCTACAAAATATTATTGAATCATTCACAAGTTAAAAAAATAAGATAAATTTAATAATTTTAGAGCAAATTTCCTTTTTAGTCCTCAAACTATAGGAAGTTCTCCCGAATAGTCCTCGAAAGTATTACGTGGAAAAGACATTTGAGGACCAAATCAATAAAAGGGATGTAATTCACTTCAGGACCCATTTTGGGGAATTTTGAAACTTTAGGGACTATTTGTATAACAAAAATAACCATAACCACACGGACTTAACGGTAAAAATTGATGAAAGTTGATGCAGGGACAAAGAGAGGTAAAAAAACAAAGTTCGAGGACCAAAGAAGTAAAAGGGATATAATTCAGGCACCATTTTTGGGATTTTTAAAACTTTAGGGACTATTTGGATAACAAAAATAACCACAACCACAAGGATTTAACGATAAAAATGGATGGAATTTGATGCAGGGACTAAGGGAGGTGAAAAAATTAGGTTAGAGGACCAAACTGGTAAAAGGGGATAGTTCAGAGACCATTTTGGGGAATTTTTAAACTTTTAGGCACTATTTGGATAACAAAAATACCTATTTCCACACAGACTTAACGATAAAAACAAAGTTCAAGGACCAAACTGGTAAAAAGGGGATAATTCAGGGACCATTTTGGGGAATTCCAAAACTTTTAAGGACTATTTTGGTAACAAAAATACCCATTGCCACAAGGACTCAAAAAAAACAAAGATCGAGGACCATTCAAGAAACTAGCCTATAATTCAAGGACTAAAAAGTAAATGTACTCAAATATAACAGAAAAAATAAAAAAAATTAGAAGTACACACCTGCATAGTCTTCCCTAAACCCATATCATCACCTAAAATTCCACCTTTACCCTTACAATGAAGAGACCATAACCATTTTAACCCTTCACGTTGATGAGGATACAACATTTTCGAAATCCCAGTTGGTAATTTATACGAAGATTTTGGATCACTTAAAGTAAATAAATCATTTGTCTCAGTAAAAATAGCTTCTCCAAAATCTTCAACTTTACTAGAAGAAGAATCATCCAAATTATATTTCGATTTCATAATTTTTTTACCCCCAACACTTTTTTTACCACTCACAATCATACAATCTTCATCTTCTTCATCTAATTTTGATATTTTCGAACGTGAAAATTCAAATTTCGAATTTCTAATTTCACTTTTGTTGGATTTTTCAATTTTGTTACTTTTTTCGAAAAATGCATGACCTGATAATGGGTTTTTCCAGTCACAGTTTTTCCCAAACTCATCTTCTGAACTTTGAAAATCGATTTTTTTTACAGTGTTTACTTTGTTTTTAACTGAATCAATCTCTTTTTGTGGCCTTGTTTTCTCAATAGATAAAATATCAAGCTTTGAAGTTAAATCATGGAGAAGATCTCGAATTTCATTAGCTGCACCACCACTATTATTAGCGGCACCACCACTAACTGTATTTTTCACCTGAGCCGGTGACTCAAAATCATACGCCACCTCATCATTATTAGCGGCACCACCACTAGTCACTGTATTTTTCACCGGTGATTCAAAATCGACCAAATCTTCATACGCCACCTCAGCATCAGTATTTTTAGCCGAGATTTTGCATAATCTGCGCCTTCCTGCTATTTTCACCTTCTTTTCCTTATTTCCCTCTCCTAAAATTCATTTATCAAAAATCTAAACCATTTAAAAACAAAAAAAATTAAAATCGAATAGGTATAAATAAATAAATACCTGAACTCCCGAATTTGAAATTAGATTCACCAGAAAATTCAGGGTTTTTTACGCTCTTTTCCGAAACTTGAGAACTACCAAACTCAAATACTGTTGGTTTCATTTCAGCTATTAAAAAAAAACAATATTTAATACACTATTATAATTACACAATTAGAAATTACATTTTTAAGTATATCTTAGTACCAGAATGTGCACCACTAGATAATGGAGAAGACTTTAATGTTTCTTCAACACTTCTTTCTATTTGTTCTGTTACAAACACATAATGAATTAACACACAGTACTATGTGCACAAAGAAAAAGAAAAAAAAAATTACCATGAGAAGGAGATGATTGAGTATTATCCTTTTTGGTCATTGAATCTTCATGGTTCACCTCGAAATGATCATCTGAATTATAACACGAATTGAATTAACTACATATTATAGTTACAGTCCACAAAAATAAATTATTAATTACAATTAAATTACCAATAGAAGGTGATGAAGAATTAAATTCAGCTAATGGAGTATTAGGTGAAATAGCACGCTTTTCAGTATAAGTATCTTTTTCAAGCTTGGATAAGGATTTTTCACTCTTTGACTCTTCTGTATAAATCAGTATATAATTTAATATATTGTGCGGGTGAGTGTGTGTTGTGTGTGTGTGTGTGTGAGAGAGAGAGAGAGATTAATTACCAATGAAAGGTGAAGAATAATCAACTTCAGCTAAAGAAGATTTAGGTGAAACAACACAGTTTTCACTAGAAGAATCTTCTTCAAGCCCAGAGTACGATTTTTCACTGTTAATCTCCTCTGTATAATTAGTTTTTTCCTCATCAATCTCAGAGTACGATTTTTCACTATTAAACTCCTCTGCATAATCAATTTTTTCAACAATTAAATATACAAAATTAGTAAAATAAAAAATTATTACAGATTTACAAAATAGAGATACCTGGAGAAATGGATGAATGATCTGAAGAATCGTCGAGGTTGAAATCCGATCCTTGATTGTTAATTTGCTCCTTTACTGTAATTTTACCCATTTAAAAATGAAATTAAAAAATATATATTTACATACATAATAAGATCGAGAGATACCTGGAGAAAGAGATGAACGATCAGAAGAATAATCAAGGTTGAAGGCAGGTACTTGATTATTTACACTCTCCTTTGCTGTGATTTTACCAATAATAAGCATTTAAATACTGATTTAAAAAATATATATGTATATTACATAATAAGTTCGAGATATACCTATAGAATGAGATGAAGGTTCATTTTCTAGTGGAGATTCATCGAGATTGAAACCCGGTACTTCATTAGCCACTTGCTCCTTTACTGTTTTGATCGAAATAAGAAAGCGAAAATTCAAAAATGAATTAAATATAATATAGGTTATTTTGCATTATATAGGGATCTAAATTTCAATCTCAATATAATATAAGGACCCCGATGCAATTTACTCAAAAAATCGGGGGAAGGGTGAAACATTTCAAAAAGAAAATCGAGAACAAGGGGAAAAGGTGTAAACGACGTCGTTACATATACACAAGACATACATATATCATCAATCAATAGTGACGTACCAGCAGCACTAGGAGGAGGCGAAGGAGAATCATCGAAGGAGAAGGATGGAACATCGTTGTTTAACAGAGAAGAAGAGAAGGAGTTAATGGGTTTGGAATGAGAAGCGGAAAGGAAAAGATGTCTTTGATTAAGACTCATGCCTTGTTGCTTCGTCTTCTTCGTAGTGGTATCCGCCATTGAAACGAAGCTTCGCAGTGAGTTTCTGCAAATTGAAATGGAAGTGTTTTTTTTTTAATTCCCGCTTTGGATGTGAATTTGAAATTTGTATTTTAACGATTACTTAGCTAGTGAAGCTATTATAAGCTGTGGGGTCAGTCAGTGAGTTGTATGGGCCGGATCTTTTTTTATGGGCCTTCAATTTTAATTTTGTTGATTTTTATTTTAGTAAAAGAAATTGGAACCCATCTAGGCCTCTTACTCCCTTCGGAAGGATATAGTTTAGGTTGTCACTATTACAATTACACATAAGAGAATTTTCAGGTATGAATTGAACTTTATGAATATAATTATTGCATAGAAAATTTCTTTCTTTATGAACTAGAAAAAGAAAAAACAAAAAATATATGGCGGCTATAAAAATAGACATGGTAAAAACATACGATCAGGTCAGTTGAAACTTTATTCTTCTAGTTCTCAAGAAACTTGGTTATTGTGAAAAATGGATACAATGAATGCGTATTTGAATAGGGAAAGGCTGGATAATTTTAAGGCTGGAAGAGGACTCAGGTAAAGAGACCCTTTTTCTCCTTTTCTTTTTAACGTTATGACAAAATCACTTATCAGTATCATTGATCATTTTATTAATATAGGCAAAATTAGTGGTATACAGATTAATCGTAATTGTCCAATAATCTCCCATCTTCTGTTCGCGGATGACTCTCTTTTCTTTATAAACATTGATGAGACAGATATGGATTTTTTTAAGGAATGTTTGAATCTTTACTGTCTTGGTTCAGGGCTGAATATAAACTTTCAAAAGTCTGTTATATTGTTTAGTAAAGAGACACCTCTTGATAAGAGAAATGAGATTAAATATGTAATGAATATAGAAGAAACGAAAAATCTGGGATACTATTTAGGTATTCCGTCAACGGTGGAATCTTTAGAGTGGATTGCAAAAAAGTTATATAAAAACACGGAAGGATGGAAAGCGAACATTTTATCCGAAGGAGGCAAGGAGGTGCTTATTAAGGTAGTCCTTCAAGCTATCCCAAAATACTATATGTCTATTTTTTCTTTTCCTATCTCTTTCTATAATAAACTTATATCTGTTATATCTAATTTCTAGTGGAATTCAGGGGAGAAAAACGTATTACATTGGTTAGCTTGGGAGAAAATTGCCATAGGTAAACTCATTGGGGGACTGGGTTTCAAAGACTTTAAAAGAATGAATACGGCCTTATTAGCTGCTCAAGGATGGAGATTAATGCATAATCAAGGAAACTTAGCGGCAAAACTGTTTAAAGGTATCTATTTCCCGAAAGTTAATTTTTTAGATTGTAAATTACGATAAAATAGGACTTGGAGTTGGGCGAGTTTGATAGAGGGTAGAGATTTATTAATGAAATACGGGATACATATTATAAGAAACGGTCAGGATACTAACATTTGGAATGACAGATGGATAGATTCCAAATGGGAACTAGAAAAACCAACAAACTGTAATGTTACTAAGGTAAATGAACTCTTTATACAAGGAACTTCGAATTGGAATTCGAAATTACTTGACAATTTTTTTCCAGAGTGGATAATACCCCTAATTAAAAGGATTAATATTCTTGATACAAAAGCGAATGAGAAATTTGTATGGCCTTTTTATAAAGACGGAACATACGATACAAAGACATGTTACAAGACCTTAACAGAAGAGCAGGTAGTTAAAAAACCGACAGCTTCTTAAGTCATACTGGCACATAACGCACCAATATAAAAGATAGTTTGGAGGTCGAATGTCCCCAAGAAAATTAAACTATTTTTTTAGAGCCCTTAACAATGCATTACCAACGAGGGAAAACCTGTACAAGAGGAAATGGGTGGACTCTACAAATTGTATTTGGTGTAATGAATTTGAAGAAACAGTGGAACATCTTTTACTTCATTGTAAAATGTGTAAAGAAATCTGGGCAGGTATCCCTCTCCAAATCATAATTGCAGATCAATGTACTGAACCCATAAATGTATGGCTTTTGAAGATTATTCAGAGCTTTAAAGAGGAAGGATGGTATGAAAACATAATCAGAGAGATGATTATGATTAATTTATGGAATATATGGAAAGGTAAAATGAAAGCAGTACATGAAGACATCGGGGTTAGTGGAACAAATATTATTCAGTGTACTAGCAAGTTAATGCTTGAGTTACGTGGAATATATGACAATCAAATGCTTTTGTTTGTACAACTCAAAGTTTAGATCACAACACACACAAAAATATATCAAGTAAAGTGGGTTGAGTATAACACGTGAAAGATAACAATAAGATCATGATATTAATTCTAATTAAAAACTTGTAAACATGAAAGATGAACTAAGGGCGTGTAAGATAGAGAATGTAGTTCGTCTTGTACACAAAAGATCAACCTCTAGTGAGTTGTAATTAAATAGGTCTTCAACTCATGTAGGTGCAAGATAAAAAAAAGTTAAAGCACAAGCACCACATAGGAATGATAGACTTCAAAGAAGAATAAGATGCAAGTTTACAAGCCACAAATGAGGACAAGAAATAAGGTTTTACAAAAGTATTTTTTATGAAGATATGCAAGGTTTAGAAAGTGTAATGAACACACCTAGTAAGAAATGGTTTAAACACTTAATTATCTAGAAATTTGTCACATAAAAATAACCTATAAGAAGAACTATATGTCAACACTGTTTTATCTAGTCTTATAATCAGGTCAAGAGTTCATGATAATGTCTTATACTTCTTAAACTTTAAGTGCCCGTTTGGGATTGATTATTTTGAAGCTAAAAGCGCTTTTTGATCAAAATTAAAATATTTGTAAAAAATATTTTGACATCTAAAATCACTTTAAGTGATTATTTTAACAATCACTAATCTAGTGCTTTTTCTAAAAGTGATTTTTAGAGTCTAAAATATTGCTATGGATTTAAAATCACTTTAAGTGATTATTTTAAAAAGCAATCCCAAACGGGCACTAAGTAATTCTATAAAAAATATTTGTCTAGTAATATTAAAGAATAAATTTTAATTTTCTATATATATATTATAACTAGTATTAATTCAACACTACTTTATATATATTGATGACAATGTAAATGTTTATATATAACAAGTTAAGAGAATGATTTGTAGTTTATAAATATTAAAATTTTCTACATTGTTATATTTCTATATATAGTTTTTTAGTAAATTGTGAATTTAAATTTTTTTTTTTAAAAAGAAAAAATTGACTAAAAATGAGATGTCATGTTAATGAGTAATCTAAATTTATTTTTATTACCCTATATAAATAATATTGAATAAAGTATTTGGAGAGCCATCCTCGACTCAAATAAACTAAAATCCTTTTACAATTATTGTTATATTCTATTGATTCAATATATATTATTTTTTATCAAAATAAAAAATTCAATTAAATTTTTTATCCAAAATCTTTAAATTCACAGATTTGATCTACTTTAATTATCAAATGAATATATAATAAACACATATGTGTTGATCACTTTGTTCTAGGGTGGGTTTAAATAATCGATAAGGTGGGTAAATATCTCTAAAGTATAAGGATTCTCTAAGATCTTTGAAATCATACGGTGTGTGAGATTCCAAAGTACAAGAATCAAAAAGGTTTTTTAGGTTATTCATGTGAGATTCCAAAGTACAAGAATCAGGTAGGTGGTTAATGCGTGTGGGGTTCTAAAGTATAAGAAATCTCTAAGATTTTTTTTTCTTTTACGCAAATCTTTAAGATATTGAAAGTACTTAGATTCTTTGAATATATTACATAGCAAGTATAAATTTTTTATTTTTTCATTTATAAAGATAAAAAATTTAACCTTATACATTTTCACTTTTTCTTTTTTGTTTTATTTCTTTTCTTTTTAATTTCAATTTTTTGCTATGGTTAAAAGAAGCTCTTTACAAATTAAAATTTTATTTATTTCTTCAAATGTATGGAAAAAAATAATTATTTATCTGATCAATAAAACTTTATTACAAAATTTAAAATTTCAATAATTAAAAAGATAAAAATTTATTTAAATAAAAAAAACTCAAAACCATGAGATATGAAAGGTTTCCGAGACTTCGATGGTCGACCGAAACCTAACTATTAGGTGAAAGTAAATGGTACATTTTTAATTAAAATTTTAATATTATTAACAAGGCAACATTACTACGTATTGTTAGGGTTGACTAATGAAACTTTATGAATGACACTACCTATAATTTCATGGCGACTTCTCAAGTCTATGGATATTGTTCTCTTAGCAAGGTCTTATCTCAGCTGTTGGGATTTGTTTGGAGAATAATTTTGGATCTTTGATGAAACCGCTTAGCTAGAAAAATGTTGAGAAAATTACAACTAAAGTGCATTATTTTGCTACACTTTAGTATTTTCCAAACAATATGTATGTATATATATGTTCAACGATCAATATAATAATATAACTACAATAAACAATTATAATTATTATTATAATACAAGCTCTTTTAAGAAGTAATTGCTTCTTTAAGTGATCTCTCTTTTGCCTCTTCATTTAATGTTTGTTGGGCTTTTCTCCGATTAGATTCAAGTATGATAAGTAGTGACGTAATATCCGCTGGGCTTACTCCACCTACTCTACTCGCTTGTCCAATTGTTTGTGGCCTCACCTATATTCAAATAATTTATTTAAAAAAAAAAAAAAACATGACTAAAACTTGGAAAAATTAACCAAAATCAAAAGACTTATGGGAGAACGAGAAAAAAAAAAGGATCAGTTAAACTGCATTGTCAAAATAGTTATAGTTCAGAGGGGTGTGTTTGGTAGTTAAAAAAGTTCAGGGGCAAAACTGTAAAAGTAGGTTTTTTGCGTATTGTGAATTATAATTTATAGAATAACCACATCAAATTGTTGAAATATTAAAATTTAACCCAAAAATAAAAATGATAATTTAGTTTTTAGTTTAGAATACAATAAATAAAATAGTTGAATACCCAAATATTTGTCCACTTTGTTTTATGCACATATTAATAAATGTGATTATTGAACGCCAGATTACTAAAATACCCTTAGATCTTAAATGTTAATTGAAAACCACAAAAGTAGTGAAGAAGGGTACCTTTGATAATTTTTCACGTGATTCAAGGGACAAAGTAGTCATTGCGTAATAATCTAAATCCTCTGGAAGTGGCTTGTGTTGTAAATGAACCATCTATAAGCAAGAAAACAAACATTCATAAAATAATTAAAAAAAAAAAAAAAAGACAAGAAGAAATTAGTGCATACTAACCTGTTGAAGTTGATTTTGTTGTCTAACAATAAATCCCTCGTATTTAATATCAATTTCTACACATTCTTTTTCCATTTTAGATAAAATTTTATTACCAAAACCATGTTTATCCAACAATTTATACTCTATATGTGGTTTCTTAAGAAGACTTTCTAATGTTGAAGAGTCTTTTACTGGTTGATTCGATAATAGTGTTACTTCATCAGCCAAATCCCCACCTTCAAAAAACAAAAATTGCATTATAGGTCCCTATATTATGTAAAAAATGCAATTTAGGTCCCTAAATTATGTAAATATTGCACTACAGGTCCGTATATTATGTAAGAACTGCACTATATGGACCTATATTATAGGGTAAGGGAGCCCCATTTTTTTTAGTTAATCCAACTGTAGGTCCCTGTATTACGTGAAGATTGCACTACCGGTCCCTACATTATGTGAAAATTGCACTATAAGGACCAATATTATAGGGCAAGGGAGCCCCCTTTTTTTTTAGTTGTGTAAAAGATTGCACTACAGGTCCGTATATTATGTAAAAAACTGCACTATAGGGACATATATTATAGGGTAAGGGAGCCCAACTTTTTTAACTAATCACACTACCGGTCCCTATATTATGTGAAGATTGCAGTACCGGTCCCTATATTATGTGAAGATTGCACTATAAGGACCAATATTATACGGTAAGGGAGCCCCCCTTTTTTTCGTTCATTGCACTATAGGTCCTATATTATGGGGTAAGGGGGGCCAATTGTTTTTAGTTAATTGCACTATAGGTTCCTTAAGTTATTTGTGCACTACAGTCCCGATATAATACAATTCCCTATATTATGTAAAAATTGCACTACAGCTCCCTACATTTATGTAAAAACATTGCAATGTAGGTTTCTATATTCCGTAAAAATTGCATTATAGGTCTCTATATTCTGTAAAAATTGTAATATAAGTCCCTATATTATGTAAAATTGCACTACATGTCCCTCTATTCCGTAAAAATTGCATTATAAGTCCCTATATTACGTAAAATTGCACTATAGGTCCCTATATTATGTAAAAAATGCACTACAGGACTACAGGTCCCTATATTGTGTAAAAACATTGCAATATAGGTCCCTATATTATGTAAAAATTACACTATATGTCCCTAAAATTGCAGTTTAGGTCCCTATATTATGTAAAAACTGCACTACAGGTCCCTATATTATATAAAATCTGCACTACAGGTCCCCTATATTATGTAAAAAAATTGCAATATAAGTCCCTATAATAACCAACCAGAAATTCTGACATTCTTTAGGCGTATTTTCTCATCAACAATTCGAGCTTGTTTATCTTTATATAAATTCCATCTTCGATCATCTATTAAACCAATTTCACGTCCAAGTGGTGTAAGTCTACTATCCGCATTATCAAACCGTAAAAGTAAACGATGCTCTGATCGACTGTAAAAAAAAAAAAAAGAGTAATTAAATTTACATAAAAGTCCTTATATTACTGTTTTAATTCAACTTTACCTTGTTAACATACGATAAGGCTCACGAAGATCTTTAGTAACTAAATCATCGATTAAAGTTCCAATATAACTACTTTCTCTCTCTAGAACTATTAAAGATTTGTTTTCTGAATGCTTAGCTGCGTTTATTCCAGATATAATTCCCTGATACAAAAATTTTATTAAAAAAAATAATAATAATGAAATGTCATGTTGGCTCCAAGTTGGGCAGAGTGGACCCCACCTGATTTTTCGAAAAAAATTAAAAATTAAACTTATGGAACCCCAAAATTTTCAGAATCTTCACTTGCCCCCCAAATTTTAAAATTTGTCTGATTAAGATTTAAATTTATTTTATGCGTATAGATATTTGTTATTTGTATATTAAGATATAGGGACTAATTGTGTAATTAATTCAAATTAATTAATATCAGGACTTATAGTGATATTTTTGTATAATATAGGGACCTTTAGTGCAATTTTTGCATAATATATGTACCTATGGTGGCATCAACCCCCCCCCCCCCCCCCCCCCCAAAAAAAAAAAAAAATCCACCAACTTTTAAAATTGTCTAATTAAGCTTTCGTTTATTTTATTTGCAGGAATATTTGTTATTTATATAATATAATAGAGGGACTAATAGTGTAGTTAATTTTTAAAAATTAATATCGGAACCTACAGTGCAATTTTTGTATAATATAGGGACCTTTACTGCAATTTTCACATAATATACAGACCTATAGTGCAATTAACTCCCAACAAACAAACCTGTTGTCTCATTAAATCAACACTAAATATATTGTCAGCAGGGGTAAATAGTAAATAGTAAATATTCCCTAAAGACCCTCATCTTCCGCGTATTTTCCTGAACATGCCCTACTCTTTCGAAATGTGTATCATAAGCCCTATCATTTACTTTTGTACCCAATTTTACTGATCCGTTAATTATTTAACAGTATTAAAACATAATCAATAACACGAGCATAAACACATGGCCTGGACTGGAATGTACATTTTAAAAGATGAGGGGCTTTTAAGACAATTTAGAAAAAAGTTGAAAGGATTAAAAAAAAAACCTGTGCAGCAGCTTCTTCATAACCTGTAGTCCCATTAATTTGACCCGAAAAAAAAAGTCCTTCGATTTTTTTAGTCATAAGTGATCTTGAACATTGATAAGCTGGTAAATAATCATATTCTACAGCATAAGCAGGTCTTAACATTGCACAATTTTCAAGCCCAGGTAAAGTTCTTAATAATGGTAACTGTAATTTCTCAGGTAAACCAGTTGAAAAACCCTATAAATAAAAACCAATATTTAAATCTCAAAATCCGAAAAAAATAAATAAAAATTTGTAAAGAATCAAAACCTACTTGTACATAAAGCTCAGGTACAGTACGACCCTCTGGTTCAAGAAATATTTGATGTGATTCTTTATCTTTAAATCTAACAATCTGTAAAAATAAATAAATTAGAAGGTTAATTAATTACAAAAGTACAAAATTACCACCTTGTCCTGAATATTGCAATTTAGGTCCCTTTATTATATTGCAATTTTTATATAATATAGGGACCTACATTGCAATGTTTTTACATAATTTAGGGACCTGTAGTGCAGTTTTTACATAATATAGAGACATATAGTGCAATTTTAGGGACATGTAGTGCAATTTTTACATAAAATAGGGACCTTTTTACATAATATAGGGACCTGTAGTCATGTAGTGCAATTTTTACATAATATAGGGACCTATAGTGGACTTTTACATAATATAGGGACTTATGACGCAATTTTAATTGAATATATGGACTTATAATGCAATTTTAACTAAATATAGGGACTTATAATGCAATTTTAACTGAATATAGGGACCTATCTAATATTACAGAAGTACAAAATTACCACCTTATCCTCGATCGAAGGGCAATATCTAGGTCCTTTAGCTTCAACCCATCCTCCATAAGTAGGAGTTTCGTGTAAATTCTCTTTAATCATCTCATGAGTTTTTTTAGTAGTCCTTGTTAAATAACAACAAATTTGTTCTCTTTCTATATGATAATCCGGATCAAAACTAAACCAGCTCACCTATATTATAAATAGAAGGTTAAAACGGTAAAAAGAGAACATGTATAGGAGGGTAAAAAGGTAAAAAAAACCTCTTCATCACCAGGTTGAGGTTCTAAACCCGAGAAATTTACTGTACGAGAATCTACACGAGCAGGTGTACCAGTTTTTAACCGATCAGTTTCGAAACCTAAAGACTGTAAATGTTCGGTAAGCCCGTGAGAAGCTGATTCACCGGCCCGGCCCGCTGATATTGAAGTTTTACCAACCCATATTTTCCCGCTCATAAATGTGCCTGTAGTTAAAACTACTGAACGTGCCAAAAAATTCATTCCGAAAAATGTGCTAACTCCTTCTATATTATCGTTTTTTCCTAGTAGAATATTTGTTACCATTGCTTCTCTTATTGAAAGATTTGGTGTACTGAAAATAGGAATAATTGTTTAATATCATAGTTGAAGGACTAAATAGTAATATTACCTTTCCACGATTTTTTTCATTTCGAATGCGTATTCTCTTTTATCAGTTTGTGCACGTAATGCTCTTACAGCAGGTCCTTTTGAGGTATTGAGGACTCTCTTTTGTAAATAACATCTGAAGAAAATTAATTATTTAAAGATTAATTAAATGAAATTAAGTTTTATGATTTTGCTTTTACCTATCAGCTATTTTTCCCATTTCTCCACCAAGAGCATCAACTTCATGAACTAACTGTGATTTTGCAGGCCCACCTACAGCTGGATTACAAGGCTGTAAAATTCATATTATTAAATAAAATATATATACAAAAATTACCGATTAATGAAAATAATTATTAATTAAAATTACCTGCCATGCGATACGATCAAGATTAAGTGTAAGAAGGAGAGTTTTGGCGCCTAAACGAGCTGATGCAAGAGCAGCTTCACATCCTGCGTGTCCTCCTCCAACTACTATTACATCATATTTTTCACTTTCCTCTTCGTTATAATTATGTACATCTGTTAAATACAGTTAAATGGTGAATTTATTGTTTATATAAACTCAGTAATTTAGCTAGTTGTAAGGTGTATGTTTGAAATGTGTTTAAAATATCAGCAAGTGTTTGATGAAATGGCTTAATGAAATTTGAATGGTATGAAGAAGATTTACCTGAAGCGGAGAGGCTAAAACGGCGTCGGGTAAAGTGAGTTGAGTTAAGAGAGGGGGTGAAATTTTTACGGAGAAGATGGAAGTTCCGGTGACGGAGCTGCTTAGTGAAGAAAAGGGAAGACGAAGAAGATAGAGGGCGAAATTGGGATGATGCAACAATTCTACTTAAGCTTATACAGAAAGTAGTGGTAGCCATTTGAAATTTGTAGAGCTTATGGTTATTAGTTATGGCTGTGCCATTGATATTAAAGCTTTGGCGGACTAAAATGGCTTCAACTGAAATGGTGTCTTGTTTGGCTAAGATTTTTCCATTTTTTTTTTTAGTGAAGATCTAACTTTCAAGAAAATGAACTACCGGTACCCGATCTATAAAATGTCGCCAAATAACATTTTACGTTAGTTTTTTCTATCAATTTTTGTCAGTTGAACGTTGGTCAACGTCGCGTAGCGTCACGTAGCCACCACTTCAACATGACATCATCTCCATTTATACATCGTTAATACTAAAAAAAAAAAATTAAATAACTAATTATTGAATAAGTCCGGAAAAATAAAATCTCTTAAAACTTTGTCGCTTTCATGCACAAGAAAACCCCGCTCGTTGTCCACTCTCCACCATCATCCACGAAAAACCACCACCACATGCACAAGAAAAATGCCGCCACTTGTGGTCCATTCTCCACCATCGGCGGCTCTCCTGCACAAGAAATCTGTCGCTCCTCGTGTCCATTCTCAACCATCGTCAACCGGGAAAACCGCCGCTAGCTACTCGGGAACCAAGCTTCACCATCATCAACGGGCTTGGCGAAAAATCCAAATTAAGATAAAAAATTGAATTATTTATAACCTAATCTAATCACTTTTACAATTTTTCAGAATTAAGTTAAAAAATGTTGTGAATGATTTAATTTGTATAGTAAAGAAAAACAAAACAAATGTATAATGGGTACAGAGATTTTGAGAAGATTTGACATGTCATGTTAAATCTTATTTTGCTGACTTTATTAACAAAAATGGATTAGGTGGGATACTTGGGTCTATTATGGTGTTTCCAAAATTTGTTAGGTAAAAATTTCTAAAATCATAATTATTTTTTGATCAGCATCTCTAAAATAAATTTATTTTATAACAGATTATTTTCAAAACAATATCATCTCACCTATTTCATTTAACCATAGAAAGTGGTCAAGAAGTCATGGTAGACTCTTGTTTTTCTTCGACCTTAATTATTTTTAATATTTTTATTTGTTGAGTATTAATAAATAATGTTATCAGTTTTAATTTAGACTATAAATTTTATTTGTCGATGATAATATTATAAATCCAAATTATATTCTTGGTTATATTTTTGTTACATTTTACAAGTATAATAATTTAAACAAAGGATATATAATTTATTAAGTAATGTAAAATTCTACGATATTAAGTTAGTTTTATGAACTTTTTGGTAAGGGGTGGGTTTAAAAAAAAATTGACTTATGTTTTAACTATAAATGAGATGTTATATTAGGAGTGGTTTGAAATTTTTTTTTCCATTACTCTTAATATGATAATAATCTAATTGCTGAATTGAAACATAAGAAGAGTTGTATTCACTCCTCAAATAAACCTAAATCCATTTAAAACTCTTATGATTTTTGTTAATTTAGTATGTATTACTTATACAAACATAAAATGACCAATTAATATGTTTGCTCAAAGCCTTCAAATTTATAAGATCAATTCTAATTTCACCATTTATTGCAATATATGGTGATCATTGACCACTCAAAGAAGCATATGCACAAAGAACAGTAAGTTATCAAATGTTAGATTATTTGGGATGGTATTAAAGGAATTTGATGAAGTATTAATTAAATATTTGAATATCCTGTCTCGGATTAGCAATGTAAAATTGTATTTTACCTAATTTTATATTAATTCGTTGTAATGAAACAAAAGAAAATACGAATTAAGTTTCAAATTAATCTATTACTCCACCCGTCTCTAAAAGATCGTCTTAATTGCTTTTGCACATAAACTAAGAAATGTTATTTATTATCTATTAAATTACTAAAATACCCTTCATAAAATATCTTTAGTAATATTTAATTAATGTAAAATTGGTATAAAAAATAAAAATACATCTTGATTTTTTGAAGTGATAACCTTTTGTACATTACTATTTTTTAGTATAAGTGACAATCTTTTGGAGACGAAACCTATCATGTCTATGGACCCTTCCGAAAGATTATAGAAGTTCTTAATACAAGATAGATATGAATGAGTTATACCTCGTATTATTTGTGCGCTCCCATGGGTATTTAGTAGTGGATATTATTTAAAAAAAAAACTTCTGGTTCATTTTTTAATTTAAATAATTCAGAGGTAAAAATAGATATTTTGATATAATTCACGGTGTTATTTGTATTTAACAAAAATCATATATACAATATACACTATCTCTCACTCTCCACCTCCATTTTACAATTGAAGTACAACATTGTCTATTGAGGTTAATAAGGTTTGCACATCAAACTGGCAACTCATTCGTACATGGTTGGTGTATCAGTATGGCCTGACTCGTTTTGAAGTGCATTATGATATCGTTATGTCTCTTGATAATGAGAAGTGAACATGTTCATGCGGTAAATAATAAGATCAAGGTTTCTTGTGCACATGGTTTTGTTGTTTTATCGAATTTAAGCTTCACTATGTGAATACTACATGTCTTATTTTCACACTTCTTAATATGTCGAATGCTACTTGAGGAGTATTTTAGTTTTGTTAAGGTTTGATTTCGTAGATTCTATGATTCATGTTGATTTGTTTGTCCATCCCACTTGCAATACACACATCGACAGACTTTGTAAGAAAACAATCTCGTCAAAGGGTACGTTGACCAGGGTGTTACAGTACTTTAGGCAAATATAATAGCAAAACATGTTATGTACCTAATGTTGTTTGAATTTTTGAATTTTTGAAATATATCTAAGAGCCATTTTGAATCGGCTAAGATACGACCACATGACCTTTTGATCACTTTAGAGTACTTAAAGTATTTTAGTTTTATCTTCTTATTATGTGTGTTGGTGTTTTAATCTTGATTTATGTTCAACTTACTCTACCAATGGGGTTGTATTGTTTTTGTATATGCTAGTCTTTTTTACACGTCTCATTTCTTTCTTTTTTCTTTAGTTACCCGTAGGCCTTCATGATCCAGCGAGTTATTCAGTTATATATGTTTATTCAAACCTACTTTATACATATTGATAATAATACATCTTTACTGTAGATACAATTTATATACTCGGTTGTATTTCTAATACATCTTACAAGTATAGTGATTTAAGTAAACAATATATTATTTAGTAAGTACCATAAAATTTAACAATATTAAGCTAGTTTCATGAAGTTTTAGTAAGTTGTAGATTTGAAATAAAAAACTGACTTTAATTTCAACTATGAATGAGATGTTATGTTAGGAGCCGTTTGAAAATCATTCCATTATTATATATGTGAAAATAATCCAAATTCTAAAATAAAACATTAGTTGTATTCATCCCCAAAATAAACCAAACTCAATTTAAAATTCTCGTGGTCATTTGTTAATTTAGTATATATATTATTTCGGCTAACATAAGGTGTCAAATTAAAAAAAAAAATCGTTTAAGGCCTTCAAACTCACAAGATCAACTCTATATTCTGTTTAATTACTACAATAATTCTTTGTTTATAAATTGAAAGAGGGAGTTACTTCTATAGTTAAGTTTTTGAAAGGATCTACACATTTTGAATAAGTTTTGAATGAAGGATCAATAACGATTCTAAAAAAAGAAAAAAGAAAAAGAAAGGAAAGCATAAAAATAAAAATAAATAAATCAAGAAAAAATAATACGAGAAATGGAGTTTGAACCCATGCCTAGACAAGAACTTGAGTTTGGCGCTTCCTGACTTGATGCTACTCCAACTATTTCTCCACTACTTATATCAATTAATCTTTAACTTTATGAGATGCAAAGTTTAGTTCTATTTTGAATAAATTCAATATTGTAGCAAATAATATTCGTACAATCATTATTATGTGTTAGATTTTAATATTAATCTTGCAATTATATTAAATATTATATTTGTTAAAATATATAATAAGAGAAGAAATAATTTACAATTAATTACAATTTCTCACTTTTTATTTCCAAGAATTTCAACTTAATTTCCAATTAAGCACATTGTCATATTTACCTTCCATATTCTTACTCTTAGAAGTAACGGGAAAATGCAAAATATTTGGAGAGCTTGTATAACTATAAAAAAATTGTTTTGGTAAAATTGGGACAATTTTTTATTAAAAGAAAATAAGGTGTGAAGCGATCGTTTTGGTGGTTTACTTCAAGGGTTGGCATGGTCCGTTGAAGAGTCTCACCTTTAAAAAATCCATATCTCCGGTTTTCCTATTCAGCTTATTCGGTTAGATCAAACATTTCATTGGAAAAGTATCAAATGGTGTATTAATATACTCATATTTGATAATTTTCTTAGCTCTTTCTGCAAATTAAGATGACATAATCAATTAAAATTTTAAGGTTTTTTCAAACAACATACATTTATAAGAACATGAACCAGTTAATTGGAAACCATGGTTAGGGTAATAATAGACCGTTCTGGTCCATATGAGGACCACTAAACTAGGACACTCTCATGTTAAGATTAACGTCTTCAACTTAAAAAAAACATTTCCCAAAAATTTAAGAATCAAGAATTAGAAAAAAAAATCAGATTAAAACGTATTTCATCAATTACAATTCGGAAAGTATTCCCATTTTTGAATCTTTAATATTCGCCATGAGCGCACTTCAAAATCATCAAATATAAGTAATCAAAATATATTATAAATGTATTTATATCGACGTCAATCTATAATATAAGGATTTTGCCCTCCATTCACACTATTTACCACAAAAAATTTAACAGAATAGACATCTTAGCACTACAAGAAAAATGCTCATACAATTACAGTTTTTTAATGACAATTGTTTCAACTATCGTTTAATACATTTAACCTCCACTATTTTATGACGCTTACTTGAGTCGTCAGTATTTAAACAAATTTCTTGACAATTTTAAAAAGTCGTCAACATAAAACTATTCTCCCGCAGGTTCTTAATATGCTGTCACTGAAAAATATCAAATACGACGAAAATATATAATCATCACCAACACTAATATATATAGATTTTCTTAATATTTTTATTTTGTCTAATACTTAACAATCATCACCTAATAGAGATTTAGATGAAACCCTTGGAAGATTCAAGTACCTTTCTCCTTCTTGCGTCCAAACTTATTTACTTGGATTATTTATTTTCATTTAACCATTTATTTACTCTACTTTTTTGCATTGTTAGTCCTTAATCAAAACCAACAAAAAAATCTTATTATTTTACTCTTCTGTTTAACCATTAATTCTACTATTCTGATTAATACTAGTGTCATAACTAGCTGTACCTGAGAACGAAACCCGTATTATTTACACATTACTCAGAATGACCCGTGCACTTGCGGGTAGTGTCCCTCTCATTTAGGGTGGTGATTTTATCACACACCAGGAGACACCAAGTTTTTGGCTATTAGTATTAGATCTATTTTGTCTATAGGTATTTTATAAACTATTTATTCAAGAGTTTTTAGTTTGCATAATTTCTCTTTAGGATTGTAATTATATGAATCATTGAGTATTGTTTTCTGTTATAATTTGAATCTGAGATTTTAGTATTTAATTGATTTGGTTCTTAATTTCCATTGACTATATTTTTGCGCTTGTTTACTATCATTGACGTCATGAATCAAGGGTAGGTTTTAGTAATTAGGCTATTCACTTAGTGACGAGTGATCATCCGACAGGGGGATTTAATTACAGAACTAGGATATAGACGCGTGGTGTCAAACCGACAGGCTTAACTAACAAGAGGTAAAAGAACTTCATATCCGAAGAGACATACCTTCAATTATAATACATCGATACTTAATGTAATCACGGATTAAAGTACAACATTGCTTATTGTACGTCGATATGACAGTATTTTGTCCTTCCAACTTTTGAAGATTCTAGAATCATATAATATAAAATTACTTTTGGACAACACAAAATATCTTTGAAAAATCTTGGTCAAGCCACTTAAATAATTCAGACGTTAAAATAGATATTTTGATATAATTCAGGGGCGTTATTGTATTTAAATAAAATAACACATACAGAATACAGTCTCTATTCTAAAGTCTCCATCTCCATTTTTCACTCTCCAGTCTCCACCTCCATTAAAACCCTACTCTCTCTTCTCTCCCTCCATATATCTTTTTCAAAAATCCAGAAAAACCCCTAAACTTTCCTGATATATAAAAGCCTACACTTAGAGCTAAACAAACGCAAACATGACGAAAGTATACGGCACGGGAGTGTACGATTTCCGGCGCCACCGTGTTGCAGAGTATCCGGTGGGAACAGAACCAGTACCTCCGCCGTCTGACTCCATACCGGATAGGCCACCGGAGTCTAAGCCGAGTTCGAACGTTCCCAGCTCCATAACCCTAAATGAGATCCAAAGAGACCGGTTAACTAAAATCGCTGCTGAGAATTGGTCAAAAACTGCAGATTCTACTCCGTTGAAGAGTTTCAGTCCGGAGCTAGTTAAGCAAATTTACGACACTGAGCTCACTGTGAAAGGTAAAACTGATATACTCATTTCTGTTAGTTGTGCTTTTTTTGAGCTT